>OX344750.2:31549820-32174820 GCA_947034885.2 Thuidium tamariscinum
GCAAGCGTGTCCTCTCCCGTTTTCATTACAGCAATCAATATCTTGTTTACAAAAACGACTGCGCTACTCTACTGACAACGCGTACATCTCCCTAACTGGACCTACCATGCTCTTAGTATTAATGCGGATGAAACTTCTTCTCCAACAATCATCTACACAGTAGATTCTTCATCGAAACGCCACAAATTGGCGCTGCCGGCGTTTAGGGGTTAAGCAGGGGAGGATATTTTATACTAGTGTTGGCCTCATAGACATTCTATTGCCAAATCAAACTCTATCTACTTCTTGACAAAGGATGTGGAATATTCCATATCAAATCAATAACTATTGATGTTGTTGTGCAATAGGTCAAAAGCCTATGTAGGGGATGTCAGGTCAGAGCTTGCGCAAGGGATGTCAAGTCAGAAGTGTGAGTAGTGGACATCAGTTCAAAAGCTTCTGAGGGGAGGTTAGGTCAAAAGCCTAAGCAAGGAACATTAGAAGAAATCTGAGGCCTCCAAAGGGCCGTTTCGGGGCTGTTCCCTGAGACTGTCCCCTAACTGTTGGTCGTTGTCAAGCCAACATTTATCTAAAAAAAAAAATTGGGATCTTGAAATATGAAAAAAAGCCCCTCCAAAAAAATTTCAATTTTTTTTAATGATGTGGCACTCTCTTGACCACATTGGATTTCAGTTCACACAGCAGAAACTGCGTTCCCGCAGTCTAGGAATCCACAATCTTCTAATGCCCTTAGATTTCTTCTAATGCAATTGATGAGTTTATTATTAGGTAGTTCATAATCTTGAAATTTGTGGTGAGGTAGGTAGACTAATTGAAAATGGAATTTAATTCAGTTAACAAAGGGATTAGCTAATACAATTGAATGTTTAAGATTGGTTGACATATTGACATGACATTATAGTAACTTAAGTATATTATCCATAAGCAATCAAATGTTTTTGACAAAGTAGAAACTAAATTAGTGATGTGAATCAAATTGTGAGGCAAGTAGGTAATGAGTTCATTAGTGCCATTCACTAAGGAAAGGATATGCCCAATAACATATTTTCTATATCTGGAAGGAAAACATTAATGGCCTTCTAATTGAAAGTGCCAGATTTTGAAAGGAGGGCCAAAGAAAAGTAAAAATTATGACAATTTGGCAAAATTTCACTAGAAAAAAGAGCTCTAGCTTGTAGAAAGGTTGCTTTCATTTCTCCAAGTTCAATCTTCATCCACAAAAATTCATCCACAAAATTCATGGAATATTAAAATAAGTTTCATTACCAAAATAGTTAGAGATCATACATGCCATGCGCCTCATTTTTTGCTAATTTGGAATTAGGCAAAAAAATCTACAAATAAGTGTAAAGATGGTTTGTCAAAATCCATAGAACCCATTGAGTCAAATATCAATGTCCTCTGACCATCTTCCATAAAGAATTTTTTTGATGGAATGATGGCAAATTGTAGCAATGTGAATTAGTTGCTTGAAACAACATCAATGAAGTAAAGTAAGCTTGCTAATGATAGCAAAGACAAAATTCAAATTCTTTTCTAAATAAATATGGAGACTTGCATGTTTTGAAATTCGGCATGGTTACTAAATGTTGTGTTAAGATTCATCTTTGAAAGTCAAAATACGAAAAAGATTTTTTCCTTCAAATTTTATAGTAATTCAAAAGTATTGAAGCTAAAATCTAGTTAAAAATTCCTTGCATTGCTTCAAGTGTTGCATAATGTCTAGTCATTTGGTAGGATACAAAATTTGGTCACCATCACAATTGTATTGGTAGTTGAACTATACAATTGGTATTTGGTGATTGGAAGGGTCTATTGTGTTTTTATTGGATTTGTGTAGTAAATGGTTGGTTTACACTTATTGTTGAGTCTTTGTTCTCAATGAATTTAATATTAACATTTTAAAAGTTGATCTTGAACAACTAAAATTTATTTTAGCTCTTTAATTATATATTTGGCATTACAATGTTGAAGCTTCTATTTAGACTAGGCATTCTCTTAAATTGAATGTCACCTATTTATGTAGCTAATGATGGATGTGGAATATTTTACATTACATCATTCATAGAATGAAATGATGTAGGATATTCTACATCATGTTGTTGGAGGAAAGATAGCCCATTTGATGGCCTATCAAATGTAATGCGTGTAGTTGTGCACCCACACTTATCATTGTTAGTACTAAGCATAGGTAGCATAAATAAAGATGGTAATTTTTATTTTTATTAGATTATATTTTTGAAGTGAAAGAGGATTCTAATGTACCTTTAGCATTTAGTATTTGGATATTGTATGAATAATTTTTTGAGTTTTTAAAATATAGATAACTAAATGTACTTACAAGCTCTCACGAGTTCTCTCAAGTTCTCATATTTTAATTGCATATGTCATTTGTAATAAATATTCAAAATTTAATGTTGTTTTTTGTTTCAAATGTAGGTGTTGCATTTTGATTTATGGATGTTATGGATGTATGTTGATTGATTTCATAACTCTCTTGCAGGTTAACCCCTAAAGGACCAAACTGAGTTTTTTGGCAACATAGCGATTTTGGGTAGCTTACTACAAATGGAGTTATTATTTTTTCCCTTGAAATTTTGACACAACATGTGTCTAAGGAGTAGCTTCAAGGCCCAATAATTTTCATAACTCTTGATTACAAGGTTAAGAAGTTATGGCATGATATGTTGTTTTGTTTGAACTTGGGGCAGCCCAGGAAGCTGAAAAAACTTCTTCAAAAAAACTTTTTTTTCAAAAGTAAAATTTGAAAGTGATTTTTTAGGTTTTTATAGACATGGGAAGCTTTGATTCATTCCATTTGGATTAAGGAGTCAAAAGTTATGAGGAAATTTAGTTTGCGGGTAGGTATGGAGTTTTTTCACTTTTGAAAAAAAAGTTTTTTTTAAAAGTTTTTTCAGCTTCCCGGGCTGCCCCAAGTTCAAACAAAATAGCATATCATGCCATAACTTCTTAACCTTGTAATCAAAAGTTATGAAAATTGTTGGGCCTTGAAGCTATTCCTCGGACACATGTTGTGTCAAAAATTTCAAAGAAAAAAAAATAAAAACTCCATCTGTGGTGAGCTGCCCGAAATCGCTTTGTTGCCAAAAAACGCAGTTTGGTCCTTTAGGGGTTAAGGTAGACAAAGAAGATTTCCCCCCTCATTAATCATATTTCATAGTATAAAAGATGTTTTTTATAATTATTTATTATATATAATCAATATTTTATTCTCTTTAAAAATTTAAAATTCATATTTGAAAGTGTAGACATTAAATTACTTGTGAAGGCTGAATATAATCAAAATAAAAAGCAAATTCTTACATTTATCTCTAGTTAGAAGAACCTAGTCAAGACAAGGAGTGAATGAATAAGATTTGTTTCCTTTGGGTTGTGGTTTCCTTTTTTGTTGAAGGATTTGGATTATTCCCAATACTATGACATTGTAGAGGAATCCCACCACCCTTCATATTCAAGAATATTATGATTGTCTATGTTGAAATAAATCATTTAAAAAGGTTCAAGAAAGACAATAAAAATGCACCAACAAGGAAAAAAATTCATAATATTCAATTTTCAAACAAATTTCAACTCTTAAGTGCTTGAACTATAAACATACCTGGCTTAATTTAGAAGATTACAAGCAATTATGACAACCTTTAATGTATGCTTTTATGACTCAAAAATATATATTACAATTCTTCTTTCACTCATATGTATTATTGGTTTATTTTAAAGTTTTAAAATTGTTTTAGTTCAAGTCATTTTATTGTGAAAATATAAACTTTTGCCATTTCAACACTTTGAGTAAATAATAAGTTATTTTAATGGATTATTAGCTTCCAAAGTATATACATACATGTGTGTGTAACACACATATACATACATAAATATACATACATAAATATATATATATATATATATATATATATATATATATATATATATATATATATATATATATATATATATATATATATATATATATATATATATATATATATATATATATATATATATATATATACATATTTTACATAGGCTTTAGGATATATATCAATATTTTCAAATTTCAAAAAATCCATCCCCAATGGTTAGACTTAGCATCTTATTGTGAATATTTAATTATAGTTGACATGTTATATAGTCTAGCAAAGAAAAAAAATTGTTTTTTAAAATTCAAAACTAAATTGCATGCCCCCATTTCTTCTCAAGTTGAAGAATTTGGATGGTATTTTGGAGGTTAATTTGAGAATCTATCACAAAATTTCATCCATTTGCTCCTTTGGATGGTTTATTAAATTATTGCATAATTTCATTAAACACAGTGACTTTTCTTGTTGTTGACATCGATATTAGAAGCATTATTTGGGAACATCAAGATGAACTTTGCTCTTCTTGTTGTATATCACCATTGCATTCAATGATTTATTTGTTTTCAAACAGTCTTTTAGAATTATTTCTAATTTATTATAAATTTAGTTTGTGATTTAAATTTTTTCAACAATGATTCCAGATAGAATGGTCACTTTTGTATTTGTAGAAATTGAATGAACCATTGTGAGTGCTTTATTCCTACCCTCGGAATAAAGTGTACACAACTAGGTTCTACTACTTTTGCGAACAATGTCTAGTGGGTGTCTAACCTATGTGTAATCCAATTACGCCTTCCAAGCAATGAATCTTTCTAATTCCTACTCCTAATTTGTCTACTTATAGGTATTGAGTTAAAATAGTCTTGCACTTAAGATTTCATCCGTTTCTAACTTTCTTGCTTGTTGATCAAATTCCAAGTATTTTCGGGGTTTGTTCGTTCTAAGATATCTTTGGAGGACTCTGCCCCTACTTATTCTTTGGTTATCTCTTAACTTAATTTGTTTTAACTATTCTTTTACTCCTTGACTAGATAGTCAGTTGGAATTTTACCTCAATAGGAATAATTTTATCCTTTCAAAGTAAGATCTCAATCTTGACTGTGGATAATTGTGAATTTTTATGGTAAATTTGGACCGTTGACTAGTTAATCCAAATTTTACCTTGTTAAACTCTTTTTTATTTAAATGGTTAAATTCTTCCGGGTTTATCCTTTTACTTTTCCTAGTTTATCAAAGTCAATTTCCACTATGTATTCCTTGAATAAAATTAATCATAAGTAAATTTTGACCATTGTCCAGATCATCAAAATTTACCGATCAATTGTTTTTCAAGAAATTGATTGTGGTCTTTAACTTTCTACTTCTACTTCAAAGTCTAAGATTCAAAAATCTAAATTCTTTATGATTCTATTTTGTTTAATTTTTGTGACGTTGGGCTTTGGAGTAATTCTAAATTTGTATTACTTCTAAACTAATAACTAATAACTAAATTCTATGATTAAAGGAAATTATGGAAAAAATGGAAACAAAAAGAATTTTCAAAGGCTAACCTCCATTATGGCGACTTCGAGGTCTTGATGTGATTTCATAAATCCTCTGTGTTGCGCTAGCTCCACTTCCATCTTGACGTTCTTGTAATCGATTGTAGTGGTTGGTACACTCATAAACACTTGAATGGAGTATTTTCCTTCAAAGCCCCATTCTTTCTTTCAACTCTTTTTGTGGTTTTCTTTATCTTTTGGGTTCCTTCCTTTTCTTTCAAATGGCCTCCAAGGTCAACCTATAAAATATCATAATATAATCTAATTTTTGAAATTAATCACTAAATGGTTTCAAAAGTCAATTCCACTACAACTAAGGTTTTCCAACTTTTCTCTAATTTGGCAATCCTCTAAACTACTCAAAGTCAACTTATTCTTTTATTTGTTTTTTCTATTTGTCTTTTTTCTCAAGCCTAAATGTGACACAAAAGTCAATGATTTCCTACTTGGGCCTAACTTTCTCTCTCCAACTTCAATACTAGTATATCATTCTAACTTCCACACTTGCTAAGGACTTGTAATTTGAAAGTTTGAGAGATGTGAGCTTGAATGCAATTGTTTTGGATTGTTGGAGGTGACGTGCTAGAGTTGGAGTTGGAGTTGGGTGGCTTTTGATGGTGGTGAGGGTTGGTTCTTTCTCAACTGGACTGAGTGAGGTTCTATCTCACTGAACTAAGTGAGGTTCTTTCTCAACTGGACCCAGTTTGTGGGTTGGTTTGCTCTCTCAATGGCTAGGGCATTAGGAGGGATTTGAGGGCTTTGGGAGCCTGTGAGTTTCCACAGCCTAAAATCGCGAAAACAGTCGCAGGAATGCATTTCTGCAGGAATCCGACGTGGTCGAGATCATGCCACGTCATCGGCTTTTTTTTTCGAAATTTTTATTTTGGATTTTTTTTCATATCCTAGGACCCCCCCAATTTTTTATTTTTTTGAAAATGCTGACCAGCAGCCAGCCGTTCCCAGACCAGTTTCGGGAACAGTCCCGAAACGGCCCTTTGCAACCCTCAAATCCCTCTTAATGTCTGAACCCAACCTTGCTGGTCTGGCTCTCTCAATGGCTGATGTGACCGGTCAAATTGAGTTGACCTTGCTAAAATTCAGATTTTGTAACCTAGTCTGTGGGTTGGCCTGGTTCTTTCAATGAACTGGAGTTTTTCTTGGCTGAATTTAGCCTTGGGCTGGTCTGGCTCTCTCAATGGGCTGATGTGCTATGGTCAAACTGAGTTGACTTGATAAATTCAAAATTTTGGCCTTTCCCCCTCTCACTCCTTTCCTAAACTATTTTATGGGAGTTTTTTCCACTCTGGCTTACAAAAGAAAGACAATGAATTTCTAGTAAGAAACTTAAAATTTCTCTCAAAAATCTCTTCCTAAACTCTCCCTGACTTTAGTTTCCTTTCCCAAGCCTATTGCTTTGAAATTCCCAAATAAAAACCAAAATGGGACCCAAAGGTATCCTCTCAGTTTTGGTTTTATCAAACCAGATGGTGATGTGAAATATGGTCTGGATGTACCAACCGTTGTAATGGTGGCCTTAATCGACTAACAGCGCATGTGGCATCCTGCCCAGTTGGGTATGAGCTGACTGGATGGTTGGCGGTTATGAATTGATTGGTTGGGTTGGTGGGTATGACTGACTGCCATTGCCTTCCTTCGGGGTCTAGCTGGTCTGGATTCGGTGACTTGTACTGGATTCGGTGACTTGTACTGGATTGACTAGGCGGTTGTTTGTCCAAACTATTTTTTTAAAAACCACAATGGGGTCTCCTTGGGGGACCCTTTAAACAAACCCCAAAACGGAATTGTTTAGTAAATCAAAGCTTCGACATCAAGGAGTTAACTCCAAACTTGGAAACCACGTGTTGGAATTTTGCAATAAAAATCTTAGATTTTTGGCGATAGCTTTGCCGTATTGGAGGGATTAACCTCAAATTCTAGGATAATTTTGCAAGAACTTTGTTTACTCACGAACTAAAATGGAGTTTTGGATCCTAATCCAAACTCCTAAGGTGTAATTAGGACCTCAATCAAACGTTTAAGCTTAGGGGGATCCTCGATAAGCCAATCCAAGCTGTATATCTCTTATCAAAAGACTTAAATCAAGTGATTTTGGTATCAAAACTTCTACAACAAGTACAATAAAATTAGGACCTCAATCAAATGTTTAAGCTTAGGGGGATCCTCGATAAACCAATCCAGGCTGTGAATCCCTTTTCAAAAGACTTAAATCAAGTGATTTTGGTATATCAAGACTTCAAACTTAGAACACAAGTGCAACGGTTAAGCGCTTCAAAGGTACTTCAAAGTCCTTTGGAAGGGCTTACAACAAGAAAACTCAAGAGTATGATGAAATTCAAAGTATAATGGAGAAGAATAAGGGTTTTGGATAGTACCAAATTTTGTGATGTAGAAAATAAGGATGTTTGAAAAGAGTGTCTAGAATGTGGTATAAGAGGTTTGATGTATGAAATGAGATTTTGAAAAATGAAATAGAGGTGTGGAATGAGGGGAGGGGGAGGCCTTTTATACATTTCCAAGGCCTCCTCCCCCCTCAAGTTACGTTCTAATCTACCGAAGAAAAAACCAATTAACAATCTAAAAATCTACCCTACTGATGTAGCTACTCTAAATTTTGGAGAAATGTCTTGATTGCCAAATGGACAGCGCCATTAGCTTTAGAAGACCCAAATTAGTCTAAGAAAACCCCTTACTTCTGGAGCCTAATTGTGCTCAAAAGCTAACATTTACAAACCGGTAAAAAGGGTGAAAAATCTATCTTTTGGAGTTGATTTTTTTCAAAGGTTCTAACTAGCCAGGATTTTTGGAAAGGTTCAAGAATGTTGTAAAAGAGTCTAAGTTGACCCAAATTGGACTCCATATGCTCCTCGTATGCCGGTCAACCCACAAGAGTTTTGGTAAAACCATTAAAACTTGTTGCCGCTGCTAATTCTGGTACTTATTGATGTCAAAATGTCTTGAAATTTGGCGGGACGCTTATTTATGCTAAAACATACTATCCTGATTTTTAGTGGGATTTTACCATCACCGTGGAATTTTCTATGATTTTTCAATTGCCGATAAAAGCGGTTGACTTCCCATGGAGTCATTTCCGTAGTCCAGAAAATTATGAAACTTTTAGGGGATCTTCTAGGAAGCCCCCTAATGACAAGTACAAAGTTTTGCTAAAAACCTACACTGTCTAATTAAAGTAGAAATTGCACTATAGTGGAATTAATTCCTCCGGGGAGGAATCATTCCTGTATCAGGGAATCTCCACGAGTTAGCTTCGCCGTGACACTCGTAGGAGACTATCAGACTCCCGTGGTTTCCAATCGGAGCCCAATCTTTCGGGGCCCTTATCAAGTATTCCGATAAGGCCCGTCTCGACGCTTTTGCACTAATCCGTCTCTTGACTATTAGTTAGTGCAATCTCCTAGTAACTGCGTAATATCATCTCTAATCACCTGATAAGATGTAGAAATTGGTTCTAAGGAGTCTTTTAAGGTACTCCGGAATAATTATAATCAATTCTCCGTAATAATCAGGAATTGTATCAATCCTACTTTGAGCACTCTTTTTAGTTGATTTTTAACCATAATAACCCTAAATATGAGCAACAAGCAAAAAAAAGAAAAATTCGAGGCCTGAGTGACAATGACGGTACTCACAACCATTCAGGAAAATTCAAGTGAGTAAGAAGTTGAACTAGTACAAATAATGCTCTATATCAATGTAAAATATGTATTCTCAAAATTCAAGAACATGTTTTGAAAACCTCAATAATTGACTAGAAAGTAAATTCTCTTAAATCCAAAGAATAAATTATATAATTATTATATAAACATTTTAAGCTCGATAAAATGAATAGATAAAGTTTAATTCCTTAGTGCCTAGGAATTATTTCTAGTTTCAACCAAAAAATACGTTTTATTCTCAAATAGGTTGAAATATAAGGTACTAATGCACAACTCAATAATGGTAGCTCAAGAATCTCAAAGAATATTCAATTGTACATTTGTAATAATTATACATCATAACATGGAGATTTCATTTTTCATCTTCACATACAAAATATTGTACACTATGTATTATTTAATTATAAAATTTATTAGATAATAATTATCTAATATTGAATTTCTTAAAAATAAATTAAAAATACTCGGTAGTGACATTTTTCTTATATTCAAGAGTTAAAATTGAATATTTCCTACATACCTACCCAATTGAGTTTTGAAAATTTAGTAGATTGAAAATTGATGTTTTTTAGCAAGATTTCATATGAAACCATCAATTCAACCAAAGAATGATGAAAAATATACTTTTGATCTTGAAATTATGTAAGAATGCAATGGTCATTGCAAATGACCAAAAATAGCAATTGTATTCTACTAGTATGCTTCACTATTTTGAAATCAAAAGTGATTTTGGAAAAAATAAAGTGCAACAAGAAATGGTTGTTGGCTACTAGTACTTTATATACAAAGACTATACTATACCAAACCAAATAAGAAGCAGAAGTGATCATCAAATTGGCCGTATGACTCCTCTCACTCACTTGGTCTAATGCGTCTGTACCGATTGTCAAGAATGTATGCATCGAAAGTACTAATGGCTAAGCAAAATATGGCTCAAACCATTAGATGTTTTTTTTGCCAAATAGAAGACTATGGGTTTCCAACTATATAAAAGTTGTAGGAACTCTAACACATATGCGATCTAACATGGCACAAAGACTACTATATCAAATAATAATATTTAAAAATAAATAAAAAATAAAAATAAAAAATAAAAAATATTTTGACTATTCATAGCATTTGGAATGGCTTGAAACAATCTTCTAATCCCTCAAAAAAACATTTGATGAACTATGATAGTAGCCCACACAACTTACAATGTACTTCACTTCTCAAAATTTAAAAATTTGCATGAAATTTTTTATGCTAATTCATTTTAAAATTGATGATCTATGGAGGTAGTAATTTATTGACACAAAAATGTAAAACCTAATTTCTAGAAAAGAAAAAGAAATAAAAATTCTAGGATTTAAAAAAAAGAACTATTGTAATAATAATAATAATAATAATTATTATTATTATTATATGTATAATGTTATAAAAATCTTTCTTTAAAATGAATGTTTGAATTATCAATAATATTAAAAAAAAATGTCAAATATGACTATTGAACTTTGAAAAGTCTTAAGTGATTTTAGTTTAAGAAAATTATGCAAATTTTACATGAACTAAATGATTCAAAAACCTTTCTTGTTATGCAAAAATGAATTAAGAACATAGCTTCTTATGAAAATACAAAAGGAACCCAAATGTTGTGTTGTTCCCCAAAAGAAGAAAAAGAAAAACTTAGGTTGTATACAAAAAAAAGTTTAATTGTGAACCTTATAAAAATGAAAAATGAATTAAAGAACACTACCTTCTTCACTCTAAAATGAAATCTATTTTTCTCATTCTCATGTATCCTTGTAGTTTGATTTTTTAGATAGCATGGTGCCTCTTTTTTTGGAGGAAATAATAACATGTGTTCTAAATAAATACAAACTACAATCAATATTCTAAAGGATATTATTTTCTTCTTGACATACAATCTTGTAGTTTGAATTCCCTCTCAATGGCGTGGTTGCAACGACGCTAGTTTGTGAGCCTAAAAGCATGAGCTTGCGAGCTATAAGCGTAGGTTTTGTGAGCCAAGAGAATTAACAAAAAAAACTGTGAATTTTTTAACCCAAGAGAAAAAAAAAGTGAAGTCATTTTCAAAAAAATCTATTTATAGTAAAATTTCAGCTTTATGACCATGGACCTATGACCGTGGACCTGTGACCGTGGAAATGTGGTTAATGTATTTTAAAATTTCAAACCCAATTATCTCTAAAGGGCCTCTCAATACCTTCCAAAAAAAATTTGAATTTTTGAATTTTTTTTGAGGTTCAAAATCCAAAATCTAACAAGGGGTTTTTGAAGGTGATGGAGTCGTGGAAAAAAAAAAGTTTTTTTTAAAAAAAATTTCTCCCGACTTTATCTCCTTGAAATTGATCTCTCGGTACGGAAAGGAGGTTTTTGAGGGTGAAAAGTCACAACAAAAATGAACTAGTAACATAGTCAAAAAAAAAGAAAAAAAAAGTTGAGAAAAAATGAAAAAAAAAGTTTTGAGAGCTCCAAAGCCCTCTACCTCCAAACCCCTTTCAATATGAAGAGGGATTTTGGAGGGTGATGGAGTTGCAAAAAAAATTTGAAAAATAGAAAAAGGACTAAAAAAACAATTGAAAACAATTGAAATTTTTTTTTTTGAAAAATAAAGTTTTGAAAGTCAGAAATTTCAAATCTCATGAGGTAGATACTAGGTATAAAAATCCAAAATTCTTAAAGCACGGTAATAGGTCCATGCCCTAAAAATCACTAAAAATTTCACCAAAAATTCTAGGCTCATAGGCTCACGCTTGCAGGCTCACAAAATAGCATCCCCGACATGGTTGCTTCATTTTTTAGGGGAAAAAATGATATCCTTCAAGAGAAAATGCTAATCACAAGATTGAAGGAAATACAATTGTAAGATGTAGGATAGAGAGGTCATTTTTATAATGAAATCTATTGTATGGCATGAATCCTCAAAAAGTATGGGACAATTTGAATATGAGAACTTACTTGCTCATTGTGAAGATAAAGGTATTGTGTTCAATGTACAACTTTAGACCTAATTAAGGCAAATTATAGTAATTTTTTTTCAAAATTTGAACTCAAAAAAGTTGGTGAATCAAACTAACTTTTAGCTCTAAAAAACTATTTGTAATTTTGACCTTCCAATGAGAAGTCCTAAACAAAGTTCAAAGAAACTCTTCATTTTGTTCATAACTCTTGATCGAAAGCTTTAAAACTCAAAAAAAATTAGATATGAAAATTAGCTTGATTTTTCAACCTTTTCTAGTTTTAAATTTTTTGAATAAAAGTCATTCTTCTATGCCAAAATTAAATCTAAAGTTCTAAGGGAGAGGCATCCAATGGCATCCCTGTACCCAATGCCGTCCGTTTCTACAGCACACAATCATTTCCGGCTATAAATGTAGGTAGGTAGTACATGGCTTATTGGTTTTGACCTAAAACAATAAGCAGTCTACAGTTCCACTACATTTCTGTTCTAGAATGAATGACTAACTTAGAAACGGACGACATTGGGTACAGAGACACCATTGGGTGCCTCTCCTTTACATTGAACACAATTCCTACAAATATTTTGTTTTCACATTGGTTTAGTATTTTTTTATTATTCTCTTTTTGATTTTCCTATATAATTCAAATTTCATTTTCTACTTTTTTGTATTTAAAAATAATAATAATCACCATTTTAGTGTTTGCCCAATTTAGTTACTTTATCAAATTTTCCTCAAAGTAATTTTAATTTAGAACTCCTATTATCTCCAAGAATTTTTCCTTTGTATTCATGTAATTGTGCTTTTTAATTATTCACCATGAATTCTTGATGTTTCCATCATTAACTAAGAAAAAAATTCTCTAATTGATAGTCATGGTTTCATTTGGAATACTAACACTTTTGAATTTATAAATTTGCACACTTTGTTTATAATTTCCATTTTCTAAAAGGTGAAAAAAAATGGTGGCTCACAACATCCTATAAAAGAATATTGTTGGGTTTCAATTGGGTGGACCGTACAGGCCAATTTAAAGTATATATGTTATTGGATGGAATTTCTTCCTTTTCACATTACCATCACCTTGTAAAAAAATCAATTATAAAATTCAAGGAAATAGATTGAAGAATCTAAAACAAACATGCCTAGCTTTAGACACCTTCTACAATGCAATGGAGCATGCAGGATAAATATTCTTGACTACTCTTGTTGGTAGCCAAAGCTCTAAGCACACTTTCCAAGCAAATCGAATACATCTAATACAAACCTTCTACAAAAAAGAGCTTGAATGTATTTTCATTGAAAATACATAGAACTTGTCTTTTACTTAGGCATAGTTTCTACCCTTTTATTTTTTAATCTAATTTTACTCCAAAACTTTATAATAGTTTTATATTTTGCCCAATACATAAGGGAACCAACATGAAAATGTGAAATACTAGAAACGAGGGCCTAGGGATGGTTGCCACATAGTTTAAGGATTAAGGCACAATATTAGTAATTTACCACCATACAAGTGAAGAGAATTGAGTTTAAAGTTAAGTTAATACTAATTGAGAATCATGGACCAAAGTTTTTGTTTTGTTTTGGGTGCAGTGCTCTTTTTCTTAATAAGGATAGGTCATTTGTAAAAAATGTGTCATTTGAAGCATGATGGCATTAGCAATATAGTGTGGTTTTTTCAAAGCATTTAATAACATTGGCAACAAGTAGATTTTGATTGTCATATGTATTGGCAATTCAAGATTGAAGCATGGTAGAAATTAGGTGTCTCTTGGTTTACTTGAGAATTCTATTAGGCTTTGCGGTTTATGTTATTATATATTTTGGAGGAATTGTAGTTGTAAAATGCATGCAATCCATGCATCTATGACAATGATGGAAATTTTATCCAATAAGAAAATGAAGCATGGGGACCAACCTAAAAAATTAGGGAGTAAAAACAAAATTTGCACATCCAAAAAACAATAGAGAGTTTAAAGAAGATTTGTACAATGGGGTACCAATCAAAATGTCGTTTTCGAATCCGCAGTGAGGGAAATTTCAGCACTGCCAACTTTGAAAGTCTCCCGAGAGCTCAAAAATTGGTATTTTACCACGAAAATTTTACCACAGCATTATCTTTAAGTTAATTATATGTACGCCAAATTTCAATGCCAAAAGATTCACAGAAAAAAAGTTATTCAAAATCTACCAACATGGGTAGTGGTGAGAAACATTTCACTACTTTCAACTTTGACACCTTCCTAAGGATTGAGTTTCTTTTCTTTTTCCATGAAAATTTTGTCATGAAACAATATCCATGTTTTTAATATGTTTAAAAAATTTCATGGTAAAAAAAGTTTTTGTTAAGGAGATATTTGAAATCTCCCAAAAGGTGTAGTTTTGAGAAAATTTTCACAATTGCCAATTTTGACACCCTCCCAAGGGCTGAAAAATTTGTTTCTTACCATGAATTTTTTATTGTGAAGTCATCTCTATGTTGATAATATGTGCTCCAAATTTCAAGTTCAAATGAATTACCAAAAAAAAGATATACAAAATCTCCCAACATGTGTAGTTGTGAGGAGGAGTTTTTGAGCCTTTAGTATAGTGTTATTTTGTGGAGCAAAGTTTGACACAAATGTAAAAACTCAACCTCACAACTACACATGTTGAGAGATTTTGAATATCTTTTTTTTGGTAAGTGTTTTGAACTTGAAATTTGGAACATATATTATCAAGATAAAGTTGATTTTATTCAAAAACATTCATGTTAAATAGACAATTTTTGAGCCCTTGGGAGGGTGTCAAAGTTGGCAATAGCGAAAATTTTCTCACAACTACACATGTTGGGAGATTTTGTATATCTTTTTTTTGGTAATTCATTTGAACTTGAAATTTGGAGCACATATTATCAACATAGAGATGACTTCACAATAAAAAATTCATGGTAAGAAACAAATTTTTCAGCCCTTGGGAGGGTGTCAAAATTGGCAATTGTGAAAATTTTCTCAAAACTACACCTTTTGGGAGATTTCAAATATCTTCTTAAAAAATACTTTTTTTACCTTGAAATTTTTTAAACATATTAAAAACATGGATATTGTTTCATGACAAAATTTTCATGGAAAAAGAAAAGAAACTCAATCCTTAGGAAGGTGTCAAAGTTGAAAGTAGTGAAATGTTTCTCACCACTACCCATGTTGGTAGATTTTGAATAACTTTTTTTCTGTGAATCTTTTGGCATTGAAATTTGGCGTACATATAATTAACTTAAAGATAATGCTGTGGTAAAATTTTCGTGGTAAAATACCAATTTTTGAGCTCTCGGGAGGCTTTCAAAGTTGGCAGTGCTGAAATTTCCCTCACTGCGGATTCGAAAACGACATTTTGATTGGTACCCCACTGTACAACATATTAATTTCATACTCCTAGTGCAAATTGTTGGTGCTAGTGCCTCAAGTGATGAAATTGCTCTCTATTGCTAACCACCAAGTAACCTCCTATATGTACAATGTGTACAACAAATGTGAATCCACATGATCAATCTAAGCAGAATACCAAGCTTTGCTTTTTAGTATTATCATAAGTAATAGAATGCAGGGTTATTGGCAATGACATACTTTTAAATAAGCTCAAATAAGATTAGAGAATTTTCAATTCTAAATAAGTCAAAGCACATAAAGTGCACCAAAATTTACCTCTAGCTACTTCCAACCCATTCTTCATGCAATTAGTGTATCATTACCAATGCAATCCTTGAATTTGTCATAATCCAAATTTGTAATCTTTTGACATTTGAAAGAGAAATAGAAGCATATAACACTAGTATACTATTTAAAAAGGAAACACAATGAATCATTTGGCTCTAATATGCATTGGATCAATAGAGATTATGTCTTAATAATCCTAGTTCACTAAATTACTACTACTTTGGAAAGTTGAATTTTTTATGAAGCTCTGTTGATGTAAAAACTTGCAACTAGAACCTTCATTGAGACACAATTGTTAATGGCTCTTTATACTTGGTACTAGCTAGTTAATAAATTTATGATTTATAAGTTTATCAATTATCACTACAAATTTAAATGAAGATTAAACCAATTCAGTATTTAACTTACCAAATCCATATTCATCATGTTCATAATACAAAGTAAGGTCTTAAACAAGGTACAATAAGATTCTCAAACAATCTACCTTTAATTGACACTCAATATTGAATTATTTACAATAGCAAACTTCTTTCATGTGCACTAGATTAAAGTTTCCTATCAAATCTAACATTCCATTAAATCTTACCATTCTTTAAAGATCTATAGTCACCTAAAATTGTGAACACTTATTATTTCTTTAGTATATATAGTCTTTTTGCACAAGTACTTGGTGCAAATTATAAACAACCTACTAGTGAAGAAATTCAAGTTTGACACTTATAACTCTCTATTTACTCCAAAATTGATAACAACTCATAGATTGCATTGAATTGATATCACATATTATAGTAGAGGAACCCAATACTAATGAGCACCCCATCAACAATCAATGAGATACCCTATTTTCAACTAAAATTCGAAAAAAATTCCACTTTTCCATAGAATGCATGTTTTTGTACTTTTTAAAGGTTTGGATCAACAAGTTAGTAACACATAAGTGAGCAAGAAAGTAGGAACCAATGAGCACAAAAGTAGTTATTGAATGATCAAAATTAAATGACTCTAGATGTTGGTGATGGGTCAAGCCCAAATTTTGCCTAAGTTCAAAATTCATAGTAATTTCAATTCAAGAATAAAATTACCAAATTTTTTGCAATCCCCATTGTTTCTATCAATGCACCTTTGGAAATATTTGCTTTGCCTTGCACTATCCCAAATCATGTGTAAATATGCTTATTTTATCAATCATGGACCGTCCTTCTACTATACATCTTTTTCAAGGAAATTAACTACCTGGAATTTCCTAAAACCAATTTTAGTGTTTAAGTATGGTTTTTATTAATGTAATATCTTAATCTATTATGGGTGTTCAAGACTAAAAATGTCTAATGAATGATTTTAGAGAATGTATCTCCTCATTGAAGAATTTAAGTTGGTCATAGGGTTGTATGGTCCTTTTCAAGAGTAAGATACACCAATTTCTCACTACCTTTTTTTCAATCAACTACTCTATTTATACTTTCCAACATTTTAACATTCCACTTTACAAATCTTAAACAAGTATAGATAAGAGATGTATTTGAAGAAAAAAAGATAGCCAATATGTGAACTTTAGTTTTGGTTTTATCCTTGAAGAGATAACTTGTGGTTTTTAGAAAACTATGTAAGTTAAAAGATAGGGTCCATTTAATTCAAAGGGAATAAATTTTATATAATATGTAGGGCTACTATAGAGTCCTTGAAATGCCACATATCCTATTATATATAAATTAGGCTATATAAAAACATCATTTAGTAAAAAAATTAATTAATAAATTAGCCTTTACAAATTGGGTCCATACAATTTTTTTGTAATACAATGAGTATAAATGTAGACAATTTATTTTAAATGAATGATAAAACCTACACAATCTAGCAAATAATTGTAGCATGTACATACAAATCTTTCCATAAATATGCCAACTATGTGACAATATGTAAGAGTCTACTATTCCAAGACAAAAGAATTGAGCTTGAAATTCAACTTGAAATTTGCATTGAGGTTATATTATGGAGATTTGTGTTCACACAAAGTACCCATTAAGAAATTATTGTAGGGTTTGGGTACTGTCACTTCTATGAGGCTAGGGGTGCTAAGAACATTGGTTTTGTTATCTTGCATCATTGATTCTAAACTCAAACCATTGCAAATGCATATATATATATATATATATATATATATATATATATATATATATATATATAGTCTCTATGTTACGGTAAAGGTCATATTCAAGTATTAATCTTCATTGTTTGTAAAGTGTTATGATGTTGTTTGTTATTCACCATATCAAGTTGTTTAGAATACATGGTATAGAATTTAGAAATATTTAAAACTAGTGTTGCATTTCTTACTTTTATTTGTCATTTGGAATTGTACTATAAGTAGTGCATATTTAAAAAAAAGAAGTATATATGTATGACACTAGTTTTATAATGTCTATTGTATATAGGTATGAAAAAAATCAGACGTGTAAGTTTTGTATATAAGATAGCCCAACTATAAAAGCAATATGAATGAATTTATAAAAAATCATAGGATATTAAAAATATGCCCTTAGTATCTTTATATACAAAAATATGATCATTTTAATTACCATAATGAAGGTAAATAGCCCTATATTAATATCCTGTTCACACATGTGTATACTTAAAATTACAAAGAGTGATCTCCCTAGGTTTTTATCTTGTTGGAAATTGCAAATGGATTTAAAAAAATTCTTACTATAGCATTTAACTTTTAAATTATAACTTAGTTATATAGATCAATCCTATCAGACTATGTTATTTTAGTTGTACTAATTAAATTGTGTTGCATTATTTTTATATATGGTTCATAGAAATATGTAAGGTAGAACTACCCATTGTAGTCAAATGATCTATAGTGGACTCTTAGAGAATGATTCCATCATGTGTTTTTTTTCAATATGTGAAATTTGGGTTACAATTAGTGTCTTACATTACAACAATGGAATGATTCATGACCTCATTAGGAACTTCTAACTTTTTAGTGTAAATTCATTGTAAGAATTGACTTTTTAGGCTTTTTGTGTTAGAAGATATTGTGGTTGCTTTTGATAGTAAGATGACCATTATGAATTCACGTTTTGTTGGTAATGGAGTAGTGTAGAGATACTTTTGAGTCATGATGCATTGCACACTTCAAAAATTCATAGCAAATTAATACTTTGTCAAAAAAATATAATCTCAATTGCTACTATTGTTTTTCACAATTGTCTTTGTGAGTGGAAAAAATTGAAAATTTTCACCAATAGCATGAAGCCAAACTTCTTATTCTCACCACTATAGGTTGTTTTACCTTATATTAGTCTTAATCTTAGTGGAAGAAGACAAAACTTTCACATTCCTAAACCCCTAAAGGACCAGACTAGGTTTCTTTGGCCATATAGAAATTTTAGGTAGGCACCTGTCAATGAAGTTTTGCATATTTTTGGCTAAAATTTTAATAGAATGTATGGAGGAAGAATATCTTTGATGTGCCCAAATTTCATAACATTTGGAAATGTGAATATAAAATTATAGCCTTATATGTTATTTTTTTTGTAATTGGGCAGCTTGGATAGATTAGAAAAAACCACTTTTTTCGAAAAACTAAAATTTGAAATTATTTTTCTACATTGATATATATATATATATATATATATATATATATATTTATTTATGAAAAGCTTTGAATCATTTCATTTTGATCAATGAGTCAAAAGTTATGAGGAATTTTAGTTTGCAAGTAGTTATAGAATTTCTACCTCAAAATAAACTTTGAAGTCCTTTATTGAGCTCAATTTTCAATATTTTTGGAAGAAAACAAAATCGATTATAGGATGTAGATTGCTTATTGCGCGCAACATTACAACCATTGGGATTGGCATTTTTCAATTCCCTAATTAAATTCTTAACAATTTAGTATTTTGAAAAATTCTTCATCTCTTTCTACTTACTATTTTTTTCTTGTATGGGGTCGTTGCAAGAAACACTTACCGGTTTTGGCTCAAAATGGCTCAAAATCAATGAGTCCTGTGAGTCCTATGACCCTTTGAAATAAATTTTTTTTAAATTGAAAAAAATATGGATAATTTGAAGAGCAATGAGAATATCATGTCTCTTGAAATTCAGACCTAAGAAATTTTTTCTCTAAATGTTATAGACAATGGAAAATACAATGAAAATAACTCTTTTTTCACTAATTTGGTAAAAATAGTAAAAAAATTCAAAAAATAAAAATGAAAAACGCATTTTTTCTTCAAGTAAAGGTCTTTCTTTTCCAACAAATTTCATCTTTGGAAAAAATAAATTCTATTCACTACACTTGTGCAAAGTCATCCACTTTGACGACATGTGGAAGTTGGACAGTTTAATATTTTCAAATATCCTTTTTAGGGTTTGTGTAACTATACTATAGATCTAAGCATGCCAATTTTCAGCTCAAAATTTTCATTTTTGGGTCAAAAATAGGACTAAAAACCCCCAAAATGGCCTAGGTAGACAGCCAATCAGGGGCAGTTTAAAAATAGTAAAATAATTTTGAAAAAATTGAAAAAATTACACAACATATTAAACTTTTTTGTGCACCTTCATTCCAAATTTCAAGTTGATAGGGTAAACGATGCAAAAGTTATGAGCAAAAAACTACCTGTTGGAGGTCAAGGGGACAAAAAATAGGACAAGTGTTTCTTGCAATCACCCTATGTTATACAATATTACAATTGCAATTGATCTGAAATTTTTGAAACATGTATCCAACTTGACATAAAGAATGAATTCAAGGAGTTACAACCATTTGGGACATTTTTCATGCACTTGTGACCTTCTGAAGTGCAGCTACCTGATTTTTTGTAGGGCCAAAAAAAAGATTTTTGTCAATTCAAATGCTAATAATTATCTTCCAATCCACATGGTGGAAAATTCTGAAATTTTTTTCCATAAATTTTGAAACTAGCCTACTACAAGATCCTATGGTTATATATGTCCAAAAATGTTAATTTTTTTTGGTACTTATTCTAAAAATAGCAATTTTGGAGCGCTTTTCATGAAAACATAGTCACGGGCCTTTAGGGGTTCACTTAGAGCAGCTTCGTACAAGTGAACATAAATACAATGTGGCTTGTCGAATACCTCAAGATCTTTCCATTGAGAATTATACATGTGAGTGGACGATTGTTGCTGATTCGCAATGATGCAGCTTTACATCACTTTTCAAAACTATGGGAGGAGGTCCAGAAACCGACCATCTAAGGGCTGGAACAGAATTTTGGGCAGGTCAAACATCTTGAAATATTTTTCAGAGAATTTTCCTTGAAAGACAGCTTGAATAGGCATCTAACCCAAGTCGTTTCATATATTTTGGAGTTCTCTAGAATTAGTTATCAAATTCTGAAGTTGAAAGGGCATGGGGCTCTAAAATGGTGCCCTAGCTAAAATGTACACTGTCAGTACACTGCTGAAGGCTATGAAAATGCAACATGTACAAGTACTGTACATTTAAGATAGGGCACCATTTTAGAACCCGCTCCATTCAAGAGCCTCCTCCTATATGAATAAAACCAGACAAAGCAAACCGAATCACTGTAAGTTGGCTTCAAAAATTCATGTTATACATGGTCATTTCAAAAACGATTTTATATATAAACAAGTGGTATATCATCACAGACAAAGGTCCAAGTTCCTCTTACAGCAGTGGGGAGATGAAACAATTAGACTGGTTTCATTTTCAAATATTCATGACATTCAAAGCTTCTAATGTATCATGATCATAAATGTTTAAGTATGACATAATTTTGCAAAATTCACTCCAAATTCAGGGGCCATTGCAGAATTGAAGGGCACTATCCCCTCGGAAGGGACACTTCATAACTCAGAAAAAATTACTATGCTCTGAGAACTAAACCAGGACAGGCATAGAAATGAGGTTCCACACAATTTCCAATTTGCTATTTTAATAAAAAGTTTGGCGATCATCCAACCTACAGCAACCACAAATATTCCCATTGATGTCCATAGACCAGCAAGAACCGAAAAAGCTTGTGGCACGGCAACCAGCTCACTCTTAATCAATTACACCAACTCATGAGTACAAACGAAGGAATTTGAACAGAGGCTCTCGTTTGAAGTGGCACCCATGTCCGGAAATAGATCAAAGGGGTATAATGAAATCACTCCACCATGGCAGTGAATAAATTAAAAATGGGAACTGGTGGAGGAGACTCAAATGATTTGCATTGCCAATATTAGCATTGATCACAGCCGTCAAAGGGGAGCCACCCCCTTCCAGAGTGGCAAGAGAGACAGAGTTAGAGAAGGAGGGAGTCAGAGTCTCAGAGAGTATATATTGGCCATGGCACCACCTGAGGTTTCCCGTTTCTGAAGCTTCTTCAGCTCTTGAAGTTGCAGCTGCATGCTCTTCGATCTCCATCGCCATCTCTGCCAGGAGACTTCAGTTTCGACCTATTACGTTACCTGCATCAGCCATCGCCGGCGCGGGTTCCAAGCTTCCGTCAGCTCTGCCACTTGCTAATAGCCTGCCACGGACCATCTCTTTCATCCTGCTGCAACGAAACGCCACTCAAGTGAAGCTCCACGCCAATCCCATCGTCATGTTGAATCGGTCTTGTTGCAGCTATTTTATGATATTCCCTCCCGCCCAAGTTTCCCCTCACAGCATTAGTTTGTGTCTACTGTAGCTAGTTGATTGCTTGCTCAACGTAGCGTTCCAGTAGTAGTGCCGGCGATTAAGTTGATCATCTTTCTCCTAATCTGTGTGTTAGTGCTCAAACATTTGTTTTCCTTAATCCTAATTTCAAGTTAAGCTCGACGGGTGTGCCCAGAAGAGTAGTCAGCTAACAGGCGAAGTTGGAATAGCAATACTGTTTGGTGTTGTGGTCTAAAGTACTTGAGGTATTGATCGATACTGCTTGTGCAACTGTTGTTCAGCTTCAACAAGCTTTGGAGAATTATCTTTTCACCGAAAGTATATTATAAATCTGAAGTGCTTCGCGCGTTTCAATTACATGCAACAGTACTTGTGGTGAGACAATATTAAAAACATCATTCGAGTCTTCGTTGCCTGGAACGATAAGCTTGATTGAAGTGACTGTCACTTAACATTCTGAACAGAGATCGAGAGTGCGAACATCATCATGACCGGGACAGAGCGAGAGTTTCTGGAAATGATGCCGCCACGGGACCCCGATCACCGGTATATGGAGGCCGATTCCATGAGAGATTTCTGGCGAACCACTTCTGACCGGGAGTCCCTGCAAGGTAGGTGACTCCAGCCGCATTTATCAAGTTGGTAAAGATCCCCACAAGTCTTGAGAGAAGTCAGTCGTAACCAAGTCGGTCGTGACCAATGCAACAACCGATCGCAATTAGTTGATGGTAACCTCTTAAAACATCTACAGTGTGTTGGCAAAGTCAGTGCTCAGAGCTCTAAAATATCAGAACTCCGTGGATCTGAGAGTGTCGCAAACTGCTCCAGCCGTTCCAAGCCGATGTCTCAAAACGGCTTCGATTTCAAATGTTTTAGAGTTTTTTTCTTCTATGCCCCAATATTCTAAGACTACTCCGATCCAATGTAATAAGCATGACTATTGCTTGAATATGTACGTACTAACATTGTTTCAATATCCCAGATTTGAGTGTTTGGGGCCGCGTTTTTGCAAGCAAGTTGAATCGTCTGTTCGTTGTCAACATTCTGTGTGCTAACCTTGAGTTGTAACCTCTCCGATGTCATTGAACGGTCGAATATTCCGGGTTTGAGTTTGCTGGACTGCATGCTTGCAAACCAGTCTACAGTTGAGTGCGTCTGTTCTGTTTACAACATCCTCTACTAAAATTTGGTGGGCTTAGCAACGTTTTCCATGCCAGCAACGGTTTGGAACGCTTGAGCAACGGTTTGGGAACAATCATGCTTTTCAGCAAAATGCTCCAAATCGTTGATCAAGCATGTTCCAAAGCGTTAAAAACGTTTGCTGGACTGCGTGTTGCAAGCCAGTCTCGAGTTAAGTGAGACTGTAGTCTGTTTCACCATCCTGTGACGACGTATCAGGTATAAATGGAAAACGTCGGAACGAACGAACTTCAATTGCAAAGCAATCTTCTTGCCGATGTCATACGGGAGTTTACAGAGTTTATCATGTAAGAACTGAAACGGAGTTCACCACCTCAAGTGAACCATTCCCACCTCCCAAGTGGAAACCTTTCTTCCATTACCATGATTTCAAACTCTCAAAACTCTTTTGTGGATGGTTGTAGCCACTGACTGTTGTGCTGGGTGTTTGCAGAGATGCAGGACTCAGGCGGTCGCGGTGGTCACAGCACCATGCCCAGTGTGCAGCACGAGCATTCCGCCCTTCGTCCCTACGGCTACTCCGAGCCCCTGCACCCGGAGTCCGTGGTAGCAATGGAGGTTCGCTCTCACCACGTCCACGATGGGAGTTTCTTCACGGAGTATCACCCTTACCCTCTGCAATCTGACTCAAACACCACTTCCAGCGCCCTCCTGCCCACCACCTACACCAACTTCTTCCACGCCTCCTGCGTCACGGACGCCAACTGCAATAACCACGAGCTCAAACGCGAGCCTTCGGAGGGGCCACGCTACATGACTAGTCCGGAGAATCACTACAGCCACGGGGGGGATCACGAGGAGGAGCACCGGTATCCCGACCGGTACAACGAGCGGTACCAGTCTTCTCCGTTGGTGCCCCCTGTGGCTATTCCCATGAGCCACGATGTGGTCACATTCTCCACGACGACGGCGTCGGAGTGCATCCACCGCGACCACGACATGGAGACGCTGCGAAGGGAGTTGGCCTATAAGTGTCCGCGCAGCGGGGATCTCTTGATGGCCATCACCAGTACTGCGGACGCTGCGGTGAGAGAACATGGTTCGGCGACTTCGGGGGTCTCCAGCGACGATGACGACGCTCCGGAAGAACTGGCAAGAGAAAATTTCCACACTTGCTCCATGTTTTCCATTCTGAAATCAAGTAATTCGTTTACTACCTGGCAATATTGTAATGCTAGAATTTGGAGGACTTAGCAACGTTTCCAGTTCCGTCTTTAGATCGAAGCTTGCAACATTTTGTAATTAACATGCTTAAAGAACCGCGCGTTTTGGAACAGGCTCGAGAAACATGCATGTTTTGGACCATGCTCCAGCACATATGCAGTGCATTTCAACGAAATGAGATCATGTTTTTTAGCAAACATGTTCCAAAATGTTGTTCACTTTGAACAACGTTTAGTAGCAATGTTGAATGTCAACTAAATGTGTTGCTACAAACGTTGCTGTGGGGGACTGTATTCTAATCATTTTGTTCGCTTGACTGTTGTATTTTCTCGCCGCTACGTCAGAATTGATTATTCGATCTTTCTGGCATGCAAAGCTGTTTTATTTAGTTAATATTTTTGAAGGGAATCTCCATGCAATGTTCCGTTGATCGAAATAACAAAGTTTGGTACAATTGAACTGAACGTAAATCGAAACCGGTACTGGCTAGTTTGTGAAGAATATATTTCGGAAACTGCTGATGCATCTCGTTTTTTGAGCAATTTGGAATTTTTTTGTTTGATTAAAATATTTTGCTTTCCTTACTGACGATTTTCTCGGTGGTTCAGGAGCAGAATCCTGGTTTGGCTGAGCACCTGCGAGCTGCCATTGTTGAACATCCTTACTATCCGGAGATGGTGGTCGCTCATGTCAGGATCTTCAAGGTTTGTATAAATATCCAGCTCCGCATTTCACATTTGAGGTTCCAAATCTTGATTATACACATCATTTGGATCCCAAATTCGATTAGCTTGAAGTGAAGGTTTCATTGTAGAGCAATTGATACCGTGAGTACACGAAAGCACGGTATTGACAGACCATACCAATTATTTAATAGAATTTTAGGTCTATATAGAAAGCTATCATTTGTAAATTGGTTCAATGAGAGGTATAATCTTACAAATATTTGAATTTCAATCGATTGAAGCTGGGTTCGTATACATTCAATCATGATGACTGCTAAATACATTTGAATCTCCTCTGTGAAGATTGGTGCGCCGAGAGAGCTTCGCAACAAGCTGGACGACATTACGAAGAAGTTTCAACGGTTCCAGGAGGGTAGCACGATGAAGATTGGTGACGATCCTTCACTAGATTTCTTCATGGTAAGCACTTGGTGTAATTCAACGTACTGCATTGATCAATCCGTTCAGCAGTTTCACATGAACTAACTTGACTTTGATTCTTCAATGACTCCGACTGTACAAATTAAACACTGCTGCTTGTAGAGATCGTACGTGGACTTGCTGGCCAAGTTGGGGGAAGATTTGGAGGAGCCTTTCAACAAGTTCATGCAGTTCAAGGACGCCACTACCAAGACGCTGGAAAATATCTGCGGCCACTACATTGAAAGTATGTGAGCCTCTATTTCCCGCTGCGTGCGACTCTCTGATCAGAGACTAAGTTAATTTGTTGGGTTCCTTACATGATTTCTTTTTTTCAACTCAAGGTTGGACTTGCTCTTCAATCTGTATAGACATGCATAGAAATGTGCCAGTCTAAGACTGAGTGTACTCGGATGCCATGATCACTGTCTATATGGAATGGAGGCCATCGTCTTCAGTGTCCCGTGAAGGCCTGAGACGTATCATGGCGAAATCTAAACACCTGCTGGACCAGACGGGTATAGCGACAGCCGGATCTAGCATCCCCATCAGTCCTCCATTGAGTCCATTCCCGTTCAACGCCCTAAATTGACCCCACTTTGATATCAAAAATTTCACCCTTGTTTTCCATCTGCTTCCCCTCATTTCTACGCTCTTTTGTTAGTGTAGAAATGTCGAAATCATGTTCAAGTGCAACTTGCAGTTGACAGAGTGAGTCCTGGATGAACCAGTGTTTGTACCAGTGCAAATTGTGAACCAGAGTATTTCAGCATGTGGAAATTGTGGAGGGCAGACGGTCCTTACGCATCAGCAAATTGTACTACTTAATTAAAGTAGACTCAAAACGTAGTAATCAGACCTGACGGGCACTTGAGAGTTTTTCCAGCTAAGAGAATTAACTTGGTAGGCACAGTAGCTGGGAGTGATCAACTCAAAACTTCACCATTTCAGCCTTACCGCATCACATCATCTTGACGTCAAGGACGGGTGTCAGACTGGACGTAGGCCACACATATCAACTCCATCCCCTGAAGCCTTCGGGTGTGTACCTGCCTTCGGGCGTCTTTTCTGCCTCTGGCTTTTTCAGTAAAGGATGAAACCCGTTCAAGGGTGGCTTTTTCAGTAAGCCTCGCCCTTGATGGGTTTCAACCAACTCCATCACCTGGGTCGTACTGGAAGGGACCCAGATGACCAATTTAAAATTGAAATTTCCATCAAGTAAAATTATTTCCCAGACGATGTACTTCATGAGATTACTTACCTGGAGATTGAAGTCACCAGTTGTAGCTTTGAATAACAGTCCGGTGGTGAAATTATGTTTGACTGTGCAGCTGGACCAGACGAGTCGGACAACTATGGATTCGACATTGGTCCCATAGATGGAGCGCAGGACAGCGATGAATTGGACACGCTGGGAGAGGAAGGATTAATGTACTCCTACGGAGAGGTAGACGAAAGCATCGTTGTTGACCCCTCCGCACCGGAGGAGGAGCTCCGGAAAATGCTGATGATGAAGTACGGTCGTCACATTGGAGGGCTCAAGGCAGAGTTCAACCGTGTCCGCAAAAAAGGGAAGCTGCCTTCGAATGCTCGCTCCATCTTGAAGGACTGGTTCAACCGACATTCTTACTGGCCGTACCCTTCGGTATGCACATCCACACCCCTTGACTGACCAATTTGATTTACTAACTTAACCACTGTTATGCCGATAGTACTTGAGCACGCTTCAAAGATATTATTAAACCAGAAAATCAGGTTGTACTTCTATCTAACAGTTGTGTTCAGGAGGTAGAGAAGCAATACCTGCAACGAATCTGTAACTTGAATCTGAAACAAATCAACAACTGGTTCATCAATGAGAGAAAGCGGCACTGGAGCTGCGAAGGCAAATGCATGCACCCCAACGCCAAGTTCTACAACAACTCCAACGGTCAAGGGAAGGGTCATCTGGAGCATATGGAGTGAACAGTTTGACAAGGGAAGCTGGAGGCACATCTAATGAAGAATCTGGAGCATATGTTAAAGTAATAGTTGAGGCACCATCTGATGGACTGAAGTGCAAGTGCAGTCCCACTTGACACTCTTTTTTTTGAGGTTACTTATGTACAGACAGATAGATGGCCCCTAAGGTCTGCCACAACTGAAAAACAATCAAGTACTAAATATCTTGCGGCAACTGGGATCAGACTAACGAGAGCTAAGAACATCACTTGCAGATCTTTGTAAATGGAACTCTTTCGGCATACAAATCGATGTCATTTGTATGTGAACGATTCAAGTCTGACTTTCAGGAAAAAAAAAAGAAACGAAAGACAAACATGAACTGTCTTACATTATGACTAAGTGTCAAGAAATCACCTTTTGTGAGAAATGCCATCAGTGAGCACAAACTCTGGCTAAGCCTGCAGCTGCATCCTTGCGATGGCCAAATTCAAACCTTTATGGCATAAACTAGGTAATTAGCCCCCAACTTTGTAGATATAGCATCTGCATCCAACTATCAACGTGAAGACTGAACGGCACATCATGACAGACTGCTATCTGGAACCAGTGCTTGCATCTCCAACTAGACATTTATAGCAATGAATGAATGCACGTAGTGAGAATACTTCGGCGATCGTATGTCTACATTTTAAAATTTATAAACTCACCATGTGACAGTTAAGTCCTCACGGGAAAGAGCCTGTAACAACCAGGACTGATTGGAGTGTTTGGGCTAGCCTGGCTTTTTCTAACTATGAAACCTTCTCGCAATCGCAACCTTCCAACACCTGCTATGGTAACCTCCGAAGCTCAAATTTTACACTGCAAAATTCCATCCTAGCATTTCGACTATCCATGACTACCAACGATTTTCCTCGATGTTTTAAGCAATTGGAACTTTCGCGGCTGTAGTCCTTTTCTCCTTTTTGTCCTTCTTTTCTTTCCTCTTCAAAGAATCCATGTGAGCCTTTAAAACAGTTGCATATGAAGTTTGGAATCTTTGGTGATCCTTGGCCGTGAGCTGCAATCATCGAACCGATGTCAGTCAAGCCTTGCTTACATAACCTTTACAGCCTCGACAGATCAACCTTCAGCTCCTGCCAAAATTATTGGTGAAGCCCACGGAACAGACCGAGAGAGAATACAAAAGCACCGAATCGACGAGCATGTAAACACAGTCGAGAAGAAGACGATTTCAAGGTTCAAAATGAGAGATCTTACAGAGCAGCTAATCTTCTTCTTGCCATCCGTAGCACGAACTAGACATCGAAATTCTGAAGGTTCAGGTACCGGAGCGGATGTTTCTGCATTGTTTTTTCTTTTCTTCTGCCGCTGAAGAGTTGCTGCAACAACCAGAAAACATCAGCAAATGTGAGCTGAATACAGCAGCATCACAAACCCTGTTTCCTAAAAAAGTTGTAAGACCCTAATTGGGACTGCTTCCATGGCCTTGCAGCAGTTCTAGCTTTATCCGCCACTCCGTAGGGTTTTTGTTTATAAGAGTCTTTTAAAGAGCCCCTGGAAGCCAAGACCAGGGTCTTCAATTGTGAACTCTTCAAAGCACTGGACCTGGAGAAAGAACCCTAATAGTAGATCGGGTTCCTCCTCCAGCTCCGGCTCCTCTATAGTACAAACTAACCATCACAAAATGAAAATATTCTTTGAAGCTACATCATTGTGCACATAAAGTAATGACCAAAATTCAGAACTTTTTTCAAATGAATTCGCAGCAAGACCCTGGCATCCTTTAATCTTGGATTAAGGAAACAGTATGCTTACACCGTTTCAAAGTGACCCACACCGTACCCGACTTTTTCGTCTGCTCATACAGCTTTGTCAACTCATTCAAGAACGGATCCAATTCCAAAAGAACCTGCCAATCAACAAAATCAGTAATTAGGGTTTTCAACAAATCTCTGCAGCCATCCATATCAATTCGACACGCACTGATCAGGAGCGATCACACGCTAATTACCACCTTACCAAGTGAATTAGGTCCTCCTTCAAGTCAATTCCCTGTAAAATTCTCAACCATGATCCCCAAGCACAAAGTTTCACCAAAACCCTAACACTCGCTCTGCCGACGACTACTCGTTCCACCAACTAGAGCATTGGAACTAATCAAATTCTTTTACGCATAAAATTGAGGGACAGATCGTATGATTTTACGCCATAGCACAAGAATACAAGGTTACAAAACATCATCGGAGAATGATCCAGAGAGGGCCACACTAACTTAAATATCAACCAGAAACTGGAATCAGAAGAGCTTCCCATCAGAGCTAAGAAGAGGGTCAGTGCGAGTAAACTTCGTACCATGGCTGGAGTCGCGTGGTGAAGCTGCTGAGAACGCGAACTCTAGCAGTTGTGCCGCTGGCGATGGCGAAGTCGGCAACCTTCTTGCTGCCCAGCCTCTGTGAGGAAGACGACGACACTTAGTTTTGCTCAATACTGATACGGGAGGATACAAGAAACATACGATTGATATCCGCTAAGAATGGTGAAAAAAGTAAATCACAAACGGTGCATCGGTACTGTAACTTGGTGCGATTGATCCGTATGGGGTACCAGGACGTTAACCCCTAAATGCCCAAGGCCTGTTTTGAGCTTCTTGGAATTTGCTCTAAATTGAACAAAAATTCAACATTTTGATAAGTTAAATCAATTTTCTTGAATTGTAACTATACAAATTCAAAGTAGACATGTTAGAGATGACATAGGAAAAGAAAACACAACAATATTACTTATGGATTGAAAGATTATAATATTTGATCATGAGGTAGTTAAAACTATGAAAATCTTTGAGCTCTTTTTTTGCATGTCAAATCTAAAAAGTTGATCACCAAAAAAATCTGAGGTTGAAGGGCCTAACAAGTATAACCCCAATCAATTTATGGCTTCTCAAAATTTACTCTACAATTTTTTTAAATGAATGTTTAGTGTGATTTTTTCTCTAAGATCTAATGTATTTGAGGCTCATTTCCAAGAGTCCTTAACACTACGGAATGTCAAGATTGCAATGGGTATCCTTGCACTAAATCTTGAATAGAAAAATCAAGATCATTCATTTTCAAAATCAGATTATTGATGCTAAAACTAGACTTCAAAAAAATCTTCGAAAAATATAAACTACTAAAAATAGAAATTTGGTAAGGTTTTATTTAACTTCAAAGTTTCTTTGACACCACATTTGGGTGCGTTGGCCATTTAGGGGTTAAAGTGGTCACATGAAAAGGCCCATGCAGGGTGAACTTACTCTTGAGGAAAAACAATAAAGATTTTTAATTTTCATCTACGATCAAGTTTTGAAATTCTGAGATCATATTTAGAATCAAAGGACCCAAATTACCTTTTGTAGGAAAAGAAAATAGAATTTACATGGCACAAAATAAAGGGCAATTATTTTACATTTATAGTATAAAATTTAAAATTTATCTTGCAAAATCCACTTCATAAGACAACTTTAACATCTTCCTACATAGTGAAGATTGCTTCCTAGGAAGCGTTCCTAAGGTATGGAACAAACAATTTGCATTTGACATAAAGACCTCTCATTCAATTTTGAAAATCATCATCCAAATTTGGATAGTTTAACCCCTAAATGTATTTATATATATTTTACCAAAAACGCTCCAAAACTGCCACTTCTAGTACAAGACCCAAATCTTTAAAAAAAACATTTTAAGATAGATATAACGATAGGATATTATAGTACACTAGTTTGAGAATATGTGGAAAAAAATTCAGAAATTTTCACCTTGTAGATTGCAAGATAATAGTGTTTGAATTGTCAAAAAAACATTTTTTGTCCATATAAAAATCTGGGGAGCTGTACTTCAATAGCTCACTTTTGTATGTGAAAAAGTCCAAAATGTTTGATACTCTTTGGACTAATTCTTCTAATCAAGTTGGCTACATGCTTACAAAATTTCAAATCATCTGGAGTTGTACAACATGTAGAAAAAAATTAATAAGTAGAAAGAAGTAGAAAATGATTCAAAATACTAAAATAGTAATTATTAATTTGTGAAAGTGAAAATTTACTAATTCCAATGGTTGTAATGTTGTAATAGACAATCTTCACCAAATACTTTTATTATTTTTCAAAAATATTAAAAATTGAGTAAAATAATGGACTTCAAAGTTTATTTTGGAGTAGAGATTCTATAACTTCCCACAAACTACTCTCAAACTATAACTCCCATAACTTTCATCTCATAAATCAAAATGGAATGATTCAAAGCTTTTCAAGTAGATAAGAAAATTTAAAGAACCAATTTCAAATTTCAATTCTTTTTTTCTTAAATTTTGAAGAAGTTTTTTCAGTTGCTTGGGCTGCCCCTTGAGTAAGGAAAATCACATATCATGCAATAACTTTTTATCTATCTTGTCAAAAGTTATGAAAATTGTTGGGCCTTAAAGATGCTTCTTGGATATACGTTATGTAAAAATTTCAAAGAAAAAAAATAAAAACTCCATTTGTAGTGAGCTATGCAAAATTACTATGTTGCCAAAAAATGCACTTTGAGCATTTAGGGATTAAGAATTTATTTTTCTTCAAAAGTTCCCTATAGGAAAGAATGGAAATCTAAACATTATATAAATGAAAGCATGTGTCTTTTATGAGTAAAACAAAAATGTTCAATATTTCTACGAAAACTACCTACAATAAGATTATTAAAGAAAAAGTGAAAAAATTCCTTCAAATATAAAATAGGCTAAATTAATTTAATTTGTTGATTAAATATTATACTAAATTGTAGATATTTGTAAAACAAATCTAAATCCTATATCATTCTATACTTAGAACTGTTGCATAAAACTCTCAACTTTGAAATGAAATGAATTATTGTTTTTTAGGAATTTGCAAAGGTTACAATTGAAGTAGAAATGTAATTTAGAAAGCTTCAATCTATTAGTTTTTCTTGAGAGTAAAAAAGAATAATTCTTAATGTGTATGAAATTTAAAGAGTTTATGAATAGAAAACCAAAAGTATTGAAATAATAAAATAAAATTTGTAAGTGTAGTTATTTGGAGGGATAAATAGCTCACATAAAACTACAAAATAACTAATGTCACAACAATTGAAGCAATCAAATGATATGGATATACCATTAGGTCAAGAAATCATTCATTCTTTACATTAAAATTGAAATGGATATTTTCAACTAAGTTTTTACTCATTTTTTGTCATTTAATGAAAATAACTTCTCAAACTTAAATTATAATAATTCTTTGCACCTTTTATTAGGGCTTCTTTTAAAGTCAATTTTTTTCCACATTGATTCTAATTTGGTTGGTTTGATGTGTTCATAGTTACATATCATACAAGTTTTAGACTTACCAAATAGAGAAGAGTTTGGCACAAGGAGATTTGTTTATCTAATGATATTTACCTTGCCTAAAATACTTAGGATGGCATGACTTTGATTAAGGCACTTGATAATGGAGTTATTATCATACAAGAAAATCAATGTCACACATTCATACTTTCTTTAAAAAATTTGAAAAGATTCATCAAAGTTGACTTTTTTAGAAGCTACCAAAATTTCCAAAAGAATTATTAAAAAAAAATGTTCTTTAAGGTCTAACTAAAGATGGTTGCAGAATTATTTGATTTCTATAAAAGTTACTTATTCTAAAGTATGTGTGTTTTTCAAAGAGAGTTTTTCCATTAAACTCCTAAAGTCTGAAGTTCCGTCTAGCAATTTGTGGGATTTCAAATAGGCTCAATACCACCTCAATTTTTAACATAATTTTTTGAAACTTTTTTTGAAGATAAAAAATCACATTTGTTTTGTGGAAATATGATTTTTATTCAATTGATGCAAGGGAGATAAAATTATGCCATCCTAAGTTCCAAAAACAATTTGTTAGGAGAACCCTACAAAATAAATAAAATTAAGTTTTTTTAAATCTTATTTTTTTCCTACAAAGATTCTAATTTGTCTACATGTCTAGATATTAGCAAGTATGTATCTTTTAAGGACAATGTGACAAACAACCACTTCTATCAATTAATTAATTCACTTGTGAAATAAATGAATAATTTAATAGTACTTGTAAAATATATTTTGTATCCTCCACCCTATATTTATAATTTTGGAATTTATTGTGATTGCAATCAATATGGATTATACTACATCCTGCTAGTATTAGTATTTCATATCCTATATCAATACCTATATCATATTTATAAGTCTTAATCTTGACAACCAAGATTGTCTCTCAAGACTACACAAACAATCAATGGCAACAATTTTTTGTCAAAAAATGTAGATTGATAGCTCTGGAAGCCGGGGCACAATTTTTTCTTATACAAATCAATACTTGTGTTATTTTCCACCCTAGGGTATATGCTAATAGTCTTGGGACAAGTTGTTACCATCTTTTGCCACATTAAAAATCTTTGATTTTATTCCATTTTGATTAGTAGTATGAAAATTATAGAGATTTTTTGTTTTAAAAACAAGCATTGTATCATTTTGGGAAAATAAATTATAGGATTCATTTCTAAATTTAATTTTCACAATTTAATCCCTAAAGGACCAAGCTTCAATTTTTGGCAACATAGCAATTTTAGGCAATTCACTTTAGATGAAGTTCTTATTTCTTTTCTTTGAAATTCTTACACAACAAGTTCTAAGGAGTAGCTTTAAATCCCAAAAGATTTTATAAATTTTGAATACATGGTTAAAAAATTATTGCATAATATGTCATTTTCATTGCTCAATGGGCAATTCAAAAAAAAATTTACAAAAAAATTTCTTTTAGATAAAAAATTGAAATTGAAACTTTAGACTTATATAGATGTATGAAGCTATGAATCATTCCATTTGGATTAATAAGATGAAAGTTATGAGGAATTTTAGTTTGCAAGTAGGTATAGAGTCTTTGAAAACAAGGTGCAAGATAAATTAATTGTGAGATATTTGCATTTAAAGTAAAGAAAATTACATGGTCAAAGTTTCTGAAATTTCTTCAACACATTTTTATGATAGTCTTACTAGTGCCATTAGATTTGAGGAAATTTAACTTTCTCTCTCTTCACAATAGAAATGGTAGTTTTCATTGTTTATTGATGAGAAATAGACTTTAGGAATTTAGGGATTAAATAAAGAGGTCTATAGAGCATTTGGACTCTAAAAGTATTCTTCAACATAGAGGCATATTTTTCTTTCTTTTCAATGCTAATTGCATTTGCCAATGTACTAATAGTGAATATATCAAGGGATATATGAATGCTTTTTATTAATGACCTATAAGATTCTAACTTCAAAATTCACAACTACTATATTTTTTAAGTTCAAAAATACAAAATGATTTGGATTATATGCCAATTCCATTTTTCTTTCAAGAAAAAATTATTGAAAAAAATATCTCAAGTGCAAATCAACTTTGAAATGGGATCTTTGTGAACCTCCTATTGGCTTACTAGTTGAATTTTTTCAATCTTTAAAGGAGTCCTCACTAGTAGAATCCCTTGTTTATTTAGACATGGGTTGTCTAACTTGACGTTGTTTACCTAGACGTTCATGTAGCAACTTCATGTTTTTTTTATCAACATCGACGTCCACTGTAACATCTTCAATGACAAAAAAACATGAGGTTTCTACATTGAATGTCTAGGTAAACACCGTCAAGTTAGACAACCCATGTCTAGATAAACAAGGGATTCTTCTAGTGCCTTTACATTAGATGAAATTTGAGGCCTCAAGAGGCGGGTCAGGAGGGCCGTTTTGGGTTTGTTCCTGAAACAATTCCTGAATTACCCGTCGTTGTTAGGCCAGCAATTACCAAAAAAATAAAAGAATTAAAATTTAGGGTCCTAGAATGTGAAAAAAAGTCCAATTTTCTTTTCAAAAAAATTTGATGATGTGGCATGGTCTCAGCCACATCAAATTTATGTGATTTTGGGTTCCTAAACAGATTATGCATTTTTGGGGCAAATTTTGTCTTCTCGTAGTTTGGAAAATGGGAACCCGCCGCCCTCCTAAGGCCTCAAATTTTCATTTAATGCATGCATGTAATTTTTTGAAGGCCTTAGACCAAGGGTTTTTTTAGGCATTTAAATGCCTAATTTCCTTCAAAAAAATCATCAACTTCAAGCCTATAGAAAAAAATGAGGGAATGTATTAAAAAATGCCAAACAACAATAATGCCCTTGCACACTATTGCTACAATGTTTCAATAATCTCATTATATTTGTGTGCAAACCCACAACACATATAAAAATTGCTTACAAAAATTACATATTCAAAATTGGACACTCAAATATGGCAATCTTCAATTCAAGTCCCCAAAATAAAAGAGCCAAAAAAACTCAAAATCTTCTTGAAAGAAAGGCCACACAACCATTAGTCCCAAAACCAAAAAGAAACATTATCCCATACTACTAATTTCACCACCATGCATATATGTGAAGGCAATTTTTATTCTGAATTATTTTTCTCCTTATATGTAGAGGTAGGTCACTAGGTCCACCTTTCAAAATAATATATTGATACAATATTATTCTCTACTTGAAAGGAAAAGACTCCCTTTAATAAAATTAAAAGAAATTCAAATACCAAACTTTTGTCACTATAGTAAATAGTGAAATTACCCTAGGCTAGGGTCAGATTTGTTAAAAATAATAATTAAAAATAATAATAAAATATGGTATTAATAAAAATTTCAAAAATTACAATGTGAAAAAATAAAATAATGTAGAAAATATTAATGAAAATAATTTTAAATAAATCCTAAGAAAACACAAAGTTCAAGTTATGAGTAGTAATGAATCTACAAGTATTAGTGTAGCCTTGAACATTTGTAAAGCTATAGGTACTACTATAGGTCATAGAATATTATGAATTGTGCTAAAGTCACAAACTAATATACAAAAAGTTGCATAACATTCACTAGCAACCTGCCACACTACCTTCCAGCGGATGAAATTGTGTGGAATATCCCACACCATTCCATCCAGCAGACGAAATGGTGTGGAATATTCCACACCATTCAGTAACTAAAGTTGCAAACTTCAAGAAATGTCCGATGAAATTAGGTGATGGGGACTTCACAAAGGGAAAAGCAGTCCTTCTATGGGCTACTGAATGTTATGTGTAAAATGAACACCCAAAAATTAAAATCAAGTTCATAAATAGAAATTCAACCAAAAAAAAAAATGATTTCAGACAAGGGATCATAGGCCTATCAAATTTGACTTCAATGTATGATAGGTTGTCTAAGTAATTAGGTTGTCTAATTTCAAGAAAGTTACTTTACAAGCCATTAAAATCAATAAATGTTTCTATAGATAATTCTTCTTATATATATATACGGAGGTTCATAAGTCCCACTTATAGTAATACATAACTCAAAAGTAGTCCATTCTTGTAAAAAAATAGTGAATAAGTCCCACTTATAAAATACTTAAAATAATTATTTTAAGGACTTATTGAAATCAATATCATGCATTCTATTCAAATATATCAAAATTTTTATTAATATGTGATACAGTGAATGCATAGCATACCATGCACCAGCCCCTAATATTAATGGTAGCATTTGTGACATTAGAGAGGGAGTTATGATTTTAGTAGTATGATAATATAAAAATAATACATTTATCTAAAATCAAACCAAAAAAATTATATCAACATTGATCAATCTACAATTGATTAATGTTATAGAACATAGTATAGTTTCATGTTGCTTCTAAAAAATAATATTGAATTTATTAGCTTTAAGTTAGAGACAAAGAGGCTTTACAAAAGACTTTTTGTGAGGAAGTTTGAATAGGCCTTCACTATAATGTTAAGTAAATTGTTAAAGGACATTACAAGTCCAAGGAGAGTTTTGAAGTCAATCCACAATTTTCACATGGGGCTTGATTTTAAATACCCTAAAAAGATGTAGTTTTAATAATCTACATTTTTTCTCATCCTAAAGTATTTAAATTTTGTGACATTTTGAAGGTAGCATCTTGAACAATTTAAATTATATGTCTTTTGATCTTTTCAATTTAATTTTTAGTGGTGTAAGCTCAAGGAGACATATTGTTAGGACCCTTGTCACAATCTTGATGTATAAATGGATTGATAGATGAAAGGATTGATGATTGTATAATGACTTTTGTCATGACCTTTAACGGATGAATGCATTGATAAATGATCATGAACTAATTGGTGATGGAATGTGCACTAGTGGATAAGCAGATGGTGCATTGTGCACTAGAGTTAGACAATTTCACTTGCATGACTAGTATACTAGATAAACACAATTGTATTGGAACTTGGAGTTACATAACTCCAAATAGAAGATGAAGGTTTTGAGAAGAGATGATTTGGATGAGATATGTTTTGATAGGATATAATTGGAGAAGGTAACTACGATTTTCACTTTAGTGGATGATTCTAGATAGAACCAAAGATAGAAAGATAAAGATTGAAAGGTCAACCTAGTCTATATTAAAGATTGGTAAGAAAGAGCTTGGGGGTGAGGAAAGTATCTCTTTGGAGATTGATCTCTCTATGGTTATGTGGTTTGAGCTCTAATGAAATGATTTTGTTATTAAATATATTTTGTGTTTGTATTTGGAGTTCATTATCATTTGAAGTTACTAGCCATGGGAGGTTTGTAATACTTATATTTGTAATTATTGTGAATCTTATAAAAAGGCTATTTTTCAAAATGATATAAAATTTATTTTCGAAGGTTTATGTACGTATAAATATATAAAGCTAGCTAGTATTATTGGCATTAGAGGAAGTTTTGCCTCCATGGACGGCCATTTGACTTTTAATCAATGTACAAACTCAAGGGGATTTAAAAATAATAATAATCTAGAAAAAAATGTAATCCAAATCTTATGTGGAAAAATAGGTGATCTACATAGACCATTATATTAATTTAAAAAAAACACTATAATTGCACATTTTCATGCAATCAAAGGGCCTTGTGCATTAGTGTGCAAGTTTAAAATTTCTTCTAATGGCTTGGAGCCTTTTGTACTAGTTGCTTGGTGATTTTGGACCAAAATGGAGGAGGCTTTGAACTTTGAAATGACAAATGTCACATGTGATGTAGGTTTTTGGGGGAAGTGCACACATTGAATTTCATTTCAATAGAGAATAGAAATTATGAAAATCAATACTTGAAGATAAAGTCAAGAATAGGCTAATCTAAACAACAAGACTAAAGAAATAATCTCAACAATAAGAAGAATTGAGAAATATTTTAGTTTATGTTTTATAAATTATGATTGTAGTGTTTGGTAGGGATAAAACTATCAAGAAATAACCTACCTCTTCAATGAAGATGTCATTTGACCTTGTATTTAACCCTAATGATCCAAGTGACCATTTTTGGTTGCTACCCTTGCTTTTTGAACTACCCATTTTCATATTTTGAATTTGTAAGAAATAAAAATTATTTCTACAAAATAGATCGCATTAAAAATCTAATTGGTCATAGTTTCATCTAATTCTAAGTTAAACTTTGTATTGTGGGATGTTTTAAAGTTGAATGGTATAGTATGGTTCACAACTCAATCTCTTCACTTCAATTTGGACATGATCATGGACTAAAAACTGAGTCAACTAATGCAATTGTTGCTCACCTTAGAAAAGGGTAGATCCAAGGAGCTCAAGGAAAAGACAAGTGTCCCATTTTTGTTTCCTTTACAAACACTATTCTCATTTTAGTGACTATTATGCATTACGAGCTCTACTATAAATAATAAAATATTTGGAATGTTGTGAAATTTTAGATAAACATACCCAACTATGTTCTCTTTCAATGAGTGCAAAAAGGTCATCATTTCAAAATATTCTTACTAAAATATATTTCTTCAATTGAATCCGTGTTGCCTTATTTTTCCAATGACTCAAATAAGACTTCAAATTTAAATATCTACTAAATTTTCTAATCAAATAATGTTTTTTTTAATGAGGTGTTGACTTTCAATGTGAACTTTGAGGTCTTTCGTTACATTCTTTCTAATCTTTAGAATAAATGAGCAAACCAATTGTTCAAATTCTTCGTAGTTTTGGACTAATTAATTTGAAAGTACATTCCCTTTGAATTATTAGGGGTTAAGCCTCAATCGACAAGTACTACCTTGATTACAATCATTTGCAATTCAAATTGGGATATTTTAAAAAAAATTGAAAATTAGTCATGTTGTAAAGACAAAAACCTCTTGTAACAAAGTTCTTTGAACATTAGCTATCTTACTCCGAAGAAGAATCAATTGTGCAGAGAACCTCTCCTAGTATAGCTATTTATTATGTACAACAATCCATTGTCCAAGCCATTATCACCCGTTTAGTTTGTTGCATACACTTGAATTTATCAAATTCAAGATTTTATTTAAGAATTAGAACGATTATTCCACATGTATTTTTGTCAACTCGATTTTCATTAAAAAAAAAAGACTCATAATTATAGGTGCTCAAAGCCAAACATATAACTTCCTATTGAATGTTGTTCTTTGGGGAACTATACTCATCAATTTGAATTCTACTGCGGTTCTTTGAACTTGTTATATGGTTGCAACTAGTAATCCCAAGTCATTGCTTCAAAGTGTATGAACCCTTTACCACATGTCTAAATGATGTGGTGGTGATCTTTTTTACGCTTCGAGTAACTCCGTCGATTATCACGAAAGCTGACGGGGAAATGGGCACTAGTTTCGAAAAGTACTTCCCATACTGACGGTGGGACCGCAGATGCCAGACAGGAAAGTTACGCAGAAACTCAAAGGGACCTCCTCCGGCAGTTGCTGCCATCACCTCGATCACGGCATATATCGACAGCATATATGGACGACTTGCAAGTGACCGTGTTCACGTTCCACATTCAAGTCCACCTTCACACTCGCTATAGCTAGTCGAGCTTCACGGATTGCCGCATGTTGATGAATTAGCGAATTAGAATCAGAGCAGTGGAATTGAAGCAGAGTTGTAGAATCAGAGTAGTTGAGCCAGAGTAGTGGTATCACTGTGGCGGAATCCGAGTGATAGAATCCACACATCGAGCTCAAAGTTTGCAATTGTCCCGCAGACGGGAAGCTTCCGATCCGTCTCCTTGCTGGAACCACCAAGTAGTATTCCATGGCGCAGTCGGAGGGAATTCGCAGCCACCCGAAGCTCATTCTCGTCACCGGCGCAGGTGGCGCCATCGGCTCCGTAGGCACGAGGCTCGTCTCTGTGCTCCGCTCTCAAAACCTCCCCGTGCGCGCACAAGTCCGCCGACTCGACTCTCGCTCGGAAGCTCTCTCCAAACTAGGCGCCGAAGTCGTGGTCGCCGATTTCACCAACGTTGACGACGCCATGCGCGCAGTAGAGGGATGCGATCGCATCTTCTTCTGCTTGTCCGTGTCCGATGCTTATCTCCAAGCCTCTCTCACCGTAGCCGCCGCTGCAAAGTACCACAACGTCTCCCTTTTCGTCAACCTCTCCCAGATGACAGTTTCTCAGATGACCCACACGAATATCACGAACGAGACGACCAGCAAGCAGCAGCGGTACCACTGGCTGGTGGAGCAGGTGCTGGCGTGGTCGGGATTACCAGTAGTGGAGATTCGCGGGACGGTGTTTCTGGAGCATCCGTTTTTCACCACTATGGCTGCGCAGACCATTCGGCGATCGGGGGAGTTGCGGTTACCGTTTCGAAAGCAAAAAATCTCGCCAGTGGCGGCGATGGATGTGGCGCGAGTGGCCTGTGAGGTGATTGTGAATCCTGAGAAGCACATTGGGAAGACTTATCACCTTGTGGGGCCGGAGAGCTTGGACGGGGACGCCATCGCCAAGGAATACACCAAAGCGCTTGGACGGGAGGTCGTGTACGTGGATGTTCCTATGGAGGAGTGGGTGAAGAATGAGCTTGCGGAAGCGCAGTTGGGGCCGCACCTGCATGATCACTTTGTGACATTGGCGAAGAAGACGGTGAAGGGGGAGAACGATCGGAAGAGTGACGACGCGGAGATCATTACGGGGGTGAAGCCGCTTACTGTCGAAGCGTGGGTGCGGCAGAACAAAGATATCTTCTCGCAGACGTGAGCTGGAGCTCTGTGATGCTTGCAACATTATCACCAAATGTTAGTTCGCCTCTTGTATGTGTGATCACTTGCGTGAGATTATACGAGAGATTGGGACCACAAATGTACGTAGGGAGGCAATCAGGCGTGTAGTCTCCCTCGGATTCTGGATTGCGAGAGTTGCTGGAGACACGGAAGGCAAACTTTATGCGGGCAAGGAGAGTTGAACTTTGTGCGTTATTTTGTGATTATTAGCAGCCAGGACAGGGAGTCGATAGGAAATTGTATGGGAGAAGAGTAATGCTTTAGAGAATGCATGACATTCTTGAGCCGGCTGTGTGAATTAATATGCAATGTTGCCGTTTCAATTCACAGTCTAATGAAAGATGGAGATTTTATGTGACCGAGAAATTGTTTTCATTTATTATGTGTTGCATTCCAAGCCTTGGTTACTCAATACTTAAATGACAAACCCGAATGTTCTTCTTGCTTCAGTTCCATACGATCGATAGTTTGAATGTGCTCGCTTGCTCTGTATCTGCAAGATCGAAGATACCCACTTTGAACATAGCAATCAATACTCCGATATTTTAATTCGAAGAGATTGGCTGAGGGCAATTCCGAATTGGAGTTGCATGTACAGTAGCGGGTCGACCGAAATTGGATGTGCATCCAGATGGGGATTAATTTGAAGTTGTGCCCTCAGGGCACAAGGGTCGACCGGTGCATTTCAAAACCCAAATGAAACTCAAACTCAAACTCCGGGACTCGCTCCATAAGCTAGTTAGTGTACTAAAGGTCGAATCGCACCTGCTGTTAGTAAAAATGTAGGTGCATTTACAGGGGGTGTGGTTAGACAGAATGTCCCTATTGAGCCTCTTTCGGGGCAGAAACGAGATGCGGGCAGATCAAGGGCCTGCTCCACAGCCTTCTGGGGACCCATCAATCTACTTCTGATTTTGATTTAAATTTGATTTTTTCAATGCTATTGAACACAAGATTTTCGATAAGGAAATTGAAGCAATGTTGTGGGATTTGAGCCACATATTCACTTGAGTTGCATAGCCAATCTTGTGTTGAAGTGGAAGAGGAGAGAAATTATTTATACTAGTGGAGTAGTGGTGGGTGAAACAAACCATGTGGGATATGTGATTTAGGAGAAAAAAGAGCTCCTCCATTCATGGTTGTGGAAATGCAGGAATTGTGATGAAAGTCGAATTTTAGACTTCATTTTAAACATAGTAAATTATATTTTGTCAAAAAAACTTCAAACTGAGAAAAGTTGGGGAATCAAGTACACTCTTACCTCCAAAAATCTGTTTGAGATTTCAATATTCCACCTAAAAGTTATGGACAAATTTCAAAGGAGGTGTTTGAAAATGTCCCCAAAAAATGTCCTTTCGACACACACACCTCTAAAATTTGTCGAGATCTCTTACATGAGGCTTCAAAACCTCAAGTGGATTTTTAGGGATAAATGTTAGCTTGCTTCTCTAACTTCTTTTAGTTTTATTTTATTTTTTGGATGAAGCTATTATACGATGCCCAAATGAAGTCTGAAATTCAACTTTGAGCACAATTCTTGCGTTTCAACTTAACCATTAGTACCTTCATTTTTTATGAATAAAATTGAAAAGTGTTGAAAATTGTACAATTTTAGAGGTGTTGAATTTTCTATTTGAGTAAGTGAACCCAATTGTGATTCTTTTCTTAACCCCTAAAGGACCATGACTATGTTTTCACTAAAATCGTTCCAAAACTACCACTTCTAATACATGTATCAAAACTTAGAAACAAAATTGTTTTCTGACACATATAACCATTAGATCTTGAAGTAAGATTCTTTGAAAGTATGGGGAAAAAATCTCAGAATTTTCCACCATGTAGATTGCAAGATTTTAGTGTTTGAAGGTACAAAAAGCCTTTTTTTACCACTGCGAAAATTCGGGCAGCTTCACTTCACAAGGTTACATTTATATAAGAGTTAAAAAAAGTTCAAATTGGTTTCACCTCTTTGAATTCAGCCTCAAAGGCAAGTTGTCTACATTTTCAAAAAATTTCAAATCATTTGGAATTACAAAACATATAGGAAAAAAATAGTAAGTAGAAAAAAGTAGAAAATGAGCTAAAATACAAAATTATAAACAATTAATTTATGGAATTGAAAAATGCCAATCCCAATGGTTAAAATGTTATAATAATAAATATATACCTATTTCTTTTATTTTTCCAAAAATATTAAAAATCAAATTAAATAAAGGATTTCAAACTTTTTTTTTGTAGTGTAGAGATTCTATAACTAGCCACAAGCTACCTCAAACTGAAACTCCTCATAACCTTTGATAAATTGATCAAAAATGAAAAGATTAAAAGCTTTCCACTTAGATAAAATTCTAATAAACCATTTTTTTTAAATCTTTAAAAAACCATTTTTAAGGAATTTTTTTTTTCTACCTAGATTGCCGGCTGAGCAAAGAAAGTGACATATCATGCCATAACTTCTTAACCATGTATTCAAAAGCTATGAAAATTATTGGTCCTTAAAGCTACTCCTTAGGTACACATTGTGTGAAAATTTCAAAGAAAAAAAAACTTCATTCGTAGTGAGCTACCCAAAATCGCTATATTGCCAAAAAAAACGTAGTTTGGTCCTTTAGGGGTTAAGGTGATAGTCTTTTTAAATTCCTATCTAATTTGTACAGTCTTGTTGTAGGAACACTAATTTTTTAGCATTGAGAAAATTCATAATTTATTCATATTTTGTGTAAAAGGGTGCATTTTTGGAGATTTTAGAGTACTCTACAAACTTCCACTAAAATCCTATAAGAATTTGGTAGTTTCTTTATACAAACAATGTGCAATTGCATGTTCAATCATATATACGAGTAGTTACTTTATGAGAATCTAAGTAGTGATGTTTTTATTCTCAACATATATATAAAGTATGTGTGTACATGTAATGCATAAGTTTTGTCAATTACAATGTCAAACTTTCATTCAAGCAATGAAAAAAAAATTGTACTTTTGAAGTATGTGAAAGTTATGTGTTTTTTAATTGATTTGAAAAATACTAATCATTATTTAAGACATTAGAAGCTTAATATGAATATTTTCTAATCATAAATTTGAACATCTAACCAAGGAAGAATGTCAAAAAAAAAGTTGTACAATGTTACGTATTATTAATAGCACATGTAGGTGTGCGTGACGAGGTTCCAGAACATAATTGGTTCGTAAGCTTGCTGTATGTTGAGATTCAATAACTGCTGAGAAGAATTCGGAGTTCAATCTCAATCCAGCACTGGAAATCATGGGGGGTTTAATTTGACTGAATTGGCCTCGCGCTCCAATTTCCTGCTTCTCCAGTGTCCTCTGTCCTCGTGCCAGCGTCCTCATGTTTGTAACAGAGTTCACAAAGAAATTAGAATGAATGACACGGCTTAATTTATGATCCCTTCACGGGCCTTCAAAACCAGAAACCATACTGCAAGGCCGCGAGCGCAACTCTCGAATCGTGGATCACCACTCCAAACTTGGAAAATAAAACAACAGTCTCGTAGAGCGAGCTTTCCTTCGGCAACTTCTCCCTCGCAAATGGCATTCACCAGACGGCGCTCCCGGGACGGCACTTCATTTCTGAAGCTTGTGATCTCGCAAATTTCTCTTCGATGGAAGCAAGCGCATTCGGAAGCACGAATGTCCGTCCACGTGTTGACCGTGGGATGTGAGCGACTAGCTTGTTGGCTTTGAAATCCAGGAATTCCAACAATCCCGGCGTGTTGTTGTGTTTTCTTGCGTCCACAGCTGCTCGGGCTGCACCATACGTGAATTAAAGCTCGCCGTGGATCAGTCGCCCGACGTTCCACGTACGTCGTCGAGCCCCATGGCCTCGCAGAGACGCAGCGCGAGCTTTTCCTGGGAGAGTGTGAGCTTCAGTGTTTCCAGCTGGGCGTCTAGAAATGGATCGATGTTGTAATCTTCCTCCAGTGGGAGATGAGCTGCGAGGATCGCTCTGCTCGCGTATGCCACGGTCGCTGCGAGCTTCCGTTGTGCAGGCTCCCGTGTCGTGAAGCGCCAAGGGGGCGTGCCATTGGGAAAGGGGTCCCTCCACCATACCCAGTGAATGACTGATCGAGTATAATAGAGTCATGCATTTAGGGGTATGAGGACCTTCTGGTGGATGAAAATAAGAATTGCAGGGTAGTGAAGGTGAAGAAGAAATTAACATTAGCAGACTGAAATGAGGATTTTATCCAGGACTTCTCCTTATTGACAAAGAGTTTCTGAGGACATTTTATTGATTGCCATGAAGTGATTGTCCTCTTGCAGATAAAGTGCAAGTGAGCACATGCAAACGAATGTATGGAACTCAAGCGAGGACAATCGGGTCTTGAATAACCAAGGCATGAGGTGCAACGCAGAATTAATGGCACCGCAACATTCTTTCGCCCATACAGGTCTGCATCCTTTAGACTGTGAGTTGAAACAAACATAATATTTTCACACAACCGGCTCAAGATTGACATGCATTTTCTAAAGCATTACTCTTCTCCTGATACAACTCCCTGTTCTGCTATATATTAATCACAAAACAAATCACAACACTCTTGAAGAAAGTACTACGCTCCTTGCCCGCATAAAGTTTGCCTTCCGTGTCTCCAGCAACTCTCGCAATCCTGAATCCGAGGGAGACTACACCCCTGATTACCTGCCTACGTACATTTGTGGTCCCAATCTCTAAACTAATCTTACGCAAGTGATCACATACATATGCAAACGCGAGCTAACATTTCATAATGTCAGAACGATGGCTTGGGATTCTCGGGCCCCGCGCGCAGAATGTTGCGAGCATCGCAAAGCTCCAGCTCACTTCTGCGAGAAGATGTGGATGTTCTGCCGCACCCACGCTTCGACAGTAAGCGGCTTCACCCCCGTAACATCCTCCACGTCGTCATTCTTCACGTCATTCTGGCCCTTCACCGTGTTCTTCGCCAACGTCACAAAGTGATCATCCACATGCGGCCCAAACTGCCCTTCCGCAAGCTCATTCTTCACCCACTCCTCCAGAGGAACATCCACGTACACGACCTCCCGTCCAAGCGCTTTGGCGTATTGCTTGGCGATGGCGTCCCCATCCAAGCTCTCCGGCCCCACAAGGTGGTACGTCTTCCCAATGTGCTTCTCAGGATTCACAATCGCCTCAAAGGCCACTTGCGCCACGTCCATCGCCGCCACCGGCGAGATTTTTTGCTTTCGAAACGGCAACCGCAACTCCCCCGATCGCCGAATGGTCCGCGCAGCCATGGTGCTGTAAAACGGATGCTCCAGAAACACCGTCCCGCGGATCTCCACTACTGGTAACCCCGACCACGCCAGCACCTGCTCCACCAGCCAGTGGAACCGCTGCTGCTGACTGGTCGTCTCCTTCGTGATATTCGTGTGGGTCAACTGAGAAACGAGCATTTGGGAGAGGTCGACGAAAACGGAGACGTTGTGGTACTTCGCAGCGGCGGCCATGTTGAGACAGGGCTGGAGGAAGGCATCGGACACGGTTATGCAGAAGAAGACGCGATCGCATCCGTCCACTACGCGCATGGCGTCCTCGACGTTGGTGAGCTCGGCGACCACGACTTCGGCGCCTAATTTGGAGAGAGCTTCCGAGCGAGAGTCGAGTCGGCGGACTTGTGCGCGCACGGGGAGGTTTTGAGAGCGTAGCAAAGAGACGAGCCTCGTGCCTACGGAGCCGATGCCGCCACCTGCGCCGGTGACGAGAATGAGCTTCGGGTGGCTGCGAATTCCCTCCGACTGCGCCATGGAATGCTTACTCGATGGTTCCAGCAAGGAGACGGATCGGAAGCTTCCTGTCTGCGGTACAGTTGCAAACTTTGATCGAGCTCGACGTTCGGATTCAGCCACTCGGATCAATTCCGCTACTCTGATTCTGCTGCTCTAGCTGATTCTACAACATGCAGGACTCGATCTGTGAAGCAAGACTTGAGCGAGTGCGCGAGTGCGAATGGGGACTTGGATGTGGAATATGAACTCGATCGATCACTTGCAGTTCGTTTATGTACACAATCGATCGATGTCTGTGCGCCACGGTGTTCGAGGGGATAGCGGCACCTGCCGGAGGAGGTCCGGTTGAGTTTCTGCTTAAACTTCCTGTCCGGCCGTCCGGTGTCTGCGGTCCCACCGTCGGTATTGGAAGTATTGTCCGAAACTCTGGAGTAGTGCCTGGAGCCCATTTCCTTGAGCTTAAGGGCAAAACACCCATTCCCGAACCTAGACTAATTAACTCAAATGCGTCAGTAGAGTCCCCTTAATGTGTTTGTCACATGCTTGATTTTAATTAGCTGACGCATTTCAAGGACACATATAAATATCTGATTCGCTCATTGCTGATTTCAGCTTAGTTCAGTTCAAGGTACACTTAACCCCTCACCGCCCAAGGTCCAACCATGCTTAAAAACTGCCTGCCTTTGCAAGTCTGAAAATTCAAAATTAGAGTAAGGTATGAAGATCTCAATCGTACAATATTGTAGTGTGCATCTTTTAGATGGTGTGGAACAAATTTTGGGTCATTTGACCGTATAGATTGAAAGATTATAATGTTTTAGTGTTCAAAAAAGGTGCTGAAATTTTCTTAAAAACACATTTGGAGGTGAAATTGGATTTTTAAACCAATTCCAATGAAAAAACATTAAACTACAAAGTGATTCAAAACCATAATATAAACACTTCAATGGAAAAAAAATTCATAAAAATCACTCATTTCGTTTGAAAAATGGATTTGAAATGTCAAAAACCAGTGAAAAAAGATGAAAAAATCACAACTGTGGCTGAAGCTCCTTCTACCAAAATGCTTCTCAGTCACTCAAAACGTCTTAGATGGATCTGAAATTTTAGCCACACAAAATAGATTAGTAAGTGAAACTTTTCCAACAAATATTATTGAAAAGCAATCATGTATGAAGAAGTTACGAGCCGCCAAAGTTGACTGAAATGCAAAAATGTCTAGATTTTGAACTTCGAATTGCTCCCAAACATTCAAAACAACTTGGATTGGCATGAAAAATTTAGCACAATAACTAGACCTTGAGAGGAACAAAACACAACAAATACTATCAAAAAAAAAGATTTTATGAAAAAGATACAATCCCCCAAAGTTGCAGCAGTCACAATGCAGTGTGCTGCATCTAAATGAACCTGTGAACTTTGAATGGCTCTCAAAAACTCAATATGTCTTTTATTGATTTGAAATTTCTTCCATAAGAACTAGATTAAAATGCGCAACTTTTCCAACAAGTTTCAATGAATTTGGACATTGGATGCAAAAGTTACAGCACTTTGAGTCTGACTGCATGGACACTTTTGGTCCTCTTGGGCGGTGAGGGGTTAAGTTAACTTATAGGATGGTTCCAATGGTCTAGGGAGCCAACACTTTGAAGTTTGAACTCTATCCGAGCCCATTTCCTTGAGCTGACTTATGATTAGTTGATGGAGTTATTCAAAGGGTATTAAATAGCTGGTGTACTTTGATTGTGAAACCTGATTCTATGCTTTGCTCAATTTCAGTCCATGTGACATAAGGTAGGAGCAGCCAAAATGGACACTTACCCCTGGATCCAAAGATGCAATACTTGTGTAGGGAAAAAGATTAGATGCGCTTGTCAGGAAATGATTTATGAAACCAAAACAATTGGGTTCATATTTTTCTGAGCTTGTATGAATATAATATGAATTTTTGAAAACCATTGTGTAGATGCATCTACTGTGGGCGCGCACTAGACTGACACCAAAATTGGCACGGAAACATTCAAAGGTGACACTCTAATCTTAAATCCCATGCATGTGATTGGCCACTCCTTGGAAGAATGACAACTTCTTTGAATCCACTTGCACTTGGATTTAGGTTCTTTTCCAGATGTCTATGGATGACTAGTGTTCAATTTGGGTGCTCCTACCTTACGTTGAAAATGAGTGACGATTCCAAATGAGCAAACATGTAAATTAACAAATATACTATTTTTTATGTACTACAATTATTATAAAAAAATGTGAAGCAAAAAACAATTATGGTTTGGAAGTAAATGATTTTCACAATTAGATAACCACCCTAATATTTTTGAGGTGGTATTTGATAATCACTCCAAAAATGGCCTATTCTTCTTTTTGGAGCCACAATGACTTCAATATTTTACTGCATGTTGTTGTACATCATTTAAGACCCACTCCCATTGGTAATGTAAGAAGTTGACATACATGTGGTTGACAAAAAAATTTATATAGAGAAAAATGTAGATAATACTAATTTGAATGGAGTTTAAAGGTTCAATCATAATGAATCTTCTACTAGAATACGGAGGTGTTAAGTTTCTTAGCCAAGTTTTTTGTGCATAGAAGAATGAGAACATTTGCAATGGAAGGGCGGTAAATATGGAGAAGTGAGTTTCTGAGCAATGTTTCATATAAGACCTCTAAATTCAAACATTCCCAATGCAATTCAAAAGTTGGGTGATTGCAAGATGTGCTTGTCCTATTTTCTATCATACACAGATTGCAGAAGTTGTTTTGTGTCATAAGTATTGCAAAATTGATTGATTGAATATGAAATTTAGAAATTAGCTTCCTATAGTACAGTAATAGAAAATGTACTTGAATTTTTTGAATTTTTTCAAAATTCATTCAATAGGATTTAAATATATATCACACTTATGGTTTGGGCATTTTTTTTAGTACTATCAAGTACCTCTTTTGAAGAATTACATAACCAAATTTGGTGTGCTAGCTCTTCTAATAGAAATATACCTCTTGAGGAGAGGAATTTCCAAAAACATGTTCCAAGTTTGGTTTGCATTGGCATAAAGTATATTCTATTTCAATTGAGTTTATATTGAACTAATTATTTGTTTTTTGTTTTAGCCTTGATTTTCTTTCTTTGCTCTTAGTTGAATACAATGACTACTTTTTAAATAAAATTTTCAAGGGCATTTTCTAATTTTTCAAATAAATAAATAAATCTCATTATTGGACATAAATTTCTAAAAATAGTATTTAAGGATATAAAAAATGACTGAATAATACTGGTTCAAGGCCAATAGTGCCTCTAATCTATCAATGTAAACTATTTTTGATGGCAAATTATGTTATGCCATCTATACTAGCTTTTCCGTTGACGAACATCAAAAGTTGTTTATATTGTAGATCTGAAATCCAACCACCATCCAAATTTCATATTCAATGTTTTTAAAAGTATCAAAGGTGACTTGTAGTACATGCAAAAAATACTAAAATGATAAAAATAAAGAAGGCAAAATATAGTACAAGTGCTTCTTGTAGTCACCCAATTGTGTGTGCTTTTAATTAACTCATTAAATCCTTTTACTATATTTTCATTGAAAATGCTCAAAAACGCTCTAAAGTTGCCATTTCTAGAACAAGTACCAAATTTTGGAAATAAAACATTCTTAAGACACATGTAACCATAGGGTTGTATACAATGTCGGCTTATGAACATGTAGAAAAATTTTCAAGAAATTTCTACAATGAGGATTGTACAAATGCACAATATTACCTTTCAAATTTACAAAAAAATATCTTTTGGGCTTTGCAAAACATTGTACAACTATACTTTGCAAAGTTCATATTTGTATGAAATTTTTTCAAAAATGATGGTTCTTAAATGGAATTTATTGTTCAAGGCAAGTTGGATGCAAGTTTGAAGATTCTCGTATCATTTGGAATTGTACAACATATAAGAATAAAATAGTACGTAGAAAAAAGCAAAAAATGATCCAACATACAATATTGCTCAGAACTTATTTATAAAATTGAAAAATGCCAACCCCAATGGTTGTAATTTTGTAATAAACAATCTACATCCTATGATCTTTTTTCAATAGAGATTAAAAATTGAATTAAACAAAGGACTTCAATTTTTATTGTAGATTAGCAAGTGCATAAATGTATACAAACAAAATCTCTTCATAAATTTTGACTCATTGATTAAAATGGAATGATTCAAAAGCTTCTCATGTATATATGAATCTAGAGAACCAATTTCAAATTTTTGTTATTAAAGAAAGGGAATTATCTTGATTTGTCCAAAGCCCAAAATTATCCATTTATAAAAAAAATAACATATTAGGTGATAACTTTTGACTTGTATTTTCAAATCCCCTAAATTTTAGTGTTTAGGAAAGACATTATTTGTCTACACCTTTCATTAAGGTTTTGGCCCCAAACCTAAAAATCTCTAGTTGCATGGACCTAACCAAAATTACTATGTCCCCCATTTCAAAAAGTTGAGTGGTCCTTTAGACATTAATAGTTTGACAAGAATGATGAACAAGTGTCATTGCTAGTGTTCGGAATTTTGCTAGGTCTTCAATGTATGCTATGGTGTTGGGGTGTACCATTTTTGATGTTTAACCGCTAAAGGACCAAAATATGTTTTTGGCCTATAGGGATATTGGGTAGCCCACTACAAATGGAATTTTTATTTTTGTTCTTTGAAATTTTCACATGAAATGTGCCAAAGGAGTGTTTTCAAGGTACAACAATTTTCATAACTTTTAACTACATGGTTGGAAAGTTTTTGTATGGTATGTAATTTTCATTGCTCATTGGGCAACCCATGCAATTCAAAAAGTTTCTTTGAAAGTCACTTTTGAAAAAAAAATAGAAATTAATTTTCTATATTTATATATAGGTCAAAAGCTTTAAATCATTTCATTTTGATGAATGAGACAAAAGTTATGCAAAGTTTTTGTTTGTGGCCATTTATACATTTGCTAATCTACAATAAACTATTGTTTAATTCAATTTTTAATTTTTATTGATAAAATATTGTAGGATGTAGATTGTTTATTACAACATGATTACAACCCTTGGTATTGGCATTTTTCAATTTTATAAATAAGTTCTCAACAATGTTGTATTTTGGATCATTTTTTGGTTCTTTCTACATACTATTTTTTTCTTATATGTTGTACAATTCCACATGATATGGAAATTTTCAAGTTTGCATCCAACTTGCCTTGAAGACCGAATTCAATGAAGCACCACCATTGTCAACAAATTTTCATACAAATGAGAGCTTGTGAAGTGCAATTGCTTGGTTTTTTGCAAGGTCAAAAAAGAATTTCTATTAGGTCAAATGCTAATATCTTGCAATTTGTATGGTAGAAATTTTTGGAATTTTTTCTACATCTTTTCAAACAATTGTACTACAAGTTCCTATGGTTGTTTGTGTCCCAAAATGCTTTTCTTCTAAAATTTGGCACTTGTTCTACAAATGGTAGTTTGAAAATGTTTTTGCTGAAAACATAGTCAAAAGTAGTTATGGCTTAACCCTAAAAAAATAGTGCATTTCATACTTGAGTTTGGTGAAACTTCATATAAATTCTACATCATCAAACTCATTTTACAAATCAAATCATTTGTACATGTAGCAATATGTGTCTATTATATGTCACTTTTTAATATAAAAAACCATCTAATTGATTTCTATATGTTTTTGAGGAGATATATCTTTGTCATAAAATCTAGTAATTAGAATAGTGCCTAAATTTATATGCATTTTCTTAAGACAAATGAAAACAATATTGACATACAACATGGTGTAATTCGTGTATTTTTTAAACTAGCACAAAAAGAAATTTAATACAAAACCTAAGGTTCAAAAGTAGTGTGTTTCAAAATTTGGATACTAGTAGAGAAAAAAACCAAGCCTTCAAATGGCCATGAGAAAGACCTTAGAAGACCTCAAATCTTAAATTTTATTTCATACTTTTAATATTTTTTAACCTATTGCTACTAACATTATATTGAAATGTTAGATAGTTGTTAGGTTGTACAATGGCTCAGTATTTAAACATAGGAGGTTTGAATGATTATTAAACACCTAGTAATCTAAATCACCTTGCACTTTGACCAAGTCATTAGGAAAAAAATCCAAGCAATCCAATTACCATGTCAAGTTATCAAGAATTTTTTGTATGGCAATAGGCTAGACTTACTTCATTGTCATTTGATGATAACAAAGGATGAAGTTGTGCTGTTTTTATCATGAAATCAATTGTCTATTAAGAAATCTCAATGGATAAGGGATATTTTAAAGAGGAGAGCTTCACTAATCATTGATAAAACATAGGAATTGTGCTCCAAGTAGAATTTCAAACCTCATTTTAGCATAGTGAAATATCCTTTTTCAAGAAAAATTGAATTGGAAAAAGGTAGAGGGTCAAGCTAAGTTTTATCTTCAAATATCCGTTTTGAGGGGGGAAGTGGAGGGGAAAATTAGATAGTCAATCAAAGTTGATTAATCTATCTCAAATGAATTTTGGGCTAATTATTGAACACTCTTGGGAAGGTCACTTTGCAAAAAGTAGAAAACCATGTGGGTTCAACTATAGGGTGCATTTTATTCACTAGAGGATAAATTTATAAATGATTTAGATTTACTTTAGCCTAAACTTAATTCTTGAAACATCATTATATGTAATATAGAGTATTGAAAAATGTCTTGACTTTAAATAAAAGTAGATATAAATTAGTATAAATAAAATTAGACAAGGAAAAAAATTAATCCTAGGATCAATTTAATCCCCAATCTTTTGTATAGAGGAATGAAAAGTCACATGTTTTTATCCATCATAAAAATTAACTACACAATTGCATTGTGAATTGGAGTGGGAATATTTTGTCAAAATTAAAGAATCATTCTATGGTGGAATTCAAAGATCATAGTGTGGTGGAATGGAGAGGTCCTAGATTATGGTGGAATAGGATGATCAAAGAAAATCAAGCATAACATATGGAGAGGCATTTGAAATATTGTTTTTTTTTATAAAGTTTGAATTTGTTAAGAATTTTAGAAGTGTTAAGTCCAAGTAGTTCTATAAACTCTCTGAACTATTCTTGAACCATCAAAAAGCGTGCCTATAGAGGTTGTCAAGTCACCCAAAGTAATTCTAATATTTCCTTTTATAGTAATGTGGTTGCAAAATTTTCTAATATGGATATTATATGATGGATATAAAAAAGTTAGTTCTTATAATGACATTACATAGGAAAGGTGGAAGTTCCCAAATCAATCTCTAATAATTCCATGACCATCATAAAAAGCATCTAATTTGGTTAGTAAGCTACCTAATAAAGTCCTAACCTCATTAATTAAAAAGAAAATTCCATGGATTGACAAAAAATTGTAATGGGTTGTTTTGTAGATGTTTGCATTAGAAAGATGGGTTGTCATGGGCCTATTTACTTTACAATTATTTAATTTTAATTTTATTGAAAATGCCAATTGATCTCTCTATATATTGTTTGATTGCTTTGTTTTTAGATGTGGCATGAGGATATGAAGAAGGCCTTGCCATATAAATTTATCTATACATAAAATATAAGATTGTTTTTTATTTGACACCTAGGATCAAATTTGAAAATTTTGAGATCATATATATAGAATTAGAGGATCCAAATTATTTTGAAGAAGTAAAGAATATAGAATTAGCATGACACAAATAGGGAACAATTTTTCAAAAATTGCCCTATGAAATACATTATTTTCCCTTCCATTACCCACTTCATATGACTACTTCAACGTATATTTTAAATATCATCATCAAAATTTGGATGGATAAAAAATTTCTTTTCTTTTAAAACTCCTATGAAGGAAATAAATAATAGAAACTTCAAAATCGTAGAGATGAAAGCTTGTGCCTTCTATAAGTAAACAAGATGTCTAGGCCCTAGAGAACTCCACTTAATATAAATAATAGTTGACTTCTCCAACCTAGTGAATCTAGAGGCAAGAATCAGTTTAATCTTTCATTGTTTGGATATGTACTTTTGGTCTATTGAAGTATTCAAAAGCTACTAATTTGCAATAATCATCTACAAAAAACAAAAGATTAGGATGAATGCTAGAAAAAAAAGGATACTATTTTGTACTATTTTGTATCTTCAAGGTGATCACTTCCTTTTATATTTTGTAACCATGGGCGTTAACCACATATGTGCTTGGGGCTATAAACCTTCTAATTATGATTTAAAGGAATCCTTTTAGTAGAAAAAAGCTACTTGGTCTTAGTTTTAAACACCTTATAGGTCATTTTAAATAAAAATCTAGCTTAATTTTTGGCTCACTATAGTATTTTTAAATTTTAGGAATTTAGTTTTGTTTCATAATGAAGGATTTTAGGATGAATGTTTGGCATGAAAACATACAACATACAAAATTCAAGAGAAACATGAAACAAACAACAACTGATTAATAATTTCACCCTTAACTTTTTGAACAACTGGAGTGTAGTCACTTTGGTTTTTGAAGTGTTTTTTCTATCATTAAAAGTATTTGGATGAAGTTGCACTTGAAGTGATCCTTTGACAAATTATGTTGGCCATCTTTTTGTGTCACTAGATTTACATAACACATCTTTTTGGTTTAAACTTTAAAGTCAAATGACTTGAACCCCTGTAAAAGACCAATTGAAGGCCTTCTTTTGCCACAAAACATTTGAAATTGTCATTTCTATTTTAAATAATAATATATTTCTTAAGACTATTCTTTTTCATATCTAACCATATGATCTTATACCTTATTAGTATGAAAGTGTGTGAAAAAAACTTCAAAACTTTTGATAGCACAAACTGCTAGATATTTTTGTTTAAACTGAAAAATAATCTTAACTTCAGTTTTTTACACTATATAGTTTTGAGCTTTTGTGGAGAATTCACTTGAGCATTTAGAAAAAAGAATAAAATATTTAAAAACTTAATTTTTATTCTTTAAAATTTAGTTGAATAGAAATAGGTATAAGATTGAAATTTTTAATATCTTGAAGATGAAATTGAAGTGCACCAATACCAATAGTGAGATTATTCTAGACAACAAAATAACCATGTAGAACTTTTTTTCTTGAAAAATTATAAAAATTGCATTTGTAAATGAAATCTACAAGTAATTTTTTCAAGAAGACGATCAAATAGCCCCCAAAACAAGATTGTCTATAACTTTCTCATAACAAATGAAAATGGAATGAATCAAAACCTTCCATGTAGAAAAAACATAATGTATGAGAAGAAATTTTTATGTTTCTTAAAACTCAAATTTTTTAGATTTTTTGGACTACCTATTTTCTCCTATTTAGAACTTCTTTAGGCATAACTTTTGGTCCTAGGCATCAATTGAAAAACAAAATTACATTCCCATGATTCTAATCAATTTTCTATCTTCTAATAAAGTTTCAAAAAATCAAGACAAAAATTGAGATTGTACCTATGTAGGTACCTACGAAAAATCCCATTTGTTCCTTGAAGGGATAATGGTCCTTTAGAGATTAAATTAAATAAAGACCATTTTTATAGCTAAATTTGATATCTAAAACAAGGAGGTAGAAGGTACCAAAATACACTAAGTAAGCACCTTTGATTATTTATATTTTACACATCTCACTTCTTGTATAAAAAGATTAATATCACCTCAATTAGGAAATTTCTATCACCATCTATAATGCACATACACACATACTCAAAGAAGCCTTAAAAACTTGAATGAAAACCATGCAACTGCTAGGAAGAGCATTGATTGTTGAACTATCTATTGACTAGATGACTAATTTTTGGCTTTGGTGGTATTTATGGGTCAATTTCACCCATGTAATGTATTGATCTTTTAGCGGTCAAGCAACCACATTGTGATCATTTTAGTGTCTAAAATGTGTAAAGAATTAAAACTCATGATTTAAAATGTAGATTATGCCATTCATATTTTATAGTACGCAACTAATATAAAAAAGAAGTAATGTAGAGTTCTCCAACTATCAAAATACTTGTGAAATAAACACAAAAATATTGTATATATATATATATATTTGAAAACACAATAAATACAAAAAATACAACAAACTTACTATGCTATCTTTTTATATATTTGAGAATTTGTTATCTTCATTTTCTTATTTGAATTGTATAATATTGTTCATGTTCTTGCAATATGGGGAATTTTGATAAATTGACGATATTTATTATGCCATTTTTCAAACCACATGGTCTAAACTAAAAGATAACATCTAGGATAGGTATAGATTTTCAGACAACTAAAACTTATGTAGATCTTTAAAATCTATGAGATTTTTAGACTTCAAACTATATGATCTAAAACATCTTGAACAGGTATAGATTTTAGAGATCTACAATACATATAGATTTCAAAAATCAATAATAAGTTTGGATTTTGGACCGTGCGGTCACAACCATAAAAACTGCCAAATTAATGGCATTTCACTATTTTAACAAAATTCACCATCAATGTATGTGTTCTAATCTTGATCAATGTTTTGACTCTTTTCAACATATAAAACTTTGATATAAACTATATAAGCCTAAATTACTTTTATTTATAAACTTGACAATAATTATGTGTGAGAGAAGTACATCTAACATAGCTAAACATTTTTTTATAATTTGAAAAAAAAATTGGATCAAATTCCTATTTAACTCAAAAGTCACTCACTTATAAATTTCACAATGATGGTGTGTGAATTTTTTCTTGATTTAAAAGGTTGTAAGAAAGAGGTGATGATTGTTGAGAGTAAGAAACAAAATAAAACCAAAATATGCAAGAAGAAGAGTAATCTTTAGAAGGAAGTTTCAAACATATATATAGAAGAGAGAAGAAGAGTAGTTTTTTTCTCCTATTGGTCTAGAGGATTCTAATCTTATTCCTAGTTGCCTTGATGACTATAATTAATTGTGGATAACTATAGTCGAGAGCTTATTAGTAGAATATTATTTTTAACACTTCTCCACACTTGACATAACATTATTAAAAGTATTGTAATCTTAAAAGATATATAATTATTGCTTCATTAAAACTTATCCTAAAAAACCTTGGTTAGAATCAAGGACAAAACCAAAGATGAAAGAAAAAGAGTACAACACCTTTATAAGTCAATTTTCATGGGAAAATCCAATGGGAAAAATCCAAAGAAAAACAAAAGTTTTTACAATAACTAAATCTCTTACTCTAAAGTACTAAGTCACCGCACTCCAATACCTTAGACAAGTCAGTGATGAATACTCAATGGAAGAGCCTTAGTAAGATCCACAAGATTATCTGCTGAAATAATTTTCTTGATTTCAAGTGCTCTGACTGCAATGAGGTATGGATATTTTTCATCCAATGTTTCCTCCCCCTCTTTGCAAGGGTGATAAGCTTTTTACCAAGACCAACTTGTATCCAAGAAGTCCAAAATCTTGTCTCTTTTGCAAAGAAACATATTCCTCCTTTAAAAGATGAAAATTTGTCTTCTTCAATTTGACAATTAACAAAACAAGCATGAAGCAATGTACTAGAGGAAGGATTAATATAATGAATAATGCTTGGAGAATTGAACTCAACATAAATCGTATGGAAGAGATATGTCAAGTCAATCCCTATTGTAGTGCAATAATCTTCAAAAGCTCTTGATCAGAATTCTTGAGCATTATCCATACTTAAAATCTCAATTGGATAATCAGGAAAATGAGCCTTGAAACAAATCAATATAGATAATAAATTGGCAAAAGCCAAGTTTCTCATTGATAATAACATGATATGTGATTGTTTGCCTGATAGATGAATTAAAATCATAAAATATTCAAATGGTCTTAAGATAGGATTTACAAGACCACATATATCTCTATATATAGTTTTGAAAATATTGGTAGTAAAATATTTGTCATATATAAAAATAGTTGGGTAATTCATTTGCTTTATACACATACTTAGCATAATGTCATTGAATTAACAATTACTAGTTGCGAATTATATTCAGTAATACATAGAAGAAACTTTTATTTAAATTAAATTAAATTAAATAGAGCCTTTGTGGTTGTATCTTTATATTATCTTTATTTTTATAAGATAATACTATTATCTATATAAGATAATATAAAATTGAATAAATCAAGTGATTAGATTGCAATCTAATACAAGCCATTTGTTACAGCAAAGGCTATTTCCACAATATTATTGTTTGGTACAAAAACCAAAGACTCTTGCATATCTAGAATTTTGGGTCAAGAAGTGAAAAGATAGGTGCATACATCCCAGTAGTTGATCAGACTATTGGGGGCATAAGGTGAATACATAGCACTCATGCAATGAATGCATGTAATCATATTGCCCTCAAGTAATTATATCAACTTTGTTAAACCTTCTTAGAAACGAAACACATTCAATCTAGCCAAAAAAAATTTGGTTTATTTTGCATAATTGTATGCATAGTGGTAGAGTCAATGAATGCATTACAAGACTTATAAATGAAAATATCATTAACAATTTATGTATATTGTAGGATTGCATTTGTAACTACATTACAAGACTTATGAATGAATTTTTCATCAACAATTCATATACATACCGTAGGATTTTACTTATAATTATAAAGTCAAGGAATGCATCACGACTTGTGAAGGAATTTATCATCAACAATTCATATACATGCCGCAGGATTTTACTTATAATTACAAAGTCAAGGAATGCATCACAAGACTTGTGAAGGAATTTATTATCAACAATTCATATACATCCCGCAGGTTTTTATTTGTAACTATAAAGTCAAAAAATGCATCACAAGATTTATAAATGAAAATATCATTAACAATTTATGTATATCGTAGGATTGTATTTATAAATACAAAGTGAAGTTGTGAAGGAATGTATCTCACTAGTAGACATCTCCAAGTGTGCAACTCCAATAAATCCATAGACGCATCTATGATGTAGGCTTTTTGAGTTTGTATTTAGAGCTTTTCATTTTTCTAAAACAACTTTGCAAAATACATTGATGTCTAACAAATATTTGTTGGATAGCCTACTATGCCATATTTATAGGAAAAATGCATCTTTAATAGACATTCAACATGGTTGTTAGACAACCTACATCTATGATGTTAATAAAGGAACTATTATGCTTCCTTTGTATATGTTGACTATTAGAATATCACAATTATTGATAACGATTAACATTTATATGCCAATTTGTTTATAATTATCATTGAAAACCTCAACAATATATGGTTAAGGAAATATAGATCCTATTGTACAAGCTTCTACATTATGTAATTGGACTTTGTTTTTCTTTTCAACAAGGAACAACATCTCCTCCTCATCTATAGCATGTGGCTACACAACTTCAATTATAATATAGTGCATTATATTTTACTATTAAAAAAAATGAATGCTAAAAGGCAATAGAACAAAATCAAAACTCTTCAAAAAATAGAGGTGAAAGTAGAGATATTTACAATAGAGGGATTGTAAAACAAAAACAAAAATATTGAAATAAATGCTCCCTAAGTAATATGCGCTCTTGCAATTCTCACATGTGATAAATAAATATTGCCATAAACTTCCTCTTAACTAGTAAGACTAATAGGTTAAAGTCTTTGACTAGCTACATTACGCTCTTGCCTTCAAATCTAAACCACCAGAGAGTGATGAAATGTAAGAAGTAGACTAAAACAAATTCAATTAGAGCATTGGAAGAAGATGAGCAAAAAAATTTCTACCTTCTAAGCTAGAATTAGAAGAAAGTAGACTTTGAGGAAGTAAAGTAGATGAAATTGAAGCTTGTAAAAAAATATCACAAGAAGAGATAATCAAAAATATTGTATCTAAACTAAAATAATCACTAAAAATAATATTGAATTGAAGCTAATAAGACACAGTTTGGCACTTAGGGCCCATAACAAAAAATTTGAATCATAAGAAACCAAAGACAAAAGGTGTAAATATTGTCTCAATAACCTCTTCTAAGACAAAGAATAATTGGATGATAATTGCATATATAAAGTTCAAAACAAAGACTATAAAGAGCATGTTGATAACGCATTGAGAATAGGAAACGAAACAAAACCAAAACATGCAAGAAGAAAACTAATCTTTAGAAGGAAATTTCAAACATATATATCAAGGAAAGGAGAAGATTAGTTCTTCTCTCTTATTAGTCTAGAGGATTCTAATCTTATCCCTAATTGCCTTTATGACTACAATTAATTGTAGGTAACTATAGTGGAGAGCGTATTAATTGAATGCTATTCTTAACAATGACATTTGACATTGCTAAATCACTTTACTTTTATTTTTGAAGATTTAACTCAAACATAACTCTTACTTATTCACTTAAAAACCAATTGTGTAGAAGTCTATTATTGATTTGAAAGAATGAAACATTGCATAATCTCTTTAATTGTTATCATAATTTTATTTTAAAATTTGAACCAAGATTCTATTTAATTCAAAAGTCGCTCCCTTATAAACTCCACTTCAATTAGAAACACTCTATTCATGATATAAAAGGTTGTAGCATTGCTTAAACTCTTTACACATTATTTATTATTATTAAAAACCAAAACAAAAGTCTATGTAACTCAAAAATCACTTTTACTAATAAACCTTAGAATTCATTTTATGTAAAACAATTATTCTTAATATCAATGCCTACAATAGAGAGGTGGCAATATCAAATATTGAGGAATAAAAAAATATCAAATTTAGAATGGACATAAATGAGTTCACGTACATATTATGATCTTTGAATTCCACCATAGAATGATTCTTTAATTTTGACAAAATATTCCCACTCCAATTCACAATGCAATTGTGTAGTTAATTTTTATGATGGATAAAAACATGTGACTTTTCATTCCTCTATACAAAAGATTGGGGATTAAATTGATCCTAGGATTAATTTTTTTCCTTGTCTAATTTTATTTATACTAATTTATATCTACTTTTATTTAAAGTCAAGACATTTTTCAATACTCTATATTACATATAATGATGTTTCAAGAATTAAGTTTAGGCTAAAGTAAATCTAAATCATTTATAAATTTATCCTCTAGTGAATAAAATGCACCCTATAGTTGAACCCACATGGTTTTCTACTTTTTGCAAAGTGACCTTCCCAAGAGTGTTCAATAATTAGCCCAAAATTCATTTGAGATAGATTAATCAACTTTGATTGACTATCTAATTTTCCCCTCCACTTCCCCCCTCAAAACGGATATTTGAAGATAAAACTTAGCTTGACCCTCTACCTTTTTCCAATTCAATTTTTCTTGAAAAAGGATATTTCACTATGCTAAAATGAGGTTTGAAATTCTACTTGGAGCACAATTCCTATGTTTTATCAATGATTAGTGAAGCTCTCCTCTTTAAAATATCCCTTATCCATTGAGATTTCTTAATAGACAATTGATTTCATGATAAAAACAGCACAACTTCATCCTTTGTTATCATCAAATGACAATGAAGTAAGTCTAGCCTATTGCCATACAAAAAATTCTTGATAACTTGACATGGTAATTGGATTGCTTGGATTTTTTTCCTAATGACTTGGTCAAAGTGCAAGGTGATTTAGATTACTAGGTGTTTAATAATCATTCAAACCTCCTATGTTTAAATACTGAGCCATTGTACAACCTAACAACTATCTAACATTTCAATATAATGTTAGTAGCAATAGGTTAAAAAATATTAAAAGTATGAAATAAAATTTAAGATTTGAGGTCTTCTAAGGTCTTTCTCATGGCCATTTGAAGGCTTGGTTTTTTTCTCTACTAGTATCCAAATTTTGAAACACACTACTTTTGAACCTTAGGTTTTGTATTAAATTTCTTTTTGTGCTAGTTTAAAAAATACACGAATTACACCATGTTGTATGTCAATATTGTTTTCATTTGTCTTAAGAAAATGCATATAAATTTAGGCACTATTCTAATTACTAGATTTTATGACAAAGATATATCTCCTCAAAAACATATAGAAATCAATTAGATGGTTTTTTATATTAAAAAGTGACATATAATAGACACATATTGCTACATGTACAAATGATTTGATTTGTAAAATGAGTTTGATGATGTAGAATTTATATGAAGTTTCACCAAACTCAAGTATGAAATGCACTATTTTTTTAGGGTTAAGCCATAACTACTTTTGACTATGTTTTCAGCAAAAACATTTTCAAACTACCATTTGTAGAACAAGTGCCAAATTTTAGAAGAAAAGCATTTTGGGACACAAACAACCATAGGAACTTGTAGTACAATTGTTTGAAAAGATGTAGAAAAAATTCCAAAAATTTCTACCATACAAATTGCAAGATATTAGCATTTGACCTAATAGAAATTCTTTTTTGACCTTGCAAAAAACCAAGCAATTGCACTTCACAAGCTCTCATTTGTATGAAAATTTGTTGACAATGGTGGTGCTTCATTGAATTCGGTCTTCAAGGCAAGTTGGATGCAAACTTGAAAATTTCCATATCATGTGGAATTGTACAACATATAAGAAAAAAATAGTATGTAGAAAGAACCAAAAAATGATCCAAAATACAACATTGTTGAGAACTTATTTATAAAATTGAAAAATGCCAATACCAAGGGTTGTAATCATGTTGTAATAAACAATCTACATCCTACAATATTTTATCAATAAAAATTAAAAATTGAATTAAACAATAGTTTATTGTAGATTAGCAAATGTATAAATGGCCACAAACAAAAACTTTGCATAACTTTTGTCTCATTCATCAAAATGAAATGATTTAAAGCTTTTGACCTATATATAAATATAGAAAATTAATTTCTATTTTTTTTTCAAAAGTGACTTTCAAAGAAACTTTTTGAATTGCATGGGTTGCCCAATGAGCAATGAAAATTACATACCATACAAAAACTTTCCAACCATGTAGTTAAAAGTTATGAAAATTGTTGTACCTTGAAAACACTCCTTTGGCACATTTCATGTGAAAATTTCAAAGAACAAAAATAAAAATTCCATTTGTAGTGGGCTACCCAATATCCCTATAGGCCAAAAACATATTTTGGTCCTTTAGCGGTTAAACATCAAAAATGGTACACCCCAACACCATAGCATACATTGAAGACCTAGCAAAATTCCGAACACTAGCAATGACACTTGTTCATCATTCTTGTCAAACTATTAATGTCTAAAGGACCACTCAACTTTTTGAAATGGGGGACATAGTAATTTTGGTTAGGTCCATGCAACTAGAGATTTTTAGGTTTGGGGCCAAAACCTTAATGAAAGGTGTAGACAAATAATGTCTTTCCTAAACACTAAAATTTAGGGGATTTGAAAATACAAGTCAAAAGTTATCACCTAATATGTTATTTTTTTTATAAATGGATAATTTTGGGCTTTGGACAAATCAAGATAATTCCCTTTCTTTAATAACAAAAATTTGAAATTGGTTCTCTAGATTCATATATACATGAGAAGCTTTTGAATCATTCCATTTTAATCAATGAGTCAAAATTTATGAAGAGATTTTGTTTGTATACATTTATGCACTTGCTAATCTACAATAAAAATTGAAGTCCTTTGTTTAATTCAATTTTTAATCTCTATTGAAAAAAGATCATAGGATGTAGATTGTTTATTACAAAATTACAACCATTGGGGTTGGCATTTTTCAATTTTATAAATAAGTTCTGAGCAATATTGTATGTTGGATCATTTTTTGCTTTTTTCTACGTACTATTTTATTCTTATATGTTGTACAATTCCAAATGATACGAGAATCTTCAAACTTGCATCCAACTTGCCTTGAACAATAAATTCCATTTAAGAACCATCATTTTTGAAAAAATTTCATACAAATATGAACTTTGCAAAGTATAGTTGTACAATGTTTTGCAAAGCCCAAAAGATATTTTTTTGTAAATTTGAAAGGTAATATTGTGCATTTGTACAATCCTCATTGTAGAAATTTCTTGAAAATTTTTCTACATGTTCATAAGCCGACATTGTATACAACCCTATGGTTACATGTGTCTTAAGAATGTTTTATTTCCAAAATTTGGTACTTGTTCTAGAAATGGCAACTTTAGAGCGTTTTTGAGCATTTTCAATGAAAATATAGTAAAAGGATTTAATGAGTTAATTAAAAGCACACACAATTGGGTGACTACAAGAAGCACTTGTACTATATTTTGCCTTCTTTATTTTTATCATTTTAGTATTTTTTGCATGTACTACAAGTCACCTTTGATACTTTTAAAAACATTGAATATGAAATTTGGATGGTGGTTGGATTTCAGATCTACAATATAAACAACTTTTGATGTTCGTCAACGGAAAAGCTAGTATAGATGGCATAACATAATTTGCCATCAAAAATAGTTTACATTGATAGATTAGAGGCACTATTGGCCTTGAACCAGTATTATTCAGTCATTTTTTATATCCTTAAATACTATTTTTAGAAATTTATGTCCAATAATGAGATTTATTTATTTATTTGAAAAATTAGAAAATGCCCTTGAAAATTTTATTTAAAAAGTAGTCATTGTATTCAACTAAGAGCAAAGAAAGAAAATCAAGGCTAAAACAAAAAACAAATAATTAGTTCAATATAAACTCAATTGAAATAGAATATACTTTATGCCAATGCAAACCAAACTTGGAACATGTTTTTGGAAATTCCTCTCCTCAAGAGGTATATTTCTATTAGAAGAGCTAGCACACCAAATTTGGTTATGTAATTCTTCAAAAGAGGTACTTGATAGTACTAAAAAAAATGCCCAAACCATAAGTGTGATATATATTTAAATCCTATTGAATGAATTTTGAAAAAATTCAAAAAATTCAAGTACATTTTCTATTACTGTACTATAGGAAGCTAATTTCTAAATTTCATATTCAATCAATCAATTTTGCAATACTTATGACACAAAACAACTTCTGCAATCTGTGTATGATAGAAAATAGGACAAGCACATCTTGCAATCACCCAACTTTTGAATTGCATTGGGAATGTTTGAATTTAGAGGTCTTATATGAAACATTGCTCAGAAACTCACTTCTCCATATTTACCGCCCTTCCATTGCAAATGTTCTCATTCTTCTATGCACAAAAAACTTGGCTAAGAAACTTAACACCTCCGTATTCTAGTAGAAGATTCATTATGATTGAACCTTTAAACTCCATTCAAATTAGTATTATCTACATTTTTCTCTATATAAATTTTTTTGTCAACCACATGTATGTCAACTTCTTACATTACCAATGGGAGTGGGTCTTAAATGATGTACAACAACATGCAGTAAAATATTGAAGTCATTGTGGCTCCAAAAAGAAGAATAGGCCATTTTTGGAGTGATTATCAAATACCACCTCAAAAATATTAGGGTGGTTATCTAATTGTGAAAATCATTTACTTCCAAACCATAATTGTTTTTTGCTTCACATTTTTTTATAATAATTGTAGTACATAAAAAATAGTATATTTGTTAATTTACATGTTTGCTCATTTGGAATCGTCACTCATTTTCAACGTAAGGTAGGAGCACCCAAATTGAACACTAGTCATCCATAGACATCTGGAAAAGAACCTAAATCCAAGTGCAAGTGGATTCAAAGAAGTTGTCATTCTTCCAAGGAGTGGCCAATCACATGCATGGGATTTAAGATTAGAGTGTCACCTTTGAATGTTTCCGTGCCAATTTTGGTGTCAGTCTAGTGCGCGCCCACAGTAGATGCATCTACACAATGGTTTTCAAAAATTCATATTATATTCATACAAGCTCAGAAAAATATGAACCCAATTGTTTTGGTTTCATAAATCATTTCCTGACAAGCGCATCTAATCTTTTTCCCTACACAAGTATTGCATCTTTGGATCCAGGGGTAAGTGTCCATTTTGGCTGCTCCTACCTTATGTCACATGGACTGAAATTGAGCAAAGCATAGAATCAGGTTTCACAATCAAAGTACACCAGCTATTTAATACCCTTTGAATAACTCCATCAACTAATCATAAGTCAGCTCAAGGAAATGGGCTCGGATAGAGTTCAAACTTCAAAGTGTTGGCTCCCTAGACCATTGGAACCATCCTATAAGTTAACTTAACCCCTCACCGCCCAAGAGGACCAAAAGTGTCCATGCAGTCAGACTCAAAGTGCTGTAACTTTTGCATCCAATGTCCAAATTCATTGAAACTTGTTGGAAAAGTTGCGCATTTTAATCTAGTTCTTATGGAAGAAATTTCAAATCAATAAAAGACATATTGAGTTTTTGAGAGCCATTCAAAGTTCACAGGTTCATTTAGATGCAGCACACTGCATTGTGACTGCTGCAACTTTGGGGGATTGTATCTTTTTCATAAAATCTTTTTTTTTGATAGTATTTGTTGTGTTTTGTTCCTCTCAAGGTCTAGTTATTGTGCTAAATTTTTCATGCCAATCCAAGTTGTTTTGAATGTTTGGGAGCAATTCGAAGTTCAAAATCTAGACATTTTTGCATTTCAGTCAACTTTGGCGGCTCGTAACTTCTTCATACATGATTGCTTTTCAATAATATTTGTTGGAAAAGTTTCACTTACTAATCTATTTTGTGTGGCTAAAATTTCAGATCCATCTAAGACGTTTTGAGTGACTGAGAAGCATTTTGGTAGAAGGAGCTTCAGCCACAGTTGTGATTTTTTCATCTTTTTTCACTGGTTTTTGACATTTCAAATCCATTTTTCAAACGAAATGAGTGATTTTTATGAATTTTTTTTCCATTGAAGTGTTTATATTATGGTTTTGAATCACTTTGTAGTTTAATGTTTTTTCATTGGAATTGGTTTAAAAATCCAATTTCACCTCCAAATGTGTTTTTAAGAAAATTTCAGCACCTTTTTTGAACACTAAAACATTATAATCTTTCAATCTATACGGTCAAATGACCCAAAATTTGTTCCACACCATCTAAAAGATGCACACTACAATATTGTACGATTGAGATCTTCATACCTTACTCTAATTTTGAATTTTCAGACTTGCAAAGGCAGGCAGTTTTTAAGCATGGTTGGACCTTGGGCGGTGAGGGGTTAAGTGTACCTTGAACTGAACTAAGCTGAAATCAGCAATGAGCGAATCAGATATTTATATGTGTCCTTGAAATGCGTCAGCTAATTAAAATCAAGCATGTGACAAACACATTAAGGGGACTCTACTGACGCATTTGAGTTAATTAGTCTAGGTTCGGGAATGGGTGTTTTGCCCTTAAGCTCAAGGAAATGGGCTCCAGGCACTACTCCAGAGTTTCGGACAATACTTCCAATACCGACGGTGGGACCGCAGACACCGGACGGCCGGACAGGAAGTTTAAGCAGAAACTCAACCGGACCTCCTCCGGCAGGTGCCGCTATCCCCTCGAACACCGTGGCGCACAGACATCGATCGATTGTGTACATAAACGAACTGCAAGTGATCGATCGAGTTCATATTCCACATCCAAGTCCCCATTCGCACTCGCGCACTCGCTCAAGTCTTGCTTCACAGATCGAGTCCTGCATGTTGTAGAATCAGCTAGAGCAGCAGAATCAGAGTAGCGGAATTGATCCGAGTGGCTGAATCCGAACGTCGAGCTCGATCAAAGTTTGCAACTGTACCGCAGACAGGAAGCTTCCGATCCGTCTCCTTGCTGGAACCATCGAGTAAGCATTCCATGGCGCAGTCGGAGGGAATTCGCAGCCACCCGAAGCTCATTCTCGTCACCGGCGCAGGTGGCGGCATCGGCTCCGTAGGCACGAGGCTCGTCTCTTTGCTACGCTCTCAAAACCTCCCCGTGCGCGCACAAGTCCGCCGACTCGACTCTCGCTCGGAAGCTCTCTCCAAATTAGGCGCCGAAGTCGTGGTCGCCGAGCTCACCAACGTCGAGGACGCCATGCGCGTAGTGGACGGATGCGATCGCGTCTTCTTCTGCATAACCGTGTCCGATGCCTTCCTCCAGCCCTGTCTCAACATGGCCGCCGCTGCGAAGTACCACAACGTCTCCGTTTTCGTCGACCTCTCCCAAATGCTCGTTTCTCAGTTGACCCACACGAATATCACGAAGGAGACGACCAGTCAGCAGCAGCGGTTCCACTGGCTGGTGGAGCAGGTGCTGGCGTGGTCGGGGTTACCAGTAGTGGAGATCCGCGGGACGGTGTTTCTGGAGCATCCGTTTTACAGCACCATGGCTGCGCGGACCATTCGGCGATCGGGGGAGTTGCGGTTGCCGTTTCGAAAGCAAAAAATCTCGCCGGTGGCGGCGATGGACGTGGCGCAAGTGGCCTTTGAGGCGATTGTGAATCCTGAGAAGCACATTGGGAAGACGTACCACCTTGTGGGGCCGGAGAGCTTGGATGGGGACGCCATCGCCAAGCAATACGCCAAAGCGCTTGGACGGGAGGTCGTGTACGTGGATGTTCCTCTGGAGGAGTGGGTGAAGAATGAGCTTGCGGAAGGGCAGTTTGGGCCGCATGTGGATGATCACTTTGTGACGTTGGCGAAGAACACGGTGAAGGGCCAGAATGACGTGAAGAATGACGACGTGGAGGATGTTACGGGGGTGAAGCCGCTTACTGTCGAAGCGTGGGTGCGGCAGAACATCCACATCTTCTCGCAGAAGTGAGCTGGAGCTTTGCGATGCTCGCAACATTCTGCGCGCGGGGCCCGAGAATCCCAAGCCATCGTTCTGACATTATGAAATGTTAGCTCGCGTTTGCATATGTATGTGATCACTTGCGTAAGATTAGTTTAGAGATTGGGACCACAAATGTACGTAGGCAGGTAATCAGGGGTGTAGTCTCCCTCGGATTCAGGATTGCGAGAGTTGCTGGAGACACGGAAGGCAAACTTTATGCGGGCAAGGAGCGTAGTACTTTCTTCAAGAGTGTTGTGATTTGTTTTGTGATTAATATATAGCAGAACAGGGAGTTGTATCAGGAGAAGAGTAATGCTTTAGAAAATGCATGTCAATCTTGAGCCGGTTGTGTGAAAATATTATGTTTGTTTCAACTCACAGTCTAAAGGATGCAGACCTGTATGGGCGAAAGAATGTTGCGGTGCCATTAATTCTGCGTTGCACCTCATGCCTTGGTTATTCAAGACCCGATTGTCCTCGCTTGAGTTCCATACATTCGTTTGCATGTGCTCACTTGCACTTTATCTGCAAGAGGACAATCACTTCATGGCAATCAATAAAATGTCCTCAGAAACTCTTTGTCAATAAGGAGAAGTCCTGGATAAAATCCTCATTTCAGTCTGCTAATGTTAATTTCTTCTTCACCTTCACTACCCTGCAATTCTTATTTTCATCCACCAGAAGGTCCTCATACCCCTAAATGCATGACTCTATTATACTCGATCAGTCATTCACTGGGTATGGTGGAGGGACCCCTTTCCCAATGGCACGCCCCCTTGGCGCTTCACGACACGGGAGCCTGCACAACGGAAGCTCGCAGCGACCGTGGCATACGCGAGCAGAGCGATCCTCGCAGCTCATCTCCCACTGGAGGAAGATTACAACATCGATCCATTTCTAGACGCCCAGCTGGAAACACTGAAGCTCACACTCTCCCAGGAAAAGCTCGCGCTGCGTCTCTGCGAGGCCATGGGGCTCGACGACGTACGTGGAACGTCGGGCGACTGATCCACGGCGAGCTTTAATTCACGTATGGTGCAGCCCGAGCAGCTGTGGACGCAAGAAAACACAACAACACGCCGGGATTGTTGGAATTCCTGGATTTCAAAGCCAACAAGCTAGTCGCTCACATCCCACGGTCAACACGTGGACGGACATTCGTGCTTCCGAATGCGCTTGCTTCCATCGAAGAGAAATTTGCGAGATCACAAGCTTCAGAAATGAAGTGCCGTCCCGGGAGCGCCGTCTGGTGAATGCCATTTGCGAGGGAGAAGTTGCCGAAGGAAAGCTCGCTCTACGAGACTGTTGTTTTATTTTCCAAGTTTGGAGTGGTGATCCACGATTCGAGAGTTGCGCTCGCGGCCTTGCAGTATGGTTTCTGGTTTTGAAGGCCCGTGAAGGGATCATAAATTAAGCCGTGTCATTCATTCTAATTTCTTTGTGAACTCTGTTACAAACATGAGGACGCTGGCACGAGGACAGAGGACACTGGAGAAGCAGGAAATTGGAGCGCGAGGCCAATTCAGTCAAATTAAACCCCCCATGATTTCCAGTGCTGGATTGAGATTGAACTCCGAATTCTTCTCAGCAGTTATTGAATCTCAACATACAGCAAGCTTACGAACCAATTATGTTCTGGAACCTCGTCACGCACACCTACCTACATGTGCTATTAAGTTCTATAGTAAAATATTGTACTTATGAAGGTTGAGTTTTTAAAAATAAGAATTTTATATGCTCAATGCACTAAAAATGGCAATGGTTGATAATTTTTGGTAAATTCTAACTAATTTTCCTTTAGAGATTAATTGTTATAAAGTCAAATTTTACACATTTCAATATAATGAAAATTAGAAATGCATGTCAAAAACAAACATGTCATAAATTTAATAATATAACCAATTAAATCATAATAAAGTTTATGAAAATTTATATTTGATGTTTGTATATTAGTATATTCTTTATTAGACAATTATAATTAAAAGTTCAACAACAAAACTTGAAAATCCAACAATGTGAATGACAATGTTAATTTTTCACATGAATCCAAGAAGTTATGAATGACTGAGAAACTTTTTAGTGGAAGGAGGTTTAGCTGACATAGTGTTTTCTGCAACTTTTCTTGCTATTTTTTGACATTTCAAAGCCATTTTGTAGACACATTGAGTCAATTGTATGATATTTTTTCACCAATGCGTTTGTATGTTGATTTTGAATCACTTTATAGTTTCAAGTTTTTTCATTTGAGTAGGTTTAGAAGTTGAATTTCACCTCAAAATGTGTTGCTAGGAAAATTTCAGCATCTTTTTTCAACACTAAATCATTATAATCTTTCAATCTATATGGTCAAATGACTCCAAATTTGATTTATATCATCTACAACATGTTCCCTCAAGATTGTACGGTTGAGATTTTTGTACCTCAACGACATTTAAATTTATAGCACTTCAAAATCAATGATGTTTTGAACCCAGTTAGACCTTGGGCAGTGAGGGGTTAAGTAAAAGAAGAAAGAGTTGAATTTTAATACTTCTTTTTTTAAGAAGTGTAGGATTAATTTATTTTAGGCTAACAAAAAGCAATTAGTTTCTTCCAAGCTTTTTCATCATATATACAACAATATTCATCCAACCCTTAAAACCATAAAGGACCTAATGCTCATACAATTACAAAATGAAATTTGCATAGATACTTATAAAGTCAATATATAATGGATTGTTTTGAAATTTGATACATGATGTGTGCTTGTATAATCTTTTTGATGATACTCTTTTATTTTAGTTAAGATTTTAGCCATGTATTTGATTCAAAAGATGTGGAGTTCTTATATCTAAACGCAAGTCAAGTAGGGTGCTAATAAAGGATCAAAGTATTGAACAAGAAGATAAAACTACAATTTATCTTTCTTTATGACCTCTCATATATTGCAATCCATGATGTCAATTTCTAGTTTAAAACTAGGGAATGCTATTTTTTTTAATCTGACTTAAAAAAAAAACCTAACTTGCAAATTCTTCTTCTATTATTAGTTTTCAAAAAGCATTTAAATATTACAAGCAATTTGAAGCACATTAGAAGCCTCAACTATTTCACATACAAATGACTAACTTGATTACCTTCATATTGGTCAAATACTTCAAATTTTGGATATTGCCAAATTCTCTACAAATATGAGTCAAATTTTCAAGTGATTCTACTAGGTAGAAGGCCCAAAATTCTTTTTCTAATTTCGAATGTTAAAATCTTACAATCTAAATTATGAAAACCTTTTTTAAAGTTTTCTACCAAGTTCCACAATAAAATATTGCACTTATGAAAGTTGGATTTTTAAAAACAAGAATTTTGTATACTAAAATGCTGTGAAAAAATGGCAATAGTTGACAATTTTATTAGAAAACTAGAAATGCATGTAAAACACAAACATGTCATAAATTCAATAATATAACCAATTAAATAAAAATAAAATTTATGAAAATTTATGTTTGATGTTGGTGTATTAATATACTCTTTACTAGACAATTATAATAAAAGAAAATTCAACAACAAAACTTGAAAATTCAACAATATAAATGACAATCCTAATTTTTCACTATAATCTTTCAATGTAGACTTGAAGTTTGGGAATAAATTTTAAAGGAAAATAAAATTTTATTTAGGTTTGGTCAATATTTAGGCACATATATAGGTCCAATATTTAAGACTTCTAAAAACAAATCACTATTTAAAAAAATGTGAAAATTATAATTTTGTACATTTAAAATTTAACATTTATAGGATATATTCACTCCAAAGGAACATATCTTACTCTTCAAAGAGAAAAAATAACTCTCACCACAACAAAGATTAGAGATCAAAGCACTAAATATAGTAGTGGGGTTCTTTGATTATTTAATCTTACCAAGGTTATTTTGTTCTTCTTATAGGTTAATTTTTAAGGTTCATTGGACCATATATGTTTTTATATGGTATAAAATCCCATAAAATCTCCATCAAGTACTAAAATATAGTTGTAAACATTACTACTATTATAGTGTGTAGTAGTTATTAAATATGATAAATAATGTAATAGAGAATATAATAGTAATGAAATACAAAATACATATCCCAAAGAAAAATATGTGACTAAAAAGGGCCTCTCAAAGCTTAAAGGGATGTGATACAAACTCAATTTAATTGTTTGCTCTACAAAGGTAGGCCTTTATTCTAATTCAATGTGGTACACAACATAGAAAATATATCAATATCTTACACTTTTAAAGATTATGATTTACAACTTTGAGATTATAATCTTCAATCAATCAGATATTAGAAAAGAATATGACAGTGAGAGGATTTAAACTCTGTAGGCTATAATCTTATTAATCTTTGTTCATCCTGTGTGGATTAAATCTCCCTCCTTTGTGTGAACTAACTCTTAATCTTGGAAGAAATAGTCATCTTCATAAGAAGTTAAATTTATTGTACCATTTTTTTCATATTTAGGGTGAATTTATCTTTTTTTGGACTTTTTGAGAAAGTGCCAAGATGGTAATCATTTACAATTTAGCTAATGAAGCATTGTATTTCTACATTCATCCATCTTTCAAATAAAAAATAAACTAACCACTTGAGATGGAAGTAGCTAATTCTAAGGACAAGATCATCAAACCTACATTAGTCTACAATTGAGGATGTCTTAAGTTTAGTGCACAAAACTTCAAAGCATTTAGTTCCATTTACAAAACAAAGAGCTCATTCTCTTGCAATTCATCTTTTGCATGCCTATCTTTAGTCTCTTCTTCCACCCTTGCTTCTTCTTTTTTCTCCGTTAGGTATATCTCCTTGTCTTTGAGCTTTTCAGTGTCAATACTTTGTTCTTTCCCAACCAAAGGATCATTTGCCACAGTCACAGACTTTGGGACAACCCAATCCATAGGAATGTTGATAAGGATTTGATCCTTAGAAGGTGACCTCCATTGCAACATGGAAATGTGTTGAAGGAAAAAAAAGAATAGAATATATGCCATTATGCATGCGAAGATCACCATTTGCCTATTTTGGGTGTTTCTATTGCTATAACTTTGTAATCTTAGTAAGAATTGCGAACCATACATTGTGTTGCTTGACTTTTATAATTATAAATTTATTGGATATGAAATCTTCACTCATATAGACTCAATAGAGACTTCTTCTAAAAATCCCTAGTTAAATAAACAATCGCAAATCATTGTATCCCCTTGTCAATAAGGAGCATCACCCCCGGGGAGGACACTTCTTGTGTATTTGGGGGACCCACGTGCGGCGGTGGGGTATTTTTAGGGGGGCTATCAATTACTTGTAATCATTACTTGGCAACATTAAAAGAGCCCCTATTTTACCATAAAGCGGAAAAATCAGCCATATTATCATCCCTATTTTATTTTTAAAACACTTTGCCTTTTTAATGCCCCCTATTTTATATATAAATTTCTTATAAATTTTACCCAAGATTATTTAAATGTACCCTATCTTCCGCCACACGTAGGTTATTAAAAAATGGGAAGTGTCCTCCCCTAGGCATCACTACTACATAAAGAAAACTAAAAGTCTTTGTGCTTAGTGCAAGATTGTTCACCTGAAGCATAGAACCATATATAGTATTATTTAAACCTATTCAAAGAAATCTTCCAACTTCCATTGCAAAAAAAATCATATGATTATGTAAGTAGAAAAACATCTCCTACAACATCTAAAGAAAATTAGGTCTCCATTATGTTCCACTAAAATACCACAATTACTACAAAAATAATTGCTACAAAGGTTTAGAATAGAAGCAATATTTATGCCAAAATAAGCTCCCTTTCTATAATATATTATAGTATAACTACATCATTATTCTACATGGTGATTTTTGGCAATACAATATTGTCTTTTAATTTGAAAAATCAAGGCCAAAATGATTGAAAAAGTCTCAATTTGCTTTCAAATCACAACATGAAATGGAAATGTGAGAAGATATTGGGTGTATGTGATTAATTGCATTCAAATTAAATCACCTCAAACAATGAGGAGGGAGAAAAAAAATTATGACCAACTTCATTCCATTTAATTAGTGCAAAGAGCATGTTGTGTTTATCAATACCTTGCAAATAATGTATAAACAAAACATAATGGAAATGATTGGAAGAAGAAGAAATGAATCTTTGAAACATGGTTGGAGATGTGGGCCTTGTTTTTCCAAGTATTCAAGAAACTCAACATTTTGAAATGAGTGGCCTTTAGATGTTTTCATTTTCTTAAAATCATGGTTCTTGCCAATTTTTTTCTACAATTTCTTTTATAGATTACAAATTACATTTCAAACTTTGTGCAATACATTTCTCATGGATGCATGTACTTTTGGAATTTTTGGTGCTTTGTGGTGCAAAATAGGCCTTGGTTCTTATAGATTTAGTTAACCCTTAACTGGGTCGACGTCCAAATATTGGACGATGTACAGAAGGTTTCTGCCGAATGAGGAAGGCAACGTCTGTTTTTCATCCGTCCTTTTTTCAGAGTACACCTGGACGAGTGAAGCGCGTGTGCAAGGAAAGTGCAGCCTTGAAAAGCACGACCATATTTTTGGAAAAATAAGAGACAGTGAGGGTGCCAAGAATAACGATAATTTTGGACTGCCCATTCATGGGTGCCGTGACTTCTTCGGAAATATCGGAACAGTACTTTCCCAGAAGGGTAGGGGCAGCTTGGTGTTTACCGCATACGTCAGTTGGGGCCACACCGCAGCCTGTGGAATACTAAAAAAATGGCGAGTAAGGATGCGCCACTCCGCTTGGACTCGAAGGGTGGGCCGCAAGGCAATTACGAATTCCAGGTGTCTCTAGCTTACAGGGATGTTCATATTAAAAATTCGCTTTTCCGGAATGCGGTGGCTACGTCTTCAATTCAGGCACTGAAGAACAAATGATGTACAATGAATCCGCAATGTCTGCGGGTACTTCTTATAGCTGACACTCCTATGTGGGGAGTGTACAATACTTCACAGAATGTTTTTTATGGAGCTTTTCCAGACTAGAATATTGCAGAAGCACAATCTCATAGCATTCTCTAGCAACGTGTGGCAAGTCTGCCTACAATGCTGGAGGCTACAGTTGAATCATGCATTCAATTTGTGGCACTGGCTGCACACAACAATTATGTCTTGTATGAAGATAATTTCTTGAAGCCGCCTTCAGCCTTCATGAACTCCTGCATTATCTACTTGCTGAGCACTCATACGACCTCAATAAAAGTCATTGCCCAGCATGTTCCACAATCACCTGAGCCCACACCATCTTCACATGCAATTCCTACTGCGACTGAGACAGTGTGCCTTCCACTTCATGATTTCTTCCAGTTCATTAGTTCTTCCTTCTTTGTGAGCTCATAGCATTTGCACGGACGACCGGAGTAGTTCATGAGCGACTGTGCATGCGGAATTCTTGACGTGCATGGGCAGTCAGTGTTCTGTCAGAGCCTTCGTAATAGCCAACCATACTTGCTTGCTTCAGTGATCACATTGTCGACGACTGCGTTACCGATTACAAGAAGGGTTTCGAAGACTTCTGAGCTCAAGTACCGTAGTTTCATTGACAACGGAGCCGTTGTGCACTACGTCAGCAGTCCATGTTCGCATGCTCAGGTAATTCTCAATGCCGTCGTCACATACTTGACATTCCATATCGTATTCTCCAGCTACCGCATGCGATCACGTAACTAGGCATAGTGCAAGTCTACCGTTCAGTCAGCTTTGACAGTTTCCTGTCATTGCATGCAGCGCTGCATCCAAGCGTCCGCACTGTTGAAATACAGGCGAATTACCTTGTCGTCGTCACACTTTCCTCTCTACGTGTCTGCAGTCCTCGTCAAGATTGTGATGAAGGGATGAGGTATTCGTCCTTCGGTTCTCATGATGTCATCCACTGATGCGCAACCCTCCACTTTGCCTCAGATTCGGGAAACCATTCGACAATGGTGTGCGTCAGTAGCCGCCAGTGAATCACAGACGCGCCAGATTCTAGGACTGCTTGACCGTCGACAACTTCTCAAACGCCCTCTGAAGCGTGGCATCAAGAAACGGGACACTCCACGGGGGCTGCGCTTTCTCTTTCGCCATCACTGCTCCAAAATACTCGGTTGAAAGGAACGCCGACCGGAAGGCCACCCCGAAGGATTTTCGGATGAGGTGAATCACGCGTTGCGTGTCCTTCTGTGGCCAGACGAATCTGCACCGCCGTGCATTTGCCGTCTTTGCGTGGCTGCGGCCTCTTTTAATTGAAGTGTCATCCCAAGCAGCTGCAGACGACGAATTCGTGCAGCATGTCGCGCCGACCGAATCCCACTAAGCCCGGCTCGGACTGCAGCGACGGAAGTCGACACATAACGAGATCAGCGACACTACGCATGGCACTCATTGCAGCAGTCGATGAAGCTGAGTCGAGACGGAAGCGGCAGCTCCTAACTTCTGAGACTGGAGCTCCCGTGCTCACAAAGAGGGCACGCATGGAACACTTCGAGGCGGACGACAAGGGAAGAGATGCTACTCGCATGTTGTCCGGACCGCTGATGAATACTGCTATTTATGAGCACGGCAGTTGCAGCCATCACGCTCCGCCAGCGCCGCTCAACCACGTTGCAACACATCCTGCCGTCAACACTATGACTTCAGCTCCTGACCGCATTGTCCTGCCCATGTCCGATGCCCCCATTCCAGTGCGTTTCAGACTTCATCGTAGCGTCGATGCTGCTCGGGCCGAGTCCTCCCAAAGCGGATCCGACAACGCGCTGGGTCTGGTAGTGCACTCCTACGTGAAACTGGAAACCAGTGAACTGCACTACGTCGTCCTTCTCCAAACCGGCAAGTACGTCGACATTCCATGTGGCGAAGTGGAGCCCCTGTCGCTACTCATGAATGACGACTGTCCGGATATGTCGACGCCAACCTCTCACCGTGCGCAACGGAGCCCAGTCCTCACTACGTGCATGCCGTCACCTCATGGTGATCGAAGCTTCACTTCAGTAGAGGCACTGCAGTCATTCGTGCCTCTCTCGGTCGACAACAACGGACGCTCCAGTGGAGATGACGATCAAAACTCTTGGCAGAGTTGGTATGACTTCGACGCCTTCTCGCAACGCACTGTAGAAGATGACTCCCAGTACCGCATTCCTGAGCCGCCGGACTCTTTCCCAGGTGACTGCGGGAACTTCACGTTCCGGAGGCCTCTGCTACCTGAGGAAGACATGTACCGCAACGGCGGGGCCATGAATACGGATTCGGTGGCCGCGGTACCGTACTCTCCGGGACCAACTGCTCCACTTCCGATCGCTGCGGTTCCGGACTGCAAGCAGAGCATCCATTCGAAAGACGTGCATTGTCAACAAGTCGTGCCCATTTCCAGTGATGTCGAGAACATCGACCCCAACGTTCATAGATTCAAGAGGGCGGAACCCACTTCCTCCACGGAAGTGCCCGTTGGTCTGGGTAATTCCGTGCATACGGCATTGCTGTCTGCCCAGCGAAGCAGCCAAACGCCATCTGTCAATGCTAGCGGTCGTTTTTCTGCTGTCGCACCCGTTTCCGTATTTGAACGAGTCGTGGAGGCTTTCGATACTCGTGATGAACGCACACGCGGGACGACAGTCCTCCCCAGCGTGTAGAGCCGCTGTTCCGGGCAGGAGGAACTTCATCGCGTTCCCAGTGCGGCTCCTTCCGTGAATGATCTGCGCAATCAAGAGAGGACGGATCGCCAAGAAGCACAGCGGCCGATTCTCCCAGTTCGTGAGGCAGAATTGCCGGGCGGTCACGCGTGGGATGCAGCGCCAGCATTGGGCGCATCACCGTCGACTGATGGAGTCCGGGACAACGACGGCGGCGGACGCCAACCGCCAATGCAGCAACGCAGTGGACGTCCTACACGAGTGACGGCTGGAGCAGCGCGGATGGCATTCCAAACTGAATTTGCGGAGCACACGTGGACAACTAATCACTCATCGTACTGTACTGAGCGTCCTGCATTCGGAGGACCACTTGGAGGGCCATCGTTTCCAATTCATCGCATGCCCACGAAAACATCGCTATTCAGCCGTTTCTGGTCGGACAGTACGCTCCAACAAATCTGCGACGAGACTAACAGATACGCCAGTCAAGTGCATCCCGACACTCATCTGCCGCTTGGCGGAGGAAGGTGGTGGCGTCTAACGAAGACTGAGCTCAAGGCCTTCATCGCAGTCAATATGTTGATGGGCATCAAGCGGCTCCCAAGCCATAGGAGTTACTGGAACCATGCCAACCAGTTCCTCTATTGCCCGAGCGTGTCATCCATAATGACTTGTCGTCGATACGAGGATATTACCCGCTGCCTCCATGTCGCGGATGACCGTGTACATGGGCTACCAGTAGAGGATTACGAAATTGATAGACTGAAGAAGATGCGGTGGTTGGTCTCGGAGATGAGGAATCGCTTCAAAGCAAACTGGAACTTGTTCCAGGAGGTCACGGTGGACTAAACAATGATTCCGTACAAGGGGAAGTACTGCCCAATGCAGCAGTACATGCCCCGTAAACCTACACGCTGGGGAGTGAAAGTGTGGTGCATCGCTGATGCACGACATAAGTACATCTATGACTTCGAAATTTACACTGGATCACTTTGTCGAGATGGCAGGGCTCGAGTTCTTGCAGGCGGTCCGAAGTCACCTCATGAGGTGGTTATGCACTTGATGCTTGGATTGCATGGTCACTCTCATATTGTGTGCACTGATAACTTCTTTATCTCAGTGAAACTGTTGTTGGAGTTGAAGTCTCTTGGCACTTATGGAGTAGGAACTGTCCGGAGTAATCGTGTTGGACTACCTCGGGCTCTGGCAAACACGAAGGCCTTGTCCAGGGATCCGCAGGGCATGATGTATTGGAGGATGCATGAGAGCCGGGACATCAGTTGCGTGGTCTTCATTGACCGGAAGCCCGTTCTGCTCCTTTTGACGTACTACACCCCCATTCCAGCGCCGCTCCTACCGTGGCCAACAGTTCCGCGTCGACTGGATGGCCGAGTCAGGGACTTGCCGACTAGCCCAGTGCATAAGGCATACACGGAGTTTATGCGTGGAGTGGACGTCGCTGACCATTTGAGGGGTAACTACTCTTGTCAAACTCGCAGCCACAAGTGGTGGCATAAAGTTTTCCTATATCTCGTCGACACGTCTCTTGTGAATGCTTTCATACTTCACTAGAATGCGGCTGAGCAGCTTGGGAAGGGTCCGCAATCTCATTTGCATTTCCAACTGAAGATGGCTGAGGAATTGAGTAGGCCCTGGTCTCTTCAACAAGGAGCCGTGTCTGTGTTTCGTTTGGCAACTCCTGGAGTGCATGGACTTGTTCGGAGTGTCAGGCGCAGGAAATGTCGCTTCTGCATGGGAAGAACAAGGACCAACTTGATGTGTCCACAATGCGGTGGTGTCTTTCTACATCTAGGAGCCTGTTTCCAGAGGACTCACTACGCTCTGAGAAGGTGAAGAGTCGAAGTCACGTTTAGCTTCGTGCACTGTGGACGTGGGGACGTCGATGTGAATTTGTACAAAAGGGTCGCAGGTGTGCAGACGTTGGAGGCAGAAGAGCTTGAGGTTCCAAACAAACGCCACGTCAGGTGTTGTTCATGTACAGAGCATGTATAGAAGGGAATAAGGCTAGGATAATCGATGGTGCAGTAGTTTCGTTTGCACCCTCGTTGATGTTCGTGCTACTGGCAGTACTTGTCTTTGTTGAGATATACTATGTAGACTACAAGGTACTATGAGGCTCCTCCGTATTGTATGGAGCGGCATGTGGAATTTGAGCCTTTGGCATGTCGTGACGTGAGGAGTGAGTCCAGCGCATTTTGGGTGAAATGACAGCGCCTTCTGTACAGTTTTGAAGTAAAGAAGAATTTGTATGTTTTGTAAACCGGAGTTGCTGTCTCACAGTGTGTAGAGGTTGGAAGTGTCAACAACCTGTGCAACATAATTTTACTTTTATGAAAATGTGCTTCAGGTGTGCTTGAGGTGACCTCAAGCACACCTCAAGCACAAGAAATTATTCCCCATTCAATTTGGAATTAAATTTCTTATTCTTCTATTTTTATCAAATTGTGCTTGAGGTGTGCTTGAGATCACCTCAAGCACACCTCAAGCACACTTTCTATGTTTAACTTTTTATTTTGAATTAAATTTTTAAAACTTCTAATATTTGAATGATTAATTTATTAGTCTCTTAAAGATTTATTTTTCCTACATAGCTTTCATTCATTCTTGTAAACCACTGTCATACATGGGATTCCACCTTGGTATCCTAAAACCAATTTGTACTCTCTTAAGTATAGGCCTAAAAAGTTTAGATTTTTGAAGGGGATTTAGAGGGGGGCTACCTTAGAAAAAAATAGAAAAAAAATCTACTAATATAAGGCACCCTTCTTTTTTTACAATGGCTAGTTGTCCTTTATGGACATGGTAATTTATTTTCAATAATTGTCAAAAATTTAGGTCGCCCCAATTAAAAATACCCTTCATTTGTTCGCACGCTAACATCTAAAAAATGGGGAGTGCACCCCCCGGGTGAATGCCGTGCGCTAGTGACGAGCAATACACATTTCAGCGATTCGCGATGCGGCAGTGACAAAATTGTGAGGTGCTCATGTCGCTGTGTGAGCATTCCTTTCCCACTCAAGTGAAGCAGCACATTCCGTCTACTGCAGTCGGTAAGATTTTCAACTTTAAAAAAAATGGGTTCATCAGAAATGGTCAGACGGTTCTGGCGTCAGCAAAGCTATCGCTAGTGGATGGGGCAGCGGGGAAAGGAACAACGCATCCATGGGGCAGGCGCAACGATGTCCTGAAATTTGCATGTCGGTTACGTCCCGACTGAGTCCTGGAACTGCCCCAGTGGTCAATGCGAAGCTTTCTGCGGTGACTACCACGCATTGCAAGCTGCACAAATTGAAGAGGACTTCGAATTTCTCTTCTCCAAGACTTCGTCTGTGTTTAGAACTTCATGCTCTGTATGCTCATTATTTTTCGTGAATTTCGTGCACCACACATGCGCTTCGAAGTGGACGTCGAAAGCAGTCGGGAGCCACTGCCCGCCATAGTCAACGGCCAGTCTCATGCAGTCAAACGTTAAAATCGTTACATCCACTCAGTAATTCAAGGTATTCCACTTGTACGTGACATCCTCAGTTCATGGTTTTGAAGATCCTACGGTTGGAAGGTGCGCAAATTCAGTCCAGCCTTCAATTTCGGCCCTCTAAGGATTTGCCATTTTCAGTGTGCTTCGTGACCAGTCCATGAGAGCGACCATTAAAGGGTTAAAAAGCTTTTACATTTAGCTATACAAAAATAAACAAACTAGAAGGTAGACAAACTATATTGCTAAAAGCTTTTAGGTAAAAATAGAAGTTGTGAATACCAATGGTGAAAGTGTTAGAGTGACAAATATGCATCACATATTCTTCTAAGCTAGGAAATCAAGATATATGCACAATAATAAATTTCATATCATTCTTTGTATTATTGTCCCAAAAAAAATTGTCATAAATTTAATCTCTCAATATTAAAAATTGAATGAAATGTTAGTGCTTAAACATGAATTTATCCATTTAAATGAAATTAGCACATTTGTTTTGTAGAACATATTTTTAATTGCCCACATTGGCATTGAAATGAAAATAAATCATATAAATTTTGTGGTGATTATTAAAATAATAGCAAATAGAACTAGTTGTATAGAGAATGTTTAGTACAAGATGCTATAGAAGTTTTCTACAAATAATAAAAAAAGAATTATACTTCAAACTCTAATAAAGTAAAAGGAAAATAATAATGATTCCTTTTACATTCTAAAAAGATGAATTATAATAAAGTTTCTTTTCACTTTTAAAAAAAAGGAAAAGAAGTTTAATGTAAAAGATCGTTTTTATTTTAAAAAATTGCCAAATTGTAATATATTTGGATTGAATATATAATGGATTAATATAATATTATAATATTATATATATTATAATATGAATAATATAATATAATAATTGTCACTATAATAAATAGTGTGCCATGTACCGTTGCCATAGTCAAAATCAAAGTAAAAGTATTTTCCTAATTTTTTGAACTATAAATAACTTTAAAATTCAATATCTTTCCCACCATGAGTCAAATCATTACAAAACCAAGCCCATACACCCGTCCTCGCCGAGGGCTTTCCGACGATACTAAGAATGCCCCTGGGGGACTCACGGTCCAAGAGATTTCAACGTGACAAACAAACAAACAGCCTGTCTTAACCCCTAAAGGACCAACATGCGTTTTTTGGCAACATAGCAATTTTGGGCAGGTACATGTGAATAGAGATATGCATGTTTTGGACTAAAATTTTAATAGAATGTGGGGACGAGGAGTATCTTTCATATGTGCAAATTTCATGACATTTGGAAATATGAGTCAAAAGTTATTGCATAATATGTAGTTTGTTTCTCAACTCGGGCAGTCTGGGCAGATCTGAAAAAATCACTTTTTTAAGAAATAAAAATTTGAAATTTGTTCTTCAGATTTATATGTACTCAAAAAGCTTTGAATCATTGCATTTTAATAGTTGAAATGAAAGTTATGAGGCTTTTTAGTTTGCGGGCAGTTATGAAATTCCTACACCAAAAAAAACTTTGAAGTCCTTCATTTTACTGAAATTTCAATATTTTTGAAAAAAAATAATGCTATTAAATGTAGATTGTTTATTACAACAATTCAACCATTTGGATTGGAGTTTTTTAATTTTATAACTAATTTACTCACAATTTAGTATTTTGAATCATTCCCTACTTCTTTCTACTTACTATATTTTTCCTATGTGTTGTACAACTCCAAATGATCTGAAATTTTCATGTATGTAGCCAACTTTCTGTGAAGAATGAATCCAAAAAAGAACAATCATTTTGGACATTTTTTCATAATGATCTGACCTTGTGAAGTGCAGCTGCCCGGTTTTTCGTAGGACCAAAAAAAGGATTTTTGCCACTTCAAACGCTAATATCTTGCAATCTACATGGTGGAAATTTCTGAAATTTTTCCCACATATTCTCAAATTGAAGTACTGCAAGATCCTACAGTTACATATGTCAAAAATGATATTTAAAAAGAAATTGATACTTGTACTAGAAATGGCAGTTTTGGAGCATTTTTGGTGAGAATATAGTCAAGGAACTTTAGGGGTTAAGGTATAGACTAGTGTGCCTTGTGTCCATGCCATAGTCAAAATCAAAGTAAAAGTATTTTCCTAATTTTTTGATTCATAAATAACTTCAAAATTCAATATCTTTTTGACCATAGGTCCAAATGTCACAAGACCAAGCACGTGCACCCCTCCTCGCCAAGGGCTTTCCGACAATACCAAAAACGTGACCGAGGGACTCACAGTCCAGGAGATCTCAATGTAACAAATAAACAAACAAACAAAACAAAACAAACAAACAGCCTATCTTAAGGTATAGACTAGTGTGCCTTGTGTCGATGCCACAATCAAAATCAAAGTAAAAGTATTTTTCTAATTTTTTGGTTTATAAATAACTTAGAAATTCAATATCTTTCCAACCATAGGTCCAAATACCACGAAACCAAGCTCATACACCCCTCCTCGCCAAGGGCTTTTTGAGGATACCAAGAACGCTATTGGGAGACCTACGATCACGGAGATCTCAACGTAACAAACAAACAAAACAAAACAAAACAAAACAAACAGCCTGTCTTAAGGTATAGGTATACTTAAGGTATAGACTAGTGTGCCATGTGCCATTGCCATAGTCAAAATCAAAGTAAAAGTATTTTCCTAATTTTTTGAACTATAAATAACTTTAAAATTCAATATCTTTCCCACCATGAGTCAAATCATTACAAAACCAAGCCCATACACCCGTCCTCGCCGAGGGCTTTCCGACGATACTAAGAATGCCCCTGGGGGACTCACGGTCCAAGAGATTTCAACGTGACAAACAAACAAACAGCCTGTCTTAACCCCTAAAGGACCAACATGCGTTTTTTGGCAACATAGCAATTTTGGGCAGGTACATGTGAATAGAGATATGCATGTTTTGGACTAAAATTTTAATAGAATGTGGGGACGAGGAGTATCTTTCATATGTGCAAATTTCATGACATTTGGAAATATGAGTCAAAAGTTATTGCATAATATGTAGTTTGTTTCTCAACTCGGGCAGTCTGGGCAGATCTGAAAAAATCACTTTTTTAAGAAATAAAAATTTGAAATTTGTTCTTCAGATTTATATGTACTCAAAAAGCTTTGAATCATTGCATTTTAATAGTTGAAATGAAAGTTATGAGGCTTTTTAGTTTGCGGGCAGTTATGAAATTCCTACACCAAAAAAAACTTTGAAGTCCTTCATTTTACTGAAATTTCAATATTTTTGAAAAAAAATAATGCTATTAAATGTAGATTGTTTATTACAACAATTCAACCATTTGGATTGGAGTTTTTTAATTTTATAACTAATTTACTCACAATTTAGTATTTTGAATCATTCCCTACTTCTTTCTACTTACTATATTTTTCCTATGTGTTGTACAACTCCAAATGATCTGAAATTTTCATGTATGTAGCCAACTTTCTGTGAAGAATGAATCCAAAAAAGAACAATCATTTTGGACATTTTTTCATAATGATCTGACCTTGTGAAGTGCAGCTGCCCGGTTTTTCGTAGGACCAAAAAAAGGATTTTTGCCACTTCAAACGCTAATATCTTGCAATCTACATGGTGGAAATTTCTGAAATTTTTCCCACATATTCTCAAATTGAAGTACTGCAAGATCCTACAGTTACATATGTCAAAAATGATATTTAAAAAGAAATTGATACTTGTACTAGAAATGGCAGTTTTGGAGCATTTTTGGTGAGAATATAGTCAAGGAACTTTAGGGGTTAAGGTATAGACTAGTGTGCCTTGTGTCCATGCCATAGTCAAAATCAAAGTAAAAGTATTTTCCTAATTTTTTGATTCATAAATAACTTCAAAATTCAATATCTTTTTGACCATAGGTCCAAATGTCACAAGACCAAGCACGTGCACCCCTCCTCGCCAAGGGCTTTCCGACAATACCAAAAACGTGACCGAGGGACTCACAGTCCAGGAGATCTCAATGTAACAAATAAACAAACAAACAAAACAAAACAAACAAACAGCCTATCTTAAGGTATAGACTAGTGTGCCTTGTGTCGATGCCACAATCAAAATCAAAGTAAAAGTATTTTTCTAATTTTTTGGTTTATAAATAACTTAGAAATTCAATATCTTTCCAACCATAGGTCCAAATACCACGAAACCAAGCTCATACACCCCTCCTCGCCAAGGGCTTTTTGAGGATACCAAGAACGCTATTGGGAGACCTACGATCACGGAGATCTCAACGTAACAAACAAACAAAACAAAACAAAACAAAACAAACAGCCTGTCTTAAGGTATAGGTATACTTAAGGTATAGACTAGTGTGCCATGTGCCATTGCCATAGTCAAAATCAAAGTAAAAGTATTTTCCTAACTTTTTGGTTCATAAATAACTTTGAAATTCAATATCTTTCCCGTCTTGTGTCGGATTGCCACAAAACCAAGCCCGTGCACCCCTCCTCGCCGAGGACTTTCCAACGATACCAAGAACGCCACCGGGGGACCTATGGTCGCAGAGATCTCAACATGACAAACAAACAAACAAAACAAACAACCTAATTTAATGTGTGGATGGATGTATATATATAATTAATAATATTAATAATAATGAATAATATATATTATAATAATAATATATAATAATATATAATAATATATAATAATATATAATAATATATAATAATATATAATAATATATAATAATATATAATAATATATAATAATATATAATAATATATAATAATATATAATAATATATAATAATATATAATAATATATAATAATATATAATAATATTAATAATTAGGGTTAAGAATTCCTTGCAACACCTGCGGGTTGCAATTCTGTTCAGGCGATTCCTCGTGGTGGACACATTTCAGGTACGCCCTCCATTGTACTATCAACCTTAACCCACACTATAAGAAACTTGTGTTTTAGATGACGGATTTTAGGTGACATCTAATGTAGTAACTTGTGATTTTATGTCCAAACTAATGTCCGCCATAACATCAAGATGTTATGGCGGACATTAGTTTGGACATAAAATCACAAGTTACTACATTAGATGTCACCTAAAATCCGTCATCTAAAACATAGGTTTCTTATAGTGCCATCAGCCTCAACTCAGCGTTCAACTTTGCAATTCGTCTCTCACATCGTGCATACGAGTTCCTAATTTCACACACGCGGGTTTCGGGACAGGTGCACTGACGGCGCAGCGGAATTCTGAACGGGCTTGGCTAAGGAGGCAGCCGGTGCTCCACAAACTTTCCACACACTTGGCTGCGGGCAACGACTTCGCAGAGAAATTGGACAGTGCAAAACTCAACCTGTCCCTGCTTGCATTGTGCGTTTGCATTCTCGAATTTTTATTGATATGGGTGCCCTACTTAAAGGACATATAGGGATGAAACACTACAAGTACGTCTAGTCGTTGGTAGACCTTCCTTAGACTGGTTAAGAATTCTGGAACATTAAAAACATCCAACAAAGAAAAATAATCATCCATTAGCCGAACATGAGAAATCAAGGACATAATGACACCGAAGCATAAAATAAATCGGTCTTCAATTGATTAGGAAATATTAAATTAATGTTAAAAAAATTAAACTGATTACCCTTGATTCGAGGATAAAGATAAGACTGTAAGAAGTCCATTTTTACCCTCAACTCAAGGATGTGATCTACGGATTGAATTCATAATGAACTTGCAAGTTGGACTTCCAGTACTTTCGGAGTTCATTGTCGTCTCGTAATGCATTGCCTGTCGCTCGTGGTTATTGTCATTCACTATCAATTTTTGTGGTTTGTTTTTCCATTTCAGTGCATAGCGTAAGATGGGAAAGAAACCAAAGCAGGGGAAGAAACCGAAGGCTACCCATACTTCCAAGAACGATGGGGAAGCACTTGAACAGCAGGCAGAAATAGCGTTAGTAGATGGAGAGGGTTTTGGACCCAACGACACAGTGGTGGTGGAATTTGTTTACTCCGAGAAACCACTTGTGTACTACCAAAATGTTCATCCCACTAGTTCGATTCCAGCACAATTTATCACGGATTCGCTCGTGAAATGTGTAGAACAATGGAACCGTCTTTTGCCTGGTAAGTTGTGCGTTGTGCTGAATATTTTGGTGTCATGTCTTAGACGACGAGCTTGAGTTCTTTAAATCGTGCTTCTGTATAACTTCATTTGATTTTTCATTCAGGTCTTGGTGTACATGATTTGATCACCCACCCAGTTCCCCAAATGCTTGAGGATGCCACCTTTATGCAATGGTCAGGATTTGTACAAGTTCAGTTAAAGGAGCACTTGACTTCAGGACTTTGCCATCAAGTAACGGAGCTACGGGGAGAAATTTTGGAAGCCAACTCGGTTGTTCAATGGAAACAATCAGAGTGTGAGCTTTTGATAGAGGACGCTATGGAACGGGCCACTGACTTAGCCGCAGTGAAGATGCGAAGTGAATATGATGAAGCCGGCAAGAACCAATAGATGTTCATAAAAAACCAAGGCATCATAAACAATCAACAAAAGGATGAAAACGAAATGTTAAAGTCAGAGGCGAAATAATATGAAGATCGCATCAATGTGTTGGAGTTGGAGGCGGGCTTATCCAAATTTGGTATCACAAGCTTGAACGACCAAGTGAAGAAATTGAGACGCCTGACAAACCATGTGCAGAGACGGGTAGCTTTAGAGAAAGCCCGTGCCAACATTACGATGGCTCTAGGGAAAGCTGGTCGGGCGCTGGAAGAAAGTTGGATTCATTACTTTGGAGAATTTACATTTGATGATTGGACTGCAATCTTTCATGAAGAGGAGAAGAATTTGATTGAAAATGTAAAAATACTTTTGAAAGTAGGTTCTGTTATACCTAACATTGAAATCCATCAGTTGGACGCAGAAGATGTCATAGATGGTATAATGGCCTCCGACGTTGAGGCGGACCGTGATGCTTGGTTATGGATATATACCTACGCTTTTCCAGACGCAGCAGTAAATGCTATAGCCAATACATCTTAGATAGGCTTAGTTAGATCTTCTTGTTTCTATTACTCTGTATCCCGTGTAGACCTGCTTTTCAGGGTGATTGCAAGAAACACTTGTCCTATTTTTTGTCCCCTTGACCTCCAACATGTAGTTTTTTGTTCATAACTTTTGCATCGTTTGCCTTATCAACTTGAAATTTAGAATGAAGGTGCATACAAAAGTTTTATATGTTGTGTAATTTTTTCAATTTAAAAAAAATTAGTTTACTATTTTTAAACTGCCCCCGATTGGCTGTCTACCTTGGCCATTTTGGGGGGTTTTTAGTCCTATTTTTGATCCAAAAATGAAAATTTTGATCTGAAAATTGGCATGCTTAGATCTATAGTATAGTTACACAATCCCTAAGAAGAATTTTTGAAAATATTAAACTGTCCAACTTCCACATGTCGTCAAAGTGGTTGACTTTGTGCAAGTGTATAGAATAAAATTAATTTTTTCCAAAGATGAAATTTGTTGGAAAAGAAAGACCTTTACTTGAAGAAAAAATGGATTTTTCATTTTTATTTTTTGAATTTTTTTACTATTTTTACCAAATTAGTGAAAAAAGAGCTATTTTCATTGTATTTTCCATTGTCTATAACATTTAGAGAAAAAATTTCTTAGGTCTGAATTTCAAGAGACATAATATTCTCATTGCTCTTCAAATTATCCATATTTTTTTCAATTTAAAAAAAAATTATTTCAAAGGGTCATAGGACTCACATGACTGATTGATTTTGAGCCATTTTGAGCCAAAACCGGTAAGTGTTTCTTGCAACAACCCTTCAACAGAGTAGATATCATAACTACAAGCTGCAAATTACTACACATTTTCTCAAATCCCTTGGCTACCAAAGTTTGTATTCTCTTTTCTGATGAAAAGATTGGTAAACTCATTCTGTTGCAAGCTTATTCGTCAATGTAGTCAGATTAGGGTGCAGTTCGTATTTTCGAAGCGTTTCTGCATCTTCAGGTCTTATTGCTTTTTTTCAAACTGCTGAAATATTATTCGCTTCTTTTTTGGTTTGGGGATCAGTGTTTGGATTTGGTACTCTTGATGCGGTCGTGAATTTGTTGCACATGCACCCCCTTGTGCAGTTTTTTATTAAGCGTTTCGAGTCTCTGTCAGAAGTTTTCTTGTTTAACATCGGTGCTTGACGTTGTCTTAGGGAAAGAATGTCTAACATTACTTCACTTTGAGCGCGTTGGATGTGCGCCAAGTGTGATTGTTTTGAAGGTTTGTGCGTCCAGGAGATGCCTTGATTTCTGGGAATGAGCTTCGGGTGGCTGCGAATTCCCTCCGACTGCGCCATGGAATACTACTTGGTGGTTCCAGCAAGGAGACGGATCGGAAGCTTCCCGTCTGCGGGACAATTGCAAACTTTGAGCTCGACGTGTGGATTCTACCACTCGGATTCTGCTACAGTGATACCACTACTCTGGCTCAACTACTCTGATTCTGCAACTCTGCTTCAATTCCACTGCTCTGATTCCAATACGCTAATTCATCAACATGCGGCAATCCGTGAAGCTCGACTAGCTATAGCGAGTGTGAAGGTGGACTTGAACGTGGAACGTGAACACGATCACTTGCAAGTCGTCCATATATGCTGTCGATATATGCCGTGATCGAGGTGATGGCAGCAACTGCCGGAGGAGGTCCGTTTGAGTTTCTGCGTAACTTTCCTGTCTGGCATCTGCGGTCCCACCGTCGGTATTGGAAGCATTGTTCGAAACTGGTGCAGTGGAGCTCATTTCCCCGTCAGCTTTCGTGATAGTCGACGGAGTTATTCGAAGCGTAAAAAAGGTATGCGTACCAGGGTGTTTTTTTTTCATTTCTTGTGAAGTGTATTGGCGATATTTCATTTTATCGTGGAGCTCCAAATCTCAACATTCATCCATATATTGGATAGAAAATATTGTATGAGCACATAATACATACCTATCATTCTATTTTCATCCATTATTTGGCAATTTTATCCACTATTTTAAAAAAAATTGGAGTTTATTGGCGATTTCATCCAAAAATTTTATAGTTTTTTCCCTATAGGCTTGGTGCTAGGCCAAAATTTTTGGTGCAATTTTGCACCAAATCACCAAAAAAAAAAACCCTGATATGTATCCAAAATCGCCCCCAACCCACGGCAATGGTGACCCTCATTGGTGGTCTTTCTTGCATGAGGGGAAATTGTAAAGGGTTGCAAAGGGTTCATTTATTATTCTACACTTTGAAGCAATGACTTGGGATTACTAGTTGCAACCATATAAGAAGTTCAAAGAACCGCATTAGAATTCAAATTGATGAGTATAGTTCTCCAAAGAACAACAATAGGAAGCTATATGTTTGGCTTTGAACACCTATAATTATGAGTCTTTTTTTTTAATGAAAATTGAGTTGACAAAAATACATGTGGAATAAACATTCTAATTCATAAATAAAATCTTGAATTTGATAAATTTAAGTATATGCAACAGACTAAACGGGTGATAATGGCTTGGACAATGGATTGTTGTACATAATAAATAGCTATACTAGAAGCGGTTCTTTGCAAGATTGATTCTTCTTTGGAGTAAGATAGCTAATGTTCAAAGAACTTTGTTACAATAGGTTTTTGTCTTTACAACAGGGTCTTTGTAAGAAACACTTACCGGTTTTGGCTCAAAATGGCCTTTTTCCATGAGTCCTGTGACTTTTGGAATAATTTTTTCTTAAATAAAATAAAATATGTGTAATTTGAAGAGCAATGAGAATATTGTATCTCTTAAAATTCAGACCTAAGAAAATTGACCTCTAAAAGTTATGCACAAAAAAAGGACAATGGAAAATACAATGAAAATAGACACTTTTTTCTTTGATTTTTTAAAAATAGTAAAAAAATTCAAAAAAACAAAATTCAAAAATATATTTTCCCTAACTTAAATTTTCTTCTTTTACAATAAATTTCATCTTCAAAAAAAATATTTTGTGTTCTGTACAAGTGTACCTTGGTAGTGCACTTTGAGCACATGTGGAAGTTGGACAGTTTAATATTTTCAAAAATTATTTTAAGGGATTGTGTAAATATACTATAGGTCCAAGCATGCCAATTTTCAGCTCAAAATTTTCTTTTTTGGGTTAAAAATAGGACTAAAACCCCCCAAAATGGCCAAGGTAGACACCCAATTGGGGGCAGTTTAAAAATAGTAAAATAATTTCGAAAAAATTGAAAAAATTACAAAAAAATGTAAAACTTTTGTAGGCACCTTCATTTCAAGTTTCAAGTCAAACAAACAAAAGATGAAAAAGTTATGAGCAAAAAACTACCTAGTAAAGGTCAAGGGGACAAAAAAAAGGACAAGTGTTTCTTGCAATCACCCAACATGACCAATTTTCAATTTTTTTTAAATATCCCAATTTGAATTTCAAATGATTGTAATCAAGGTAGTACTTGTCGATTGAGGCTTAATCCCTAATAATTCAAAGGGAATGTACTTTCAAATTAATTAGTCCAAAACTACCAAGAATTTGAACAATTGGTTTGCTCATTTATTCTAAAGATTAGAAAGAATGTAACAAAAGACCTCAAAGTTCACATTGAAAGTCAACACCTCATTTAAAAAAAACATTATTTGATCAAAAAATTTAGCAGATATTTAAATTTGAAGTTTTATTTGAGTCATTGGAAAAATAAGGCAAGACGGACTCAATTGAAGAAATATATTTTAATGAGAATATTTTGAAATGATGACCTTTTTGCACTCATTGAAAGAAAACATTGTTGGGTATGTTTATCTAAAATTTCACAAGATTCCAAATATTTTATTATTTATAGTAGAGCTTGTAATGCATTGTAGTCACTAAAATGAGAGTAGTGTTTGTAAAGAAAACAAAAATGGGACACTTGTCTTTTCTTTGAGCTCCTTGGATCTATCCTTTTCGAAGGTGAGCAACAATTGCATTAGTTGACCGAGTTTTTAGTCCATAATTATGTCCAAACTGAACTCAAGAGATTGAGTTGTAAACCATACTATACCATTCAACTTAATACATCCCGCAATACAAAGTTTTACTTAGAATTAGATGAAACTATCACCAATTGGATTTTTAATGCAATCTATTTTCTAGAAATAATATTTATTTCTTACAAATTCAAAATTTGAAAATGGGTAGTTCAAAAAGCAAGGGTAGCAACCAAAAATGGTTGCTTGGATCATTAGGGTTAAGTACAAGGTCAAATGACATTTCATTGAAGAGGTAGGTTGTTTCTTGATAGTTTTATCCCTACGAAACACTACAATCATAATTTATAAAACATGAACTAAAATATTTCTCAATTCTTCTTAGTGTTGAGATCATTTCTTTAGTCTTGTTGTTTTGATTAGCCTATTCTTTGCTTTCTCTTCCAATATTGATTCTCATAATTTCTATTCTCTATTGAAATGAAGTTCAATGTGTGCACCTCCCCCCAAAACCTACAGCACATATGACATTTGTCACTTCAAAGTTCAAAGCCTCCTCCATTTTGGTCCAAAATCACCAAGCAACTACATAAGAGGATTTTCAGCTACTGTAAGAGACTGCGAGTTCCCAGACGCTGGGAACGCATTGGGAACTCTGGGAACATGATGCTGATGTGGTCGAGCGACTGCCACGTCAGAAAATAATAAATTTTTATTAATTTTAATTAAATATTAATTTATTTATTTTTTAAATTAATTTATTTTTTTTTAAATCATTTTTTTCTCTTTAATACGTTCTGAAGTTTTTTGAAAAAAAAAATTTTAATTTTTTTTTTTCAAAATACAAAAATTCAGACCAGCAGGGTGCTGGTCTGCAACAGTGGGAACAATTTCGGGGAACACCCCTGAAACGGTCTCCTGGGGGCCCAGAAATCCTTTTGTACGGTACAAAAGGCTCCAAGCCATTAGAAGAAATTTGGAATTTGCACACTAATGCAAAAGGCCCTTTGATTGCATGGAAATGTGCAATTATAGTGTTTTTTTAGAATTAATATAATGGTCTATGTAGATCACTTATTTTTCCACATAAGATTTGGGTTACATTTTTTTCTAGATTATTATTATTTTTTAAATCCCCTTGAGTTTGTACATTGATTAAAAGTCAAATGGCCATCCATGGAGGCAAAACTTCCTCTGATGCCAATAATACTAGCTAGCTTTATATATTTACATGTACATAAACCTTCAAAAATAAATTTTATATTGTTTTGAAAAATAGCCTTTTTATAAGATTCACAATAATTACAAATATAAGTATTACAAACCTCCCATGGCTAGTAACTTAAAATGATAATGGAATCTAAATACAAACACAAAATATACTTAATAACAAAATCATTTTACAAGAGCTCAAACCACCCAACCATAGAGAGAAATCAATCTCCAAGGAGATTCTCTCCTCACCTCCAAGCTCTTTCTTATAATGGAGACTATCAATCTTTTAAAATAGACTAGGACTACCTTTTGATCTTTATCTTTCTATCTTTGGTTCTATCTAGAACCATCCACTAAAGTAAAAGTCCTAGTTACCTTCTCCAATTATATCCTATCAAAACATATCTTATCCAAATCATCTCTTATCAGAACCTTCATCTTCTATTTGGAGTTATGTAACTCCAAGTTCTAACACAATTGTGTTTATCTAGTATACTAGTCATGCGAGTGCAATTGTCTAACTCGAGTGCACAATCCACCATCCGGAGATATCTATCTCTTTGCAATCTCTACTTATCCACTAGTGCACATTCCATCACCAATTAGTTTATGATCTTATCAATGCATTCATCCATCAAAGGTCATGACAAAAGTCATTAAACGATCATCAATCCTTTCATCTATCAATGCATTTATGCATCAAGATTGTGACAAGGGTCCTAACTATATATCTCCTTGAGCTTGTTCAAGATGCTACCTTCAAAATGTCACAAAATTTAAATACTTAGGATAAAAAAAAATGTAGATTATTAGAGCTACATCTTTTTAGGGTATTTAAAATCAAGCCCCATGTAAAAATTGTGGATTGATTTCAAAATTCTTCTTGGACTTGTAATGTCCTTTAACAATTTATTTAACATTACAGTAAAGGCCTATTCAAACTTCCTCACAAAAAGTCTTTTGTAAAGCCTCTTTGCCTCTAACTTAAAGCTAATAAATTCAATATTATTTTTTAGAAGCAACATGAAACTATACTATGTTCTATAACATTAATCAATTGTAGATTGATCAATGTTGATATAATTTTCTTGGTTTGATTTTAGATAAATTTATTTTATATATATATATGTTTATTTTATTTTATTTTATTTTTTGATAAAGAATTCCTGAATAAGTACCAATTTGAAAACTCTACTACACTAAAATAGTTAAATTAGATTATTCCACACTAATTTCTTGACATTTGAAAATATATAAATATTCACTATTTCTTTACAAGAATGCACTACTTTTGAATTATGTATTACTATAAGTGGGACTTATGAACCTCTGTATATATAAGAAGAATTATCTATAGAAATATTTATTGATTTTAATGCCTTGTAAAGTAGCTTTCTTGGATTAAGACAACCTAATTATTTAGGCAACCTATCATACATTGAAGTCAAATGTGATAGGCCTTCAATCCCTTGTTTGAAATCATATCTTTTTTTTAGTTGAATTTCTATTTATGAACTTGATTTTAATTTTTGGGTGTTCATTCTACAACTTTTTGTATATTAGTTTGTGACTTTAGTACATTTCATAATATGCTATGACCTATAGTAGTACCTATAGCTTTATAAATGTTGAAGGCTACACTAATACTTGTAGATTTATTACTATTCATAACTTGAACTTTGTGTTTTTTTAGGATTTATTTAGAATTATTTTCATTAATATTTTCTACATTATTTAGTTTTGTCACATTGTAATTTTTGAAATTTTTATTAATACCATATTTAATTATTTTTGAAATTTTTATTTTTAACAAATTTGACCCTAGCTTAGGGTAATTTCACTATTTAGTATAGTGACAAAGGTTTGGTATTTGAATTTCTTTTAATTTTATTAAAGGGAGTCTTTTGCCTTCAAGTAGAGAATATTATTGTATCAATATATTATTTTGAAAGGTGGACCTACCTCTACATATAAGGAGAAAAATAATTCAAAATATAAATTGCCTTCACATATATGCATGGTGGTGAAATTAGTAGTATGGGATAATGTTTTTTTGGGGGTTTTGGACTAATGGTTGTGTGGCCTTTCTTTCAAGAAGGTTTTGAGTATTTTGGCTCTTTCATTTTGTGGATTTGAATTGAAGGAGGCCATATTTGACTATCCAATTTTGAATATGTCATTTTTGTAAGCAATTTTTGTATGTATTGTGGGTTTGCACAACAAATATAATGAGATTATTGAAACATTGTAGCAATAGTGTGCAAGGGCATTATTTTCTTTTGGCATTTTTTAATACATTCCCTCATTTTTTTATATAGGCTTGAAGTTGATGATTTTTTTGAAGGAAATCAGGCATTTAAATGCCTAAAAAACCTTTGGCCTAAGGCCTTCAAGAAATTACATGCATGCATTAGATGAAATTTTGAGGCCTTGGAAGGGCCGTGGATTCCCATTTCCCAAACTACAAGAACACAGAATTTGCCACAAAAATGTGTAATATGATGTGGAATACATGAATCCAATGTGGCTGAGACCGTGCCACATCATCAATTTTTCTTAGAAAAAAAAATTGGACTTTTTCTTACATTCTAGGATCCTAAATTTTTAATTTTTTACTGTTTTGGTAATTGCTAGCCTAAAAATGACAGGTAAGTCTGGAATTGTTTCGGGAACAGACCCAAAATGACCCTCTTGAGGCTTCAAATTTCAACTAATGCAAAAAACTCCTTTAAAGATTAAAAATATTCAACTAATAAGCCAATAGGAGGTTCACAAAGATTCCATTTCAAAGTTGATTTGCACTTGAGATATTTTTTTCAATAATTTTTTCTTGAAAGAAAAATGGAATTGTCATATAATCCAAATCATTTTGTATTTTTGAACTTAAAAATTATAGTAGTTGTGAATTTTGAAGTTAGAATCTTATAGGTCACTAATAAAAAGCATCTATATATCCCTTGATATGATATATTCACTATTAGTACATTGGCAAATGCAATTATCATTGAAAAGAAAGAAAAATATGCCTCTGTGTTGAAGAATACATTTAGAGTCCAAATGCTCTATAGACCTCTTTATTTAATCCCTAAATTCCTAAAGTCTATTTCTCATCAATAAACAATGAAAACTACCATTTCTATTGTAAAGAGAGAGAAAGTTAATTTTTTTCGAATCTAATGATAGGATAATACACTAGGAAGACTATAATAAAAATGTGTGTAAGAAATTTCAGAAACTTTGACCATGTAATTTTCTTTACTTTAAATGCAAATATCTCACAATTAATTTATCTTGCACCTTGTTTTCAAAGACTCTATACCTACTTGCAAACTAAAATTTCTCATAACTTTCATCTTATTAATCCAAATGGAATGATTCATAGCTTCTTACGTTTGTATAAGCCTAAAGTTTCAATTTCAATTTTTTATCTAAAAGAATTTTTTTCTACATTTTTTTTTGAATTGCCCAAATTGCTTGTTGAGCAATGAAAATGACATATTATGCAATAATTTTTAACTATGCATTCAAAATTTATAAAATCTTTTGGGATTTAAAGCTATTCCTTAGAACTTATTGTGTAAGAATTTTCAAAGAAAAGAAATAAGAACTCCATCTAAAGTAAATTGTCTAAAATCGCTATGTTGCCAAAAATTGAAGCTTGGTCTTCTAGGGATTAAATTGTGAAAATTAAGCTTAGAAATGAATCCTATAAGTTATTTTCCCAAAATGATACAATGCTTGCTTGTAAAACAAAAAATCTCTATAACTTTCACATTACTAATCAAAATGGAATAAAATCAAAGATTTTCAATGTGGCAAAAAGATGGTAACAACTTGTCCCAAGACTATTAGCATATCCCTTAGGGTAGAAAATAACACAAGTATTGATTTGTATAAGAAAAAATTGTGCGCCGGCTTCCAATGCTATCAATCTACATTTTTTGAAAAAAATTGTTGCCATTGATTGTTTGTATTGTCTTGAGAGACAATTTTGGTTGTCAAGATTAAGATTTATAAATATGGTATAGGTGGGTGATTGCAAGAAACACCGGTCCTATTTCCCATCACAATTGGAGTTTCGTTGTTCTTTTCTATTATAAATTTTGAATAAAAATATTGGAGAATATGAAATAATTATTGGACCTCTCTAACTTGATAATTCTTACATCCCTTATTTTTCAGAAATAAAAAAATCATTTTATATTTAAAATCAATTTTTGTTAATTTGTCACAAACTAAGGTTTAGGGTTTTTTACTACGTTAGGAGTACCCAAATTTAATGATCTAAAGTTGAAATTTTCATGGTGCATATGTGTAGTAGGAAAGTATATTCATACCAAAGGAAATCTAAAAATACAATAGGTAGCTTTTATATGAAAGTGGCAGTGCTTATACAATTCCTACTTTGCTTTTAGCTACAAACTCGAATCTATATTATGTCCTCCACATGCATGCAAATAGCACTCCAATTGCACGCAATTTCTGACCACTAACAATGGTGCTAAGATTATTTTTTTTGGTGAAATCTCATCACCATCAACTCTTCCCAAATGGACAATTTTTAGATTTGAGAAAAAGAGCTTTTCCTATTTTTTACAAATTAAAATGTAAATATGCCCATTTTCATGAAATTTTCCACTTTTCTAGTTCTCCTACTTAGAGAATTTTCCTAAGCTTTTCCTCCATAGGGTACCTTCTTCTTTAAGGTGTATACATTGTACATATTTTTTCATATTTTTTAAAAATTGTTTTTCTAATTAAATAGTACTCCTAAAGAAAAAGGGGGTGTACTGTAAAATGCTATGGAATATGGACAGTGTTTCTTGCAATGACCCAAGTATTATATAAATACTTACAAAATATGATATAGGTATTGATATAGGATATGGAATACTAATACTAGCGGGATGTAGTATAATCCATATTGATTGCAATCACAATAACTTCCAAAAATATAAATATAGGGTAGAAGATACAAAATATATTTTACAAGTACAATTAAATTAATTATTCATTTCACAAGTGAATTAATTAATTGGTAGAAGTCGTAGTTTGTCACATTGTGCTTAAAAGATACATACTTGCTATCTAGACATGTAGACAAATTAGAATCTTTGTAGGAAAAAATTAATTTTTAAAAATTTTGTAGGGTTCTCCTAACAAGTTGTTTTTGGGACTTAGGATGGCATAATATTTTCTCCCTTGCATCAATTGAATAAAATTCATATTTCCACAAAGAAAATGTGGTATTGAGCCTATTTGAAATCCCTCAAATTGCTAGATGGAACTTCAGACTTTAGGAGTTTAATTGAAAAACTCTCTTTGAAAAACACACATACTTTAGAATAAATAACTTTTATAGAAATCAAATAATTCTGCAACCATCTTTAGTTAGACTTTAAAGAACACTTTTTATTAATAATTCTTTTGGAAATTTTGGTAGCTTCTAAAAAAGTCAACTTTGATGAATCTTTTCAAAATTTTAAAAGAAAGTATAAATATGTGACACCAATTTTTTTGTATAATAATAATTCCATAATCAAGTGCCTTAATCAAAGTCATGCCATCCTAAGTATTTTAGGCAAAGTAAATATCATTAGATAAACAAATCTCCTTGTGCCAAACTCTTCTCTATTTGGTAAGTCTAAAACTTGAATGATAGGTAACTATCAACACATCAAACCAACCAAATTAAAATCAATGTGAAAAAAATTCACTTTAATTCCTTAAAGACTACAATTATGTTTCCACCCAAACTGCTCTAAAATTGTCATTTCTAGGACAGCTACCAAATTTTAGAAAAAAAAACATTTTCTGACATACATAACTGCAAGATCTTTTAGTGAACTAGTTCATAACATTCAGTAGCACTCTGCAGGACTGCCTTCCCAAGGACGAAATCGTGTGGAATATCCCACATCATTCCATCCAAAAGGATGAAATGGTGTGGAATATTCCACACCAAATCAGTAACTTTTATTCAGTAGCAAGGCAAAGAAGCAACGCGTCAAAGTTTCAACTTGGAATTCGTGGATGACTCTGCTTGCTTGGAAAAGGCAAAGTCTCTTCTTGCTACTGAATGTTATGTTTGGGAAGATGTAGAAAAAATTTCAGAAATTTCCACCATGTAGATTGCAAGATAGTAGTGTTTGAAGTTACAAAAATCATTTTTTTCCATTGTGAAAATCCGGGCAACTGCACTTTAGAAGGCCACATTTGTATGAAAAAATGTCCAAAATGGTTCAAAATCTTTGGATTCATTCTCCAATTCATGTTGGCTACATGTTTGAAAATTTTCATATCATTTGGAATTGTACAACATGCAAAAAAAATAGTAAGTAGAAAAAGGTAGAAAATGATTCAAAACACAAAAATGGTAACAATTTATTTATCTTTACAAGTAGAAAGCTTTGAATCTTTTCATTTTCGATCAATTTATCAAAAGTTATGAGGATTTTCAATTTGAAGTAGCTTGTGGCTAGTTATAGAATCTCTATACTACAAAAAAAGGTTTGAAATCCTTTATTTAATTCGATTTTTAAAATTTTTGGAAAAAAATAAAAGAAATAGATATAGATTTTTATTACAAGATTTTAACCATTGGGATTGGCATTTTTCAATTCCATAAATTAATTGTTTATAATTTTTGTATTTTAGCTCATTTTCTACTTCTTTCTACTTACTATTTTTTTCCTATATGTTGTGTAATTTCAAATGATTTGAAATTTTTTGAAAATGTAGACAACTTGCCTTTAAGGATGAATTCAAAGTGGTGAAACCAATTTGAACTTTTTTTAACTCTTATAAATGTGACCTTGTGAAGTGAAGCTGCCCAAATTTTCGTAGTGGTAAAAAAAGGCTTTTTGTACCTTCAAACACTAAAATCTTGCAATCTACATGGTGGGAAATTCTGAGATTTTTTCCTCATCCTTTCAAAGAATCTTACAACAAGATCTAACAATTATATGTGTCAAAAAACAATTTTGTTTCTAAGTTTAGATATATATATATTAGAAGTGGTAGTTTTGGAGCGGTTTTAGTGAAAACATAGTCATGGTCCTTTAGGGGTTAAGAAAAAAATCACAATTGGGTTCACTTATTCAAATAGAAAATTTAACACCTCTAAGATTGTACAATTTTCAACACTTTTCAATGTTATTCATAAAAAATGAAGGTACTAATGGTTAAGTTGAAACGCAAGAATTGTGCTCAAAGTTGAATTTCAGACTTCATTTGGGCATCGTATAATAGCTTCATCCAAAAAATAAAATAAAAATAAAAGAAGTTAGAGAAGCAAGCTAACATTTATCCCTAAAAATCCACTTGAGGTTTTGAAGCCTCATGTAAGAGATCTCGACAAATTTTAGAGGTGTGTGTGTGTCGAAAGGACATTTTTTGGGGACATTTTTTGGGGACATTTTCAAACACCTCCTTTGAAATTTGTCCATAACTTTTAGGTGGAATATTGAAATCTCAAATAGATTTTTGGAGGTAAGAGTGTACATGATTCCCCAACTTTTCTCAGTTTGAAGTTTTTTTGACAAAATATAATTTACCATGTTTAAAATGAAGTCTAAAATCGACTTTCATCGTGCAATTCCTGCATTTCCACAACCATGAATGGAGGAGCTCTTTTTTCTCCTAAATCACATATACCACATGGTTTGTTTCACCCACCACTACTCCACTAGTATAAACAATTTCTCTCCTCTTCAACTTCGACACAAGATTGGCTCTGTGACTCAAGTGAATATGTCGCTCAAATCCCACAACATTGCTTCAATTTCCTTATTGAAAATCTTGTGTTCAATAGCATTGAAAAAATCAAATTTAACCCTTAAACGACGCCGAAGCCATTCCGTGGCATTTGGATGACTGCAAGGGACCAGAAGAGGAGCTGAACAGTAGTTTTTTCATCCGTATTTTTTTTAATGCCCCTGCATGTTGAGTTACAAAGAGTGTCCAACTGAGTTTTTTTGTCTGGCTGATGTTTGATTTCATGTGGTTGAGAAGTAATTACCAAAAACGGATGGCAAAATTTGTTGTTTTAGTGTATTTTGAGAAATTGAGTAAATTTAAAATTTCTCCTTGAAAATGACATTTTCTGAATTTGAGCCCAACTAACAAAATGAAGGTCCTCACTTCTAGTTTCTACTCCAATTGGAATTTTGGAAAAATTTGTAAAATCGAATGTTCTATAGCAATTTGAACTTTGGCTGCATTTTTAATGTCCACTGCAGCCTAGAAATAGGTGTACACGGAAGTTGAGTTTACACCATAATGTTTGTCACTATAATGTACACACATGGTGAAATTTTCAGATTTTTTGAGATTATTTCTATTTTCTATTATTTTTTCTTCACTTTTTCTTCAAAATCTGTCATGAAAATCAATTTTCCTCAAAAAAATCTGAAATTTCTGTGAAATATAGAAGAGATGTAATTTCATCTCTGAAAAATAAAAATAAAATTTTTCATACATGACTGGTTCTAAAATGGTAACAAATTGTGTGACGGGAGAGGAGTCTTCAAACCAGTGGGCATAGGCCCGTCGTTTAGGGGTTAAATCAAAATCAGAAGTAGATTGATGGGTCCCCAGAAGGTTGTGGAGCAGCCCCTCGATCTGCCCACATCTCATTTCTGCCCCTGAAAGAGGCTCAATAGGGACATTCTGTGTAACCACGCTCCCTGTAAATGCACCTACATTTTTACTAACAGCAGGTGCGATTCGACCTTTAGTACACTAACTAGCTTATGGAGCGAGTCCCGTAGTTTGAGTTTGAGTTTCATTTGGGTTTTGAAATGCACCGGTCGACCCTTGTGCCCTGAGGGCACAACTACAAATTAATCCCCATCTGGACCAGTGTGCACATCAAATTTCGTGCGACCCGCTACTGTACATGCAACTCCAATTCGGAATTGCCCTCAGCCAATCTCCTTTTCGAAATAAAAGATCGGAGGGCACTTTGCCGGGATTGATTGCTATGTTCAAAGTGGGTATCTTCTTGCAGATACAGAGCAAGCGAGCACATTCAAACTATCGATCGTATGGAAGTCAAGCAAGAAGAACATTCGGGTTTGTCATTCAAGGCTTGAGTAACCAAGGCTTGGAATGCAACACACAGTTAATGAAAACCATTTCTCGGTCACATAAATAGATCTCCATCTTTCATTAGACTGTGAACTGAAACGGCAACATTGCATTTGAATTCACACAACTGGCTCGAGAATGTCATGCATTTTCTAAAGCCGCATTACTCTTCTCCTATACAATTTCCTATCGACTCCCTATCCGATCTTGGCTGCTAATAATCACAAAACAATTAACGCACAAAGATCAACTGTCCTAGCTTGCACAGGGAACCTTGAACACTTCACTGGGTAGTGAATTTGGCCCGCTGTCCACGTGAAGTGTTCACGCGGTTAAGGCGCCCGCGTGCTAGCTTGCCCACGCGGTTCCCGAACCACTTCAACTTCCCCAGGTGAAGCTAGGAGATCGTATAAGGTCGTGGCTCTAAATGAGGCCTGTTTCTGAAATCGACCTTGAAAATTGACCTTTAACACTGAGGTACATGTAATTTTCTTCAATTTACTGACAGCGTACATTTTAGAAAGGGTGCTTTTTTAGTGAACACTGCATTTCAACTTCAAAATTTTGTAACTAATTCTCTAAAGGTCCAAAAAATATGAATCGACTTGGATTAGAAGCCGAATCCATTTTTTTGAGTAAAAAAATTTATTAAAAATTGTTTCAAGGAATTTAGCTTTCTTGAAAAGGCAATCAACTCTTAAAGGGTCACTTTAAGAGCCACCTACCTTCATGGAGCATTTCATTGTTGGAAGTGAATTTTGGGGAGGTGAAACATATTCAAGTATTTTTCACTAAATTTTCCTCAAAAGGAAATTTGAATTTACATGTAACCAAAGTTGTTTCAAACTCTTTTGAGCTTTTTGAAAGAAATTTTGAAGTTGAAACGACATAGGGCTCTAGAATGGTGCCCTATCAAAAATGTACATTGTCTGTACATTGATGAAGGCTACCAAAAAATAACGTGTACAAATAGTGTACATTGAAGTTAGGGCTTCATATTAGGGCCTACTCCATTTAGACCTCTTACTCTATTTGAACCTTTTGATCCACATTGCATGCAAATTGTAAGTAAAATAAAATATTATAGAATCAAATGTGTACAATAGCCATTTATATTTCAAATTGTTGGAAAGAGAGATTTTCTACAATTATAAAATTGTTAAATTATTATCAAGTGAATTTAAATTAGTTAAATTAGTGTCTAAAGAATTTTAAACTAAAAAAAATGGAATTAGTGAGCACCATGTTTTGGCTTCAAATTTTTCTCAAAGAACACATGTGCCAATTTCTTTTTAAATCAAAAGTAATTTTTTCCAAATTTCATATAGAAATTTATTTTTTTAAAGTGAAAAAGTGTTGGAAATTTTTTTATTCTTCATATTTGGATATATTTTGTTCAGGAATGCAATAAGATGTCAATTTCATTCAAATGAAACAAAAAAAATAAGAAATATTTAGATAATTAAGTATACTTGTTTTAAAAGAATAGTTGAACGTACAATGACATTCATTTTGGATACATTTTGATGCCCAATCAATCATAAGAAACAATATGAGTCTCTAATATTTTTAGTTAATCCAGAAAGTCATAAGGTCGTTTTTCTTTCAATCAAACATACCATTTTCAATTCAAACAATAGAAAAAATTTCCTTTTCTTACATGTAACTAAAATTTGTTGAAAATGCCTAAGCTTGTTCAATAATCCTACCATGTAATTGTAATATGCGCTCCCGTTTGATGCTATCATTCATTTCAAAAGCAATTCTTAATCCTTCCCTTCTAGCTCCATCAAGGATTGGACCAATCTTCACGAATTTGTGTTGCAAGTAACTCAAAGGCCTAAAACAACTGTCATCGACTACAGCCATTCGGTCTGTATATATCAAATGCATCTCTGTAATGGGTTCTACAGAGTCTGTTCCCTTCCTAACTAGTACTTTGTGCCGCCTCCTTTGGCCATTTGTTTTTTTTGTTCGATAAAGGTAGTAATAAGTCATTCCAAAAAACACGTGCATTTCGCTTTTATACCATATATAGATGAATTGAGATACTTGGGCTTTCATAGGTACATACTCTAAGTCATCCGCCTTGACAATGACATCATCTCCAACCTCATATAGCACTCCCCGTAGCATGCACTTTTGAATGTGTGTGTACACATATGTTCCCCAATCCTGTACTTTAAAATGAAGTTGTAAGAAGTTAGCTAACCTAGCATCGGCAGCTTTAGGGCGCGCTCTCCTACCCTTCTTTGTTCCAATTAAAATCCCTTTGGAAATGGCTGTAGACAAACACATTGTCTCCAGTGCACTTTTTAACAATTTGTCAATGTTTTGGGCAGCATCAATGGTAGTGCAAGAAAGAAAGTGTTTCTTGTGCTAGGCTGGACAACGAGAAGTGTTATAGTTGTTTTCTTCATTTTGATAATGAGGCAAATGCAAATACTCATGAAATTGAATAAGTGCTCTTCCAGACATACCAATCACATCGCTCTCTGCACATACACTTTTTTCTACACTTTGAAATTGTTTTCGACTGTAGAATTTGATGAATGTTTGTTCCACTTGTTTGTTGTTGGAGTGTATATTTTGGTATTTTTGAACCTCTCTTTCATAAGGAAAAGACCAATATACATCTGAGTGTCCAAATCTAAAGATATCCTCCAAAATGTGTCCTACACCTGCAACGTGCTCTAAAGGTCTTCCATTTGGTCCATAAGTATCTTCTGAAAGAATTTGCCACGTTTGAAGCAATAGTCTTACATTTTGGAGGTCTACAGTTGTCCATCCTTTACTGCGAGTCTCATTGAAAATGTAATGTGAAATATCAATAAGATACAATCCCATGTTTAGGAGTTTGGAATCCATAGGTTCATCCTTGTTCAATGCATATAATACACTTGGTAGCACCCACTGAATAAATTTTTGATTTTCTTCTGCCATGAAAGAATTCCTATACTCAAATAGATCATTAGGCCACCGTCCCCCTCTTAACTCACAAGGGCATGACTCTTCCACTGCTATACACATTTTTGATAATATTGTTTGTTTATCTGTATCTTCACCAATCCATGTGAACAAGTTCTTGATGTATGTCTTGAAAATGTTCAAGCCCATGATGTACATTACATCAAACACAAGGTCAAGGGAAAGGTCAAATCCATATAGATGATATAGTATCCATAGAGGGGACTTTCCACAAACACCAGTTCTTTGTCCATGACTAGTGAACGTACTTTTCGGATAAGGAGGCAACTGGTTCCAAATACGCACATCTTGCCATAGCTCTGCAACGTTACGTCTTTCAGGAGGATGGTGAATTTGCTCACGATTATGGCCATATACATAATGACCATCTTGTACCTCTGAATGCATTTTGTACCTTCTACACGCCGACTTTCCAGATTGTTTCAACTTCCCCATTTTGCATTGAGCCAGATGGTCCCCTATCACAAGCATCAACATTGCCCTTATCTTTGAGTCTCCTGGTATATTTGGGAAGTGTTCACTCATAAGAGACCGCGGGTAATTTACGTTGAAACCATCGCAATACAAATCTTGCAACTCTTTAATGAATGGTTCTAGTAACTTCACCATGGATTCTTTGATTTTTCTATCTAACACTGAGTTTGCACCACTTGTTTTGGGGATGAATGATGTTGGAATGAAAAGCACAGGAATGAGTTCAATTGGATTTGTTTTTCCTGCATTTAATATGGCAACTTCTAAAACCCAACTGCTTCAATTGTGGCGCTTTGAAATAGTAAATCCATCCCAATGAGCAGCCAATGCTACATTCCGTGGATCACCTTGTATCATCTTTTTCATAGATGATATTTTTTCCAAACAATTCCAACAATCAAAATTGTATTCTTTTGTTTCTTCATTCCAAGCAGAATTCAAATAATTACGTTTATATGGAAATGTAGAATGCCCCATTCCACATTTCTTACACATTACTGGCAATTCCCACTCTCGTTCAGGGTTCCACCAATCTTGGTAAATTCGGAACTTCTCCCCATTCCAAAAGTCTTCTATATGTTCAGGAGCATTGTTTGCAGACTTCCCAATCCAACAGTCCTTGTTTTTCCACAAGCTTAACATTCTTTTGGAATATGATTTAGAGCGCATAAGATTTTGCAATTGACTTCCTATAGGCAAGTAATCAATTGGAATCATGTCTTTTCTTGTCACATTGCACATTGTGCAAGTTTCAACATGAATATGACAATCTCGTTTGATTTTTGGTGGATTGCATGTACAATGAACAACATTGTCTCCTTCATATACATCTTCAGCATTGGGTTCAAGGATGATGGCATCATGTACATTTTCTTCAGTAGAACCAATACACATTCAATACCTTTTTGGGTTTACCATTCCTCTAATTTTGTACATTTTCATCAATTTCTTCCACGAATTGATAACTTGCCCTTCATCTAGTTCTCCTTTCCATTGTCTGGCCATTCCTCTGAAAATGGCACCGAATTTTGGGTCTTTGTCATGAATATCTAGAGGTTGCAATCCATCAAATAAATGGCGCATGATGGAATCTTGGCACGAGATTGGACAATTAAAAGAATCCCAATTACTTTTCATTTTAATGAATGCATATCTCAAAGCATCCAAAGAATGTTCACCTTCTTCTTCATTTGGAATATCTTGTAGTGGATCACCACCTACAGTACCCACATCGTCTGACATATCATGAGCTGCGTCACCTTGTTCATCCTCTATGTCATTTGCAATGTCATTTTGAATGTCATCTATAATGTCATTTGCCAAACGAGCTACATTATCCTCCAAAACATCATTGTTTTCATTGTGCTCATTCATTTCATCCTCTGTTCTATTTTCTTCACTATTTTCATGAGAACTAGTCATTCTTTCAGGCTCCGACACATCATCAGGAGGTGGTGCATCAAGTCTTTGTCTATCATGGAGTATATTTTCATTAATACGCGCACGTCTTTCAGCTTCAACTTTGTGCCTATCATATGTTGCTTTCCAAACACGCCTCCCTCCAAGACAATGGAACCAACAAGTGCATAATACTTTTCTGAGCCTTCGTGGAGGTCGTGCCATTGCAACAATGTTGACTTCTAGAAATGAATATTTTCCTATCTTCGAAAATGAATAATAAATATATTTCTTTTCAGTTCATATTTATATATTTGGAAGTTGTAAACAAATGTTGGTTGGTAGTACTTTTATATTTTTTCAATCATAATTTTTTTACTTTTTGTATGTGCATTTTTAAAACAAAAAGTAAATGTATTAGTCCTTTTACTTTAAACACATATTAAAATAAAACCACCACTATGTAGAACATGAATTGAGCAAAGCTAGTATACGAGCGTAGAGCTGGAGCGTGGAGCATAGGATCTGTATAGTGATATAAAACTACAATCATGTTGGTGTGATATTACTATATATAAAAAAATAGTTTTATTTTATCAATAGTACTTGAAATTTCCTTGGGGACTTGACAAGGTGATTAGTATTACGTGAAGATACTAAGCATACAAAGAGAAAATGAAATTATTATTAATGTTAATATCTGTAATTTTGAGTGAAATATTGGTAGTTAAACATTACTTGTTAAGCGTACCTATTTGTGCAAAGTAGAATGCAATGAGTACCAATGAGAACATCTAGTACGTTTCATTTTTTTGTGTAAAAATTGAATTACTAAAAGATTGTTTATAATGCTATAGAAATGAACCCGTTACTTAACTCCTAAGTGCCAATCAACCATATATGGTCGATTTGAAATTTTAGGCTCATTATGGACTAGGTAGTTAAGGACTTATGCCCGTTTTAAAAAATTTAATGGGCAATTCTTAAGGTTAACTATTGAAAACATTCATTTTTTACTGAAAAATGGACAAATATGAATTAGAAAGGTTCTCAAAGGCATATACATACCAATAGTTAAAGAAAGAAGCTTGTAAATTGACTTGATTTTTCCGGCTTTGAGGGAAGTTTAACAATTTTTTTTATATAAGATCTAAGAAATTGTACTCATCCATTTGCTTTACCATTGATCCCAATGGAAAGAATAAAGTGTTTTTGTGTTTTTTACCATTGAAAATTTGAACATGCAAGTACTAATTTGGAGTTATTTGTCATTTCTACTTTTAAATGAAATTGCATTTCAACAATTGCAACTTTTCAAGGTATATTTTGCATTGAATTCGATAGCTATTCATGTAAAATTAAGTTTTTTGAAAGTGCACTCTAGCATCCTAAGACTATTTGTAGTTGTTTAGGGTATATGCAAAATGCATTCTAAAACATTGTGGCGAGAGGCATCATACTAAAAATTAGAAAATGTACATTTTCCTTGCTATAATCTCACAATTACTATGCAATTTTTCACTCAAAATTGGTTTGCATTCTAAAAAACAAGTTCTTCAAACATCTGTATGGTTGGATTTTGAAAAGGAAACAATTTACTTCATTGGGGATATTTATAAACCCATGCTCTTTCTTCTTAGTCAAGTATATATTGGGAAGGCTTGGGCATTTAGAAATGAAGATGGAGCTCTAGTGCCATAAGCGCAATTAATATAGTTGAGTTCAGTAAACCAAAAGTAATTTTTTCCAAATTTCAAGTTGTAAATCATTTTTTGAAAGCGTGATGGTGTTAAAAAAAATTCCATTTTCCATATTTTATTAAAGATTTTGATATATTTAATTTAGGAATTCTATAAAATCTCTATTTCTTTAAAATAAAACAAAAAATAGAAATAATTCAAAAAATCAAATAGTAATGGATTCAGTGTGGTGTACATTATATTGACAACTTCGTATATTTAGCCTATCTTATCAAAATTTATTTGTTTTCAAAATAGAAAGCATATTTTTTAGACAAATTTTTGTTATATTTTTGTTATTTATCTTTATACTCAATCTTCCATAAATATTAGAAGTTTGAATGTAGATAATTATATTGTAATATGAACATTTGACACTTATCCGTGACACTTATGAAAATTGATCTCAATAATAAATAACGTTGTAACATATAACATTTACAAAATTTCCACTACAATTATACATAATGTTCATTATATTAAAAGATTAAAGTGAAAAATTGTAAATCTCCATTCATCTAGGCTAGTTGAAAAACAGAAAACATAGTAGGTCACTGAGGTTTTGCCACATTCTAAGATTTACTTGCTCTTGAAGTATTTGGATATTCATCATGATTCATATGACAGCATTATTTAGATATTAGTTCTACAAATTTCTCAAGGTCTTACTTGCATTCTTAGCATCTTTGAATTCTAAAACTTTTCCAAATTTATCAAAACAAAATTAATGAAATAGGGAGCTAAACATTTCATATTACTTAATGTTGAACACTTACAGTGTATACTTTATAAGAATAAGAATTTGTAGGACGTAATTGAGATTTTAACATCTATGGAAGTAATACTAATAGAAAGGTTATTGTATGATGCTTTAGAATGATTCTACTATTTTATTTTTCTTATGTGGATACTTCAAAAAGTTGTAAAAGTCACATATTATAATGTGCCTACATAATGTACCAAATTCTCTTAGATATAAAGGAGTTAAAGATTTTTATAATATTTGATGAACATTTGCCTAGCACTCTATATTCTAGTACATCAGATGCAACTTTAGAGCACTACTACCTATTTCAATGAACATTTAATTAAATTCAACTTGATTTTATACAAATTTAATCTATTGAGTTCATATAAAAGTTTACTTGCAAAAAACAAGTTTTGTTTCTTTCACAAGTGACTGACAAATTTAACCTTGAAATGCTATAGTAGACAAATAATGTTTTTTGAATGATTTTTGAACTTGTCCATAGAAATATAAAAATGTATCTATTTATTCAAAGAACCTAATTATTTTTTTGTAAATTTCTTGTTTTTGAGGCTTCATCCTTCTAAGGTTCATTCAAAAAAGATATGGCTCAATTACTAATGTAATAAAATGATTGAGATTTCTTAGATAATTAAGTACATTTTTTTTAATGTACTCACATGTGCCAAACTAGTATATAAATACCAACTATAAGCTTTCAATCCTTGACATCTAATTTTAGACAATAAAGAAATTTATATTTTTGTTTCTTTCTCATTATTTCTTGAATGAAGGTCATCCTAATTTGTGGAGATACTTTGTCATATTATTGTCCTATCTAATGGTTGGATTTGGTATTCTTGGAGTACAAATTTTTTTTAAATTACAAATGTAGAAGTATGTCAAGTGGCTGACCAAATGGAAAATGCATTGATTCTAATTCAACATTTTATTTGTTAAAATGAGGTATTACATTCGAAGAGCACAATTTTTTTTAAATCACCTTCTCGAGAGAAGCTCATTTCAAATCCATTCTAATAAGTAGTCATTAAAAAAAATGACAATATTTTGCTTTTGTACAAATCTTGAAGGAATTTTTAAAAATTTCTTTCAAAATTCCAAAAAGAAATCAGTGATAGCATTGTTGAATCTACTTGTAGAGATGGAATCTAAAATTAAAATCTAAACTTTTATTTGGATCTCAATTCCAAAATATTGTTCCAAATCATACTACATATTGAATTTTCCCAAATTGTCAATTTTGAACAAGACTAGATGTTTAGGGGGATGACAAAGGGAACTTTAAAAAACTCGTAGGAATTTTTCTATAGAGTTATGTTTTTATTATGTAGCCCGGTAGGCATTCAATTTCCACTCAAAACTTGTCAATAACTTTTTGAGTTCAATTTTTTTTCCAATCTTACCAATATTTGTTGAAAGCTTAGCAGTGTTCCATATTTTATTAGTGTAATCCACATTTGTTAATATCATTTGGACATGTTTTGTTTCATAGTGGAATAAAATGTCCAACTTATTCCAAGTACATCATTACAATCATATACACATGCAATAAATATAGCACAAAGATTTATATACATTTATGTTTTTCTTTTATATCTTCATTTCTGTTTTTAGATAATCAAGTGTGAGTTTCTATAGAAGAAAGATTTGGCTCAATTACTAATGTAATAAAAATACTATAATGCTAGACCTTCTAATTTCTAGAATATAATTTTGTTTTCAGGGTGTTTTTTTAGTATCCAACATTCCAACCCTCCAAACTTATCCTCCACTACCAAAGAGAAGTCAAGAAAATTTTCACAATTTTAACTACATACACTAGAAGATACATATGTTTGAAGTCAATAAGCACGAGGAAGAAAGACATCCATAAGTTTCAACTACACATTATTCATTCTCTTCTTTTATATTCAACTATGTGTACTTCTTGCTCTCTATCTTCACAATCTATATACATTATGTTACCTTCAAGTACCAACCAAAAAAATTAGTTTAAGGTATAAAATATTTCAAATTCTTTATAAAAATTAATACATTTGAAATTCCTTATAACGCATTTGTAATTTTTCTTAAACCTTATTTCTAAAAGTTATATATGCAATTTATAAATGACAAACATGATAAATCTAATTATACAAGTGTCACCCATGTACATCTACCTTTCAAACAAATTTCTCTTGATTAAAATAACTCCATTTTTTTAAGTCATCAAGTTTGGTATGAAATCCATTCTAAGTAATTTTGAAATTCTTGTACAATGTGGACATCAAAATTTTACTGTTTATTATTATTAAAGAAATGACATATATTGATGCTAGAATAGGGGTATTATGTTCATTCATAGTTTCATATGAACACAATCTGAAACCATTGGTGCATTCCATACATGTCTTTAATAATGGTAGAACGTGGTCTTCATATACAAATGGCTTCGAATACTACCAGTTTCTTCATTAATTGTCATCATTCACTTGTTCTTGTTAGAAAGCCCTTTTTCCATCAATTTTTTTTGAAACCTACCATTTCTATTCCAAACTTAAACAATTTTTGTTCCATATCTTACCATAAATTCTTATCCTGCTCTACTGTAAGAAAGCATATAATTTTTTAGACAAACTCTAATCAAATAAATTGCAAAGTTTTTCAATGGAAGTGAAGAAACAGGTTTGTTCACACCTGATTTGCTACATCTTTGGGCTTCACATCTTCTTAAATTAAAATATTTTTACTATTGATTTTTATTTTCTATTTTCAAAGTGTTTATAAATTCAATGGAGATTCTATACAACAATATTCAATAAAAAAAATTTAATTTCCACTTATTAAATAATTGTTAAATAGATAAAAAATCAAGAGTAACGCACAAACTGAATTATAAAAACATTTATTGTTGAATTGAAACAAAATGAACCAATAATAAGAATGTTGTACAAAACAAACTTGAACTTCTTTAAAAAAGAAAAGTAATCGTGTAGAAATCGCATTTAGAATTATATACTACAAGTTAGTATTTTAAAAAGATGCATACATTGCCAGAAATCCAACATTGTCAAATAGAATGCATCACAATGGTTAGATTTAGACAAATGTATATTTTTTAATCCAAAATTCAATAATTAAAGCAATTCAAGTCTTTTGTAGTTTATAGTATTATTTGGACCTTCAGTTGCATAACTTTCATTCTATTGTACCAATTCAAGTATATATTATATTTCCAAAATTAATGTGATTTCTTGTTTCTAAATAGAGTTTTGGAACAATACGTTAGAAATTAAGATTAACCAAGCCTACCTCAAATCCCAAGACTTTTCTTTAGGATCTTCAAGAGTTTAAGATGTACATCATGACTTCCAAGAGACTTTTGAACTTATACAAGTCTATCTAAAAGCCCAAGAGTTCTCTCTAAGAACTTCAAGACTTTAGGATTTATATAATGAATTATAATTTCAAAAACTTTTAAAATTTTAAGGCTACTGAGTACTAGAATTGTTGTTCATGAACTTCAGGGCTTCGTGGTTTATATTATCACTTCCACTATTTTAGAAACCCTTGAACTTGTATCTCACAAACACAAAATTCATTTCAAATCCATTACAAAGAAAAAAAATTAGTATATAATGATTTTGAATCTTATTGTATTGCTTGTAATTTATACTTTCTATGATGGAGATACAATAAGATTATAACTGAAACTAATGCTAATGTTTTGGACCTTCCATTATAAGCCAATTCGAATTAGAAAAAAATTGAAAATGTGGAGTTCAATCCTTCAATGTCCAAATTTTCCCAAGTATGTTTTGACTATGAAAAAATAGCATAGACTCATAGTTCTACCTTGTATATTATATCCACTACCAAAAGATTGATGAAGCAAATTTAAAAAATATATATATAATTGTGTAGACGTCTACAAAGCTTGATTATTAGTAGGCATACCAATGTTCATTGTGAAATTGCATAGGAGTTGAGAATTTATAACAAGAGAAATACATATAAGCTATTTTTTATATCATGCTTCTCCCTAAAATGTTTGATAGATTTTTTTACAAGAGTTTTTTGGGATTGGTGGTGAAATGAACAACTAGAAATTATGTGAGCACAATAAACTGCACTTCCAAAAACCTTGAAGTTCTAATCAACTATGTTGTAAGGATTTTTTTTTTTAACTTTCTGGGTGTGTATTTTTAAATTTAAAAAATTAAATAAATGTACCATTCCTTTTACTTTAAAGAGATACAAAAGTAATTCCACCACTATATAGAATATGGATTGGACTTAAAGACTAGATTACTTGAGTTACAAGTCCAAGTTTGAACTTCCTTTTCTATATTATGAATTTACTATGATGTACTTGAAGTGAAAGCAACCTCACTTCAATCATAATCCAATCCTTTTTCTATTAATTGCGCTTTGAATACTACTTGAAATTTAAAAGTAGGTTAATCACATACTATTACAAACCTCCAGTAATGAACTCCAATCAAATACACAATATATAATTATGAACACAAATATAACATAAGGAGTTCAAACCACCCGACTATAGAGAGAGATCAATCTACCAAAGATAATCTCCTCACCCCCAAGCTCCGCCTTATATACTATCAAATAAGACTATAAGTCCTTAATATAGAGTAGGACTTCTTTTTCCTACTTTTGGCTTTCTAACCTTGTTTCTATCCAAAATTAGCCATTAAAGTAAAAGTCCTAGTTATCCTTTTCTAATCATATCTTGTCTTAATCTTTATCTTCTACTTGGAGTTATCTAACTCCAAGTTCCACATACTTCTTCTTGTCTGGGAGTTGTTTAACTCCAATGCATTAGTCATCCAAGTGGAGTTGTCTAACTCCACTGCATAAATCCACCCTCTGGAGATCTCTATCTCCGGGCAATCCCTGTTTATCCACTAATGCACATTTCATCATGAATTAGTCCATGATCCATAAATGCATTCATCCATCAAAGGTCATGACACAATCATACATTCATTTATCTATCAATGCATTCATCCATCCAAGGTTTGAAGGGTCACAAGGGTCATGACACATACAAAATAAAAGTATAAGCTTTTGTAAAGTTTATTATATAAACCTTTCACATAATTCAAATACACAATTGATTTATATATACTATTGATAATTATATGTTAAATAGTTGAAGCATCATATATTGTTTGGAAGTAGCCATAGTCATTTTAAATTGTCTGTCTGTCTTCTATTCTTACCATGGCTAACCTTCTGGAATTATGTTCCCGTTGTGATCACAAATTCAAAAGTAGGTCATACAAATATTGTCCTATGTGTGGTGCTCGACGTTTACCGTTTGTAGTGGAGGGTTCCTCAACGGACGAAAGAGAAGTAGAAACTATTGTAGAGAGTCATAGGTCACATGCTCTTCCCATTCCTACATATGAACAAATCTATATTCATCATCCCAAGACCTTGAAAGAAGAAGGCAAGTTGTACGGGAAGAAATTTCTTATGGCATATTACCTTGACGAGTACTACAAGTTCCTAAACAACCAGTTGAAGGCAAAACTCTGGTTGCAGGAACACAGTTTAACAAATCAAAACGTTCAAGAGAGTCGAGTGCAATGGAGGACCATGTTGAAGGCAATTTGTGAGGCAAGGTCAATAGAAATGGAGTTGTTGGATTTTGGAAAAGTCCAAATACCTTGGCGACCAAAAGAAATTTACAACTACTTGTTGGAGTATACTGAGAACCTGAGGAAGTATGAAAAAAGCAAACACATGAAGACAATAGAGGTAAGCTTTTTTGGATAACTTTTTTTTATATTTTTCTGTGATTGTAGATTTTGTATATAATTGTCAATCATAAGACAAACATTTTGTAAAAAATTAAAATAATAAACTAGGAATCTGTTGCATTTTGGTGTCATTGCATAAATCTTTGTTTATGTGTAATTGTTCATTTTGAATATTGGATGTCTTTTACCTTATCCGTTTGTGGCTTTTGAAATGTATTTTCTATGATGAAATTTGTAGAGGACTCCTGGAGAAGTGGGCAATCCTGAAATTCAAGAACGCTTATTACAATTGGAAGCTGTAGGAACTCAAACTATAAGGGTATTGAATTTTCAATGATCACTGTGTATTAATCATGTCATCTTCATTTTATTTCAGTGTATGCTTCTTTGTTTTAATAATTTCTAATGATGGGATGTTTGGCAGACTGAAATTGAGGACAATGTACAAGAGCCACCTTTAGAACCTCAAGAAGAACTGGAGCCACAACGTTAAAGGCGAAAAACAAGGAAGGCAATAGAAGGAGATTTCCAACGCAAGAGGAAGGCTAAAGGAAAGGCTAAAGGAAAGGCTCCCGCAGAAGATGTTGAACACGTAGATGACATAGCATTGAAAGATGCTGAAACAACCATCCTTCGTCATTATCAATACAGTAGAGTCGACGACATAGCAAGTCATATAGATGCAGCTATTGACCAACTGAATGTTATGGAGGGAACAAATCGATACAACAAATGGAAGATATATGAATACCGCAAGAAGGTCATGAAGTTAGCTCACAAGTTAAATAATTGAGAATTAATAGATGTTTGAGCTTAGTATTCTGTAATTCAAGACCACTTATAAGTATGGATATCGTTTGGATTGCAAGGTATTGTCATTAGAAACGAAGAAGCAAGTTTGTTCACATTGCCTTTGTTACATTTTTTGCTTCATATCTTCTTAAATTAACATATTTGCACTATTGATTTTGATTACCTATATTGAAATCAATTTGAAAATTCAATTGAGATTCTACAAAACGACAGTCAGTTAAAAATTAATTAATTTACATTCATTAAATAATTGTTAAATAGAGGAAAAATCAAGAGTAACGTACAAGCTAAATTTCAAAATTGACCCAAAAGTGGTCAACCGGTCACTAAAGGGTTAAACAAAAGAATAATGTCGGTTTCATAGTTGAATTTGACTTCAAGGTCTTTGTTTTGCTTGTTTTGGTTAGAAAATACAAAATAACCAATTGAAATTTTTTCACACTAATCTCTGTAGCTACTTATACCTCTTGAGAAATTTCTCAAAATTTGGACTATTTTTTCTATTTTTACTTATTTATGTTCATTTCAGGCAACACAATTAAAAAATTTCATGAAACAAATTGAAATTTCTGGTAGTAATATAGAATTTGCAATTTCAAATGATAAAATAGAAGATTGTTGACAATTTTATATTAGATGACAATGTTGTCCTTAGATATGAAGTTTGACTATTTCACTACGGATTAAGATGTGTGAAGGTTAACATTGTATAAACAATGTTCATTTTAGGTGGGGCACCATTTCAAAGCCCTATGCCATTTCAACTTCATAATTTTATAACTAATTCTAAGAAGCTTCAAAAAAATATGAAGTGGCTTGAGGTAGATGTCAATTTAATTTGCCTTTGAAGGAAAAGTTACTAAAAAATTATTTGAAGATGTTTCATCTCCTCAAAATTCACTTGTAGCCTTGGAATGAGTGGTCCATTATAGGACCTGCTACCTTATCATCCACGAATAGGTTGGGTGACAGTTGGCGCTTCCTCGTTGTTCTTCTCGGCTGCATCCTAAACCCTAAACCTCGAGGTTGGTTTGTTTTCAACTCCTTCCGAAGCAATGGCGAAGCTGCGATTTTGGAACTAGGCATCAGAAGCTTTTTCGTACACCTTTGCACCTCGTCGTCGAAGAAGGTGGATTTTGCAATTCTGGCTATGTCTTTGAGTTTCTAGAAATCAAGCTAGGGCAGCTTGTAGTTCGAAAACATTTCAGCTTGAATGTCAGCGGACCAAGTTGCGAGCATCCTTTGACCAGATTGGGATGGGAATTTTGTATCAACTGTCATGGCCGGTTTGCAGTTCGTCTTGACCTTACGAGAATGGACAGCAGGGCAGCTCCCACCTCAATGTGATTGCCTAAACCGACGATCTCGGCGTTCGAACATGCTCACTACAAGGTACCTTATGAAGTTTGCATTCAGAGTTTGTCATCTTTTCTTCAGGGTTTCTCGGAGGCAATTCGTTGCATACTAAGATGATTGATGAATTTCTCAGCCTGTGATGTTGGTTTAGAGTCAGGCTTGAAGAGGCTGCGAAAACGTTGGTGATGGTGGGCGGAGGATGGGCGGGGTTTGGAGTTGCTCATGCTCTCACCAAGTTTGGCCTCAGCGTGATGGTGTTGGACGCGTCACCTTCGCAGGGGGCTTCAGTACAGGCTTGTTCTGAACTGAAACAATTTTTGTTCCATATCTTTTTCTTCATGTCAGGTCACCAGTTTATCTAGGGTTACTTCACCTTGTTTTAACTGAAGTGTGGCATTTTGTCTTTGTCGCCTCTGTAATTGTTTCAAGGATGGGTCGCAGATCATTATGTAACTGGTCGAATGGCATGGAAGTTGCTTAAAGATGACCAGTCTGTAACTATTTCCCCGGAGTGTTTGTGAAGTTTTTCCATTTGGGTCAGATCAGTTCAAGGCACTTGATTACTGTTTGATTACACGATTCATTGTATTGTCATGGTGGTGAAGAGTACCGTCATAGTGTTCGTCAAGACTTATGTGATTTGGAATTATGGTTGGATTTTTTTTTATTACATTTGAGATTTTCTAGTCAGAATGGCACAGAATGGGTACCTTTCCTTGTTAATTTCCTTTTGTTTTTCATTTTGGGCTATCAAAAACTTGCCTATTGAATTGAAGTTTGAATGAGTAGAGGTTGAGTTGTTGGAATTCTTCTGAAATTTGTCCCAAATTGATGATTGACAGTGTTGGTGTTTTTATGAAAAACTGATGTAACCCTAATTGAAGTGCTTTTGAGGGAAGGGTCTCCATTTGAAGCAAATGTAGATGGTGGGGTCCTAGCTAAGGAAAGGCGATCCTTAACATTCTGAAATGCAGAGATTGTTTTCCTGTATTACTATGTTTGGATTCATAAATTACATTACAGAATATTCACAAAATTCCTGGAACATTTTAGATTTTCGTTATAATGGCCACTGCTACCATGCAATTGAATTCAATGAGAACAAAATTTCCAACTAATTGGTACTGAAAGATTGACAATGCGAGGTTGTATTGATTGATTGCAGGGTGCCAAGCAATCCCGTGGAGATGGCGTTGGACTACTACCACAACGACTACCAGTTCGTAGGTAGGGTTCGTTGATACACAGTTGAGTCTTTATTCTCGTTCTACACTGTCCTTTTGCTTGCTATGGGATTTTCCACCTTAAGTTTTCCATGCTTACCTCCGATTTGACAAAGTACTGAATAGGTTTTCGGGTCGAATATACAGAGCCACGGCATGTGACAAGTTTGAAGACCACGCAGCTTCTCTCGACTTCTGAGGATTTCGGAGGAGATTATTATTTTGTGAGCAACCCTCATGGTTACAAAGTTGTTGTTCATGAACTGGCGAACTCGTACCTTCAGAACAAGAACGGGACCATAACTGATCCTCGTCTGAAGCTGAATAAGGTAACTGCAATGACTTATTGTGGAAGGACATGAATTTGTCGAAGAAATCAATAATAAAAATGATAAGATGTGGTTTGTAATGTTTTTGGAGCTTTAATGTATAGAATTCGTCCTCAATGAGTGTTTGAGTTGTGAGCACAGGCTGTGCGCGTGCTCAATTACACTAAGTCTGAGTGCGTGTGACCACTGAGGATGGATTCGAGTACATAGCTGACAATGCCATTGTGTCTGTCACTTTCAGTTTTCTTCAGAGCGCACTCATCAACTTTGTGCCTGATGTGCTTGTATGTCTATCGTGACAAGGTCACTTCATTGCGGAGTATGTGAATCTCACGTTCGGATCTTGTATTTGTTTTACTTTTACAGCATCTCACGAATAGCTTGTAAGGTTGAATTCTCGTTTAAGTTTGTCCAACGGTTGGCTTCTTTTCTGCAGTTCTGGAAGCTAAAAGCGATGTACTCCTTCGACATGGCCGTGTATGGGAAGATCTTCCTGAAATGTCATTCATGTTTTTGGGATACTAACCCTGGGGCAAAATTCTTTTTCTACTTGGATGAACGCTGGGGTTACTATCCAGTTAGGGAGGTTAGTAGCAGTTAAATTTTAATCTGCTATTGACGTTCAAGAAGTATGTACTCTCTCTTGGTTACGAAAGAGCGAGACTCTGTTTCAATGTTGCCTTGATTAGTATAGTTGACAGCTTAATTTGTTTAATTTCAATGATTTGCCATTGGAGGCATTATCCTTGACACTTATCTGTTTCAAATTTTCTTCATAGTCATGTAGTTTTGCAAGTGCATAGAATGTCCACAAGAAACTTTGAAGGAAACAAGTGATGTTCAAATGACTAGATTTCTGAACTATTGGTAACATGTTTGGGTTTTTCAGGATTAGGACTTTATCATTCTTTCATTGACAAGCGCTTCATTGATCATTTGATGTGGAAGATGCAGTTGAAGTTTGAAGTTATATAGTGCATTAGGCAGTCTGTACTGTAGGATCAGAATTCCTAGTGCTTATGCTGGGGACTGTTTCAATATATAAAATTTCTTTTTACATTCAGTTCCAACATTATTGCAAATCTTCATCCCGAATTTCAAGCATTTCATTTGTTTGATCCAAAGATGTTCATCTACCAAACTTCATCCACTACATTTCATCTATAGAATTCATTCACACAATCCATCCTCAAAATTCATCTACAGAATATCATTCAAGATTTCATCCATAAAGTTTCATCCATTTTTTTAATTATTCATCCATATCATCCATCCAATGTCATGGATGGAATCTATCCAACGTTGAAGCCACATTGTCATTTGCGAGACAAAAATTCATCCAATATTTCCTATATGAATTCACTACCGAGTGAATTCACATGGTTGTAAGTGGTACAAAAATGGTGGTGAAATTAAGATGAAATTGTAGTGAAATACTAGTGAATGATGAAAACGAAAACTCTACTTCGAGCAAGTGAAATGCGGGTGAATTGTGGGTGAATCGGTGGTGACTTCCCGTGACTTCCTGGCACATTCACCGGTAGGTGAAGGTGCCAAGGTTCCCTGTGTTGCCAACGTAAAATTGGCCTTCCGTTTCTCCAGCAACTCTCGCAATCCAGAATCCAAGGGAGACTACATTCCTGATTGCCTCCCTACAAACAAACATTTGTGATCCCAGTCTAGCTCTCGTATAATCTCACGCAAGTGATCACACATACAATGGGCGAACTAACATTTGGTGATAATGTAATGATGGCTTGGGATTCTTGGGCCCCACGTGCAAAATGTGGCAAGCATCACAAAGCTCCGGCTCACGTGCTCCCGTGGAATGTGAGTGACTAGCTTGTGGGCTTCGAAATCCAGGAATCCGAACAATCCAGGCGTGATGCTGTGTTTTCTTGCGTCCACAGCTGCTCGGGCTACACCATACGTGAATTACAGCTCGCGTTGGAGCTAGAATAGGTGACTTCGATTACAAGGTGTTTAATAATCAATCAAACCTCCTATACTCAAATATTGAGCCATTCTACCACCTGACAACTATCTAACATCTCAATATAATGTTAGTAGCAATAGGTTAAAAAATATTAAAGTATAAAATAAAATTTTAGACTCAAATTCTTCTAAGGACTTTCTTATGGCCATTTGAAGGCTTGGTTTTTTCTCTATTGATCTCCAAATTTGGAAATACACTACTTTTGATCTTAAATGTTTATTCCAGCTTAAAGAATACACCAATTACACCATGTTGTATGTCAATATTATTTTCATATGTCTTTAAAGTTGCACATATATATATATAAAGGCATTATTGTAATTACTAAATTTCATTAAAAAGATATATCTCCTGGAAAGCATATAGAAATCAATTAGATAGTTTTTAATATTAAAAAGTGACATATAAAAGGCACATATTACTACATGTACAAATTATCAAATTTGGAAGATGAATTTGATGAAGTAGAATTTATATGAAGCTTCACCAAACTCAAGTATGAAATGCACTTTTTTTTAGGGTTAAATTATAATTGTTCGTGACTATGTTTTCACCAAAAACATTTTCAAACTACCATTTGTAGAACAAGTGCCAAATTTTAGAAAAAAAACATTTTGGGACACAAACAACCATAGGAACTTGTAGTACAATTTTTTGGAAAGATGTAGGAAAAATTCCAAGAAAATCCACCATATAGATTACAAGATATTAGCATTTGACCTCATAAAAATTCTTTTTTGACCTTGCAAAAAACCAAGCAACTGCACTTCACAAGCTCTCATTTGTATGAAAATTTGTTAGACAATGGTGTTGCTTTGTTGAATTCATTCTTCCAGGCAAGTTGGATGCAAGCTTGAAAATTTTCATATCATTTGGAATTGTACAACAGATAAGAAAGAAATAGTGCACAAAAAGAAGTAGAAAATGATCCAAAATACAACATTGTTGAGAACTTATTTATAAAATTGAAAAATGACAATACCAATGGTTGTAATCATTTTGTAATAAACAATCTACATTGTATGATCTTGTTTCAATAAAAATTAAAAATTGAATTAAACAAAGGACTTTAAAGTTTATTGTAGATTAGCAAATGTATAAATGGCCACAAACAACAACCCTTTATACTTTTTGACTCATCAATCAAAATGAAATGATTTAAAGCTTTTGACCTATATATAAATATAGAAAATTAATTTCAATTTTTTTTTTCAAGAGTGACTTTCAAAGAAACTTTTTTAATTGCTTGGATTGTCCAATGAGCAATGAAAATTACATACCATACAAAAAAATTTCAACCATGTACTAGTCAAAAGTTATGAAAACTGTTGTACCTTGAAAACACTCCTTGGGCACATTTAATGTAAAATTTTCAAAGAGTAAAAATAAAAATTCCATTTGTAGTGGGCTACCTAATATCTTAGTATTGCAAAATAATATAATTTGGTCCTTTCGCGGTTATACATCAAAAATGGTACACCTAAAACACCACAACATGCATTGAAGACCTAGCATAATTCCACACACTAGCAATGATAGTTGTTCATCATCCTTGTCAAACTATTAACATCTAAAGGACCACTCAACTTCTTGAATTTGGCAATATAATAATTTTCGCTAGGAGATTTTAATGTTTTGGGCCCAAACTTTAATGGAAGGTATAGACAAATAATGTCTTTTCTAAACACTAAAATTTAGGGCATTTGAAAAAACAAATTAAAAGTTATCACCTAAGATGTTTGTTTCTAATAAATGGACAATCTTGGGCTTTGGACAAATCAAGATAATTCCCTTTCTTCAAAAATAAAAATTTGAAATCAATTCTCTAGATTCATATATACATGAAAAGCTTTTGAATCATTCCATTTTAATCAATGAGTCAAAATTTATGAAGAGATTTTGTTTGCACACATTTATACATTTGCTAATTTGCAATAAATTTTGGAGTCCTTTATTCAATTCAATTTTTAATTTTTATTGAAAAAAGACCATAGTATGTAGATTGTTTATTAGAACAGTACAACCATTGGGGGTTTTATTTTAACAATTTTGTACTTTGAATCTTTTTCTATTTTATTCCACTTACAATTTTTTTAATATGTTTTCAATTCAAATGATCTAAAATATTTCGAGCATGTAGCAAACTTGCCTTGAAGAATGAATCCAAAGAATTACTACCATTTTTGACAATTTTTCATACAAATATGAACTTTACAAAGTGCAGTTGTACAATTTTTTGCAAAGTCCAAAAGATATTTTTTGTGGATTTGAAAGGTTATATTGTGCAATCCTCACTATAGAAATTTCTTGAAAAATTTTCCACATGTTTATAAGTTGGCATTGTACACAACCCTATGGTTACATGAATATAAGAATGTTTTATTTCCAAAATTTGGTACTTGTTCTAGAAATAGAAGTTTTTGAGCATTTTTAGAAGAAATATGGTGAAGGAATTTAATAGATTAATTAAAAGCACACATAGTTGGGTGACTATAAGAAGAACTTATACTATTTTTTTGCATTTTGTATTTTTTGCATTTTAGTATTTTTTTGTACTACAAATTACCTTTAGAACTTTTTAAAAAGCTAGTATGGATGGCATAACATAATTTGCCATCAAACATAGTTCACATTGATAGATTAGAGGCAGTATCAACCTCAAACAAGTTTTGTTGAGTCCTTTTGTCTACCCTAAAATACAATTTTTAGCAATAGGCTACAATTTCTATCCAATAATTAGACTTTTATATTTTATTTGAAAAGTTAGAAAATAACCTTGAAAATTTTATTTAAAAAGTGGTCATTGTTTTCAACTAAGAATAAAGAAAGAAAATAAAAGTTGAAACAAAATATTAATTAATTAGTTCAAATAAACTCAATTGAAATACAATACACTTTATGCCAATGCAAACCAAACTTGGAACATATTTTTAGAAATTCGTCTCTTAGAAAGGTATATTTCTATTAGAAGAACTAGCATACCAAATTTGACTATGTAATTCTTCAAAAAAGGTGCTTGATAGTACTAAAAAACACCAAAATCATAAGTGTGATATATATATATATATATATTAAAGTTTTTTAATCCTATTGAATGAAATTTCAAAAAATTCAAAAAATTTAAGTACATTTTCTATTACTATAGGAATTGAAGCTAATTTCTGAATTTCATCTTCAATCAATAGATTTTGCAATACTTATGGCACAAAACAACTTCTGCAATGAACATGTGATAGAAAATAGGACAAGTGTATATATCTTGCAATCACCCAACTCTTGAATTGCATTGGAAATGTTTGAATTCAGAGATCTAATATGAAACATTGCTTCTCTATATTTACCACCTTCCTTTGCAAATGTTTCTCATTCTTCTATCCACAACAAACTTGGCTAAAAAACTTACCCCTCCCTATTCTAGTAGTGGATTCATTAAGATCGAACCTTCAAACTCTATTCAAATTAGTATTATTTACATTTTTCTCTATATAAATTTTTATTGTCAACCACATTTATGTCAACTTCTTACATTACCAATGGGAGTGGGTCTTAAATGATGTACAACAACATGCAATAAAATATTGAAGTCATTGCAACTCAAAAAAGAAGTATAGGCAATTTTTTAAGTGATTATCAAATACCACCTCAACAATTGAGTCTATAGGGGTGGTTCTCAAATTCATTTAGTACTTCCAAACCATAATTCCTTTTCGCTTCACATTTTTTCAGCATTGTAGTACATATAAAATACTATATATATACACATTAATTTGCACGTTTGCTCATTTGGATTTTGTCACTCATTTTCAACATATGTCACATGGAGTGAAACTGAACAAAGCATAGACGTAGGTTTTGCAATCAAGGTATACTGTACCAGTTACACCTTTTGAATAGCCCCGTCGATTATCAAGTAAGCTCAAGGAAATGGGCTCCACTGCTCCAGTTTCGGACAATACTTCCAATGCCGACGGTGGGGCCGCAGACGCCGGACAGGAAATTTAAGCAGAAACTCAAGCGGACCTCCTCCGGCAGTTGCCGCCATCACCTCGAACACCGCAGAGCATGCAATTACGCAGTAATTGCTTATGGTGGGTGCTTTCAAGGTCTCGTCGCTTCGGTGAATCAATTCAGCCCCGATACATTTTCGGAATCCTGCAAATAAAGCACCGTGGCGCACAGACATCGATCGATTGTGTACATAAACGAACTGCAAGTGATCGATCGAGTTCATATTCCACATCCAAGTCCACATTCGCACTCGCGCACTCGCTCAAGTCTTGCTTCACAGATCGAGTCCTGCATGTTGTAGAATCGATCGGCTAGAGCAGCAGAATCAGAGTAGCGGAATTGATCCGAGTGGTTGAATCCGAACGTCGAGCTCGTTCAAAGTTTTGCAACTGTACCGCAGACAGGAAGCTTCCGATCCGTCTCCTTGCTGGAACCATCGAGTAAGCATTCCATGGCGCAGTCGGAGGGAATTCGCAGCCACCCGAAGCTCATTCTCGTCACCGGCGCAGGTGGCGGCGTCGGCTCCGTAGGCACGAGGCTCGTCTCTTTGCTACGCTCTCAAAACCTCCCCGTGCGCGCACAAGTCCGCCGACTCGACTCTCGCTCGGAAGCTCTCTCCAAATTAGGCGCCGAAGTCGTGGTCGCCGATTTCAACAACGTCGAGGACGCCATGCGCGTAGTGGACGGATGCGATCGCGTCTTCTTCTGCATAACCGTGTCCGATGCCTTTCTCCAGCCCTGTCTCAACATAGCCGCCGCTGCGAAGTACCACAACGTCTCCGTTTTCGTCGACCTCTCCCAAATGCTAGTTTCTCAGTTGACCCACACGAATATCACGAAGGAGACGACCAGTCAGCAGCAGCGGTTCCACTGGCTGGTGGAGCAGGTGCTGGCGTGGTCGGGGTTACCAGTAGTGGAGATTCGCGGGACGGTGTTTCTGGAGCATCCGTTTTTCAGCACCATGGCTGCGCGGACCATTCGGCGATCGGGGGAGTTGCGGTTGCCGTTTCGAAAGCAAAAAATCTCGCCGGTGGCGGCGATGGACGCGGCGCAAGTGGCCTTTGAGGTGATTGTGAATCCTGAGAAGCACACTGGGAAGACGTATCACCTTGTGGGGCCGGAGAGCTTGGACGGGGACGCCATAGCCAAGCAATACGCCAAAGCGCTTGGACGGGAGGTCGTGTACGTGGATGTTCCTCTGGAGGAGTGGGTGAAGAATGAGCTTGCGGAAGCGCAGTTTGGGTCGCATAGGGATGATCACTTTGTGACGTTGGCGAAGAACACGGTGAAGGGCCAGAATGACGTGAAGAATGACGACGTGGAGGACGTTACGGGGGTGAAGCCGCTTACTGTCGAAGCGTGGGTGCGGCAGAACAAAGAACTGTTCTCGCAGAAGTGAGCTGGAGCTTTGTGATGCTCGCAACATTCTGCGCGCGGGGCCCAAGAATCCCAAGCCATCGTTCTGACGTTATGAAATGTTAGCTCGCGTTTGTATATATATGTGATCACTTGCGTAAGATTAGTTTAGAGATTGGGACCACATATGTACGGAGGGAGGTAATCAGGAGTGTAGTCTCCCTCGGATTCTGGATTGCGAGAGTTGCTGGAGACACGGAAGGCAAACTTTATGTGGGCAAGGAGCGTAGCACTTTCTGCAAGAGTGTTGTGAGTTATATTGTGATTAATATATAGCAGAACAGGGAGTTGTATAGGAGAAGAGTAATGCTTTAGAAACTGCATGTCAATCTTGAGCCGGTTGCGTGAAAATATTATGTTTGTTTCAATTCACAGTTTCAAGGATGCAGACATGTATCAATGGGCGAGAGAATGTTGCGGTGCCATTAATTCTGTGTTGTATCCCATGCCTTGGTTACTCAAGACTTGAATGACAAACCCGATTGTTCTTGCTTGATTTCCATACGATAGTTGGCATGTGCTCACTTGCACTGTATCTGCAAGAAGACAATCACTTCATGGCAATCAATAAAATGGCCCTAGAATTTCTATGTCAAAAAGGAGATTGGATAAAATCCTCATTTCAGTCTGCAAATATTAATTTCTTCACCTTCACTACCCTGCAATTCTTATTTTCATCCACCAAAAGGTCCTCAACCTCTAAATGCTTGACTCTTTAATACTCAGTCATTCACTGGGTATGGTAGACGGACCCCTTTCCCAATGGCACGCCCTCTTGGCGCTTCACGACACGGAAGCCTGCACAACGGAAGCAGCGATCGTGGCATACGCGAGCAGAGCGGTCCTCACAGCTCATCTCCCACTGAAGGAGGATAACAACATCGATCCATTTCTAGACGCCCAGCTGCAAACACTGAAGCTCACACTCTCCCAGGAAAAGCTCGCGCTACGTCTCTGCGGGCTCGACGACGTACGTGAAACGTCGGGCGACTGATCCACGGCGAGCTTTAATTCACGTATGGTGCAGCCCGAGCAGCTGTGGACGCAAGAAAACACAACAACACGCCGGGATTGTTTGGATTCCTGAATTCCAAAGCCAGCAAGTCGCTCACATCCCACGGGCAGCACAAGGACAGATATTCGTGCTTCCGAATGCGCTTGCTTGCATCGAAGAGAAATTTGCGACATCACGAGCCTCACAAATTAAGTGGCGTCTGGTGAATGGGACGTGGAGTACTGTGTGAGCAGTCTCTGAACGGATAACTGGAAGGGATGTACCCAAGAGATGAGTCAGACCGCGGAGTTCATATTTGGGAACCAGCAGAAAGGTTCCCTTTGTCGAAGTCCTGTGGAGTTCTGGTTCTTCATTGCGAGGGAGAAGTTCCCGAAGGAAAGCTCGCTCTACGAGACTGTTGTTGTATCTTCCAAGCTTGGAGTGGTGATCCACGATTCGAGAGTTGTGCTCGCGGTCTAGCAGTATGAATTCTGGCTTGATTGGACCCCAGAACTATAAGTCATTTGCTAGGATACGAAGTTAAAACGTATGTGTGCAGGCGCTCATTGTAATCTGTCAGTCAGACATGGTGCTGAGATCAGAGCTGACTATATTAGAAAGTGGGGCTGACTACATTTCGAAGAATTTGGGACAAGTCTACTCTCAGAGAATTCTCCCGAATTCGGAGTAATTGAAAGTCGCTTGCATGCAGCCTCCCAAGGCTGGAGACTGGAGCCGCTTGACATTGGAATACTGAAGGCTTGAAAATCAGTGATTCTACTGAAGGAATTTACTCTAATTGTTGTCTAGCAAGACTGACTTACAAGGTTGTGGTCAACTTTGGAGCAGAGTGATGCGAGGGTGTAGTAATACTCAACCGCTTCTGAGGTCTGATGAGACACAATCTCACTAGTTAGTAAAGAGACCGGAATATGGCATACGTTTTGGGGAAGAAACAGGCTCGCTTACGGTCTTCTCATGGACATCACTAACAGAGTACATGGCAAGATAGATTCTCCAGAAAATTACCCCCGTCTCAAGAACAAAGCTTTTGCATCTTCAATTTCATACTATTTATTATAATAATGATACAACTACTGAGCTTCGACTCCTCTATTTCTCTATTGGGGTCAATCAGAGGTGTAATAGCATACCTGGGGCTTCACAAATAGCCACAACTCTGAACTGGAACTGGAAAAGGGTGACGGGAGCCAAAAATGAAAGCCCCCCAGAAAAAAGAGGAATCAACTAAAACTACATGCCAGGTCCAGGATAAGCACACAGGCATCACTAAGCATCTCCTTCAATAAAATACAGTTGCCGCTTCTGATAATAGAGATAGCGGATGTCTAGAAAACTAGAAAGCTGTTTAAGTACATTCAGAAAAATATTAACACACGATACACAAAAGAGACTGAATGGTCTCAGTAACGGCGTGATATGCTAGGCATGTTGTTTTTGCTGCGCCGTTCATGAAAAATACGAAGAATCACCGCTGCTGTCTCCTCAATGGCCTTCCCTGTCACCTCTACAAACGTAACAAACAGTCGATCATCAAAACCTGAAATGGCTCTGCGAAAGCAAGGGACGATGAAACCAACTGACTGGTATTCGCTCTTAGCTTACCTACGACAGGCCACCGAGGATTCTCGATGAAAAGCTGACGGCTATACTCAAGCTCCTTGCGAATGTGCTCCATGTCTGAATACTTACTCCTTCCGTCGCCATTCATACCCAGTGTCCGCGACCTAGCAACACGGATGGACTTGAGATAATTCGGATTGATGGTCAAGCCGTAAACCTTGTCTGGGTCCACTTCAAAGAGCTCCTTGGGTGGATCGATGCCTAGGACAAGTGGCACATTGGCAACCTGGACAGAATTCAGGGTTGCAAGAACGCAAGAGGACGAAGTGAGTGGACACCAACAGAATCAAGAGATTCGTGAAGAGAAGTCTACGGACTCCGAGGTAGCTAGAATACCATTAAAATTGAGGTCACTGTAAGACTAAAGCAATAAACTACCCCTAGGTACACGAAAGTAGGTGATAGTCTAGTCACCTACGTAGTACATTAATAGCTCAATGGATGAAGAGAGACACACAGGTGCAAGCAACTGAGTATCTCGTTTCCATGGTTGTATGGCCAGGTACACTCTCAAGTAAATACACCTGTCTTAACATGGTATCAGAGTGAGATAGATGGTAGTTCACCTTGTAGCCTTTTTGAGCCATGTAAGTGGAGAGAGGCGTCTTGCTTGTTCTGGAGACACCAGTTAAGACGATGTCTGCGAGGATGATATTCCGGGGCAAAGCGCCATCGTCCTGCCGGATAGTGAACTCCACAGCCTCGATACGTTTGAAATACTGTTTCGACAAGGTGGACTTCCGCCCTGGGGCTCCTCTCGGGATGCCCGACGGTGACACTCCCAGGTGAGTTGTCAACGCGTCAGTTATTGGTGCCAGGATATTCACATGTGGCACATGTAGCATCTGCACACTCAATGGAACAGTCCTTCATCAGAACGAGAAGCAGAGCGCAATTGTCAAAAGCCTTGACCACCAGTCTTTGGTAGGTTTCACTACCTCGCATGCTTTATTAGCAGCTTCTGTCATGTGCGGATCAGCCAGAGTGAAGAACACCAACGCCCGCTCTTGTGCTGCCTGCCGGATAATCTCCATCAATCTATCCACCTCATTGATCTGCGAAGAAGATAGCCATCGTAAATTCCCCGAAAGAACCTAATTACAGTAGAAAATTCACCCCCATGTGTGTTCATAGAAACTTAGCTGCATCACATCTGGCAGGGATTATATAAGAATCTAACTTACAAGGCATTGTAATTAGTGGGTATCGCAGCTATCCTCAACAGATTATCTGACTGGGCTATCTGAATTATTGTTGACGTCGTCTCGTAGTGTGACTGCAGCTCGTGAACCATTTTCCTATTCAATGGTTGATCAGCAATGAGAATTTTCTGAATCGACAGTAGAACACAACCTGTCATTCATTCTAATTTCTTCGTGAAATCTGTAACCAATTTTCTTCTATTTCAAACTTGGAGGTTTCAGCACACCCCTTATCACCGCTCTTTACATACCATGCACCTGAGAGAAGAGATGGATACCTTCAGAAATGGATAAACAGAAAACCCTAATTTCGGTACCAGAGAGAAGAGTGGGTGGGGTACCTTCAGAAATGGATAAACAGAAAGTCCTACATTCGGAACCCGCGATAAGAGGCGGTACCCTTCAGAAATGGATCCCAGGACACCCTAATTTCGGTACCTGAGAGAAGAGATGGACACCTTCATAACTTAATAACCAGAACACCCTAATTTCGGTCCCTGAACTAAGAGATGGACATCTTCATAACTTAATAACCAGAACACCCTAATTTCGGTACCTGAGATAAGAGATGGACAACTTCATAACTTAATAACCAGAAAACCCTAATTTCGGTACCTGCGAGAAGAGATGAGTGTCCACCGAGCACCGACGATCCACAAAACAATTCTCGAACTGCCCCAACGCGGCTTGCACCGCATGGTCTGCTGTCCACCCAGTGCCGTCAGAGACCATGTACACTTCTCGTCCACTCTTCCCATGATGCCCTACATCATCGTCCTCATCACTGTCGTAATTAGCTACCCCTTCAGACAAAGGAGCCTCCTTCACAACCTCATCGACCGGGGACTCCGCTTTCCGAGCGTCCACCGTCCTCCCCGACCGAATCTTTCGTGCTCTCGCCCATCGCTGCAGCTGCGCGCTCTTGCCCTTCACCTTCACCTCTTTCCCACCACGTGGGGCGTTCCCATCCTCTGCTGCCACTTCTGCAATTGCTGAAATCCGAAATCGAGCCAATCTTGATGTTGGATCACTACAACACCTTCGCAACCGTCCCGCAATTGGAATGGACGTTTGAGAAACCCCGCCATGACAGTATAGACATGGACCAGCTATGGAGTTCATCGAATTGGGTCGATACTAAATGGAGCTGCAAATGGCCAGTTGGAAGGGAAATTGGATCCTTTTTCAAATAGCAGAGTGGAGATGGATGTTCATTTGTGAGGAGAGATTGAGCAGAAAGAATATTACAAACATGAGGCCACTGGCACGAGAACAGAGGACACTAGAAAAGCAGGAAATTGGAGCGCGCGGCCAATTCAGTCAAATTCCCCATGAATTCGAGTGCTGGATTGAGATTGAACTCCGAATTCTTGCCAGTATGCTTAGTTATTGAATCTCAATATACAACAAGCTTACTAACCAAATATATTCTGGATCCTCGTCACCCAGGATCCTCGAGTGAGTCAGCTCCGCGGAGTCGTGTACCGAATTGGGATTGGGATATCGAAGGATCATGCAGGGAGGGCCGGGGAAATCCCTTTGATTGGACTCTGGATGAAACCTGGCGTGGAACTCGGACGGAGGAAACGAACTGGCGCACAGCTCGGATGAAACTAGGCTCACTGCTTGGATGAAACTAGGCACATTGCTTTGGATGAAACTAGGCATGAAACTACATTATGCATGAAAACTTGGAGAAAACTGAATTATCACAATGGAAATCGGAAGAAACTAGGCATATCACTTGGATGAATTTAGGCAATTGTCATGAGTAGCAATCCAATGAAACCTAAAAAATTTCTAATAATTGAAATTGATGGTTAGTTAAGTAATACAGTATCTAAGGACTTTTTTGGGTTGTCACTCTTTTGTCTTAAAAGTATAAGGCTGAACATTGCAATTATGCAAAATAATATAGTATACAAGGTTTACTTTAAGAAATCAAGAAATAAACTTAGGATTTTCAAAATTAGTAAATCATGTCAACACCTTTAACTAACTTTCAGAGATGTAGGGCAATGTTGGTGGAAAATATCTCTAAAAATAAATGTCAAAATTTTAGGAAAAATATTTTTTTAAATAACAAAACATTTGTGCAGAGAAAAATAATGAAAATATGGCAAAATTATATATATAATGTCTATTATACCTTATTTTTGGAAAAAATGATTATGTAGCAAAAAAGTGCCAACTTTGTCCTACACCTCAATATAATAACTATTATTGACTATGTAGTGCAAATGGATTGTGGTTGGAATTGTATCATAAAACTCATACATGTCCAATGCTTGAATACACTTGCATCCATTTCTGAAAGTGACTTTGCATATTATCTTCACAACTATAATCATTTAGAAATAAACTATCTTGTAATAAAAAAAAACTTCTAGGCGTTGACATTGTTGCACCCTTTAGTAATACTTACCTTTTTGAACTCACTTGAAAGTGCTTTTCTAGCACTTAATTTCTAATGATGTGAAAAATCACTACATACCACACACCTACAATCATCAATCATGTATAATTTCAATTCTAGTCACAGGTCCCCATTTCCTATGACTCCCAATATTTAACTCCTGTAAGACACTAAGCATATCATTTGATGATACAAGGTAAAACTTCAACACTTATAATTTCTCAATATGTGCCACTAAATGACTTCAAATTTGATACACATCATCTAAAATATGTACACTAAAAGATTGTATAGTTGAGATGTACATACCTTAATAACATTTGCACCTATTAATCCCTAAGTGCCTAAGCCTTGGCAAGTGTGTTTTTCTTAAGAAGAAAGAGCATTGGCTTCTAGTAATCTCCAATGAACCAAATTTTTCTTTTTTCAAATTCCAACTGCATAGATGTTTTAAGAGCTTGCACATTAGTCTTCAAACCAATTTTGAGTGCAAAATTGCAAAGGAGTTGTGAGATTATAACAAGAGAAATGTGTATTTTCTATTTTTAGTATGTTGATTCTCTCCACAATGTTTTAGAAATTTGTATATTAAAGTTTTTGGGATTAATGGTGACATGAACAAATACAAATAGTGTTAGCACACTGAAATGTGCTTTCAAAAAACTTAATTTCACTTGAAAAGCTATCAAATTCATTACACAATCCACCTTGCAATTGTGGCAATTTACAAAAAAATTCTGTAACTAGAAATCGCAAAAATCTTCAAATCAATACTTGCATGTTGAATTTTTCAATGGTGAAAGTCATGAAAATACTTTACTCTTTCTATTGGGACCATTTTCAAATCATTTGGATAAATACAATTTCTTAGATATCAAATCAAGTGAAATTGGCAAGTTGTGTACTACAATATAAAATGAAATAAAATTGGCAAGCTTTACTCTCCACTAATGTTACTTACATGCCTTTGAAGACCCCTAAATAATCAAAAAAAAAATTCTATGAAAAATGAAAGTTTTCGATAGTTAACTCTAGAAATTGCCTGAAAAAAATTTCAAAATGGTCAAAAGAATTTAATTGCCCATTCAAATTTGAGCTAAAATTTTCTGCACGACCATACATAGTCACATAGGCAGTTAGGGGTTAAGGGAGGAGGCTTGAAAACCGCTCAGGCTCCAAAACCACTCACCTTCTGAAATGTATAATTCTGGTACATGATGCTTTTTGATCTTTACAGTAATGTACAGACAATGAACATTTGAAGGGGTGGACGGTTTTGGAGCCCTATGCCATATTGACTTCAAAAATTCACAACTAATTCTACAGAGCTCCAAAAAATATGAAACGACTTGGGTTAGATGCCTATTCAATTTGCCTTTCTAGAAAAGTTCACTAAAAAATATTTTAAGATGTTTCACGTGCCCCAAATTCTATTCCAGCCCTTAGATGGTCGGTTTATGGACCTCCTCCTTTAATACCACTTCAAAAGCAATGACGTTTTTAACTCCCCCAAAGGCCTTGGGCCTTTACGGGTTAAAACTTCCCCATCAACAAAAAGTTGAGGTACTCCTCTAAAAATTGGACGAAGGCCTATGCTTGGAAATTTGCATCCAGTGGCCACATTGGGGGCCGTTCTGGCTCCTGGCACTGGTTAGATTTAGGGAGCAGCGGTGGGGATGCTCTAACCTACTGGTATCTCATGCTGTGACTGCTTTCAAAACAAATAGTATTGCTATCTAATTAGAATATTAGATGCTAAGTACGCTACGCTAAATTACTTAATTTTCCAACTGATCAAGTCATTGATGCAGTTGGCAGACAAACTTAGAAACTCATAAAATGAATTCAGGGCAATGAAATTCTGGTTTCATTTGTTCAAAAAAATAAGAAATAAAACTGAATCCAGTTTGTTTTTTTATCATCACAAGGTAGAAGGCTCTTAAATGGAGCCGGTTCTAAAATGGTGCCCTACCTTAAATGTACAATGTTTGTACATGTTGCTTTTTCATAGCTTTCAGCAGTGTACGGACAGTGTACATTTTAGCTAGGGCACCATTTTAAAGCCCTATGCCCTTTCAACTTCAAAATTTGATAACTAATTCTAAAAAGCTCAAAAAAAATATGAAACGACTTGGGTTAAATGTCAATTTTACTTCTCATTCAAGAAAAATTTACTGAAAAATATTTCTAGAATTTTTACCTCCCTAAAATTCTGTTTCAGCCCTCAGATGGTCCATTCGAAACTTTCTGATACCAGACCAGTGGCCATAAACTTACTTACTACACGGTTTATTAGTAACTGCAGAATTGGGGAAATGAAATGAAATTGGATTACGAAGTGCAGAAATATTAACTAAAGAAGACAGTATGTCGGGTATTAATTTTGTATATATTCAATCACAAAATGAGAAATTATGGTCTTGAGTGTAATCCGCCAGTGGAGCTCTGTCATACTAAGCTTAACCCCTAAACGAGGAGCCGGTGGTCGTGGAAATCATGAATTTTGATACCGTGGGAATCATTGGTTCCAAAAAATTCAAAAGCTCTTGTTGGAAGTCAAAGCATTGTAAGTAGAAGATCTTCCCTTTCCACCCCTAATTCCAAGGATGAATAGCTACAATTCTATCCTATACAAAAAGATTTTGTCTTGTTCATCGACCAAAATATGGCTCGTGCATTGTTTAGGGGTTAATTGCAAATCAAAGGTGTTGTTATTTTAATGAATTTTAAATTCACATTAATTGAAACAAAAATCAATTTGACTTATCTCTTACCCCCTAAAGTTCTTTCATTTTAGAGCCCAAAACTTATTCAAAATTTAGTTTTAAGAAAACAACTGATTCAAATATGTGTTTCCATAGCAAGGCTAAAATCTTCATCTATGATTATTTTTTGACAAATATAAGTACAGGGTCCTTTAGTTAACTTATTAAAGTACACCCTCCTAAATTTTTAGAATAAAAAACTTGCCAATTGCAAGATCATGATGATTGAATTTCAAAAAGAGGTACTTTCAATTTTTCCCTAATGGTTAGAATTCATCTTTCAAAATTTTTACAGAAAAATGCATAGATCCTACAACTTGTTACTCTCTATAACATCTTGAAGAAAAATAAATTGGAAATACATATAAAAAATTTGAAAAAAATGTAATTTTTTATACTCATCTTGAAAAAAATAGTAATTAGAAAGAACTAGAGAGTGATTTACAATGCTAATTGTCAAGAATTTAGTTGTAGAGTTGAAAAATTTCAATTCCAATAGTTGTAGTGTTGTAGTGAACAATCTACATCTTTTGATTTTATTTTTTTCAAAATATTGAAAATTGACTTAAATATAGGACTTCAAAGTTTATTGTAGAACAAAGATCCATTACTATTTGTATGCAAAAATCCATCATAATTTTCATTTCATTAATCAAAATGGAACAATTTAAAACTTTTCATGTATTTGTACAAATTTAGAAAACAATTTCAAGTTTTTTTCTTGAAAAAGTGATTTTTTTCAATTGCCCAAGCTACCCAAGTCAAGAAAAAAATTATATATCATTCAATAAATTTTTAACCATATAGTCAAAAATTGTGACAATTGTTGCATCTAAAAGCTACTTCTCAACCACATGTGTGAAAATTATTAAGAAAAAAATGAAAATTCTATTTGTAGTGAGGTGTTTGAAACTACTATGTTGCTAAAAGAAAAGTTATTTGCAAATGAAGTACCCCCCTTATTTACTTCTAGAATTTTGCATGGGGAGATCTAACATGATATATTACAAATGATGTACATCTTTATTTCTACATAGAGAATAAATTTTAATCCAAGAGGGCTCACAGTCTACTGTCCCTTTCTAGCAAGGTTAAGAAATTGTTTTTGTTCAAACTTCAAATTTTATAATCTTGCAATCCACATGGTCAAATGGCCTACAAGTTTTTCCAATCATCAACACAATAATCTACAACAATTTTGTATAGTTAAGATTTATTTTTAAAGTATTAACTTCAATCCCTCAAGGCCTACCAATTTTTTTGCAATGGACATTTCAAATGAATTGTCCTACTTTGAAGTTTTTTTGCACATGGATGATTGCTTAACTATACAAAAGTAAAGACTAATTTGTGTAATATATAGGTAATTAATTTTAGAAAATATTGATCATTGAATTTTTAGTAGAATTTTTAGACTATAACAATTTTGGATGATGAACTTTATATACAAAAAAATAGATTTGGAGGGGAAATTTGATTAAAAGATGAATAATGCTCTTTTAACCCTCCTAATACAAATTGTATTAGAATCTAAAGCAAATATGGTATTTTTTAATTTAAAAAATGAAAAATAAAAACTCTCTCAAATTCTTTTACATTTTTAAACTAAAGAAAAAGAAGGTAAAGATTGACCAAATTGAATCCTATAAAAACTGTAAAAAATGTATTTGCATTATCTTTTAAAATATAACTATTGATATTATAAGCATATTGTTTGGAACATCTTCCAAAAAATTGGGATCATTGCAGTTATTTTGTATTCATAATCACTCTAGATTGAACCTCGTATTTTTAAGATTTCTAAAAATAATAATTTGAAAATGAAATAAAAATTCTTAAAATCCAATTTTCTATATTGAATTAATACTAGAAATGACCTAGACTAAATGATTTTTTTTCCAACCATTGTTTTCTTTAGAAAAAGATTTTAGTTGTTCTTTTTTCTATGAGACTACATGTACTAAATAAATTTTAAATACTTTTCACTTTGATTTTTTTATAATTGAAAAATGTAACAAGTATACCAACTTGTTATTATTCAGAATTCTACTTTACAAAATGTTGAGATTTGTTTCACCCTATCAAAAATTTGTCATTGAAACTTTGAAGACAACACATTGTGTCTTTTTAGGCCTTGAGAGGTTAACTTGACCAATGCCCCTAAAATTGGTAGTTTCTAGCATTTTTTCTTGGCAAACACACTTTGTACTCTAAAAATTCAAAAGATTCGAAAATTGAGGATTAGGAGTTTTTACCTCATTGAATTATTCAATTATTGTCAATTGAAAGACTAATTTATCAAGGTTGCACTATCTAAAATTTATGTTGGCTCAATTATTAATGTATTGTACTAATTTTTTAATTAAAATTTATTTGTTAAAAAAATGATAGTAATTTTACTTATTCAATAATAAAATAATTAGTGTTGTATAAAAATATGACTATGGCCCAAGGGTCTCTATCCCTATAATTCCTACTAGAAACTTTAGGAACAAAGTTTCTCTTTTCATTTTTTTCAACTTAAAATGGTTCCTATTTTTGAGTTTAGTTACCTACTCAAACTTCCTCTCAAAAGCTTATAAAGATGGATGTAAAGCCTCTTCTTCAATTCATAGCCAAAATGTTTTATAGCCTATATGTTGTACAATTCTAAATGATTTGAAATTTAACTAGTAAAAACCCTTATTTAATGTGACAAGGCCTAATTTTTCTTGACAAATTTTGCTAAGCATCAAAAGTAATAACCCGTGTTTTTATGTCAGCATTGATGTTGTGTTGAACGTTTTTGTTGGCATAAAAACACGGGTTGTTACTTTTGATGCCTAGCAAAATCCATCAAGAAAAATTAGGCCTTGTCACATTAAACGGGGGGTTCTACTAGTGATTTTTCAAGCAAGTAGCCTACTCACCTTGGAGAATGAATCCAAAGAAACACTACCATTTTGGAATTTTTTTAATGCAAATTTGAGCTTGTAAAGTGCAGCAACCCAATTTTTTGTAGGGCCAAAAAAGGGATTTTGGTCAATTCAAATGTGTATATCTTGTAATCCATATAGTAGAAATTTCTAAATTTTTTTTCCTCATCTTCTCAAACTAAAATACGACAAGATCCTATAGTTACATGTGTCTAAAAAGAATATTTGGTACTTGTGTTAGACATGGTAGTTTTAGAGGGTTTTTTAGTGAAAACATAGTTAAGGAACTTTAGGGGTTAAATAAGTTATTCTTGCAATTTTATAGTGATAATTAATAGCTATATAAAAAGCATAGAAATCATATTGAATACTCATATTAGTCAATTCAATTATTTATATTATAGGTGATTAGAGAAAAATATATCTCAACACAGGGAAGACTATTGTTGTCTTTGTGGATGCTAATGAGGCTTTGGTTTATTTATTTTTCCTACACTATTTTAGAGATAATCCAATAATGTAACTTATGATTGTAAAAAAATACTAGAGAAATTATTTTCATGTGTGTTAGGTAACCATAGGTATCTAATTGTGGCCACTTTACAAAATTGTACTCCATACCATCTAGATTTATATTAAAAACATAAGTCAATGTGTACGAGAATCTAAGGTTGATTTTAGAACACCTACTTTTAGCTTCTTCTAAATTCATGAGTTAATAATTGTCCCAAAATGCTTGTGAAGAGAATCACGAAACTTGTAAACTTTCAACAAGATACAATAAAAAAAATACAAGTACGTCAAAGTAATCAAGCTCAACTGCTTATTTAAATGATTTTAGGTGCAATTATTTCAAACCTTCATTCCTTATGTTCATTCCATTCATGATTCAATCATCATTTCTCAATTCAATTTTGATCCATTCTAGCTTCATTAGACATGTAGGTCAAATTTGAAATTAGATGTATTTCTTATTATATGATCTCCTAAATGCTCAAGCCTTTCCAAATGTGTTTTGATTGTGAAAAAGAAACATAAGCTTATAGTTATCCTAAATGAAGAAAACCTTTTTTTTTTCATAATCTAATTCTATAGATATTTGAGCTTGCTTACTAGAATGCATACCAATTTTGAATACAAAATTACACAGGAGTTGTGAGATAATTTTAAAAATGTATTTTTACTTCATAGGATACTATTTTTCTACACAATGTTTCATATATTTGTAGATAAAAGTTTAGAGGGATTGGAGGTGACATGAACAACTACAAAGAGTGTTAGCATACCAAAATAGATTTCCAAAAAACTAATTCTATATGAAAAGCTATCAAATTCATTCTTCAATCCAACTTGGAATTGTTGAAATGCAATTTATTTATTTTTAAATTGCAAATAAGTTCAAATCAAGACTTGCCAATTTGAATTTTAAATCAAGAAAAACATTAAAAAAAATCCAATTTATTAGATTTTTTGGGCATTTAGAAAATTGTAGGTTCACAAGTTGTAAAAACTCTAGGAAGGCTGCTATATAGGCAGCTTGATGTGGTTGAAAGACTACCACATTAGATAATATTAATTAATTAATTATTTAAAAAAATTATTAGATTTTTTTAATAGAAATTTAGACATCAAAAATCAATACTTGATTTTTATATATTTTAAAAAATTAAAATAAAATTCAGACTAGCAATTGCTAGTTTACTACACAAGGAACAATTTTTAGGAAAACAACCCCAAAACAGTCTCCTATAGGGTTGAAAACATCTAATGCATTTTTTCTATTGGAACTATTTTTAGAACAAATGGATAAGTATAGTTTCTTAGATCTCAAATCAAGTAAAATTGGCAAACTTTATTCAAAGCCCATAAATTACGTAAATTGGAAAACTGTACTTTTGTACTACTGATACATATATGCCTTTGAAGACCTAACAAACATCAAATATTTAACTTTTTAGTGAAAAATAAAAATACACAATAGTTAACCTTTAAAACTGCTTGAATTTTTTTTAAATGGTCAATTTATAAAAATTGACCACATAGAAATGAGCAAAAATTTCAACTCAACTATACATGGTTGATTGAGTAGGTAGAGGTTAAGATGACAAAAGGTGGAATTGGAAATTGTAATAGGGCTCAAATTGAAATATGAAATTCATATTTCTTTGGGGCTTTTCTAACTTCTGGAGTAATTCTTGATAAGCAATAGGTCTTGAAGTAGCCATGTAAGAATGTTGATAGGTTCCTATGTAGTCAACTTCAATTTACCACTTCAAATTTGATACAAGGTATTGTCTTGTATTTTCTATGAGGGATTAAAAAATAATTTCTTAATGAAGTACGCAAATCAAAAGTTATCTATCCTCAAAAAACAACCTAATAGGCACAACGGGTAGATTTCAACACCAATGTGTGCCATATGCAAATCCTCATTTATTTATAATCTTTAAAAAACCTTTATTTTTGATGATGTAAAATACAATATCTATAAGAAAATCTACTTGTTGTACAAAAATCTCACTCAAAGAATAGCAAAAGTCTCTTGACCTTGTTATACCAACAACCAAAGTTCAAACAATACAATTCTATAATTTATATACAAAGAAAATTGTAGGACTTAGTGTGAATTTTACATATAAAAATAAATGTTGGAGTTCTTCTCTCTAACTTATCGAAGTGCAAAAATGTACATTCTAGTTAATATAGTCATAAAGAAATTACTAGGCACTTATAGCCTTGGTTCACTTGCTTTGGCCTTGGCACCTAAGGGAAGTAGCCATGAGTTCAAACCTAACATTGGCGGGGTGCTTACCATGCTAGTCTACCCATCTATAGTAGAAGGTGTAAAAATTACTTTATTGTCATGAAGTTTGAGAATTTCTTAGGGAAAAGAAACATGTCAAATGGTCATTTCTTCATTATAGGGTTTATCTCTTGATGAAGATATTAGGGATGGAACTCACCATCTATACCTTAACCCATTAAGGACCATGGTTGATTTAGGGGGCGGACGTAGTTTTTGAACACAATTCTCAAAAAGTGCAATTTTTTGCCTTCTTAAAAGATGTAATCCTAGATCGGATTGAATAAATGAGTTCCATGGGTTAAGTCCTTGAATCACACAAAAAATAAAAGTGATCCAACGGTTCATGTCTTTGTAATTACTCTTCAAACATTGATGTGTCATAAACACCCTTTGGCATTGGTTATAATTAGGGTTTTCTACAATTGGGTATAGATTTGAATATATTGTCTGGAAATTGACCAAAACGTTTCAATTTATTATTTCAAACACACACATAATTGTCCTTTCCATAAAATATGCATTTTTCATTGAAAATTTCAATATGAAAGGTTGGACCATTTCAAGTTTGGCCAAGCACAACTCACTCGTTTTTGCACACATTCTCTTAAAATTGGTTTTGTTAGATGCACATAAAGACACTCTAAATGCATTCTTCTCTAAGTTTTTTGAGATCAAATGTTCTACAAATTATAGGAGACAAGAAGTCCTCAAATCAACCCAAAAGTGGTCGACCGGTCCTTAATGGGTTAAGATAGGTAGTTTGTTTTGTTTTGTTTGTTTGTCTGTCACATTGAGATCTCTTGACCTGCATGTCCCCTACTCGGTATCCTTGGAAAGCTCTTGGTGAGGAGAGTGGACGGGCTTGGTTCCGACTTACGGCAAGAAAGTTATTGAATTTCAAAGTTTTTATGGTTCTCAAAAATTAGGAAATTACTTTTACTTTAGTTATGACTGTGACATTGGCACAAGGCACACTAGTCTAAGTCTATAACACTTAGATAGTTGAGCCATTCCCAACAAATTCCCAACAAATGCTTCAGTCATGCTATTGTTTTAGACCAGAGTTACCTTTCTGGCAGGGATTAATATTCTCTTAATTTACTATTAACAGAAGTTTGAATCTAATTACAGAGATCCACCAACTTGAGATGCAGACAATAAAGTGATAACCCACGATAAAAGATGCAAAGAGGATAAAAAGACACTGAGTGCAACCCTGAGTCCTCACTGGCAAAGCCTACCGACACCCAGTACCGGTAAACTGGCCTGAAAACCAATTTACCCGGATGGCCTCGCCCCTCCCCACCCGACCCGTCCCACTCCACTCCACTCCATTCCATGACCTCCCGGCCCACCCCGTCCTCAATGGCGCACGAGAAATTCCGGGGAACAAAGGCAGGTAGGCAGGCAGGCTTTATAATTTGGCGTGGGCCGGTGTCGCTCATTGCAGCTACACGAGATTGCGGGGGCTTTTGGCTCGGGCTCCGTGCGACGACAACGACGGACGCCGCTGCAGCCAGGCAGAGAAGAGAAGAAGAAGAAGACGAGAGCACTCATGAGCCTGGCGATATAAAGATGAAATGCTCTGAGTCTCGACTTAGCCCGAGTAGATTGCGCCAGGGAGTATTAGAACGCATAACATTGTCATGCAGCAGTAGGAACTGAACTTACTTAGCGATGAATACTCTTGCCAGGGCTTCGTGCCGCCTCAGAGTTTTCGCGGCGTCGTCGTCGTCTCCCTAGCTTGGCTTGGCTGGGCAGTCGCGATTTCCATTATTGTCGCTGAACTTTTGGTTTGTACCAGAGCCTGGGCGGGAAATTGACCACGAGAATTCGGTTGTGTTACATAGAGCTTCCGTTTGGAAGCCTCCGTTTGGAGGGGAGAGATTCGTTGCATCTTTAACTCTGGGGGTTGCGATGAGGGGGAGGGTGGTGGCATCGCGGTACCGGTGTGATTGTCGAAGTCGGTCGGCGATGTTGGTGTTGGTGATGTTCTTGGTGATTCTGGCCGTCGAGGTGGAGTCGACACGCGTGCGGGGGATGTTGGCCGAGATCGAGACGTCGCCGTCGGTGGTGGTGGTGAAGAACGAGTTTCAAGGCTCTGTGGAGTTGAATGGCGCGGCGGGGACGACGTTGACGAGGGCGAGTAGTTCGAATGGGGGGGAGCATATGCATCCCTTGTGGGACGTGGAGATCGAATCCCCGCCGGCGCAGCGTCAGAGGGATCGCAGTTTGTGGGGCATGTCGAAGCGATTGGTACCTACCGGGCCGAATCCGCTGCACAACTAGAAGCGCCGGGAGCAACATCCGAGGCGGGCAGTCAGGCAGGGACGTTGGAGGAGGAATAGGATTCAAATTGGCGCAAGTTGATTTGGTGCCGCCCTGAGAAAAAGTTGAGAGATTATGTTATTATTTAAACCGGGTGCTCCACTTATCAACTGGCATGGAGTGTGAGTGAGAAACTTACACCGTGGTGGTGAATTTCGGAGCAGTCCATTGGCGATGGAATCTAAATACCGTGAGAGAATCGTAGAGAGACCTTTGTGTGAAATTTTGAGAAGAGTTTTGTGGACTCCATTTACGAATATTGAGCCGCGTGGACCTGCTTGGACAGTGACCAGTTTAGAAGATTATTTGCAATTCTCGTAGAGCGTAAGCACAAGAGCATTCCTTTTAATTCTTGAGAAGCGAGCCGAGTGGCATTTGGGAAACACTCACGCTTTTGTAACTACCAAACGCTACTTTGGAAATGTTGGCCAATCTTGCAAGAAGCGCGCACTTGGGGACTGGGTGAGGATGGATGAGCCTGGCAATGAATTCACCCGGTAAGTGATCCTCACCAGACCGGTACTACTTGGGAGGTTGAAGCAATCAATGGAATTAGCGAAAGCCGACTCTCGGCGTGCTGGACAAGAATCAACCTCGTCATTTCAAAGTTGCGACATGCGCGCAGTACTACCGCTTTATGGAGCCGTTTTAGGCACAGTAGGTGTTTCTACAGTAGAGTTCAGCAGAGAATTAGCTTACAGTAGTTTTATATTCACCTTCTTTTGTTCATAGGTCAAAGTCCCCACCTCAACCCAATTCTATGATCAGCTTGGGTAAGTTGGGTATAAACTTAGAGGAAAGAGAAGACAGACAGCTTTACATTCCAGCCCCGGAATATAACTTCACCCAATTACTGTAGGACTCCTGCATGAGACTATTATTATAAATGTTTCTCAATATGCAGCGAGTAAATGACAGGCGCTTGTGCTGGAGCAGGGCTGTCAAGTTGTATGAGTGTGTGCACTTTTACGAGGTCTATTGATGAATCCTATCGGATTGGCATGCACTGCAACAATTGAGGAATCGAACTGGGATTGGAAGCTCGATCGGTACCTGTGGATAGATTGCTTGGAGGATGCAGCAGCTGGGGAATCATTGGGATTCACAGCTAGCGGGGCGTCCATTAAATGTTGATACTATCACAGACAGTTGTCTTGGACATTGCAGCAGCAACGTTGAGTAGGAGGGGAGGGTTAGTGTCTGGGTGGTGGTGAATGACAGCCGTTACAGGCGATGGCGCCCTTGTGTAAAGAAGTCTGAGTCAATAATTGTGAAAGGCTGGTGTGTCATGCCTGAGTTTACCCTTAAGTCATCTCTCGTGGTGTCATTTGTTTTTCTTTATGAAGCTCCTGCTGAAGTGCTGTACCTCGGCGACAATCGCCTTTATGGCTTCTTTCCATCATTGTGTCTGTCAGTCCTGCCTTGTATTCCACGTCCGTAGGCGGCTCCCTGCGCCCGTCCAGCAATTTTTTAGTACTTCGATTCAGCCCCCAATACTGTTTCCTGCAAAGGGTCTGTATAGTAAATTTAATGTGGGTATGTACTACCATGACGGCATGTACTCCTATTTCTGAGTTAAGACTTAGGGTTTCTAGAATTTAATGAGACCTCTCAGTTCGGGGTGCGAGATAGAATGCTCTGACAGAGAAGGGTAGTCAAAAGGAACATCCGACTGTTATAAATAATGAGTGATGTGACTCAGACCTGACTAGCAAGTAGCAACTTCGTGTTCGCGAGTAGATGATTCATACCAGGTTGTGCCGATGATGCCATGAACTTCATCAATAGCGAAACAGCGTTCGCATGTTGCTTTCTGGGGATTTATTACAGTTGATCACTATGTGGCGTTACAAGTGACTTCCATTACTTCCAGCATCGTCCTGGACATCAGCAAACATGTGATCACCTCTCGATTGAGTGTTGGGGGTTTAGTTACTGCGAGTGATGTTATGAACTTATGATCATTCTCACCAGTGTGATATTGACATTTAAAATTATTGGCCCTAGAAGAAGAGGCCGTGATTCTGTGAAGTTGGCAGCGGCTATCATATCAAGCTTACGTAGTCGTAACTTAGAAGAAGAGGCGTTACGACCGAGATGGTTTCGAATCTCTTTTACTTTTCTTTCGGGAAGGAAATGAAAGACGAATCATTGCCGGCAAACAAAAAGGTGGTTTCGGGTAGGCTCATTTAACTTAGCCCGAAGAAAAACGCCACATGACTGACCCCGCTAGCCCCCTGAAGGAATAAGAAAATGGTTTGTGAGCATGATAATTCGGATACTGTATAATCTCGAATGCGTAACTTACGGCGGTTATGAGTGGGTTTCTACAGCATACTTGGGGCTCAATAGTACCATTCGTTTTAAATTTAGCTGGTGCAATGTGGTGGCGAAATGTCTTCCCTTGTACAAAAAAGCTCCACATCCTGACACAACAAACGACAAAGGCACTACGTTAGTAAACGAGTTTCTAAGACTCAAATTACTGTTGTTGCGTGTGACACGGCTGTCAGAACAAATTCGTAGTGGGTCCTTTCAATCTGAGAAATATTATATCAAAGTGACCTGTAGCAGAGACTTTGACTGCCAATTGGAAGTACAGCTTACATGGCCATGACCGACGCTAAAATGTGCCATGTCCTGTTCGACTCGGTCACGCCCAATCGTCCTAATAATATTCTAACTATCTGATTTATACCGGCCCACTTATACTGGCCCATTCATACTGGCCCAAATGTAGCAAGTCTACTTTGATCTGAACCAATCATGATTGTAAAGTCGACCACTGCAACAAAAGGACAGACATGTGTGGGGCCAGTAAGCAGTTTGGGTTCGTTCCCAGTCCTGTGTACTGTGAAAAGATTACAAGGCAATATGGGTTCCAGAAGAACCATCTTTATTGACCTGAATCAGGTGGATCTGCAGAAGGCCCCAGATGTAAGTATGGAGGGGTTGTCGTGCCTGGAGCAGAGGCATCTGTGACATCATGACCAAGGGGTCTCCTAATTTTCATCGTCTCAACACGCGTTTCTCACAAATGTACCCACAAAACCGCGTACGCAAGAAAATCAGTGAATCAGCAATACAATGAAAAAGACATCTCCTTTAGCACCCACCAACTTCTAGGCAGGCAGAATGTTCAATAAATGCAACATCTTTTACGCAGCAGAAAGGAGAAAGTAAATCTGCGCGCCAAATTGCCCACTAATGCTGATTGCTGATTAACGGCGTCAATTGCTTCGGTTATAACACGCTCACGTTCATGTTCAAGGATAAATAGTAACAGGTAATGGCAAACCTGGTGCGACTGATGGTTAGACTTTGCGGAGGTGGCTCCCGCATCGGCGTCCGTCCAGTGTGCATGACTTCGTACAAGAATAACTGATTACAGAACTTCCCCAAGGGTTACCGATTCCAACTGGCATGCATGTTCACAAAGCGAAGACTCATCTAAAACACTCTTCTTCTGACAGCAACCGCGTCTGTGCATCAAACTACACTGCTTCACTACGCGGACTGACAGGCATGGACTCTTATCCAGTATGGCCACACTAAATGGAAGTACTTTCAAAATGATCTCTTATTCGCTCTCCTCTGAAGAATGTGTACACGGCCGGAGTAACACCATCAACAATCGTTAGGTACAAATACCCGAGGATGGTTAGAGCTTTGACAAAATTCTATCCTTGATAGCCTCGATTTCAAGGTTCTATCACTGTACCCGATGCAGCCAACTAAGATTTACTTCCACAAACTTCTTGGAATTGGGACTAAATTGCTGCTGGAGCGTCAGTCTTAATGAGATGAAACTTGCAGTTAAACGTTTGCAGGCTCCTCATTTATCCCACAATCAATCGACTGTGATGGCCTACAGTTAAAAATCTAACGGTGAGAAAATTCGATGGAAATATATCATTATCTGAAAAAATAGACAATGACGAACATAATTGACCACCTCGAATATATTCATGTACTGCAAAATTCCAGATCAACTAAGAGAAACTTAACTGAGCCACATGGTACAAACTACCGAACGTATTGGTGCACAGCGTGCAGGTGCATACAGCTCGGAGGGCGGCGGATGTCAAGAATGATGTGCAAAATTGATTAGACTACGTGCCAGAGGATTAGAAAGGGCATAACGTTTAGCTGGTTGGAGGAGATGATTGGAAGGCTGCTATAAGAGCTTCAGACCGTGTCTCTATCTCTCTGATGTACTCGGCCAAAACTCGTTGTTGATACGACCCATTCTCCTGCACAATTACAATAGTTCATCAGTAGGAACTCCTTTCGAACAGAAAATAGCAAAACGCAGGTCTCAAGAGTATGACAACTGGAAGACACGATATTGAACCCAAATTACAGCTCTGGACACCCTATGTCTCCATTGAGTAATTTTCTGGTGCACTGCAAATTGAATGGAGGACAACTGCTAGAAAAATACTCATCTGCCACCGACATAACAAACGCGAATCTGATTTAAATATCCCCACAATCTACCTATGATATACTTTACACGGCATGAGCTGGGGTGTAAGTCTGATTCAAAGAGTAAGAGATTACTCACAGTTCTCATAAGTGTTCTTTCTATTCTCCTATCTAACGCTTTGAAAAAATCTTCGGATAATACTGTGCCGCCCCCGTATGTGAGTCCATCCCTCAAGAGATCATTCCATTTATCCTCATCCGCTGAACGAAAAAAAGTAACGTGAGATTTCAGGAATCCAAGAACAAACATGCATGGTTAAGATGACAAACTCATATATAAGTAAAATTAACAGCTGCAGATCAACCATGAATTTCTCTGTCTACAATGAGAGTGTTCATTAAGGCTGACTTGCTGAGCGATGTCTCTATGTAATAGTCAGCTTGCATCCAGTGCGAGGACATACCATCCAGGACTTTCTCAAGCAGCTCTTCAGCTTTATCGACAACACCATCTGAAACCAGAAGAAAAATATGTCAAATAGTGTTAAGAAACGTGATTACACTGATAAGATAATCTCAGCAGAATTGATGATAGGGACGAATTCCATACCTTTAGAAGCATAGCTGCGTTTGGAAAGTAAACAAGCTGCATAGAGCTGCAAAACTTTTTGGAGTATAGCTACCAAACCAGGTTTATCCTGGTCTTCCTTGGCCTGGCACACAGCGCAATTATCAGATCTTTTCCGACTACATAGAAGATGCAAAAGACATTAGGATGGGCAATCACGGTGGAATAAGACAAAGCAGGAGGCCGTAATGGACAGACATAAATACTTGACAAATGCACTCTTGAGAGAATTTGGCAACAAAGGAAAAATCAGTTCTTACTTGTCGTAATTGCGCACTGACTTCAGACAAAAAACTTTCATCTAAAAAGTTCTCCAATTCCCTCTTCTCTACCTCCTGTTATTCAGCCAGCACAAGAACTATCACTGCAAGATAATGCTGTAAAGCACGTGAATCACGAGATCCTTTCCGGAATCCCTTAAAGATATGAAAAGGCTCATAAAGAATTTACTCAACACTATGTTTTAAGATTTATTTCTATAGAGGTACTCTTGGTTACACAAAAAGTTGTGCTGGTGATTTCATTAGAGGTAAACGAAACGAGAAGCTCGGAGTAGACGATCGATTTGCAACTAAGCAAGAAACATGTCCGTACCTTTCGCATCTCTACAAGAGTGCCTTGATTTTTTGGTGGCCAAACGATTTCGTCGCCTTCTTCCGCCAAAGGTTTGATGATCGCCTTCAGTACATCTGTGGACGACTCAATTTTCTCCTATACAAAATCCAAACACAATGCCAAAAATAAGGAACAGTTGGACAAACGGATGAAAATTCTTACTTCATACAATGTTCAGGGGTCACAAAACCTGTGGTGACCGTACCTTCGTCTTACTTACAATACGCTCGACAATATTCATAATTTGAGAAGCCAGCTCTTCATACTCTTCCTGCACATAGCATTTCACAAGCAGCATTAGACCAATCCATCGATAAGAACCACTCGCGACCAGCCATCCTATCTGAGAGGATTTAAAATCTTCCAGGGAGAATAAGTACTGTTGCTTCGAGGCAATGCGACCCACTATAAAGATATGTCGCTCAATGTTAGAAGATCACTAACGCTGATAATTCAAGTGTGATGTGGTCAATCCCCAGGGGCAAAATAACTTATCTTCTCTGTGTGCACCAAGTTGGTGCTGACTAAATTTCAGCATCTAGAAGAATATTTTTAACTAAATGTGACGTGGAAGTAGACTACAAACCACAAAATGTCTCCCAAATCCAATCCACTAAACCATGTCATTTAAACAATGCATTGGTTGCTTATACCTGATCGTACTATAATCACTTCATGACAACAGAACTTCGTCTCGATAATTGCGCATTAAAAATCTCATGATTATAACAGGCAACAGCAGTGTCGAGCAGCTCTTGTTCATCGAATGCTAGATCCCAGTAAAGCGTGATGAAAAGGCAAACTTACTCTGTCGTCATCTGTTATGCAAAGGTCTGCCCGAGCAGCAAGACGTAGCCAGAAAGGAGCATCAAATGCTAAGACATTCTCTGCCACTAACTGCGCCATCTGAATGACACTTCAGCTAATAATTAGAAACATGGAAGATGATGACAGTCACGCAATGCTTGGCGATTGTATCTATTCGTATCTGTGATTCTGCCAAACTACATGCAAACTCCCCGTCCGCAGTTGTTTCTCAGTAGACGCATTGTTTAACAGAATCATATATAGCGACTATTCTGCAGTTTAAAATTCACATATGTACGCACATTGTGATACTCAGTACTCCGAAGATTGTCGATGAGACGATCGATTTCCACGGTCGTTTTAAATGCTTTCTCGGTCCCTGCACCAAAACCTGCTGCAGCAACTAGAGTCGTGTTCCTGGACATCCCCAAGAACCACTCAAAATGTTTAATTCAAAACCGTAATGTTCAAACTATCTTTAATTTCACAGTCTTCAGAGAAGTGCGATCGATTGAGAGAAAGGAAGCAAACAACACACACCGATGCACAAGAGACCTACCTTGATATGGTAGAGATATGAAGGGGAAGAGGCAATACTTGTCGCTGGAAGTCTCTAGTCCTCAATCCACATTTAAATCTGCTCCATCCCTTAACAATTATCCATTCGTCAATGCCCTGAACACTACTATTTGTATTAAATTTCAACTCAGTGCGTTGTAAGAAGATGTGTCTATAAAAGAGATTGCCAATTTAAGATAAAATGTCAAAGTCTCCTTAGAAAAAATAACTTTACGAAATAGATACAAAAACTTGTTGAGAAACCTTGTAAATGCAGACCGTCGTACAACATCAGTTCGAATATTGTCTCACTAACCAGTATGCAGAATCAGATAAATGCAAATTATACTAGAACTCTAAACCTCACTCTCCATCTGCAGATGAATTAGAACATTCTCAAGGTTACATACAATCCTAGTAAGACCTAGTTTTTCAGTTCGCATTCCAAAGATTATGATTGAGCTTTACATTGTCTCCAATTCAACTCTGCAATCCAATCAATTCTAATTTACACACTTCCTCCAATCATCCAGTATTGCTCCGACTCAATAGATTCTCGCCGTACCTGACGTCTGCGGAAAAACTCCAACCTCGCAGGCACGAGGATAGTTCCAACTACGGAGACGCTGGCCATGGCGCATTGACCTGCCATTGCCGCTCCTTTTCAAATTCCAGCCTTCAAATAATCTCTGAAAACAATCGTAAAGAAAAGCTTCAAGAACTCCAATGCAACCGAAACCTTAACATCTCATTCCGCAAATTCCAGAAAGGATTTTGACCTCGCTGCAGATTCCGAATCAAATGATTCAAATGGGGAGCATCCGTCATGTAATATAAATGAGTGGTGAAAAGTTGCTCCGGTTCCACCACAGCCTCTATCGCGAGTCTTCCAAAACGAGCGGGCAGGGTGGCCAGAGTCTCACCCGTTCCGGGACACGCCCGGTCGTCTATCCGGAAGACCTGGTTGAGGAGCTGGCGCCTCGCTGGACTCATTTCATTTGTTACGTAACGGACCACTCCACGTGGATTATCTTACGTGGACAGCAAGAGGCGTCTGACTTGGATGTCACACCTGGATGCCGGCCAGCATTGCAGTATTGATTATTTTGTTATTTTATTTTTCGCAGGCTGCTCTCACTGGTTCACCAAATTCAGGCTTTTGCTACGGCACCGTTCACACTAAGTAGTACACTGTATACTATGGGCAAAACATAAGGGGTGCAATAAAACATTCAATTATTTTGGTAATTTGTGCCATACATTGTTAATGATGGATTGTAGGATTGTAAAATGAATTACCTCCATATTTGGGAAGCCCGCAAGCCATCGTGCAGAGAGGGGAAATCTCTTTTTTCCCACTAAATAATAAGGTGGGTACACCTAAAATGGCCACTTATTCTTATTGTGCCTAGTTCCTGTCATCATGTTGTTCAGATTTTTATATAGTCTTGTTGGCAAGTGAAAACATGTTCCAACGCACCAAAGAACATAGGATTTGGATACCGTATGTAAAAGTTATTAACGGTCAAAGCCTGTTTCTGAAATGGCCATCTACTGGTTACATGACTGATTTCGGAAATGTATGCACATTGTAGATGGCGCTTTAAGGTCAGGTGCCATTTTGGATGTACCTACCTTATATTGCAGTTGGCAATGTAATATGGCAAATGCTTTAAAATAGAATGATTTGTTTGTCTAGCTCTGTCTTTTAGACAAGAGACTATGGCATCAACTCAATTTCTTGAGTTAATCCCTAAAGGACCAACATGCATTTTTTGGGTGTATAGAAATTTTGGGTAGGTACGTGTGATTGGAAATTTGAATATTTTGGGCTAAAATTTTAATAGAAGGTGGGGGCGAGGAATATCTTCATGTATACCAAATTTCATGACATTTGGAAATATGAGTCAAAAGTTACGGCCTAATATGTTGCTTTTTTTCGTAACTGGGCAGTCCGGGCAGATTAGAAAAAATCACTTTTTTCAAAAATAAAAATCTTAAACTAGTTTTTTACATTTATATACAAGTGGAAAGCTTTGAATCATTCCATTTCAATCAAAGAGTCAAAAGTTATGAGGTTTTTTTGTTTGCGGGCAGTTATGGATTCTCTACTATTAAAAAAACTTTGAAGTCATTTATTTCACTCAATTTTCAATATTTTTGGAAAAAAATAAAACCCTAGGATTGAGATTGATTGTTACAACATTACAACCATTGGGATTGGCATTTTTTAATTCCACAATTAAATTCTTAACGATTTAGTGTTATGAATCATTCTCTACTTCTCTCTACTTACTATTTTTTTCCTATATGTTGTTCAATTCCAAATGATGTGAAATTTTTTGAGCATATCCCCATCTTGTTTAGGAAACTGAATTAAAAGAAGCACCACCATTTTCAACATTTTTTCTTTGAGAAGTGAGCATGTGAAGTGCAGCTGCCCGGTTTTTTGCAGGATTGAAAAAATGGTTTTGGTGAATTTGAATGCTTATATCTTTTGATCCACATGGTCGAATTTTCTGAAATTTTTACCACATGTTGTTTAGACATTATACTACGAGATCCTACGGTTACATATGTCAAAAATTGTTTTTTTCAAGAAAATTGGTAGTTGTACTAGAAATGGCAGTTTTGGAGCATTTTTGGTGAATACATAGTCATGGAACTTTAGGGGTTAAGTTTTGGAATCCTGGTGGAAGCACCCAAAAACGTCCAAATAAAGAATTCAGTATAGGTAGAGGCAATTTTTTCTAAAAATAATATCTAGTATTAGCGAGTGAAAATCATAAATATTAAAAAAAATAGATTTTTTGAATGTTGTATGTAATTTCTATAATTTTTCAAAGTATTGGCTCCCTAGACCAATGAAACTATTCAATAGATGCCCCCAAATCTAAACATTGCTAAAATCAATAGTGAGCCAATTAGACTTTGGTATGTGTCTTTTAATTGCATTAGTGAATTACAGTCAAACATTTAGCAAATACATTCATTGTAGTCTAAGGATGGTTTGGGATGAATTTGGGGTCCACTGCAAGGTATAGGTGTAGTATTGGGTGATCCTCCCTTATCTACACCAACATTCACAATGCACAATATAGTTAGGGTTTAGTTGGAATTGAAATGTGGAATTCAACTAATCAATAGATTAATATTATTGTTTATCTAGGATAGAGCTGACAAGTTATACTATTCTTGTTTATTTTCCATACAATATTTCAACAATTCCAACATATTTATTTTAGAAGTATATTCTTTATTGATCATGACTAGGTATATGGTCAATTTCGTTAAAATGGTGGTATTCCGAGTGCCATTTTGCCATATTCCATGTGCCACTTTGACAAATTTCAAGTGTCATTTTGACATATTTTGTGTACCATTTTGACATAGAGGCATAGTAGTAGAGGAAAAAAATGTGCCATTTTAATGGATTGTCGCCATTTTAACGAAATTGACCATGTATGGGAATGTCAAAAAGTACCTCCTATTTTAGAGTAGTTCATTTAGTAGTTTGTAGTTCATAATTATTATATAATAAGCCAAATTTGGTCAATTTTTGGTGAAATCATTTTAAGATAAAGAAGGAGAGGCCTAACATTGATAATGATGATGAATAATCCCAATAGATGTCAAAGACTTCAAGATTGCATTACACCAAAGAGCATGCTATACCAAACATCTTTGAAAATATGGATTACAAATTATTTTGCAACACATATATTATCTTATAGATTGCAGAGTCTTCAAGATAGATTTTCTTATATGAACAAAATATTTGGTTGTTGAAAATATTACAAAAAATTGAAATTTAATGAGTTATAACCGAAACAATTACAAATTTAGATATGTATTAAAGCCTCTTCTAGCAAAACTACTTGTTTAAACTATTGTGACATGTTGAATTAAAAACAAATATTTGTCCATACTATGAAATTAACTCCAAAGAGGCCAAGGCCTTTTTTTCACAAAAAAAACACTCATAACTACCATTTCTATTGAAAGGAGTAAAATATTTTGAAAATTATTATATTTGGACATCTAACCATAAGATCTTATACCTAACTAGCATGATAATGTGCAATATAAATTTCAAATTTTTTGATTGGATAGATTGCAAGATATTTGCATTTAAAGTGAAGAAAACAAGGGGTTTTTTTGCTCATTTTCAGATTACCAGTAGATTATTTGACTTTGAACCTTTATAGCTTAAATTTTCGGCACTATAGAGTTTTGAGCTTTAAATCTTTATAGTGAGGATTTGAGTTGAGAGTCTTGGGGGGGGGGGGGAAACTCAAAAAAATTTTATTTAATTCTTAAGGAAATTGTTAAATAGAAGTAGGTACATAATAGAAAGAAAAATCTAAATTATTAATATCTCTAAGATGGAATTAAAATGCACTAATTCCAATGGTGAGGTTGTTCTAGCAAACAAATAAAACCGTGTGGAAATTTCTTTTTGAAAAACTTCAGAAATTGCATTGAGAAATGAATTGTGCAAGTTATTTTTTTAAAGAAGATGCTTAGAGTGCCCAAAAAACAAGATAATAATCTATGAAAAAAATATTTAAATAAAAGAAGTTCAAAATTTTGAAATTTTTTGTTGTTGTTTGGTCTCCCTTGTTTTAAGATTATTTGGCATAACTTTTGTTCCTAGGCACCAATTGTAAAAAACATTATATTTTTACAATGCTAATCAGATTTTTTAGCTTAAAAAAGAATTCCAAAAAATCATGACAAAAATTGAGACCTAAGTCCAATTTGTCTCCCACAGGACCAATGACAATGATCCTTCAATAGGAGTTAACCCCTAGAGGACCAAGGCCATTTTTCTATCAAAAACCTCTCAAAACTACCATTTCTGTTGCATTCACCCAAGAAAACAAAACAAATTTTTTTTTAAGAATCTAACCATAGAATCTTGTATTTAATTTGACTTAGATCATGCGGTAAAAATTTCATGAAGTTTGACTGTGTAGATTGGAAGATATGAGCATTCAAAGTTGGAAATACAAGTTTTTTTGAACTGTGGTCTACAATTTCAGATGACTTTGACTGCCATTTGTAAGAAAAATTGCACTAAAGAACTTGAATTTATATTTTTTTTGTGTTAAATAAATTGAGTTGAAAGTCTAGGAAAAAAAATTCACACAAAAAACACTTGATTTGCATTCTTTAAAAAATTGTTAAGTAGTTGTAGGTTTAAAATTGAAAGAAAAACTAAATGGTTAATACCTCTAAGTTGGGATTGAAATACAATAATCCCAATGGTGAGATTGTTCTAGAAAGTAAACATAATATTTTCCAATAATTTTTATTGAAAAATTGTGAAAATAACATTCAAAAATGAATCCTATAAGTTATTTTTTCAAGAACAAGTTCAGATTGTCCAAAAAACAAGATTGTCCATAACTTTCTCATTATAAGTTCAAATGGAATGAATCAAAGCTTCACATGTAGGCAAAAATATATTGTTTAAGGGAAAAAAAAATTCTGCCCACTAAATGAAAATTTGGGCCTTTTGTTGTATAATTTTTGCTCTTGGTCACCAATTGAAATAAAAATTACATTTCCATGAAGCTAATCAGTTTTTCTATCTTGTGAGAAAGTTTCAAAAGGTTTCACTAAAAATTGAATTGATAGAAACCTACCAAAAATCCATTTTGTTCCCCAAAGGGACAATGGTCCCTTAGGGGTTAAGTGAATTTGTGAAGTCCAATAATAAAACAAGTTCCAATAATCCAAAAGACTAAAATTTAATAAAAAGAATAAACGATTGTCTAGAATGTGAATCATAGGTATTTTAGCAAATTTTAGTATGATTTACAATCACAATCACAATCAATATAGAGATGAATTATACTATTCAATTTCACACAATAATTGAAGTCACTCAATGTTAATTCTATGGATTTGCATTTCTCACTACAACACAAAAGTCTATAATGGACTTGACATACTTTACCAATGAAATCAAGTTCTCATTTGGCATGTGCAAACCAAAAAAATATACTACCAATTTTTCACAAATGAATGACAAATGTGTATTGAAATATTACTGTATTAATGCCAAAATAAAATAGAATTAATATTTTAATTACACCAATTAGCTAATTGAAGAATTAAAGAATTTTTAAAATATTTAGATATATTGCGGTACATAAATTGCCCTTGTATATATGTTTTAAGAAAATTTAACACTCTTTTCAATTTTTTAATAATTCAGTCAAACTAATTAGTGAAAAAATACATTTTATACAAACACTTTTTTTCCCAGATATATTATTTAGTAGAATAAAAATTATTTTTTGAATTTTTTCATAGGAATTTTACAAATTTATAAGTTTTATTGGATAAAATACTATTGTTTAGAAGAAGACTCCAATTTTTTTCATTATTCAGTCTGAAAATCTCCAAAAATAGTAAAAGAAATTGAAAATATATGAAATTTTTATATATTATTTCACATTTTCATTTTATAATTTTGGAGTGAATTTTAAGAAACAAAAGAAATTAAGATATATGTTTAGTCACAATATTTCACTCAATAAAAATTAAAAATTTGTAAAATTCTTACCAAACCTTTAAGAAAAAGTTCTCATTCAACTTACTAAAAAATCTTTTAAAAATCTATACTTGTAGAAGAAATTTCTTCACTAATAAATTTGATTAAATTATAAAAAATCCAAGAAATAAAATTCAATTTTTAAAAATTCACATCATTCAAGTATGTTACTTGTACTTCAACATGTCCAAATTATGTTGGAAAATGTAATTCTTCAATTAGTTATGGTAATTTTTGAATATTTATGAGAGCCATTGTATATACAACTTTAATTAATATTTAGTATTCAATTGTATCAACATAATAAGGTGAGACTTACACCTAATTATGATTGTTTTCTAAAATAGACCCCTATAGATTCTTGCCTAAAATGTATTCCTACTATTCATGAAAGTTTATGGTCAATTTTAGAAAAAGTAACTTGACCATATTTGCAGTACTTTGAATATTTGTAGTTTGTTTATTCAAGGTTCAAAAAATATATTGTATAAAAAATCTAGAATCCCCTACAGAGTCCCTCAACTAATCCATCAAATGTTTTCCAATATTATAATGAAAATCATATTCGATTGCTTATTTGTGAGATTTTAGATGTAGCTACTTTATAAACAAAAAATTGTTGTTAGCAACTAAACCTAAAGTGGGCACTGCCAAAACTAAATTGCCATCATCCATCTGTGCACATCTCCAAGATCAATTATGTAGGAACAAAATTAGATGCATTATTGAATGTTGACTTTTCAAGACCACTATGGCTCTAGTATGTCATTGGCAACTTGTCACCATCGCCATCACAAGTTCTAATTTATAACCTTCTCTCCTTTCAATTTGCATCTTACACCTTTAGATCATAAAGATTGAAGGTTGTAATTAAAAAGTGAACAACCAATTATGGTTGATAACATACTCACTCCAACCAATGCTCGTTGGTTATCAAATACATAACCTACTTACTCTAGTGATCTTAGAACAGATTCAAGGTTTTTAGCCAAATGTTCATTTTTTGAAGATTTTTGAAAATTTATACAAAGGGCATGAAAAAAAGAAGTAGAAAATGAGCGAAATTTAGCTAGTTTTGGAATCACTGACTCACTCCTACCATAGCTAGTTGGTAATCAAATACATAATTGATTTTCTCTACAAAGGTAGAACCTAACTTTGCTCCTTCATAGCTTGTGCATATGATATCAAAATGTCACGCTCTTTGGTGCGTTGGAACCTCCTTTCACTTCCCAACAAGAGAATATTGCAAATTGGACCAGTCTAACAATAGTCCCAAACGTAAGCACAGAAGCAAAAGTGGCGGTTTTGTGGAACCCACCTTGTAAGTTGAGTAGCCCCATGTCTGCACACTCTTGCTGACTAGACATTGGATTTAAATATACTGGAAATGCGAGAATGATGAATCTAAAAGGATGGAGGATGTTGAGGATCTACGAATCTTTGATACCTGCAGAAACCCTACCGAAGTTTCTGTACAGTCATCAGTCGTCTACCTTATAAGTTAGTGCTCATTTCTGATTTTTTTTCTTTCTGAAAAAGATCTGTTATTTAAGTGCCGGCATTAGGAAATGTATTAGATAACTGATGAGCTGCACTAGCGGCAAATAGATTATCATACACAACCAATTTGGTGCATTTTTCAATCACAACTTTTGATCTTCATGACCCAAGAGTGTAGGAAGCAAGATTATGAGTTGCAACTCATGATGGCAATGGTGACAGTTTGTCAATAGGATGGTGCCACCTTAGCCTTTGAAAAGTCAACAACCAATTATGAACTCAACACCTCGACTAGGAAAAGCATGTCATATCCATGTACGTAGCAAATGTTCATAAAATCAAACCACCTTGATCACTTAATGAGATGGAGTGTGAAGCACTTGTTCTCCTTATCCAAGCAAGTGACTATTATATATATAACCCCTAAATGCATTATATTTAGGCATCTACTAAATTTTGGAATTACATAAAATCTTACTAAATTACTATTTTGGATAGTTTCTTTGGTTGAATACTCTTTATGTCTCAATATAAATCTATAATTTTTCAAAAGAAACTATGGGAGTACAATGAATTTATTTTGAGACAAAAAGAACATAGTCTTAAGAGGTTTGTTGTAAATAGTAAAAATTTGATTCTTAAATAAATCACTTATGATTTTTCAATTAGAGATTTTGTGCAAGGGTGTCCATTGCAAAACTTGATTTATAATGGAAAAAGAGGACTGTAAGACTTCAAATCACTTTCACAATTTCAACACCTTCTTGATCAAACTTTATAATCTTTCAATCCATAAGTGATGTTGTTGAGTTTTCTTTTCCTATGTGGTTCATAACACATTTTGTTTGAATTCTTACAATTATAACAAGAATTATAATTTCAAGTTAATTGAAAGAACTTATCAGGATTTGGGCTTTTGTTTAGTTTTAAGAAATCTCCAAGAAGATAAAAAAGGCCTTGGACATTTAGAGCTCATCTTTCAACCAACTACAAGTCTCCTCCATTGAAGTCTCCTAGTATGTCTTTTTTTCCATTTACAATGTTGTATGTGTTATTTGGAAGACCATGACAAATTAACAACTTTGTTGTGTTAACCCCTTAAATTCCTTGACTATGTTTACTCCAAAAACGGTCAAAAACTGTCATTTTTAGTACCAATACCAATTTTTTCTTAAAAACATTTTTTGAGATTTAAAACCATAGGATCTTGTAGTAAATTGGTTTGTGAACGTGTGCAAAAAAATTCAGAGTTTTTCACCATATAGATTGCAAGATATTTGCATTTGAGTGCTTAAGAAGCATTTTTTTCACCCTGCGGCAGTTGCACTTCAAAAGGCAAAAATCATATGAAAATGGTCCAAAATGTTTGTGCCTCTTTGGATTCATTCTTGTGGCTAAGTAGGGTACTTGCCTAAAAAATTTCAAATTGTTTAGAATTGTACAACATATAGGAAAAAATAGTAAGTAAAAAAAAGTACCAAATGATTCAAAATACAAAATTGTTAAGAATTTCTCAATGAAATTGGAAAATGCCAATCTAAATGATTGCAATGTTGCAATAAACAATCTATATCCTATGATTTTAATTTTTTTTGAAAAATATTGAAAATTGAGTAAAATAAAAGATTTCAAAGTTGATTTTAGAGTAGATAAACTATAATTGCCTGCAAACAAAAAAACCTCATAACTTTTGACTCATTGATCAAAATGAATTGATTCAAAGCTTTCAATGGATATGAAAATGAAGAAACTAATTTCAAATTCTCGTTTATGGAAAAATTGATTTTTTCCAATTTGCCTAAACTGCCCAGTTACAAAAAAAAGTAATATATTAGGCCATAACTTTTGACTCATATTTCCAAATGTCTTGATTTTTAGTCGAAGATATTCCTCGAAGATATTCCTCGTCCTCACCTTCTATTAAAATTTGGACCCAAAATATGAAAAAAAATTAATTAATTAATTATATATATATATAATATAGTGGGGTTCAACAAATGAAGAGTCACTATTGCAAATGTCTTTGTAGGCTTTAACACCTCCAATCCAACCCAACCTAAATTTCAAGATCCAATTTTCACTGTGCAAAACAATTGCACCCAAAGGGCCAAGCCCAAGCCAAGCCTTGCCAGTGGAGACTCGTAGCTTAGACCACTCCAGACGCAACAAAGTTCATTCCAAACATGCCACTTACAAGTACTGAGTGGACTACTCCAGTCTATAGTGTAGTGCCCATTCAGCCCTCTCTACAGTGGAGTTCATCGTAAACTTGGTGCCATGGGGGGACCAGGGCTGGGGTAAACTGACCCCTCGCTCAGTCACTCAGTAAAACACTAAAAGAATTTTAATTTTCCATGCAAGATCAAATTTGAAAATTTTGAATTCATATTTGCAATCGGAGGTCCAAAAGGGGTGTACCAGGTAAATTAAGTAAGCACAAAATAGGGGGCTTTTATTTTTACATGCACCCCTAGAATGACTTGGGACAGTTGAGCGAGGGGGCGAATTCACTACAATCGGGGACTATGGTGGAAACACCCATAACGGTCCAAATAAGGACATAGTTGGAGGCAATTTTTCGTAAAACTAATATTTTCTAGTATTAGTGAGTGAATATCATGAATATTATATTAAAAAATAGATTTTTCAGATGCCGTATGTAATTTCTATAATTTTTCAAAGTGTTGGCTCCCTAGACTACTGAAATTGTTCAATAGATGCCCCCAAATTTGAACTGTGCTTAAATCAGCAGTGAGCCAATCAAATTTTGGTATGTGTTCTTTAATTGCATCAACAAATTACAGTCAAACATTTGGAGAGCACATTCATTGTAGTCTAGGGACGGTTTTGGATGAGTCTAGGGTCCACTGCAAGGTACAGGGACAGTATTGGGTGTTTCTCCCTTAGGAGACGGAGTTTGGAAAAAACACAAGACAAAACTCCTTAGAACATGTTCAGTTCTTTTCTTCTATTCTCAGTTATCTTATACCTTCCCATGACATCCCTTTTCAAACTGTGGTTTCTTTACGATTAACTCTAATGGATTGAACTAGTTTCTGAAATAGACTATAATTGTAGATCTCCCAGAGTGTCAGTCGTCCCAAATATGGGGTAAAAATTAAAAGCAGGAACACATGGGGAAAGAGAACCAAGATGAGTCAATTTTGGCTATCAATTCACTCAGGTGTACCATATGGACTTTCGCACAATGGCTCTTGCCATGTATGGTTCACTTAACTCCAAATGGACTGAAGCAGTGATCTGAGAACAGATTCAAGGTTTTTAGCCAAATGTTCATTTTTGAAAGATTTTTTAAAATTTATACAAAGGGCATGAAAAAATTAAGTAGAAAATGAGCAAAATTTAGCTAGTTTTGGGATCACTAGATTGAAGCCATTTTTCTCCCAAAACCACTCAAAATTGTTGCATTCATCCATGAAAATGGAAAAAAAAAATTTGAGAATTTAAATGTAGGATCTTGTACTTAACTTGTTTGAAATCATGTGGTAAATTTTTTTTGAAGTTTGATCATATAGAGTAAAATGTATGAGCATTCAAAGTATTTTTTCAAGAAGATGCTAAAATTGTCCAAAAAACAATATTATTTATAACTTTCTCATTACTAGTTCAGATAGAATGAACCAAAGTTTCAAATGTGGACAAAAACATATACTTTTAGGGAAAAAAATCTAAGACTTTTATTTTATGTTTTTGCAAAAAAAAACTTCTTACCTACCTAGTTCAGTTTTGGACTTTTTGTGTTATAACTTTTGTTCCTCTGCACCAATTGAAATTTAAAAAAACAACTATATTCCCTCAAAGGTAATTAGTTTTTCTATCTTACAAGAAAGTTTCAAAAAGTTTCACCAAAAATTGAGGTCATAGGAACTTGCTCAAAATCCTTTTTGTCCTCCAAGAGGACAATTATTGTCCTTTAGGAGTTAAGAAGCAATTATGATGTTTCTAACCCGAAAAGGCTTGGACCTTGAGGGTTCACCTATGGTCTTTTGGGGTTTAGAAACATAATTTCAAATTTGCGTTGTAGTCAACACAAAACATCGTCTAGACTATGTTGAAGTCACGTTAAAGGCTTCAAACTTTCTTCTAGTATCTTTTCATAATTTTCACCATTGAAAATTTCAACATGCAAGCTTTGATTTGAAGCTATTTGCAAAAACTATTTATAAGAGAAAATTGCATTTTAACAATTGCAAGGTGGATTGTTTAATGAATTTGATATTTTTTTCATGTAAAATTAGGTTTTTGAAAGTGCAATTTAATAAACTAACACTCTTTGTACGTAGTTGTTCATGTTACATCCAATCCCAAAGAACTTTTATGTGCAAATTTTTGAAACATTGTTAGCAAAGGCAACATACTAAAAATTAAAAAATGTATTAGTATAATCTCACAACTCCTTTGAAATTTCAAACTCAAAATTAGTGTGCATACTAATAAACAAGCTCTACAAGTATCTATATGGTAAGATTTGGAAAAAAACATATTTTTTTCACTAGAGATAACTACAACTCAATGTTCTTTTTTCATAGTGAAAATACACTTGGGAAGACTTGGGGATATAGGAATTAAGCTATTCTATTGCAATCAAAAGTGGAGCAATCCCATTGTAGACAAAATTATAATGTACATTTGAGAACTTGAATGTACACCACCATTCCAATTTTGTCCACAATAGGCTTGCTTCAATTCTAACCCCAATGGAGTAGTTTACATTATATGTGACTAAGATATGAAAATTTTAATTGTACAATCTCATAGTGTGCTTGTTGTAGATGATGTAAACCAAATTTAGAGTCATTTGGTTGCAAAGATTGCAAGAGTATAATGCTTTAGTGTAGAAAAAGGACAATGAAATGTTCTTGATAATAAATTTGGAGGTGAAAATGATTTTTTAATACACTCAAATGAAAAAAATTTAAACTATTAAGTGCTTCAAAATCAACATATATCATTCATTCAACTCATTTTTGTTTGCAAAATGGCTTTGGAATAGCAAAAACTAGCAAAAAAAGTTGCAAAAAACACACTTACGGCTCAAACTCCTTCTAAATGTTTTCTAGTCACTTATTACTTCTTAGATGGTTATGAAATTTAAATTATCCAAACTAGACTAGTATGTGCAACTTTTAAGAAAAAACTATTGGAAACAAATACTACTTATGAAGAAGAAATAAGCCAACAAAGTTCATTGTAATCCAAAAATGTTTGGATTTTGAACTTTAAATTGCTTCTAAACGTTGAAAACAACTTGGATTGACATGGAAATTTTACAACAATAATAAGAGATTTAATAATATTTGTCCATGTAGTAAACACTTTCATTGATCTTTTATAATTTCTACATATAACATCCAAGATTGTAATCTTTAATGCTTCAAAATCCCTTTTAATTTGCCAAAAAGAATATTGTGTAAAATTGTCAAAAAGACCTAGAATTCTTTCTTCAAAATTCTAATGTTTATGCATGTAATTTCAGTTTGAGTGGGACTTTTGGATTAAAATTAACTTAAAAAAAATATTTCCTCAAGTTTTTAGCAATATTCTAATGGATTTTGTTAAACCAACTAGTGAAAACCAACTAGTACATGCCTTAGGAAAAAGAATGGCTCACAAGAGGATCTATGAATTCTCTAAATAGTCTATGAGCATATTCTTCTATTACTTTTAGTGTACAAAGGGAATATGGTACTTTAGTAAAAGTATTTCAAAGCAAAAATAGAATGTATTACATTATAAAATGATTGATTTGGTTACAACAATCAAAATTCACTTCCACTTTTTAAAATATAAATATCAATTGAACTAAAGACAATAAAGCTTCCACTAGTAAAAAATGTACAATAGAAGATTTTGACTTCTCTATAGAGATCAAGCTATGTTAGTAATAAAATTTAGTATTGGCCACATTAGTTGATAGTTGATAGTCCATATTAAAATGCTATGAGTGGTATTTTTTTGATGAATGATTTATCAACTATATTTTAGATTTTGTCATCTTTTTAACCCCTAAAGGACCAACATGCAAAATTTGGCAATATAGTGATTTCAAGCAGGTATGTGTAAGTGGAGATTTTCCTATTTTGGGCCCAAATTTTATTAGAAGGTGGGGACAAGGAATATCTTCAATGCATACTAAAAATCAAGACATTTGAAAATATGAGTCAAAAGTTATGGCCTAATACGTTATTTTTTTCTGTAACTAGGCAGTTCAAGAAGATTGGAAAAAATCACTTTTTTCAAAAATAAAAATTTGAAATTGGTTTTCATCACTTATGTATGTATGGAAAGCTTTGAATCATTCCATTTTGTTCAATGAGTCAAAAGTTACGAGTTTTTTTTGTTTGCGGGCAATTATGAATTTTCTACTCTAAAATAAACTTTGAAGTCCTTTATTTCACTCACTATTTTCAATATTTTTCAAGAAAAAAAAATCATAGGATGTGGATTGTTTATTACAACATTGCAACCATTGGGATTGGAATTTTTCAATTTCATAAATAAATTCTTAACAATTTTGTAAATTGAATCATTTACTACCTCTTTTTACTTACTATTTTTTATCCAGTATGTTGTATAATTTTAAACAATTTGAAAATTTTAAGGCAAGTACCTTACTTGGATTCAAGAATGAATACAAAGAGGCAAAATATTTTGGACCATTTTTCATATAGTTTTTGCCTCTTGAAGTGTAGCTGCCCTGTTTTCCACAGGGTGAAAAAAAGATTTTTGAGCATTAAAACATAAATATCTTGCAATGTACATGGTGAAAAACTCTGAAATTTTTTACACATGTTCACAAATCAATTTACTACAATATCCTATAGTCACAAATCTCAAAAAGTGTTTTTAAGAAGAAATTTGATATTGGTACTAAAAATGGCAATTTTTTTATCAATTTGGAGTAAATGTAGTCAAGGAACTTAAGGGGTTAATAGTTTTGATATCTATGCTCTTGATAAAACAATCCATCAAGAGTAAACACTTTCACATTTCAAGTTAAATAGTGTGGTAATATTAAATTTCATTATTGATGTAGTTCCTATATGAACCCATCCATACCTTCAGGGTCAATTTTTGTTCGTTTGTTTTGTTTTTTACATAGAGATCTCGAGAACCATACATCCTTTAGTAATATTTTTTGTAATGTCAGTAAGTTCATTGCAAGGAGGGTTGTACAAGTTATAATGGCACACTACCTTAAAGCACATAATGTAGTTATGTATTGAAAACTATTAGTGAGTGAGATATAGAGTAGGGCTATTTTTTGGCTTTTTGGTGCTAGTTTGTACCAGAAAAAATAATCTAGCTAAAATACATCCAAAAAAACACTGGAAAGCTTGGATGAAATCGCTAGACAACTTTGAAATAAAGAAAAATATTAGATGAATTTGCCTAATTTTGTATGAAAAGTTGAAAACCATACTATACATCCAAAAAATGGATGAATGTTGCAATTTGGAGCATCCCTGGGTGATTGCAAGAAACACCTGTCCTATTTTGTGTCACACGTCGCATTCTGATTTGTTTTTTGGCCATAACTTTTGTGTTTTAGCTTCGACTGACTCAAGATTTGTAGGAAAGGTACTCATAACTATCATAAACCTTCCATAATTTTTCATAATTTTCAAAAATAGTTTACTATTCAAAAATAGACCCCAATTGGATGTCACACTTGGCAGTTTAGGGGGTTTCAATACCTGAGCTATACCTTTTTTTAATGATTTTAACATGAAATTTGGATGAGATGGTCTTCTAATAGACTTCTAGCTTTCCAGGGAAGGATTTTTTTTAAAAGTTAATTTTGTGAGGTGTGGAGGTCTACAAAGTGAGTTCCCTTCTGCTTGTATTTTGAAACATATAAAATATTATTTTGGTGGGTTTTTCTGTGAATGAACATCTCCATAAAGTTGTTGCAAATGGGAACTTTTTTATTTTTTGAAAATATCTATTTTTACTATTTTTCCCTAATTAAAACATGAAGATATGTATTTTCTGGAGGTTTGGCACTTTTCAAGTTCTCCTACGAAGAGAATTTTTCTATCCATTTCCTTCAGTGAAAACCTTCATCTTAGAGGTATATACACTATTCATATTTTTAAATTAAAAAAAAAATTAATTTTCTAATTTTAAAGTACTCCCGAAAAAATCAGCCAAACGCAACAAATAGGACAGGTGTTTCTTGCAATCACTCCCCTATAACATTTTATGTTGCCATTGTGGCTATTCTCCAAAAATGAAAAAAACACTTTGATATGGAGTCCTTCAAAGAAGCATTGGCTATTTTGGTTTTGGTGACAAGCTTCTAATCTCACATTACATGATGATTTATATCTCTAGCAAGGTTTTCTTTCTTTTACTTTCTTTGAAACAAATGTATGAATTCCATTGATCATTGACAAGCTTTTCTATTGCTTATTAGTTACCAACTTGATTTTCTTTCTCAATGTTAAAAATACAATTGCAACTCTATTTCTTGTGACTGGTGATTTTCAATGCTACCTATGAGTGCTTTCAAATACTCTACTTTCCAAACTTTGTATCCCTATTCTAAGCTTATTTTTGGCAAAATCTGAGAATTCATGGTTTCTTTCTTTCTTTTCCGCGCATCTCTTTATACTCTTGTATTCTTTTATGTACTTAACCTTCAAATTTCCCACAACCCAATTTGTAGGAGTTTTGGGTGTACCCACCTTAATTTATGCCATTCCAACTCATGGCATGAAAGTTATAAAATTTCTTGTTTTTTATGAATTAAAAATTTGAAAAATTACTTTTATTTTACTTTTATTTTCACTGTGGCAACAACACAGGTCGCACTAGTAGTATAAGTCAACTATAAAACCAAGCTCAAACTCGGTGCCCCCAAAACCTTTTCACCGCCTGACCCCCAACTAACTTACAGCAAAGTAAAAGCCTATCAATTGGATAGTCCTTCACTATCTCAAATCAATGTCCCGTCTCTAATAGGGTCAATTGCCCGAGGCAGGTCTGTGACCTGCCCCAAGAAACTACTGCAGCGTAACATCCTCGAATACTATACGAATTTCATACGTACAACTCACCAAATACATACACAAGTACGCGTATAATACATTCGAACGTCGCCCAAACGAGCGAAACAATAGTCGCCACGTCAGCTCCGGCCCACTGCGGAAGAAGACGCGCCTAGCTCCATCCCGAGGGACCAGTCGCGATCCAACGGCCCGAGAGAGGCGCGTGAAGATCGGACGTCCGAGACTCATCGCGAGGCTAGGGTTCGGAGCCCTGGAGTGCGGAGCGGAGCGTCGCCTTTCCACGGCAGCGCTTGCTCCTTGCCTTGTTGGACTCGTCGTTGGTTGATGTGGAGCCTGCAGCACTAGTGCTCTCCACTTATCACAGCCTCCCCCCATCCGAGTTGCCTGGCCGACGACGACGACGACGATCATCGAACGAATTGCCATACATTTGGGGCAAGAGTTGCGACGACGCGAGGACGATCACAACGGAAGAGCCACCAACGACGGACGCGCTTCCCGTTGTTCGAGGTGTGTCCCCCTTCCGGTAGTTACTGGCGAGGGCCGAGTTCCTTTCTTCGTCGTTAGGGAGAGGTGGAATGAGAGTTTTTCGTGGTTGCGGGAGAAAGAACAAGGAGGTGCAGCCATAGTTGTCGTTGCCAGCAGGTGAGGGTCGACGTGGAGGGGGTGGGTTTTTTTTTAGGCCTTTTTCGGTTTGGGTTGTGGGAGCCTGCCTTCCTGCTTCTGCGGGTTGGCCGCGTGCTGCTGAGTGTCGTCCTGTTTGGCATGGCGCAAGCGTTTTTCCACATCGTCTTGCTGCTGTGGCATGAGGGTTTGCCATTTCATCTGCCAACTCTGCTCCTCCCTCTTTCCTAGGTATGTGTGTGTAGAGGACGAGTGGTGGGGTTTTGTTTTACCCGCTCGCTTGCTCGTTCATTCGCTCGCCTTTTTTTTTTGCAAGTCGCGGTCGTTGCCAGATCTTGGTCTGAATGCTGTTGCCTCGCTTTTGCGGCTCGTTGCAAGTTATGATTGTGGTGTGAGTAGGGTGGTGGTCGTGGATGCTTTAGGATTTTTTTATAGTCAAATTTTAATACTACGTTCCAAGCCGTTGTGGGGTTTCGTATTGTCGTGTTTTAGGAAAGGGTTTGGATGATGGTATTGTTATCGGAGTGCCGGCGAGGAAGTGCTCGTGGTCGCTTTGATCCCTGGCGGTAGCATTTTGCGGCGATTGTGGTTTGATTGGGGAGGGCTTGCGGATAGGGGACATGGTTTCGGAGGTTGGTTGGGTGGTAATGTGGGAAGGGAGTGAATAGTATTGGGGGGTTAGGAGCTACTGCGGAGGAAGGGTAGGGGACTGCAGGGCAGAATGAGGGTGCATCGCGTGGTTTTCAGGCTGAGTTTGTGCACATTGAGGGTGGTGCTTCGCAGTAGTTACGAGCTTCCGTCATGACCTATGTCTCGGGATTTATTGGTGAGTAGTTTTGCTACCGCAGGCCTTGATGTCGACGTCATGACCAGAGGAGCTCCCTGACCGTTTTGGAACGAAGGAAGGAAAGGGAAGGAAAGGAAGGGCTTACGTAATATATCTGCGGGGTATTCGAAGGCGACGTGAAGTGGTACACGATGGGTGCTTCAGGAGAGACAGCAACTCCGCCTGCGACGTCGAAGGTGCCGAAAACCTCCAGCTCTCCAGTTACTCCAGGAACAGGCGCCGCCGCCACTGCGGTAGCGACGACCACGTCGCCGAGCCCAGTGCAGGATCCGCAAGCAGGCGCTGCTGGTTACAATGAATGGTTGGCCGCCTTCCAGGCCTACTACCAGGCGGGTGCGCAGCCTCCTGCGGGAGGGTTCCCGCACCCTTACATGTGGGGGGGTCAGCCCATGATGCCTCCGCCCTACGGTGGCCCGCACCCCTCTTACGGCGCCATGTATCCCCCCGGTGGAATGTATGGCCACCCCATGTACGGCCAGTACGGCGCACCCGCGTCGGAAGCCATGACGGGCGCGGAGCAGGCTGACGGGGGGAAGCCCAGCACGGAGGGCGCCAAGGCCGGCGAGGGCGCCAAACCAACCCCATTGAAGCGATCCAAGGGTAGTAAAGGCAGCCTGCAGCTCCTCAAGGTGGGCGAGAAGGGCAACGGCGTCTCACAGAGCAGCAATGGCGACGACAACGAGAACGACGGTGAGACGGGCAGTGATGGCTCCACGGACAACAGCCGAGAGGAAAATGCACAGAACCTCTTGGGCGGCAAGCGCAGCTTCGGGGAGATGGCCATCGAGGCTGGTGCGGCACCTTACATGCCTCCCCCTGGCGCTGTACCCGGGCCGCCGCCGCCCGTGGGTCCGCCGGGGTCTGGCGGCAGTTTGGACATGAGCTTGGACTACTGGAGTGCCGGCTCGGTGCCGCAACCTAAAGGTGGAAAGCGCGCGTCGGGAAGCCCGTCTACGAGCGCTCCGCCTGCGGAGCTTTGGCTCACGGACGAGCGAGAGGTGAAGCGGCAGCGGAGGAAGCAGTCGAACCGGGAGTCTGCGCGGCGGTCCAGGCTGCGCAAGCAGGCGGAGTGCGAGGAGCTCGGCACGCGCGTGGATACCCTGACGGTGGAGAACATCGCCCTGCGCACGGAGCTCAACCGGGTGACGGAAGAGTGCAAGAGATTACAGGCCGAGAACAGCTCCCTCGTGCAGAAGATCCGCAGCACGCCCCCGCCGGACTTAACTGCGCCAGCCGCTGCGGATTCAGGAGCCGCAGCGGCGCCCGTCGAGAATGAGGTCGTGGTGTCGGGTAAAGAGACGGAGGAGGCGCAAGGCAACGCTAACGGGATCGTTAAGGTGAAAGAGGACAAGGCCGCAGGTGAGAGAATAGGTCATTGATCATTTGTGTTTCCTATTTCCTACTTTCGGTTGCATTCCTTCGGATGGTTTTAATTATTTGAACTTGAGATATTTTGTAGTGTTTTCAAGGTTTTGAAAATGTGGGCTCTAGTGTATGCAGATGAGATATGAGTGCCGGGAAAAAGAATGGATTTGAAGTTTGCTTATTTGTCAGATTTAGCGTGCATGGAAACCTGTGCCTGTAGGCTTCTTGTGGTTTTATGTGGACTCGAGGAGAGAAACTCATTGGGGTTGTTGTTTGGTGCAGTCAACGGCGATGCAGGTGTAAAAGCACAAGACGAGCAAGGTGCTGCGGCGTAGGTGTTGTGGGTTGGGAGTCGGAGCTGACGAATCTTCAGGGTTCCTGCAGAACGATTTTGCTTTTTTAGTGTATTCAACCCTGCACAAACATTACAATTCTTCCACAGATGCGTGTATCCTGTTCAAGGGATGGTTGGTGACTGGAAGAGGTTGAAGTGAACAGTATTTCACTGCTGCTCTGGTCCAGCATTCTTTGGAAGTAGCAGTTTACACTCGGATTGTTGTTTAGGACACTCGTAGTTGCTGCCATTTCTGCTGCCATGGTTCAGTTCTGCCAGTTGCATCTGTACATTTTTACTTTTGGGCAATGGTGGTTTTTTCATTTTCTTATAACCATTTTGGATCGCAGCTAACATGTGAATATATGGGAGGGAGGTATCCCGTACTGAGGTGTGAATCCGCGTCGCTCGGTCTGCTGCGTCGTCGCTAATGTAGCACTGCATCCATTTCGCGCTTTATGGCGCCGGTTTATTTTTTTGATCTTTCTTGGAACTTGCTTTGAGTTGTTTTCATCCTTAGGCTACTTCCGGACGAGTTTGACTTGGAGTGCCGGTACCAGTTGTCACTTTTCTGACTCTGCTCATGAAGATCTTTCGCTATCCTTCAAAAATTAATTAAAAATTAATTGGTGTGGGAAGGAGCTGTATAAGCGATTTGACCTCCCCTGCCTTGTTGAAGTTGCTTTGTTTCCACGAGGTAGTAGTTTAGTACTTTCAGAAGCGAGAGTAAACATCTGGACACTTGAATTTCAGTAGATGCAAAATGTTTTCTTCACAATAATCAAACAACTTAAAGGTACTCTTGAAGTTACGTCACCAGAGCATCGTGAATTTTATGTCAAAGTAGATTTAACCGATTTTCATGTTCGTTCCACGAGCCCTTCAATTGTGGGGTGTGTACTTCTCGATACGCTGCCCGTGACTGCGGACTGCTTGTGGCCTTATTCCACTGGATCTGGCATTAACCCTGGACTGCCGCCAGCGCCATTTGGGGGCGTTTAGATGGCAGTCCTGGGTCAGAAAAAGAGGTTAACGGTCGTTTTTTCATCCATTTTTTTCACCATACGTGTAGGTCTGTTTTGGCAGCTCGTGCAGAAATAGTCTACTTTTCCCAGTTCAACAGTTTGGCAGGGAGATTGGAAATTTCCTGTTCTGGGCATTTAACCCCTCAACGTCTTGATCCATTGTGAAATGGTCAAACATCATGTCTGAACTAAATTTGGCCTTCTAAATTGTGTTCAAACAGCAATATTATATTTTTATTACTTGAAACTAAGAACTGAATATCACCATGAGAAATTTCAATTTGTTTTGTGAAAAATTATAATTGCTATCATTTTTGTTGCAAAAATTGAACATAAATAAGTAAAAATAGCAAAAACAATCCAAATTATTTGAATTTTTCACAAGTGGTACAAGTAGCAATTGAGATTAGTGTGAAATTTTTTCAATTGGTTATTTTATTTTTTATAATCCAAAACAGCCACAACAAAGACCTTGAAGTCAAATTCAACTATCAAACCAAATTTATCCTTTTAATTAATTGATGTATAAAATTTTGATATTTTTCACTAATGGAAAAGTGCATTTTCTATTTATCTTGTTTTTTTTCAATAATTTTGATGGAAAAATAAAACTATTTTGATTTTCTTAAGCTAAAGGTGGAAATACAATTATATCAATTAGAAAATATATTAGAAAAATTTGTAATTTTTACTATAAATCAAGGATAGAATGAAAAATATAATTTTATAATTTAAATTCAAATTCCATTTAAAAAAAAGAAAATATGAATTAAAAACACACCATATTGTGTTATTTGGATTCTAACACATGGAGCTTTCAATTGCAATAATTCTTTCAATTTTTGACATTTTTCAAAATTTCAAAATGGAATAGAAAGAAAACTTGTCAAGCTTCATTTTCTTAGATTAAAATATATACCAATAATGGATATTTTGAAAGTTACAATCAAGGTTGACTAAGGCGCATTCACTTTTTGGATGTACGGACCTTAAAGAGTTAATGAGTACGCCCCTGATTTTGGATTGATTCTTTCTATGCATGAGTAAATGTGTTTCTTTTTCTATTTTTTCTCAAGAACAATTTTTTTAGATTCTTAGAAATAGTTGTAAATAATTTTCCAAATTTTGACATTTTCCAAATTTTCTCAAGTTATTTACAAAACTGACCTACATGTACGGTATGACCTTTCATGTTGAGTTACAAAGACTATCCAATTGAGTTTTTAGTCTAACTAGTATTTCTTTTCACGTGATTAAGAAGTAATTAAAGAAAATGGATGATAAAACTTGCAATTTTAATGTATTTTGAGAAATTGAGTAAAATTGAAATTCCTCCATAAAAATGATATTTTTTGAATCTACGTCCTCTACTCTAATTTCTACTCCAATTGCAATTTTGTAGAAATTTGTAATATTGAATATTTCATTGCAGTTTAAACTTTAGATGTATTTCAATGTCTATTGCATTCTATTTATAGAAGTATATAGTGATTGATTTTACACCATGTTATTTGTCACTGTGATGTATATGGATGGTGCAATTTTCAGATTTTTTGAGATAATTTTTGTATTTGATATGATTTTTCTTTGACTTTTTCTTCAAAAATCCTTAGGAAAATCAATTTTCCTCAAAAAATTCTAAATTTTCTTTGAAGTAGAGAAGACATATAATTCTGCCTCTGAAAAATAAATTAAATTTTTTTCACACATATCTAGTTTCAAAATGGCAACAAATTGAGTGATAAGCAATTGGATTTGAAATCAATGGTTATAGGTCCATCCTTTAAGGGTTAAGGTAAGTGGCTCCAAAAGTGACGTATAAAGAACAAATTGTGATTTTGGAGAAGCTAAATTCCTTGAAACATTTTTTCAGGAAATTTTTGTAGGAAGATAAATGGAATAGGCATCCAACCCAAGTCATTTTGTAATTGTTGGACATTTATGAAATTAAATACAAATATTTGAAGTAGAAATAGAGTGGGTTTCTAGAGTGACCACTTGTTGAAATGTATACTATTTGAACATTGATGAAAACAAAATGCACCATTATATTATAGGTCACTTTTATATGTTGCTTTTTGAGCTAGGTTGCCTTTAGAGCCATCTTTAGAGCCACCTACTTTAAAGAAATTTGGGCTACTCTTTTATTGTAATCATATAGCAATCAATGATATGTATGCATTTGGTATAAATTTGATTTCTTTAGTTTTTGAAATATGTTCAATGACAAAAGGCTTTGAACTTTTGGAATACTATCAGAGGGTGACAGTATTGTATTACTCTCATATTAGAAGATTGATATCATTAACCCTTACAGGATGAGATCCATCACCATCTAGTCAAACATTGTGCACAATATGATTTTGCATACTAGATTGTGTTCAAATATGAATCTTTTATTTTTATTACTTGAAACTATGAATTGTGTATCACTAAGAGAAATTTCAATTGATTTTGTGAAAAATTGTAATTATTATCATTTTTATTGCAAAAATTAAAATTAGAAAAAACAATCCTAATTATTTGAAGAGGTGGAAGTAGCAATGAAGATTAGTGTACCAAATTTTCTATTGATTATTATTTTAATTAATAGATGTATAAAATTTTGATGTATTTTACTAGTGGAAAATTGCACTTTCTACTTATTTTGTTTTTTTCAAATTTTTGATGAAAACTACAAATTATTGTGATTTTTTAAAGTTAAAGGTTGAAAAATATATATCAATTATAATATATATTAGAATAATCTAAATTTCTTACCATCAATGAAGATTAAAATGAAAAACTTAATTTTGTAATTCAAATTGAAAATACATTTTAATAAATTAAAAAATGAATGAAAAACACAACATATTATTGTTTTTTGGATTTTAACACATAGAGCCTGCAATTGCAATAACTCTTTTAGTTTTTGGATTTTTTCAAATTTTGAAGTTGAAGTAAAAAACAAACTTGTCAAGCTTCATTTTCTTAGTTTAAGTCAAATACTAAAAATGGTTATATTGAAAGTTAGAATCAAGGTTGACCAAGGTGCATCTACTTTTGGGAAGTATGGGCTTGTAGGATTTAATGACTACAATATATTTGAGGCAGTCCAAATTTGTATTATATTGTTAAAGTCATTGACTTGAGAGAGTCAAAATCTTCACAAGTTTTTTTGTGTTAGTCATTTTTAGAACATTTCTAATGCATGCTACAAAAAGTATAGATCAAATTTGACTTTTAACTTTGAAATTGGAATTGAAAATAATCATCATTAGATGGAATTGATAAAACTAGTCAAAGGTATGATATACATAACTCAACTCAATTTATGGCTTTTCAAAGTCTATTCAACAATCTTGTAAAATGCATTTTTTTTCTACAAAATTTGTTGTAATTTGAGGCTCATTTCCAAGAGCCCTCAATCATAAGAGGGTTTTTCAGCTACATTGGAAGATCACGATTTCCTGGACTGTGGGAACTCACTGAAATTTTCCACTGAAGTGATTTGATGTAGCGGAGAGACTGCCAAATCTAATAATAATATTTAATTAATATTTAATTTTTTTGTCGAGTTTTTAAATTTAAAAATAAAAAATAAAAAATAAAAAATAATTTTAATTATTATTTAATTATTATTTAATCTGACCAGCAGTGATTAGTTCACAAATTGGAGAACAAGAATGAAACACTCTCTTAGAGCCCCTAGAAAACCACTTATGACTAAAAAGATTGAGATTTTTAGTGGACACCCTTGCACAAAGTCTTGAATAGAGAAGTTACAATCACTTATTTTTCAAAATCAAACCAAAGGAGGATGCTTGAAAACTACTCCGGCTCAAAAACCACCCACCTTCTTAAATGTTCATTGTTTGTACATGTTGGTTTTTCATCTTAACAGGAATGTACAAATAGTGTACATTGGGGGGATGGTTTTAGAGCCCTGTGGTGTTTTGACTTCAAAAAATCATAACTAAATCCTTAAAGTTCCAAAAAAAATGAAATGACTTGGATTAGATGCCAATTCTACTTGTCTTTGAAGAAAAATTTACCAAAAAATAATTCAAGAAGTCACACCTGTCCAAAATTTAGTTTCAGCTCTTCAATGGGCGTTTTATGGGCCTCCTTTTTTACATTGATGCTAAAATTAACTTCAAGATGTATTAGTGATGAAATTTGAGGGCAAGAAGAGACTATTTTGGGGCTCATCTGTTGGCAATTCCCTATGCTATCTAGAAACTACAAAGTGGCCCTCAAAATCCAAATTTTCTGAATTTTCAAAAAAAAAAAAATTAAATAAATATCTAACATGGCATGATGTCAGCCATGTCAAACTGTTGATGTGGCATTGTTTCTAAAGTTCCTAGAGTTTGGAAACTCGCAATCTCTTCTTGCCCTCAAATTTTCAAAATTTTCAACTACTAAAAATAAAAGCTTGGTTAGGTTTTGTTTCTAAAGTTTCAAAGTATTGTTGACTCTATAATTTGATGCCTCAAGAATTTAGGAGTTGAAACCTACTATAAAATAAAACTTGATGAACATTTAGAATACTATTGAGATGATTAAACTATAAAATTGACTAGAATAATTTCTTCAAGGAAAGAAGTTGATGTTGATAAATACCTTACTCTTCTACACATCTTCCCATCAAGATGTGTAATTTAAAAAAAAGGCCTCTACATGAGCCAACAAAAAATGCTAGCCAACTGATTTCAAAATGCATTGGTTGAGTAATTATGAAATACTACAGCATAATAGGGATCTTATTGGAGTGATCTTTGGGAAAAACAACATCAATATCATTAAGCTTACAAGTTAAAACTTTTCATTAAAGAAATATCATCTATGAATTAGTTATAAAATAGTTTTAACAATGATTTTAATTGGAACAACAATTGTTGAAAACAAACTTTACAAAATATCAACTAATTAAATGGTAGCTATGTCATTTAATTAACACCTAAAAATTAGGCATTGAAAATTGAGCTATTTTTAGATCTATAGGTAGCATCCTCTACTTTTATTATAAATTTATAATAAAGATTTGTTGTCAATATTACATTACATTGACTACATTTGGTTGAAAATTGTGATATTATTACAAATTTGAAACCATGTACAATATCAGTGTACGACAATGATTTAGTAAGCAATGTTAACACAAAAAAATATGTGTTAAAATCTTAATTGAAGTGTAGTCAATGTTTGCTAATCCATTTGGACTACTAGGTTGGTTAATTTTTTTCTAACTTCAAATGCTATAATCGTGGAATCTACAATTCAAGTTTTTGAATTTTATTTCATACAGTTATATAGGAGTTTAATATTCTATTACAAATTTGTATAGTTGAATTATAGAAATACCCTCCTCTTTTCAAAATATATACACAATTATGTTTAATGAACTAACAAATGAAATTTTTTGACATTTTTTGATCAAAACTTAGGGTGATTCATCAAAGATTGACAATGTTCTTAATCCTCGGATATTATAGTAAAATGACGAGAGTCTCTTCATAGTTGAGCCCTCCTCCCCCTATATAATTGCAAACTTCATTAGCTTCTAAAGCATTATTGTTCTTTTGGAGGACAAAATGGATTGTGGGTAAGTTCCTATGACCTAAATTTTGAGTGAAATTTTTTGAATTTTTTTTTAAGATAGAAATCTTATTAGCTTTGTGGGAATATAACTTTGATTCCAATTGTTGCACTAGAGCAAAAACTTTACTACTATAAATCCAAATTTTAACTTTATCAAGAAAAGAATAAATCTACAAAATTTGATATTGAAATTATCTTTTTTTCTTGTAGATTATATTTTTGTCTATGTGTGAAGCTTTGATTCAATAGATTTGGATTAGTAATGTAAAAGTTATGACAATCTTGTTTTTTTAATGCAATTTGAGTATTTTTGTGAAAAAAGTAACTTATGAGATTCATTTCTTAATGCAGTTTTTATAATTATTTAAAAAAAATTATTTGAAAAGGCATAAGAGGATTTCTGGGCCCCCAAGAGACTGTTTCAGGGGTGTTCCCCGAAATTGTTCCCACTGCTGCAGACCAGCACCCTGCTGGTCTGAATTTTGAAATTTTGGAAAAAAAAAAATTAAATTTTTTTTTTCAAAAAACTTCAGAATGTATTAAATAGAAAAAAAATGATTTAAGAAAAAAAAATATTTTAAAAAAAATATTTTAAAAATATTTAATATTTAATTAAAATTAATAAAAAATATTCTTTTCTGACGTGGCAGTCGCTCGACCACATCAGCATCGCGTTCCCAGCGTTCCCAATGCGTTCCCAGCGTCTGGGAACTCGCAGTCTCTTACAGGAGCTGAAAATCCTCTTATGCTAAGTCTTCTTGTTACGACAATCTCACTATTGTGATTATTTGATTTCAATTGCATCTTAGAGCTATTAATAATAAATTAAAAAAAAAATTGAACCTCCTTCTACTTAACAATTTAAAAAAAAATTGAAAATCAACCATTAAATTTTTTTTCTAGGCTTTTAACTCAATTCTTCAATACAATTAAAAAATCATAGTCTCTGGTGCAAATTTTTTCCACAAATGGTAGTTAAAAGGTCATTTGAGATAGCAAGCTCATATTCAATTTTTTTTAAAACTTTGAATGCTAATATCTTCCAATATGTATGGTCAAATTTCATAAAGTTTTTACCATGATGTGATTACAAATAAATAAATTACAAGATCCTATGGTTGTATTCTAAAACAAGTAATTTTTTTTCTTAGATGAACATAACAAAAATGGTAGTTTTGAGGATTGTATGTTAAGGTCAATTTCAATAGGTTCATACCAATTGCCAAAATATTTTACTTTTTGCAATTCAACCATTTGGCAGGCCCATAGAATTATTTTAAAATTTTTTGGCACTTTATAAAGATACTCCTAATTTTAAATTGATTCTTTCTATTCATTTGTAAATATATAGCTTTTTCTATTTTAACTCGAGTCTAATACCTTTTTCAAATTTTTAAAAATAGTTGTAAATAATTTTCTAAATTTTAACATCTTCCAAATTTTCTCGAGTTATTTACAAAACTCACCTACACATATGGTAGTTTATAAAACAAAACTCACCATGGTCCTTTATAGGTGGCTATAATGAGCCCAAGTTCAATAGTCAATAGCTCCTTTTTTTTTTCCCCCTTTTTGAGAAAGTGCCAAGATGGTGATCACTTCAAATTTGGTGAAGCATTGTATTTCTACATTCATCCATCTTTTGGACTGAAAACCACTTTTCCATCATATTCATACATTTTTCATCCAAATTTGGCAACTTCATCCATATTTTAAAGAGAGCTAGAAAATATTTGGTGAAAAATGATGACTTTTATCTGGCAGAACAAAGACACTTATTATAAAATGGTGCAATGTGGCCCCACGGTGCTGGGAAAAAAGGGCTGGCCCCTATATAGAGCATGAGCTCTTACATTAGGTGCTAACTGAAAGTCACTCACAGGCAACTGAATGCATCAAGTTTTCATCCTCACAATTTTTCATTCATTCGTTCTGGCTAACCTTTATGACTTCCACAGGTGTTCGCAATGACTGAAACCTTGCAAGCCTTTGTATTTTTTTACCTTTTTTTTTTTCCATTGCAAGAGGCTCACTGCTAGTAAACCAGCATGATTATCAGAAACTTACAAACAGCTCCGATTCAGGCTTCTTATTAACAGTTCTTTCTAGAAATGTCTCGAAAATTGGCCACAGACCAGTGAGAGCTTCACTCGGAGTTTCATCATTCTGCCTGTCTGAGTTTCTTGATTCTCTCAATGCATGCACCAGCCTATCTTCCAACGAATTGAAACAAGGCTGGCACCGATTCATGGCTTCATCAAACTAAAACGAAGCAGTACGTGATCGAGAGCATAATTGATTTCATGAATCCCTGCTCGATCAGCTTGTTCGATCAATTCAAGGGAGCCTTCCAGAGAAATTTACTCGTTGAACAACCACGCAGGTATCTCGTCGGTCTGTAAGGGGATACTCAGTTCATAATCCAGGCATGCAAGCACAAAACCACATGTGCTTAATTAGAGCTGATTTCGACTCCAATCGATCTGTTGCAAAGTATTCAACAGTATTCAACGTACAACATATAATTACGGACTTTGAGGATCGGGTGTACAATTATGCTCTAGACTAGTTCTCTAATTTTCTTATTAATTTAAATCTTTGGGAGATCTATCAATGAGATTCAATAAGTTGACAAAGGCAACACGATTAGAATTATGCTGTTCATAATTTCATATAGAATCGTCATTTGGGGCAAATTGCAGTGCCAAAATAATGCATGAGTTCAAATGCAGAATGTGAATTACAACAATCAAATTTGCTCAAAATGGGTTCTCAATTTCAGAGTTTTACATCTTAGATCGGTTTAGATCCATGATGAAGTTCAAGATGGGCGTCGGTCGTGACTTCTTCTCATTGTAGACAACCAAATTAGCGCATCAGAAGTTCAGAACTCGAAGCTCTTGCCATAATTCCAGCTTTGAGGGATCTGAACACTCGCCTAATTGTGTTCTCACCTACTCTCCCTGAATGCCGCAAGGTTGTTTTAGTTAACGCTTTAATTTGTTAGATTTGCCAAGTTATATCCGATGCCTTCTTTGGGCAAATAGTAATATTTTCCTCGATAACCATATAATTGAATAATGAAACGGAACTAGGCATCCACAAATGTTTATTACCTCCTAGCTACTGCTAATAATCATATCGCACATTTTCAAATTCGCCAGTTTCTTGCAAATCGTGCCGATTAAATAATAGCTGGAAAAAACTGGTAGAGGATTCTGGGCTTCCTGGGCTGAATATTGGTCGCATGGGTTGGGGCGAAAGCGCCTCCGCCTCTACACGAGGAAATTCTTCACGATTCTCCTCTACACGATCATCGATCAGTGGAAGAGCTGGCTCAGACTCGGAAGCTCTTTCCTGCGAAATCGTCAACCACTTGCTTACAATCAATCATCGGTTTCCATTGATTAATGGATTCACTCAGCTAGATCTGTTGTAAGACGAGAAAATATGAGATCTTGAAACCTACAGATGCTCTGAAATATTGACCATCGTTCACATATTCTAGACGTCACAACGTATTATATGTTAACTTAATACTCTACATGTAGAGAGGTATCCTAAAACATATTCTATTCATACTTATCCAATCATTCAATAGAGTACTGTGGACTACGTAACAACCACAGGAGAAATTCGATATGAGAATTTGGGCCAATGTCTTCCTTTTGTGTCGGTGAATATTAGACAAATTTTTCAAAAAGTCTATAGATCTATGCTCATTTTGGTTTTCTCCTATCAAGTTGACATTCAAAGACAACGCTATTAGAAAGAAAGTAATTATAGAATGATGGAAAACAAGAAAAGCTCACCGAATCCATGAGAGTAGTGTACAATCGAATAGGATCAATTTGATTTGTTGTGGAATTTTTTGCATTTCCTTCCATGAATACGTTGCCTATTTCTCTTCCTCCTAATTGCATGGATGGGGAAAAAGGAACCATCATTGGTATGTCCTACAAAATTGACAATCACGTGCTTAGATTTGGTTGTCATCTTGAAATGCATCGATTTCTACCAGATCGGTCTTTATAACTATTGTAAATCATACTCAATAGGAGCTCTCTAAACTCTACTTTAATATAATCTTGCTATCAACATTGTGGGTATTACATGTCTAAATTTTGCAAGACCCACAAGGCAACACGCAATAAGAGCTCTACTTTAATATAATCATTTAATACATTGTGGGGATATTATGTATATAAATTTTGAACAACAGCTTTAGAACAAGCAGCTTTGCTACGAGAGACTTTGTCCAGGCAGTAAGTAAACCTTGCTCAGTGTCAAGGAAGATCCAACTCAAACTTCCGCTCACATGTAGCTTCTGTCACTATAACATTTACTCCCAGGGTCAAAAAATATCTCAGCACTATGGCGATGGAATTGAACCAGGGTTTCATACCATATGGATGAAATCAGCAGGCCAGGGGAACTCGTGAATTATAGGCTCATTTTCATTGTTCCTGTAAACTAGAGAGCTTGCGTTGGTGTTGAAGCTTGATACGTATGATTGTTCGCCGGTTTCTTGAGGTACATTTGATGGAAGCATAGGCACCAAATTCCCTGGTGCAGCAAATTCTTCAAGAGCCTCTCCACCAACTTCGCTCACCCCTGCACCACTTGGCTCCTCGATGAAGACGGGGTTCTGCAGAATCGCCATACATGTACTTAGATCCAGTTTCATGAATCATTCCTCTAACAGACAAATCGTTTTACAGAATAGACTTAATCACCCAAGAGAAGTTATTTGCCCACCACATGAACCTATATAATTAATTTAGCCTGCTATGGAGGTACAAGAAGTTGATGAAGGCAACATATCTAACAGTATCAAGAATAAGAATTGCAGATCAAGTGAATTTAAGTTAAATATTAGTTCTCAAAACTCGGAGCGCCGAAATAGCTGCACAAAGCTCGGGAACTGGTATAGATTTTGGTCAATGCCCGCGTCGTGAATGTCCACGAGTGTAACGAAACTGATGTGAATTTGATGGAAATTTAACCAGGAATTGAATGCGTACCATATGGACGTGAGGAACGAACTCCTGAATTATTGGCGCGGCTTGAACATCGATGGGACCTTCTAAGCTTGGTAAATTGTTTCCTTCTGATTGCATGATCAACGGGATCCGCGGCGCCACATTCTCTGGGGTCACAAATCCTTCAGGAGCCTCCTCACCGACTTCGGCCATCCCTCCTGCATTTGGCCCGATGACGAAGACTTGGTCCTGCAAAATCGTCATGCACTTTCAGGATCAAGTTAATCAATTGAATGGGGAATTTCTTTGAAATGGCGGTATTCCATGCGCCAGTTTTCCATTCATTCCCTTCTGTAGCTCTAAAGTCTAGGACTGGTGTAGATTTCACTATACTGGTTCTCAAGATTCAAAGCGCCAAAATTGCAGGTTGCACAAAGCTCTCGTGCTGTTATAGATTTAGTTCAATGCCACAATGACGTGAATAATTATCTGTGAATATAACGAAATTAAGGAACTTTAGACGGAAATTAAACCAGAAGTGCGTAAATGCGTACCATAGTGGAGGGAGGAACGAACTCTTGAATGGGTGCAACTTGCATATCGATGGGTTTTTTAAAGCTTGGTTCTTTGGTTCCTTCTGAGTGTATCAACGGAATCCAAGGCACGAAATTCCCTGGGGTCACAAATCCTCCAGGAGCCTCCTCACCGACTTCGGCCATTTCTGCATCTGCCCAATTTTAAAACAGAATCATATATACATGTCACATTGAATCTCTCAAGCTTACGCAGCTTAAGTAGCACTGGATAAAATCTCAACTACAATCCATGTTTGACAAAGATTCACTCCGCTTAAATCCAACAGTTAGAGCCGTGTCTTATTTACTTACTTGAATTTGACCAGCGGTTGTCGGTCTCTCCGGGTGAATCTTCGGGTGAGAACTGCAATGCGTCTCTAAAATAATGCTTGAGAGTAGGTAATGCGTTCTGTTCTGACGACTCGGATTGCACTGATACGCTTAAATTCCTCACGGCCACAATTTCTTCAGGAACCTCCTCACCCAATTCGGCCTTCTCTGCAGCTGCTCAATTTTCAAACAGAATTGTGTCAGATGTAATCTGTAAAGGTATGTCAAGCTCATGCATGCAGAATTTGGAAGCACTGTTTAAAATCTCAAATAAAATTCTACGATTGGCGAAGCTTCTGCTAAAATTCAACTTACAGTCCTTCAGGTTGTCGTCTTTACTCGAATTTGGCGGCCAGTTATCTCCAGGAAAATCTTGAGGTGGGCACTGGAAGTTGTCTCCATCCAAATGCCAGAGAGGAGATAATGCGATTTGTTCTGATACATTGGATGGCACCGATGGCTTTGTTTTCCCTGGGTTAAGGAAGTCTTCATGAGTCTCACCGAATTCGACCATTTCTGCACCACCTCAAGTTATTAATTAGGTCAAATTTTCTAATTTTACCACATGCATATGGATGTATCAAGTTCATGTACAGTACACGTGTAGTGGGAGAAAATATCGCAATAAAGTTTAACAAAGAGTCAAAGATGTCGCTAAAGTTCAACACTAAGAGTCGTCTTCTTTACGTGTTTTTGGAAGCACACCGAAAATCTCTCCTGGAAATTGTTGGGGCAAAACATTTTCATGTTCCACAGTTTCAGTGACGCCGAATTCCAGTTGCACGCATGAGAGCGAAGGTAGAACATTCTCTATTGCAACAGAGTCTTCAGGAGCCTCCTCCTCAACTTCGTCCATTTCTGCAGCTGCTCATAAATTTTCAGTGTCAGATCTAATCTCAAACCACATGGATATATAAGTTCATGCATACTTAGTAGAGGAAGAGAATATTATATCGCAATTGGAATCTAAATTTGGCGGCGCACGGCATAGGGTAAACCCAAAAACTAAGGGTCCTTACTTGGATTTGGAAGCGTTTCGAGAATGTCTTCCTCAAAATCTTGGGGCGTGACACTGGATTGTTCCCACAATTTCGGCTGCGAGTATGTAAGCGCAGTCAAAGCATTCTCTGGGGCAACAAAGTCTTCAGGTTCCTCCTCCTCAACTTCGCCCATTTCTGCAGCTGCTCATATAATTGCTTAGTGTCACATTCATTATTCTAACGAGATATGCCCCGATGGTAGTAGAAAATTTCTCAACTAGAATCTATGATTGAAAAAGATTCAGCTTATGTAAAACGTCACAATCAGGTTTATCGTCTTTACTTGAATTTTGGAGCGCAGGCAAAACATTCTCCGAATCAACAGAGCCTTTCAGAGCCTCTTCGTCAGCATCGGCCATTTCTGCAGCTGATTATACATTTTCTCAGTGACTGCTGGACAGATTTATTCTCTTAACAAGATGCCAAGCTCATGCTCAATAACAGTACTAGTAAATTACTCAATTTGAATCTGCCCGGCAAAGATTCAGCTAATTTCTAAATCAGGAAGGGTAGAATTGTCTTCTTTACTTGAATTTTGCTGGTGTTCGTCCGTCACTCCTTGAAAATCTTGGGGCTGGATACTGGAACGTTCCACAACTTCAACGTTTTGCAATTCCGGTTGCGAAGGTAAAACTTTGTCTGGGGCGTCAAACTCTTCGTGAGCGTCCTCTTCAACTTCGGCCACTTCTGCAGCTGATCATGAATACATGTTCTCTTAACGAAATAAAATATGCCAAGCTCATGCATTATAGCTGTATAGCAATACCTGTCGTACTAAGAAATAAATCAATTAGACCCCATCTTGGACAAAGATTCGGCTAACTTAAAGAAGACACATCTGACTGTGACGCTCGGCTCACTTGAATTTCACTGGTGTTAATGATCCTTTTAAATCTTTGGGTTGGACTCTTGAATAATTCTCACCTTCACTATCATGCAATTCCGGTTGCCAGTATGGGGGTGAAGACAGAGCATCCTCTGGCTGGGCAGAGTCTTCACGAGGCTCCTCACCAAATTCTTCCATGTCTGCGGCTACTCATAAATTTTTCTGGTGTCAGATGTATTCTCTACTTGAAAGACAAATTTTAGCTGTTGACAGTTAAAGCAATAACATGAACTCTATCGAGAGACGTACCAATTAAAACTCTATAGATTGAACTGGCCGGCCGGGACCATGTGCGGGCCAGGAATCAATATGAACTGGTTGGCAATGCTTACTAATACGATTGAATCAACGACTATCTGGAATGGTAACAGCTCGCTGGCGGAGTAGCGGTCGATAGACGACAGAAGGAGAGCAAGCACGTGTCACGTTAAACTACACCTTTAGCAACTCAGCTAGTGGATGCAGCAGGGGTGTGTGTGTCTGAGAAGCTTACAATTATGATCGTGATTAGGGTCTTCTAGAGTCTGATCCACGGAAAGATCGTCGACGTTTTCAGACCAGTCGTCGGATTCCTCGTCGACTTCTTCAATCCCCTCATCCGATTCCTCGTCAGAGTCGGAAGGAGGCTTTTCATTGCCTGTTGGATTCGTCTCTTCCATGACTTGTTTCTGCAAACCTCCACTGCGATCTTTCCCAGGGGCTACAACTCTGCTGTGACTGCGGTTAGCGCTATGAATGCTGCGCCGTTTCTTCTTCTGATGACCAGGTTCAGTGTCGGAGGAACATCCAGCAGCATCGGCATTGCGAGGACGATTTCCTCGGTGACGACGTGATTCTCTTGGAACCTCAACCGGGGGCGTGAGTGGTCCAAACTTTCCGAGTCTTGCCAAGCTTTTGCTGCTACGAAGACCGAAAGAAACTTCCAATAGATCAGCAATTTTTTTCTTACAATGACAAAGAAATGTTCAAATGTACCCAGCTCAAACCTATACCTGTAAGAGTTGCTGTGATTCTCGAAGGAAACCTGCTTGCATGTTCACCATTCTCACGAGTACCACCCAAAAAATTATTTCGAATTCTAATTCAATTGAAATTGGCTTACCTCGGACGACCTTCCAGCGAAACCAGCTTGTGCAGTTCTTGGTGATGCCCTTGCGAATGTTGATTTCCTGATCGAAATTCCCTCGACTCCTTGCCGTCTGGAAGGGGGCTGAGAACCTGCACTTTCTGTCCGTTTACTTCGTTGCTGTCGTTACTTGGTGTACGGTTCACTTCTTGATTGTGGAGCTCGGTGCTCGTTTTGGTTGCTGTTCGAGACATCAACGATTTCTCCGTTAAGAGTTCAATGAGTTATTCACAGCAAGTTGCAACTTGCAAGTCTGAATGAATTAGGGATTTTCCATGCAAATGGGTGTCTGAAGTTTTGTTCCACAGTTCTAAGCTTAAATCATTCTCTACCTACGGTAGCTAGACCTGTACCAAGTTATCACCTGAACGGAAAAAGCACTAAGTTGACCTTCTCATTTTTGGCGCTCTGAAGCTGGCCAACTTTGTTGAGTTGACACAACGCATGCTAGATTCAACAAATACTCCAAGAGAACACGCGGCACACATGAAAAAATGTATTAATGTATTCACTAAAATTGAAATGAAGGAGGAGACGTGGTTACGCTTACGAGGAAGATCAACAGTAATAAATGTTCGAACTCGTCTTTGTGGTTTGTAGTGATGCGGCTTCCCAGCGTTCATCCACTCCTTAATAATATCTATGGAAGGAAGTGTGTACTCTCCATCCTCATATTTCGGGGACATGTGATGTTTGCCTCGATGTATCCTCCAACTCCTACGTCCTTGAAATGAGACGTCCTGCTCCTTGCAAGGATCAAGAAGACAGAAAAACCGCAGCTGCTCGTCGTCCTCCACTGTCTCCTTGACATCGAACTCTGCAAAGACGGCTGTGACAACGAGTTTCCAATTAATTGTGAGCGCGTTATTTATCAACTTTATATTAACACCAGTGTCACTCTTGTTTCATAATAAGCTTCAAGTTTCAAATGTCGATCGAATATACATGACACATCCAGTGGTAGATTTTACATTATTTCAAACAGAAATCTACAAAACGAACAACCTCTATATGGCTGATCGAGGACACTCGGGAGCACTTCACCGAACAGCTAGGTACATTACAGACTTGCCATTAAATATCCATATGATGAAGTTACAATATCGATTGAATTGAAAGAGGAATTAAAACAAATTGCCAGGTCAAAGTCTTAGTTAGCAATGTAATGTAAATCAATTGAATTCCGTTAGTACGCACCTGGATCGACTGGACAAAGTTTCCCTTTCTTCCATGCTTTGCGTCCCACCGGAACGTTATACGGCCTTGGTTTGTTCAGGATCACCCACTCTCGAATTTCATAGCCATCGGGAAGCGTGACGCCCTGACTTTCCACTGTTTCCTTGTGCACACTCCTTCTATGTCCTGTCCATTTTCGATACGTGTTCCAGCATACCTTCTCCTTGTGACATTGTGAAAGCAGGCAAACAAACCCCACGTAAGGCGATCCGCCAGCCTCTCCGGGTTCGAATCGGACGTTAAACTGTTCGTAAATGTTACTCTCCAAGGTGGCAGGCTGCAATTCAGACTCCGTATCTGTATCGGACGATAACAACGTAGGGCGTCGTCCAATAAATCAGTTAGTTTTCCCCCAATCACTTCCAAATATTTTCAGCTACTTACATACCCATGCGTGCTTCTTACCAGTAAATTAATTCATTTGTTGTTAATTAATACTGCCTCTAGCTAGCATTCCGAACAGAAGTAATTGAACAAAAGCAATGTTAGTATGAGGATGAGACAAGCAGAGCATCACTGAATTACAGGGGATATTGGAGAAGCCGAGGTGAATAAGTATTCATGATATCGATCATGCACTACATACTAAAATTTAAGTACCTGGTTTGCAGTGTTGAAGTTTACTCAATAGGCTCGGTCCTGGCGGCCCTGCTGGACAGTCTCGTGATTGCGTGTGCTCGGTTAGAACGTCACCCGGGCGCGGCTTTCCGGTGCGCAGCCACTGACGAATCTGATCTGCTTCAGGGATTTTGTGTGTCCCTGTGTGCGGGAGTGTGTGTACTTGAAGCCGGTGCTTTATGAGTGCATGTCTAGTTGTGAAGACTTTTTTCTCCTCACGACAAGGTGGAAGTCGACAAAAGTACCCATCAACTACCGACGCACCTCCAGGCAAAAGTTCTCCTGCGACCTGGACATCCAACTGATCGAAGATACTGCCCTCCGTCTCTTGCGGGGGCAAACTTTCCTCCATCTCTGAACCTGTTGCAAATTACACAAATCTGACCTCAGTACAAATTGGAATTGAAAGACAGTTCACGTTGACAGATCGAGACACTGGAAATCTGGAATCATACTGAAAGTTGGGTCCGAAAGAAATGTACTTAAGCATACTTAAGTATTACAAGCATTTTCACGGAAATGATATTTTCAAGTCTGTCACCTAGAGTATTATTGTGTTCCAGATTGTGAGTTAGATTCGTAAATTCAAGCCCTATATTTAGGTGTGAATCCAGATGATGTTTGCAAGCGAAGCTGCACTCATGCGCCAGTAGCTAGAGCGTGACAGGTGAATGCGCTACCATCGCAAGTCTTGTCAGTAAAAGAAAGAAAACTTACTCGCTTTAGTGTTGGAAGCCGAAAAGCACACTAATCGCGACCGCCGAAACGAAGCCGTATGTTTCCGAACTACCCAACTCCAGCTTTCCGATCTCCCCGCTTGCAATTGCTCGGTTGCTAGCCAATAAAGCGAGCCTCACTGCAACCAGAATCCACACACACGAATTCCACCAGCAACCGCTAGCAACTAAACCACTATCCGTAAAAAGAATTTAAACTGGCAGACCGATGTTCTCCAAGAGCAATGCGCCTAGCTGCAGCCAAACATGTCATAGATTGTGCAAAGAATCATGGCTCTGAGCATACCTGTAATGCATTGACACAACCAACACGTAAGTATTTTCAACTCTAAGGGAGACAGGCTAGTAAGACGCTTGGAGATGCAGAACTTCGAAGGAACTTAACACAATTCAATACAAGTTTACGCTCACCTTCGAAGCCAACACTGAAAAGCCCCGAGATGTCGTGCAGCGCTAGAGATCTCGGGTTAGTGGGTTACTGTATTTGCAGATCGCTTGAGGTGAATTGGCAAAAAGCAGGCTAGGGCAGGGAACCTCACGGATTCACAGACCGCTACTTGCGATGATGGCGAGGCCGCGAGGGTGGCGGTCCGGACGCCTTCACTCAGCAATTGTGACAGTTCCGAAAGAGGCGCTTCGCCTCGGAGTTGACCTACACAGAATTGAAGAGAAGTCAACATCAATAGTCCAGCCAGTCCGTCTAGAAAGAAATTTCCCTGGGTAAGAGGTAATAATTAGCGATTTTCTTACAGTAGTGATTTTACGGCTGGGGTGAATTGACCCGGCCCCTCGCTCCTTCGACCTCTAGAGAAAACGCTGAAATTTTTTATTTTCCACTCATGATAAAATTTGCAAATTTCGAATTCATATTTGCAATCAGAGGCCTGGGAGTGGAACATGAGCTAAATTAATCAAGCACAGAATAGTGGACGTTTTTATTTACTTGCACCCCTGGAATCAGTGGAATGACTTGGAGGGGCGAAGCGAGGAGACTAGTTCACCCTGGCCCGATTTTACTACACTGAAAACTGTATCCAGTGTCACGGGTACTAACTACTGTACTTACTCGATCAAGGTTATAACTTTTTATGTAAGATGAATATTTTTCCAATATCATCAATTGATAATTATCTAATAATACTATTCACGAAGGAGGATCTCTGTGAACATTTGGTAAAAGTATTCATGATCGAAGAGTGAAAATTTGTAGCATCTCAATCAGTAGTACCTATATATGCTCATGGTCTAACGTGCCCACACCATAATTTTCGTCAAAACCTTCAAAGAATCTTGGAACTCGATTATCAAATCGTACCACCGGCCTCTACGTGTCAGCTGTACATGATTTTACAACCCCTGCCAATAAATCTACATTTAGAAGCTACTGGCCTACTAGCTACAGTTGCTAGCTTACAAGATCCGCTGTGAGAGGATAACTCCATAATAATTTGCAATAACTAACTGCCTCAGATGTCCTGATCAGCGATAACATGATAACATGACGCCGGAATTGGATGTGATGTGCGGTCCATTCCAAGGCAGCTAGCAAACCCACCTCCCGAGTCTTCATTCCGCTGAGGGTTTTTTAGGGTTAACTTTTGGGGAGTTTCTACAGACAGCTCCATCGTAAATACCTTCACTTTGTGCAGTTGCTTGCGCTTATTGACTTCAGTTCGATCTTTCAGGTTCTAGCGCTTTCCAGTTCGGTTTCTAGCTAGCTCTCATTAACTTCCAACTTTGCGCATTAGCTAGGTACGAGACGGACGATCAATTGAAATGGGGCCTCGGATACTAGATGCAGTCATGACTGACGAGGATTACGAAGCTTTGAGGAAGAAGCTCTTGGAGACCTACTCCGTGCGACCCACGCTTTTGGATTCGACGGTGAAAAGATTGGTGGATTGGCATTGCCTCGAGACCTCCTGCTTCTTAGACAATACGGTTTTCGACAGGCGGGAGAAATGGATGAGGCATCACCAGCGCTTTCACAACCGGATGTGCGGCAGCGACAGGGGCTACCCAAAAGAAATGGATGCGAGACAGTTTATCCAAGAGCATGCTCGTCGAGAGAACACCAGGGGCGGGATTGCCGGTGCCGGAGGATCTGCAGGTCTAATGCCACTCATCGCAACTCGTGCAGGACCATATTCTCAAATCTCAGGAGCTGCGCGTGTAATTCCTCCAAATTATGCTGCTCCGAGTTCTTCCACCTCAGGAGCTATTCCAGGAGCTTTTCCGAGTAGCGTTACTGCACATTCTCCAAGCTCAGGAGCTCTTCTTAATTCTGTCGCTGCTAGGCGCCGTGGTCCTCGTGGTCCATATCGTCCGCGTGAAAACAAGGCTGCTCGTCGAGAGGAGCATCGTGATCAGGGTATCGGTTTGGTAAACATTGCGGGGGGTCTACAGGACGAACCTGAATCTTTCGAGACTTTGGACGCCGCCAAAAGGGAGATACTGATGCAGCAACTTAGCCATAATTTACAGGCGGTGTCTCGGATCAACGCGGATAGTGTGCGTATCATGCAAATCCTTGGTATGCTACCAACGTCCAACCCATGCCAGGCATATTGTTTTTATTGTCATTGATTTGTTGCAGTGAACAATTCCAGTCCCCAACTAGATATATTATTGTTGTTTGCTTCAAAAGGCGCGGTAGATTTTCGATCTCTCTTCTTTTCCAGAGTTGATGGTACGGTCTATGGATGCCTGTTACGAATTAGCTATTTATTGAAGACTGCTAAATTATCCACTGTTGAAACAATACATGTAGAGTATGCTCTGTGGAGAGAATTGATTAGCGTATCGGAAGATTCAGGGAGTGTAATGATGGTAAACCAATATTAAAAAGCAACATGAAGATACTAATTTAAACTCTTGTTTTTTTTTAAACTTGAAAGAACATCCCAAACCAGGTTATTGATTTCATGTTGTGTTAAGAAGCTACTGGTTTTGATATTGGCAGACGCTCTGCTTTGGCAAGTGATATTATAGGATGCAATCTACTACACATGTAATTGGCAATTAAGGCGTGGCTAATTATGGTTTCATGACAGGCTTGCCATCAACTAACTGGGAGAGCAAGATTCGTCCTCCAGCGGGAGGCAAACGTCCCAGAGAAAGTCCCGACACGCGAGCTCAAGGATATCCCACAACTAGAGTTGCTACACCAGCGCCGCTTCCAACTTGGGTCGACAGGAAAGCATTGGCCAGTACTTCTCGGGGAACACGGGGACTTCAAGCTGACCAGTCGAAGCTTGTAGGTGCTTCACATTTTAACGAGGGTCCTGCACATCATGTATTCAAGGCTACTCCATACCCTAGCTGGGCTCCGGCACATCTTAGCCAACATTCTAGCCAGGCGCTTGCACTTCCTATCGAGCGTCCGACTCATCCATACGAAGGTCCTCCATTTTCCATCGAGCCTCCGGCTCATCCATACGAGGCTCCTGCACTTTCTATCGAGGGTTCTGCACATCTAGCACTGACTCACATGACCCGAAGTCAGCCGGATGAGAAAGAGGAGGAAGAGAATTACAATGCGGCTTCAGATTCCGAGAGAGGAGACTCTGACCCAGGTTCTGACAGTGACTATATATACCAGGCCGAAGACGAAGATGTATCAGAGGATGCCAACGAGGTTCGTTCATGAAGCTCCGATCCATGCCAAGTGTATGATTTATAATTTCATTTTCTCTTTATATTGTATAACTTATACTGTTCAATCCAATCATTGAAACCTAGAATTATCACAGTAATATATGACTTGGTGACTCCCAATGACTTCAGATTTAAGAACAGTCAAATATTTGATTGATGTGGTTCCGTTGATCTTCTTTGCAGGGCCAAGTGGAGAGGAAGAATGTGAAGGTCGAAGCGCATGATGTTTGATCCTGGCCTTAGAAAAGCTAGCTTCAACATATATCAGCTTAATCAATCAAGCTAGGGATTAATTTGACTGATTAATTTTGCTGATGCTTGGAAGATATGAATGAGTTTGGGAGACTTTGGATGAGTGGGGATACGTAGAGACTTACCTGGATGGTACATTAGAATTGAGGGAATATGCTGTTGTTGTGGATTGTGTGGGAGATGAGATTTATCATTCAAGTTTTCTCAAAAAACATACTTTACTATTGAATGAATTATGTCTCTTTCATGATATTCAAGATGTATTCACTGTCCAAGAGTTATGTTTTGGGAATGAATGGATTGGGATCCAACTAAAAGAATAAGAATTGAAGGACGCCAATTGTTAGACTTGCAAGTGAATAATATGCAATATTTTAGTTAGGTTGTTTTGATGGCCCATTGTAATGAAAAGACCCAATGGATTATGAAATAAACTCTTAAATGATTGTAAGATTGTAAGAATGATTGTGCAATATAGCTGCCTAGGTGTAAGAGCTAGCAACAAAGTTTTCACCATGATATAGATATATTACAATATATCATGTTGTGTGTTTCGCACATTAGATTTGAATGGAGCAATATGTTTTCTTGGTGGCATTTCAAATGTATGAGTAACAATTGGAGTACACTACATTCATTTATCAACACTAGGAATAATTGACCTCAAACCAAAGCAAAACGTTCCTAACAATGACTGAATGAGAGGTTTTGTTTCCCGTTGTGGGTGATTGCAAGAAACACTTGTCTTTTTTTCTGTCCCCTTGACCTTTACTAGGTAGTTTTTTGCTCATAACTTTTTCATCTTTTGTTTTTTTGACTTGAAATTCTAAATGAAGATGCACAAAAAAGTTTTACATGTTGTGTAATTTTTTCAATTTTTTCGAAATTATTTTACTATTTTTAAACTACCCCCAATTGGGTGTCTACCTTGGCCATTTGGGGGGGTTTAGTCCTATTTTTGACCCAAAAAAGCAAATTTTGAGCTAAAAATTGGCTAGCTTGGACCTATAGTATAATTACACAATTCCTAAGAATCATTTTTGAAAATATTAAACTGTACTACTTCCACATGTGCTCAAAGTGCACTACCAAGGTACACTTATACAGAACACAAAATATTTTTTTGAAGATGAAATTTATTGGAAAAAAAGACTCTTTAAGTTAGAAAAAATATTTTTTTGAATTTTATTTTTTTGAATTTTTTTACTATTTTTAAAAAATCAAAGAAAAAAGTGTCTATTTTCATTGTATTTTCCATTGTCCTTTTTTTGTGCATAACTTTTAGAGGTCAATTTTCTTAGGTCTGAATTTTAAGAGACATAATATTTTCATTGCTCTTCAAATTATCCATATTTTATTTTATTTTAGAAAAATTATTCCAAAATTCACAAGACTCATGGAGAAAGGCCATTTTGAGCCAAAACCGGTAAGTGTTTCTTGCAACGATCCTTGTCAGTTGTATAAATCAAAGTGATCCAACTCAATTTAATCTTTGATTTATAGAACCGAAGCATTATTTAGTATACTATTTGAGAATCATTTAGTTTATTTAAGAAAAACCTCAAAAATGATTATTGTTATTGGCTCTCAATTCTCTTTAAACATTTGGATCAAAGAACACAAAATTCTTGACCAAAAACTAATTTCAAAACTTGTAATTTCCACATGCAGGACATAGGCTATACATTGGTGATTTGGTTTCAAATTGAGATAGTATATATTTGTATTTAAATAAATAAATAATAGAAAGTGTAAAAATTAGTAAAATAAAAATAAAATACATTCCAAGTTATACTTTATACCAAAGTTGTGTACAAAATTAAGTAATTATTTTCTACTGAATGAAGAATAATAAAAATAACTATTTGATTTTATATTTTATATTTACTTATATATTTAATTTAAATTAAATCCAGTTTTCAAATTGAATATGTCCCTAGTCAAATAATCATAGAGAAAAAATCCTTAGCCATCTCCTTGCCATCAATGTCAATGTAATGTAAGAGTACTTAGAGTAGCAAGAGTATTTTATCATTTTGAGAATAAGTGGTCAAATGGAAGACAAAAATTGTACTCAAACAATCAAAGTATTATTCTAGTAAGTAATGACTAATGACAAATTCCAATTATAATAAGTTCATATTCACTTTCAAGATAAATTGGGTAGTAATAATGGGTCGTTGCAAGAAACACTTATCCATTTTGTCTGAAAATGGCCTATTTCCATGAGTCCTATGACTTTTGGAATAATAATTTTTTAACTAAAATAAAATATGAATAATTTGAAGGGCAATGAGAATATTATGTCTCTAAAAATTCAAACCTAAGAAAATTTTGTGTGCACCTTCATTCCAAGTTTCAAGTCAAAAAAACAAAAGATGAAAAAACTATTTGATAAAGGTTAAGGGGAGAAAAAAAAAATTCTTGCAATCAAACACCCTAGTATATAATAATAATAATAAATAGGGTCATTGCAAGAAACACTTTAATTGTCCTATTGTCCTTAGAGAGTTTTTTTCACTCATTGTTTTTGCATATGAATGTTTGATTTTTAAAAATATGAGGATAAAGCACATGTGGTATTTGTAGACATTGAATAAATTTTTTCAATTTTTAAAAATTAGTTTCTTATTTTTAAATTGCTCCCATTGGAATGTCTCTTGTGCACACTTTCACATTTTGAAATTGATTTTATTTCAAGGAGTAAAAATTATCGTACATTAAGCCAAAAACAAAGGTTGGCAAGCATTACAAAAAAAATGACAAAGAGTCAATTTTTTTTTTAAATTTACTAAAATATAATATTTGTATCTACATATGAAGCTCTCATTCATTCTAATTGGAGTAGCGATGAAAAAATTATGGATAGTCTTATTTTTTGAGCAATTTAAGCATCTTAAAAAAAATAATATATAGAATTCAATTTTTAATGCAATTGGGTCATTGCAAGAAAGGGCATCCATTTCTGTAACATTTTGGATTCAGACGCTTTTTTTTTTGGAGTACTATTTAATTAGATAGTTTTTTTTAAAAACCTGAAAAATATGTAAAATGCGTATACCTTAAAGAAGAAGGTACCCTATGAAGGAAAAGCTTTGGAAAATTCTTTAAGTATGAGAATTAGAAAAATGCCAAAACTCATGAAAATGAGCATATTTAGATTTTAATTTGTAAAGAATAGGAAAAGTTATTTTTCTTAAATCTAAAAATTGTCCATTTGGATAGAGTTAATGGTGATGAGATTTTACCCAAAAAATTATCTTAGTACCATCATCAATGTCAAAAAATTGCATGCAATGGGAGTGCTGTTTGCATGCATGTGGAGGACATAAAATAATGTATTTTTAGATTTCCTTCGATAAGAATATGATTTCCTACTATGCAAATACACCATGAAAATTTCAGCTTTAAATCATTAAATTTGGGGACTCCGAACATAGTAAAAAACCCTAAACCTCAGTTTGTAACAAATTAAGAAAAATGATTTTTAAATATAAAATGATTTTTTTTAATTTCTGAAAAATAAGGGATGTGAAAACCATCAAGTTAGAGAGGTCCACTAATTATTTCATATTGTTAGATCTTTAGATTCAAAAGTTATAGCAGAAAAGAACAACCTCACTCCAATTGTGACAAAGAATAGGACCGGCGTTTCTTGCTATCACCCAATTTCTACAGTATTTTGAATTTTCTTTTTAAAAGATTAGGTGTGCTTGCTAGAAAAATCTCATTTACAAGATTATTGTATTCCAATTCTATCTTAAAGCCATTAATGATTTAGCTTTTTGTTCAATCTTAGACTTACTTCTACTTAACAATATTTTAAGGAATGAAAATAAATTTTCTTTTAGTAATAATTTCAACTCAATTTTTAAGTTCAATGTCAAGACAATGTTCAAAAAAGCGTTTTTTTCCAACTTTGAATGCTTATGTTATATGTTCCAATTTGTACAATCAAACTTTGTGAAAAAATTTCTACATGATCTAAAACAAGTGAAGTACAAAATCATGGTTATATTTTCAGAATTGTTTTGTTTTCTTATATGAATGTGGCATAAATGGAAATTTTGAGTATTTTGTGATTGAAAAATGGCCTTAGAACTTTTAGGGATTAATGTGAGAAAAGTTGAATATTGATTATTCATAATGGATGGTTCAATGAATTTTGTATGAGTTATGAATTGCAAAAACTTTCTTTTTATTTCATTTTATTATGAGCTTATAATGTGTTGTTCAAAATTGAAGTTTATTCTCTATGCATCAGCTGCCATGATGGGGTTGATGAAACCATCCTCCATAGATTTTTTCATTGTGAAAAAACTCGCCACGCTTGGAACTTTGCTCTAACCGTCGTTTATTCGGCTCTCCGAATACCAGCTACCTCGGGCACTTGGCCATCATTAACATGGCAACAGTGCATTTTAGGCTCTAAACTTCCGCGTCGTCTACACAACACAACTAACACAAGGGCTCTTCAATGTGGTCATTATTCAGAGGCTCTATTATTTGGGTGGCTTGGTTAGACCGCAACGCCATTTGTTTCAACCACACTTCGTGGCCCATAGAGAAACTTGAACATGTGTCATGGGAGGCCCTCACTGACCACATGCGGGTGGCTTGGTTGAAGACCACCAAACTTTGTTCAACGTATCCAGCCAATTCAGGGATCTTCCTCAAAAAATTTGACAACACTTGGCTTCAAACAGACTTCTTTGGCTCTAGAACACATCTCCAACTCAGATGGGACTTAGTCCCTCCAAAACTAGGAGCCTTTTTCTAACACTGGCTTGGTCTCGGTCTTTCCTGCTTGCTTTGCTCCTTCTCTGCTCGCAGTCTTTGACCACAGACCCCATTCTCGCCAGTTGTTTTTATTTGCTTGCTTTGCTAGTTGTTATTTGAAAAGTAAAAAGTAGAATTGGCTTTGGCCTTTGAAAATTTCAAAAAAAATGCTCTCCGCCAAGGCCTTTGCCTCTGGTTCGATGTACTGTTTTCCTTTTCAATGGAATTTGGTCCATTTGTTTAAAAAAAAAAAAAAAAATTGAAGTTTATTATTGACATTTAGTTTTATTATGAGCTTATAATGTATTATTCAGAATTGAAGATTATTATGGACTATTGCTATAGCCAATGTAGAAGGCTAATCATTCTAAGATAAGTAAGGCTATGTAATTAATTGAAGACCATGGCCGAATAGGTAAATTTGCACATAATTGTGTGTGATTATAGAAATTGCAATTGAAAAATGAATATTATTTAACCCCTAAAGCCTTGAGGTGCGTTTTTTGGCATTATAATTTTTTGGGGCAACTCACTACGAATGGAGTTTTTATTTTTTTTCACTAAAATTCTTACACAAGATGTGCCCAAGGAGTAGCTTTAAGGCCCAACAATTTTGTAACTATTGATTTTGTAATTCAAAAGTTATTGCATGATATATCGTTTTCTTTACTCGGAGGGCATCCCGGGCAGCTGAAAAAACTTCTTAAAAAAATCTTTTTTTTCAAAAGTGAAAGTTCAAATTGATTATTTAGGTTTTTGCAGACATGGAAAGCTTTATTCCATCCCATTTGAAAGTTCAAAAATTCCATACCTACCTGCAAACTAAAATTGCTCATAACTTTTGACTCCTTAATCCAAATGGAATGAAACAAAGCTTTCCATGTCTGTAAAAGCCTAAAAAATCAATTTGAAATTTCACTTTTTGAAAAAAAGTTTTTTTAAAGAAGTTTTTCCGGGTTGCCCTCTAAGTAAAGAAAACAACATATCATGCCATAACTTTTTAACCACAAAGTCAAAAGTTATGAAAATTGTCGGGCCTTAAAGCTACTCCTTAGGCAAATCTTGTGTAAAAATTTCAGCAAAAAAAAATAAAAACTCCATTTGTAGTGAGTTGCCCAAAAAATTTATAATGCCAAAAAACGCACCTCAAGGCTTTAGGGATTAAGAAAGATTTAGAATTTCTAGTACGGAGTATTATATAATTTAGATTTATCCATGAAGTGCTTTAACATCCAATTTTTGGACAATATACTAATTGAAAATCAAATTTCTTTCTCATTACAGCTTGGATAAAAGTCATGTTAATTTTTAGAGATACTTTATGAATTTTTTGTCCTATCCAAACTTTGGATTTGGTGTTATTAATTAAAGTACGTATTTTTTTTAAATAACAAATGTGAAAGTATGTCAAGTGGTTGACTAAGCCAAAATTGCATTAACTCTAATTCAAACTTGGAATTGCAAAAAAAAGGTCATAGTCTAATCAAAAGAAAACAAAACTTCAAAAGATCTCCATGTCAAGAGAACCTCATTTCGAATCCATTCCTACAAAATTTACTCAAAAATAAAAATATTTTGTTTGTCATTGAATTAAGAAGAAATTTGAATTTTTCCTTTCAAAATTTATAGAAAGATGTTAGTGATAGCATTGATGAATTTAACCATATGGATAGAATCTAAAATTCAAAGTCTACAACTTTCATTTGCATTTTAGTTTCAAAATATTTTTCCAAATAATACTACATGATGATTTTTCTAAAATTGTCAATTCTAGAGATGAGTCTCGACACTTAGAAGTTTATACAAGTAAAAATAAATAAAAGCGAATCATAGTCATTATCAAACTTTATAGATTGAATTGAAAATAATAAGTGTATTTCTTAAAATTGACCACACATCAAATTCTATAATATGCTTGCTTTAATTCATTGCTTCTAGTGTGTCAAACTTTATAGATTGAATTGAAAATAATAAGTGTGTTTCTTAAAATTGACCACACAACAAATTCTATAATATGCTTGCTTTAATTCAGTGCTTCTAGTGTGTTTTTTAACAATTTACGGTCAAATTGCACCAAAATAATGGCCCTCCACCAAGCCCTTACAACATAGAAAGTAAAATTTTGGATGAAATCACCAATAAACTCCAAGCTAAAAAGTATAATGGATGAAATAGCCAGATAATGAATAAAAACAAAATTATGGACATGTGATATGTGCCCCAAAGTACTCCCTACTACCTTTGTACTATTCCAATACTAATTCAATGTTAACGCAATATAGTACTAAACATCTACTATTGCAAAACAAAAATAGTACTACAACAAATCTGTTTCAATGGAAACACAATGTTTATATTAACCCCTAAACGACGGGCCTATGACCACTGGTTTGAAGACTCCTCCTCCGTCACTCAATTTGTTACCATTTCAGTCATGTCTGAAAATTTTTATTTTTATTTTTCAGAGATGAAAGTACATCTCTTCTATACTCCACAAAAATTTCAGATTCTTTTGAGGAAAATTGATTTTCATGATAGTTTTTGAAGAAAAAGTGAAGAAAAAATAATAGAAAATAGAAAATAATCTCAAAAAATCTGAAAATTTCACCATGTGTGTACATTATAGTGACAAACGTTATGGTGTAAACTCAACTTCCATGTACACCTATTTCTAGGCTGCAGTGGACATTAAAAATGCAACCAAAATTCAAATTGCAATAAAACATTCGATTTTACGGATTTTTCCAAAATTCAAATTGGAGTAGAAACTAGAAGTGAGGACCTTCATTTTGTTAGTTGGGCTCAAATTCAGAAAATGTCATTTTCAAGGAGAAATTTCAAATTAACTCGATTTCTCAAAATACACTAAAACAACAAATTCTGCCATCCGTTTTTGGTAATTACTTCTCAACCACATGAAATCAAACATCAGTCAGACTAAAAACTCAGTTGTACACTCTTCGTAACTCAACATGCAAGGGCATTAAAAAAAATACGGATGAAAAAACTACTGTTCAACTCTTCTTTTGGCCCCCTGCAGTCATCCAAACGCCACAGAATGGCATTGGCGTCGCTTAGGGGTTAAAACAGTATTGCCATTGCCATAATGTTTCTCTATTGCAACAAGAAACTTTCAATTGATTATATTGCATGAACATTAAAACAATACTATTTCAATGGGGAATTACTTTCCTGATGAGTCAATGTGCTAATATGATATTTTCAATCCACTATATCATGGATGAATGTTGAAATTTGGAGCAGCACTATTAAGAACATTTAGCATTCAGCCACATTGTTCATTTTACAAAAAATGAAACAACAAACAAAACTGATTGCTTCTCAGTCTGCCCCATGCCAGCCTCAGTCAATTTGATTATCTCGAAGCAGAAGGTTGAATCGCACCAACTCCTCCACGTTTCGTTTCATCTCCTGCGCCTCTTTCTCCATCTCTTGCACCTTCACCTGCAACTCCTTCACTGTTTGCTCTAACTGCTCTCGCTCTTGCCTGGCCCTCCGCAACTCCTCCTGCAAAGCCTTCACGTGTTGCTCCACCTGCTCTTGTTCTCGCTGCTTCTGGCTCACTTGGTCCAGAACCTCGTCGGTGAAGTCCAACTGTTTCTGATTCAACTCAAAGAGATCCATGTAATCACGGATCCAAGATTTCTCCTGCTGCTTGCTCTCACTCTTCACCGCCTGCAACTCCAACTCCAAGGCGCGGTTGCGCCACGCAAGGGCACTGGTTAAAGCTGCCATTGATGCTTTATAGATCGAATGATCTTCTTTACTTGATAATTATACGTATAGGTTCGTTCCAAAAGTGAGTAATGATATATATACTCTGCGCTTTTTCGATTTACAGCCTGAAAAGCACAAATTCAACAGGCAGGACGTGAAGCATGAGGCGATGCACCTCATTCAGGACTAATCGTGAATTTTACTTTGTTAAATCGGAGCAACCGAGAATTGTGACATTCAAGGACTGAGTAGGAAATTAAACTAGCTAGCACTGGTACGGGGTAGGGTTAAGGTTAGGGCTGCGTAGTCTGCAAGCCGTGATTGAACGCCGTTGAAACCTGCCAATTTAATGAAATTGAGGTTGTTAGAATGTGGGTCGGATAACCTTCAAGAATTGGGAAGCCTGTGAAAGTTATTGGACACTGAGAATGTCATGTTGAAAATGTCCATCTCTGTACTTTTGAGTTGACAAAGTAGCTCTAAGAGCTGACAAAGTAGAGAAAGAAAAGAAGGGTTTATGACTCTGAAAATCTCAGTGAGAGAGTGGCACAATTGGCACAATTGCCTTGCAACCCAAAAGTTGGCATCACGAAAAGCAAGGCAAGGCATGATTCGCCAAGGCACGATTTCTCTCTTACTAGCGATTAAAAAGTCGTAGCAATATCTAAGTTACTTATTACAACCTCCCTTGAACGTCAATTTTGTTAATTGGCCGTATTTCACTACAAGTTTTGAAACTTTTCGAGAGCGTGCAAACTGAAACGTAAATCTGTAGCTATTCCAATATTTAGAGTTCTGTGTCGACATGTGTCACACTTTTTAACGCTGGATCAAGCCAATGTTACGAAATTGATGATACCCATACAAGCTTGCTTACAACACGACTACATTTCATTCAGACTCGGACAAACAAAACCACAAAAAATACAAAAAGGAGTGAACAGGGAGCGTTTGTTATTATTGGGATGCTACACTCCGAGTTGGCATTCGAAATCCAACTGGATCGATGACTGGGCTACTAAGATATATTCTAAGAATTCACTGGACAGGGTGTGGACATCTTTCAAGCATTTGCATCAAGCATAGAACTGAACTTCACATGTAGCCCCATCGACTGAATTAGGACTGGACGTCGTTAAATTGCAAAAGCAGATGTAGGTCTACACAATTTCTACTTTGCAACCAAATTAATTGAGAAACGTGGAAAGTTCGCATGTTCTAGCAAGCCATACATGTCTAATGAAGTTGTTAACATCCATGGCTAAGGTAAATGCTTTTTGTTTTCCACCGCAAATATTCATTATGACGTTGCAAACTAGAATCAAAATCAAAAGAAATCGAAAGAGTACCTCAGGTGAAAGCTGGAATACCAGCTCGAAGTTGTGTCGAGAACTTCACTGTGTTTGTGGCTGATCGACAGGTGCTTGCTCTTTTAAGTCCTTGAGTTCATCGTTCAAGCCTCGATGGGTGATGGACTGGCCTTCGAAACTCGTCTATTGATTTCAGAAAGCCTCGGTAGTTGCTTGAGAAATGCAGAAAGGCCGCAGCTGAAGCACTGTCTTGGACTATTTGCTGCATTGGGGACAATACTGAAGTATGGAATTCTATGAGCAGCTTATGAAAATAAGATCTAAAAATGAAATGTTGCATGGATAGGGACTTCCGTGGAAAATGGTGACATTTCATGCATACGCCAATTTCAGACCATGTGGTCTAAACATCTAGGACGTATATACATTTCAGATCATGTAGTCTAAACTGTAAAAATGTGAAAGTTGTGGAATGACTGCCATTTTGATGAAATTGCCCATATAAAAAATTAGTCCACTATTGTAAATATTTTAGGCCTAACAAAAAAATTCTCCAAATTTTATGCAAAGAATGAATCAATAGGGATTTTCAAGAAAATAAATACAAATTTTGATGCTTTTAATTTGTTTGAAAATGGTGAAAGCAATCCTAAAAATGAAACTAAGTTTTATTGTTCTTATTAACTTTTGAATGTCCAAATTGCATTTTTTGGCAATATAGTGATTATTGGATAGCTTCCTTTGAATGGAGGTTTTATTTATTTTTTCTTTGAAATTTTTAGAAAATACATGCCCTCAAAAAATAGCTTAAAGGCACAACAATTTTCATAAACTTTGACTATAGGGTGAATTCACAAAACACTTGTACTATTTGTTGCGTTTTGTTGATTTTCTATGGGAGGGTTGTTGCAAGAAACACTTACCGGTTTTGGCTCAAAATGGCTCAAAATCAGTGAGTACTATAAATCCTGTGACCCTTTGAAATAATTTTTTTTAAATTGAAAAAAATATGGATAATTTGAAGAGCAATGAGAATATTATATCACTTGAAATTCAGACCTAAGAAAAAATTTCTCTAAATGTTATAGACAATGGAAAATACAATGAAAATAGCTCTTTTTTCACTAATTTGATAAAAATAGTAAAAAAATGAAAATAATGAAAATAAAAAATCCTCTTTCTCTCCAAGTAAAGGTCTTTCTTTTCCAACAAATTTCATCTTTGGAAAAAATAAATTTTATTCTCCACGCTTGTACAAAGTCAGCCACTTTGACGACATGTAGAAGTTGAACAATATAGTATTTTCAAAAAATCTCTTTGTGGTCTTGTGTAACTTTAGGTGAGGTCCTTGCATGCCAATTTTTAGCTCAAAATTTGCATTTTTGGGTCAAAAATAGGACTAAAACCCCCCAAAATAGCCATAGTAGACACCCAATTGGGGGCAGTTTAAAAATAGTAAAATAATTTTGAAAAAATTGAAAAAATTACAAAAAATGTAAAACTTTTTTAGGCACCTTTATTTCAAGTTTCAAGTCAAATGAACAAAAGATGCAAAAGTTATGAGCAAAAAACTACCTCCTAAAGGTCAAGGGGACAAAAAAAGGACAAGTGTTTCTTGCAATCACCCGGGAGTACTTTAAAATTAGATAAATTTTAAATTTTAAAAAAATAAATGACTAATGTGAAAACCTTTAAGATAAAGAAAACCAACGAAGGAAATTTGTTAAAAAAATCTCTAAGTAGGAGAACTTGAGAAGTGCCAAACCTCAAGAAAATACATACTTTGATGTTTTAATTAGTAAAAAATAGGAATTTCTTTTTAAAATGAAATAAAAATTGTACATTTGCAACAACTTTATGAAGATGGTTATTCATCAAAAAAATCACCGAAATCATTTTTTACATGTTTCCGAAAAAACATAGAAGGAGGCTCACTTTGTGGACTTGTACACCACACAAAAATAACTATTTTAAAAATCCCTTCTCGAAAAATCTAGAAGTCTACTAGAACTCTAGAAGACCAATTCATCCAAATTTGAGCTCAAAATCATTAAAAAGAGCTACTCAATAGTACTAAAAACCTCCAAATTTGCATTTGTGACATTCAATCACTAGTACTATTGGGTCGTTGCAAGAAACACCATGCAAAAAGCGTAGCGTTTTCAAATGTAGTTGTTTTTTTCCAGGAGTACTTTAAAATTAGAAAAACAAGTTTTAAAAAAAGTGAAAAATATGTTTCATGTATAAACCTTTAAGAAGAAGGTACCCCAGAAAAGAAAGGCATAGAAAAAATCTCTAAGTAGGAAATCCAAAAAAGTACAAAATCTCATGAAAATTAGTATTTCCACATTTTAATTTGTAAAAAATAGGAAAATCAATTTTAAGAAAAACTAAAAGATGACAATTTGAGGAAAGTTGATTTTGATGAGATTTGACCAAAAGAACGATCTTAGAACCATCATCAATGTTCAAAAATTGCGTGCCATCGGAAAAAATTTGTACTCATGTGGAGGACATAAAAAAATATATTTTTAGATTTTTATTTGGAGTTTATAGGTTTTACACCTATGCAAATAGACCATGAAAGTTTCGTCTTCAAATCATTAAATTTAGACACTACAAACGTAATGATAACCATAAACGTAATCTTGTGACAGCTCAACGAAAATGTTTTTTAAATATAAAATGATTTTTTTTTAATTTCTGAAAAATAAGGGATCTAATAAATTTAAAGTTAGGTATGTTCAATAAAAATTTCATATTCATTGGACTTAATCTCCAAAAGTTATAGTGGAAAACAAAAAAGTGGTTCACGTTGTGACGCGAAATAGGATCGGTGTTTCTTGCAATGACCCTATTTTAATAATAAATTATTTTTGAAAATTATGAAAAAATCACTTAAAGTTTATAATAGTCATGAGTACCTTCCCTATAAATTTTGAGTCATTTAGATTTAAAACACAAAAGTTATGGCCAAAATACAGATCAACACACATAGTGTGACAGAAAATAGTACATTCAAGTGTTTCTTGAATTCACCCTATATAGACTTTAAAAACTTATTGTAGGATATGTAGTTTTCAATGTTCATTAGGTATCTTGCAAATTTTTTTTTAAATCAATTTTTCAAAGAATTAAAATTTGAAACAAAATTTTTAGATTTTTTTATGCGCAGAAAGTTTAGAATTGTTTCATTTTTATTAATGAGATGAAAGTTATGAGGAGTTTTTGTTTGGAAGTAGTTATAAATTCTCTTTAAAACAATAAATTTTGAATTCCTTTTGTTTAATCCAATTTTCAATATTTTTGAAAAAAAAAGTTTAAAACATTGGTTATAGATTGTTTATTATAACATTACAACCATTGTGATTGGCATTTTTCCATTCCATATATAAATTATAAACTCATAACAAGTTAGTATTTTCAATCATTATTTCTTTCTTTCTACTTACTATTTTTTCCTATATGTTGTACAAATTGAAATCATTTGAAAAATTTTCAAACATGTATCCAGCTTGTCTTGAAGAATGAATCCAAAGGAGCACCACTATTTTGGACATTTATGTGACCTTGTTAACTATAATTGCTTAGTTCTTCCGAAGGCCCAAAAAAAGATTTTGGTCAATTCAAATGCCAATATCTTACAATGTATACAATGAAAATTTATAAATTTTTTCTACATCTTTTTGATCTAGCATACTACAAGATCCTATGGTTAAATACGTCCAAAAATGTTTTTTTAATGAAATTTGGTACTTGTACTAGAAATGACTCACTAATACTAATAATTTTTTCCAATTTTCTTGAACCATTTAAATGAAATTTGGTACTTGTACATCAAATGTATCAATAATACTAAACATGTCATAGATGACTTTCCTCCACAATTGTCTTCCCTTCCTCCAGAAGCCCCAATTTAAAACCCAAACATGATCAATGTATCATGGTTGCACACCTAGCTAGGTAAATAAAAAACCCATACCTTAAGTGAGAGCTACTTTTGCTTCCAACAAGCACTTTGTGCACCACTAGTTTTGAGCATTCAAACTCTTACACTTGTTTCTAAAAATTTCACTATTCAAACCATACTTAGGGTGAAATTCTTGTACTCCCTCTGTCCCATTAAAAGCTTTCCAAATTCTTCTCGCAAAGACTGTAAATCAGCCTAATTAGGAAGCTTTTAGTGGGACAGGGGGGTAGTATTTAAAGGACCTACAACTTTAGATATATTTATACATATAAAACAACTAAAATTAATAGGGGAGGTTTTGCTTTGACCTATGTTGTGTCATTTTCTATTCCTAAATGAGCTACTTGAAATGTTAGAGACACCCCCAAAACTACCCTTGATTTAAAACCATCATCTTTAGACTCTATATACCTTTAAAATCAATTATGCACCTATGTGGAAAAAACACTTTTAAAACCAAACTTTCATCCTTTAGAACTTCTATATATTGTATCCAAATGTAATTGATGTTCTTTGGTACATTGGGACCTCTTTTTACTTACAAACAAGACTATATGAAAATTTGATGAGACTTATAATAGTAACTAGGCTTAGGGTGCAATTCGTGGCAATTTTGGGTGTACGCACCTTAATCCTAAATAGTACCAACGTCCAATATTTGGACAATGTACAAATTGAGAATTAGATTTCTTTCACATTTTAGCTTAGATGAAAGTCATCCTAATTTTTAAAGATACTTTATGAAATTGTTGTCCTATTTAAAGGTTGGATTTGGTATCATTGGAGTAAATAATTTTCTAAAATATTTTTCTAAAATTACAAATGTGAAAGATTGGATATTTGTCAAGTGGTTGACCAAGCCAAAACTAATTCAAACTTAGAATTGCAAGAATGAGGTCATAGTGTAATCAAAGAACACAAAAATTACAAAAAATCACCATGGTGAGAGAACCTCATTTCAAATCCTATCCAACAAAGCTTACTCAAAAAATGACAATATTTTGCTTGTAATTGAATTTAGAAGAAATTTTGAATTTTTCCTTTCAAAATTTATAGAAAAATATTGATGATAGCATGGGTGAATCTAAGTGCATGGATAGAATCTACAACTTAAACTCTACAACTTTTATGTGCATCTCAATTCCAAAATAGTACTTTACGATGATTTTTCTGAAAACCTCAATTCCGGAATGAGTCTGGACGCTTAGGGTTTAAATGTGAAAAATTCTCAGATTTGCCACCCACCTGGAAAAAATATTTTTGAATCAGATGTCTAAATAACTGCAACGACCAAAGGGAAGACAATCGAGAAGACAAAGTACTACAAAATGGAAGTCTAACAATGAATGAATTTGTTTTTGACAATGAGTTCTACCTTACATGGCTCACACGAATTAGCCAAATCAAAGAATGAATAGCAACTGAAGTTCACTGGAATGTATAAAAGAGAAGCATATTATTACATCAAAGTTTGCACTATGAGAACAATCTTTGAACTGATGTCGAGAGCTCAAATCAACCCTGCGTGGAAAGAGCCTGGAGAAAATCAGGACAGGAATTTCTCTGCGACTCTAGTATCAAACTGGCTCGCAAAAGAGAGGGCACCAACTGCAGCACCTCAACATTCAACTACGTTACTTTGTATATATTTCAATTCAGAAATATTTAGCCCAACCCGCTAACACCACTGCTTCTCCAGCTGCGGTGTTTTTGAAGGAGTCTCGAGAAAATATGGTCTGCAACACACAATTACTCTGGTTAGGCATTGAATTTCTTGGTGTGACAGATAAAAACAGAATAATGTGTCGCACATGCTTCTAAAACAGAGAAATGGTAATAAAGAAGAGAAAATCTTTATGCCAAGTTATTAGTGCAAACCTCAATGTAGCTGAGTAGACTGGTGAATTCTTGCGGGATAGTCCACTTTTTATAGTAAGGGAGAGCGACTGTCAAATGATAGAGCTTGGGCGCCAGAGCCAAATCCACCCCTGTTATCTTTTCACCAGCAATGAAGGGTTTCTGCCAATCCCCCCAAAAAACCCGCTTTAGACTCTCAACTACTTAAATTGTTGATCTGTGACAGTCTCTCCAATACAAAGGAAAATGAGTGGCCATACGGGTAGGCAGTATTGCCAAAACAGAAACGCTGATTACATCCCAACGCTTCAATCCTCACGTTTGATTTAAGATGTTCATCGAGGGCTTTGAGCTCTGTGAGCAATGCTCCCTCCGTGCCATCGCTGGAGTCTTTGCTTTTCAAGAATGCTGTGAATGCTGGAAAAATCTTTGCACCTCTGCACGAACGCATAACACTAAGATTCAGGAAATATTCATTTCATCATTTCACCAGCAATGAGGGTTTCTCTAAGGATTCGATCAAACCAAAAAACTAATTAATTCTTACGATTGTGGAAAAATGTCAAGCCAAAGCCTGTGCATTTCAAAAGTATTTCACTAGTGCAAAGTCCCTATTAGAGATAAACTTGAGTCGGTGAAGAAGCGGTTTGAGGCCTTATGGGCCCCGTCTTCTGTCACCCTGGAGCTTATGCTTGGAAGTTTAATCTTCCCGATTCTTTAATGTAATTTGTTTTTTCTTTTATGTGAAGGGGCTTCACGCCCCCGCCCTGCCTTCTTGGCATTCACAGCAAAGTTCCTATTAAGAAATGTTCAGAAACAAACGTTGAAAAAGAAACATTGGGGTGTTCGTTCAACATCCCAGTTTGTTGACAGATCCCAATCTTTCTTCCTTTTCTTAAGTGGGGAAACTGCAAGTGATATTCTTCCAAAATGCACAGGCTTTGGCTTCTCATTTGTCTTAAAAGGCTTCAAACAACACCTACAATTTGAGGGTCACTTACACAGATGCCTTGTCCTCAGGAGTCTTCAAAGAAGGCTCTGGATACCTCTCCTCTAGAAGCTGTGTGATGACATCTGAGTCGGCCACATATTTTTCACCATCCTTGATGACAGGCACCTTCCCCGAAGGATTTACGTCCAAGAACCTATCCAGATTCACACAGAAGGCACAAATAAAAAAGATTTGAAGAGTATTTTCCCACCAAAAAAGACTCGGTCTATTTTCACAAAATTTGAACCCACAAGAGGAAAGGTATTGAATCTTGAAGTATCAGTCTAGTTCTCAACATTTACAAAATAGCCTCAAAATGAGATCTAATTGTTTGGGTCATCATAGTTGTGGCAACAACACATTCAACACTAGTTGATTTATAGAAAAGGATGAGCGATCTGCACAGATGTATGTTGAAAGACTTACACCCTTGCAGAGCCTTTTTTTACTCTGCATCTTAAGTGACGGTCTTTCTGACTGCACGAGTTGCAGACATCTGCAAATAAGCACTGAGAAAAGTAGCAACATACCATTGAGGCTTATTTGAGACGTCAATGTATTTGGCATCATATGGAATAGCCTTCTCCTCCAGAGTCAGCAACACTCTTTGTGAGAAAGGGCCTGCCACAAAGATCAATTTATCAAGGAAATTCTCCAGTTTAGGTGGCTAATAAACTTCAGAAACCTCAAACTCAAGTGCCTCAATTTAGCAGAGCAGTAATATCAAGCCTCCTACATAAAGTCTACACTAAAATAACCACACCTAATTGCAACGCCCTCCAAAATACAACACTCCAAATCTTGCACAAGTAGAAATTAAAATTCTTGAGACGTACAGCACCTCAACATCAAACTCATGTCGCTTTTAGATCATTTACCACTAAATGTTTGAGCTCTAATGACTTTTGCACAAGCATTTCAAATAATCCATCCTTTGGTGCCTTGAAACCCTCGATGTTTGATTTGCTGACAAGAACACTCTATAATCTAACCATTCTCATAAGAGCACCTACGTTCAACACTAAAAGTGTGGCAATTCGGTGTGGTTACCTTAACAAGCACTCCAAACCCTAACTAAGCAACAACAATCCACTCTTCACATCCAACCATAAACATTTTCAAAGAAAGAAACCCAACTCAACCCAACCACCAGCGAGCTACTCACAATCACCGAGCTGGTCCGGATGCCCCACAGCAGCCTTGACGAGAACCTCCACTGGCGCAACATTTGAGGTAGCCATAGCACCAACAAACTCAAAATTAAAATTAGCTTGCTGCAGCACTCAACTCCAAACTCCAGCTCCAATTCCTGAACAGCACAACAAAGGCTCGTAGTAACGATTTGGCCCCTTCACAAAATCTTAAGTAAGCGTGCACTGCTTATCTCACGCGATAAGCATGTGTGACATGTTGCAGTACTGCTTTTCCTCAGCTGAATTCAGCTTGGGTTTTGCAGGCTTTCCTGAGTGGCCAGCCACTGACAAAGCTTTCGATCTCAGCCTGCTATCAGAAGCGTTACTTTGTGATGTGATACATGTCATGTTATCTTGCTGATATTGTTGATACCCAAAAAAAATTCTTAACCCTGTAATTCTGCGGACTCAAAGTGTGAGCAGACTTTCAGGGTTCATGTGTCGTGGGAGTGAGGAATGCGTTCCTTCAACATGACAAAGAAGGGATTTATGGTCTGTCGTCTCCGGATGCTATGGTACTGTAGAGTGGATTCAAATACCGGTACAGTACACGGTACACTTTATTCTTTGGAGATAAAAAAACTAGAAATATTAACCCTATAATGCTGCTATGGACACTAAATGTCTCATGGATGACTTGTATGTAAGACACAAGTGCGATTGGTTAACTTTTAGAATTTTGTGCAAAAAAAGGAGGTCATGAATAATAGTTTGGTCTTCAACAAATACTTGTAAATTTTTTACTAGTGAGGTGATTTGCATTGTTTCAAAAAGGAGGATTTTCAAAGACTAACCTGTCTTTCCAAGGTTAAAGACTTTGTAGTATGAGGAGATAAAAATAAAAAAATAAAATAAGGGGTAGGTGGGTGGGGAGGGCTTTAATCTTTAAAAGTGAGAGGTTGGTGACTATAGAAATCATTCTTTTTGGTACCGTGTATAGTTCATTGGTTCAAATAAAATGGAAAAGCATTTAGTAGAAATCAAACTACATTGTAAGACCTCTCTTTTTCATACAACATTTTGAAGATGAATAGTTGTACAATACTTTTGTCCAACATACAAGAACTCTCTATCATTCATAATTAGGACAAAAAATGTTCATGACATCTTTTAATTCAAGACCTAAGTATGTAGATAGAATGAATCTTCTTTGTAGTTTCAATGCCCAATTCTTGGTACTAGTCTTGGTAGGGTGAAACAAATCTTCATATTCTATAAAGTATGATCTTGTAGAGTTACAAATTGATATACTTGTTGCATTTTTCAACTTCTAAAATTTCACTGTGATAAGTATATAAAATTTATTTAGGGAATGAGGTCTTGTAGAAAAAAGGAGCAAAAATCATTTTTTTTCCAATGAAAAGAATAGCAGGGATGGAAAATAAACATTTTCTTGGAGATTTCTAGTTTGTATTCTATACAAACAAATTGAATGTGAAGAATTATTTCAAATTTGAATTTTTTAGTAATTTTAAAAATAAAAGATTCAATCTAGTGTGAATAAAAGAAAAAATAATTAGAATGATCCCAATTTTTTTGAATTTTTTTAACAATATAATAATAATATTAAATTTCAAAATTTTTACATATATAAGTTTTTAAATTTTTTATAAGATCCAATTGGGTCAATTCTAACTTTCTTACTTTTCATGTTTGAAAGTGTGTATAAATTTGAAAGAGTTTTTTATTTCTCATCTTTTAAATTAAAAAAAATAATACATTTATCTTAGATTCTAGTACAATTTTTTTAAGGGGTATAAAAGCATTATACATCTTAATATAATCCTCCTCCTAAAATTGCATTTTTTGCCTACAAAGTTGATAATCTAAAGTTGTTATGATCTAAAAATCTAACATCAATATTTTCCCAAGTTAGTTCTGTGCATATTAGACAAAGTAGTTTTTACTTTTGTAGAGTTGAAATTATAAATTTCAAGCACATGTAAGTGCAAAAATATGTATACCAAAATAAGGCAACTCATTGAAAATGTTCATTGTAAAGTTGCAAAACCTTCAAGGATTAAGGGTTGAGATGGAGTAGTATTTAATAATAATGTAGGATCCCATTATTTAGCTATTGAGATAACTAATGATAAGTCTAAACTAAGGCTAAATAATCCCCCAATTGCTATATATTTTTTCCTTGTCTTTTATATCATTCACCCTTATAAATGCAAGATATTGATTGAGCTCTTCCTTTTATTGCAAAATCTATAAATTTTTAGACAATAATAAAGTGAAAAAATTAAAACTTTGTTAATATGATTTTGTAGTATTTGGTTATGTCATTAAGATAGTCTCCTTTTGGATCTGAATGCTATACAAAATTTTAATATAATGGTATTGAAGGTCAAATTAATAAATGACATATTCTACAAAACAAAAACATGTATATAAACTTGAACTAAATAAAAGATCCTAAATATTGGATAGATTTAGAATTTTACGAAATAATAGGAAAGGAAAAAAATGATTTTGAAATTAATATTCTTCTCATCCCAAAATTATCCATTGAATGCATATTATTGATGAAGACAAGGCATTGTATCCTTCTTATTTTAGGGCTAATTTTTAAGTGTGCAAATTATAATAAATCAATATCCTTTAGTGTCTTTGAGAAAAATGCTAGAATTTATTATTTACCATTGTTGGTTGAATCTAAAATTTTGAGCTTACAATTGGAAATATTGCCCCTAAATTGATTTAGAGATACATATAAATTACAAAATTATCCAATGGAAAAATAGATGGATAGATTTTTGTATTTTTTTTAGAGGTTTGAAAAAAACAAGCAAAGCCAAATTAATTTTCTATAGTGAAAGACAAAAAATATATTTACACAAAGGGTATATAGTGTGTGGGGTATGAAGGTGTCATTTTTTTTATGATAGCAAGTATATATAGGTGGGGCATTAGTTTGAAAGGCTAGAAACTTTTAGACTTTGGAATTTTTCTTTGGGACTTAGTGGTGTCTTTGTACACATCATTTGAGCTCTTCTAAGTCTATACTTTTTATATATGTGTTTAGAAACTCATGTTTTTACTAAGTTGGGTCTTTCATTGATGGAATGAGGGAAACTTGCCTTATAGAAACTTCATATTAGTACATAGATGTTTTTTAAGAACAATGTAGACTTGACACTTGTCATTAATAAGGTTTTCTAGCTTCTATAGGAGTTTATTTCCCATTCTTATTACTTAAAAAGATAACACTTTCAGTATGTATATAATTGTAGTGAATTTGCCACTTGATAAAGTCTTTGTTGATAAATGGTCATATTCATGTTGTATGTAGGATAGTTAGCCATGACAATTTTATGTCAAGTTTTCACTATTAATATTTTAGAGTCTCATAAAAAGAGTACTCTTATGCATCATGAAAAGGTCTTTGACACACAAAAAGGGGGCAAGTAAAAGAGTCTACTAAGTGACTTATTGAATCTATTTATGCATTCATTTCTTTTCTTTGTTATAAATGTTGTCTATGTAAAATATAAATAGTAATTTAGGCATCTTTTGTGTTTGTGTCATTGTTTTAGAGTCATTTGATGGCTATAACAAGTATCAAAAGCCACATAGCTTGGTTTTAGGAATTTATAGTATCCTCCATGAATTTGAAGCTATTAGGTTGTGTTATAGATTGATATTTTGACCATTGCTAGGCCTTATATTATACTAAGGGTTGTGCATCATGTTACAAACCACTTAGTTGAGTTTCATACAGTCGAGGTGGTTACATTATTGAGTATTGATTCAAAGTGAGTTTATGTATTTGGATGTAACAATGAGATTTGTGAAGAGTCCATGATCTAAATCACGGGGGCCATAACTCACTAGGACCGAGTCCGCTGAGCTTATCCACTAAGTTACCGTAACTTCGTCTCGCATCAAAGCTTTGGAACTTGGAAGCTCCATGAATGGCAGCGCTGTTCGAATTTGGTGTCTTTCTGCCTTCGCCCCACGATGTTAGCGTCTTCAGTTGGAAGCCGTGATGAAGCGATTTTTCTGCGCCACAGGATGTGACGCTCTTCTCAAACTCTTCGTAAGCTATTGCTTCAAGAATTTGTAACAAATTCCAGCTCAAGTGATCGCAATTATGGTGCTAGATATTTAGGGTTAGGGTTTATAACATGGACAATGGTGCTTTGAGTCACTGGTCCCGAGTCAATGGCCATGACTTCGCTCATCATTTCAATGGCTCGATCTCTTTGCCTCCATCAATAACGTCCGCTGTCAATAAGCTCCAAGCATCGAGAAGCAACCGCAAGGATTGGAGAAGCCCCCTGTTGGCTACCATTCTGCCTCCTTGTGCTGCGTCTGTATCTTTCTTGGGTAGCCTCGCCCTAGCTCAAGGAGCTGGAAAATTGCTTCGAGTTTCTTGCGCCATCCCTGTTGTCGCGCCAATCGTGGGAGGCGTTGGTGTAGCGGTCGCCTCAGCAATCTCAGCTCAAGTTTCCTTCACGGTTCGGAGAGTGTGTGAGAGCAATGGGAGGTTCGAGAATCTTGAACTTATCTCACGAGAGAAAGCTCTGTTCTATGCTCTGTTTGGAGTCGTAGCGTATAAGGTCCTTGGTGGAAGTCTTCGGAATGTGATGCCTAGCAATGTGATTCGGCCTGGTGCACATGCGCATTCCTCGATTCCATCTCGAGGCATCCGGTATGCCAATGACGTGGAGTCGGGGTTGATTAAGGATATGTTCAAGCGATTCGGGTGTCATCACTGTGGGCGGCGTCGGGGAGCTGCCATTGCAGATCACATGCCTGCTAATATGCTCGCGAAGGAGGCAATGGCTGGAAACATCTTCACGAGGCTGTTGCGAATACAGACCACGGTGTCACAACGCTTGTATCCGCAATGCCTGCCGTGTTCGAAGCTCCAGAGTGCGGCGTTGCGACACGGGAAACACAAGTTGGTGTTTCATTACCACCGAGGCATTCCACAGCCACCGGCCTGGACGGGGTTTTGCATTGGAGCATTGCAGATTCAGGAAGACGATCAGCCTCAATAGCCCCATTCATTCCGAGCTTGATTGAAGGATAGTGCTGTCAGAGAGCCTAAATTGTTCCACTTTCTCAGGTTCCCAAGATGGTGAAGTCGTTTCGCTTCCATCGCTTGCGAAGTCTGTCTTTTGAATCCTTCATTAGCTCAAATCTGTGTAACTCCTGACCAGGTAATCTCTTCCCAGTCCATCCTTTTGAGGACTCAATTCCTAGGCGGCTAACTGTAATTCGCTTCTGCAAGAGACCTGGTCTTAGAGAATGCTCACAATAGTGAAAATATGAATACTCGTTAGGTTGACCTGATCGCATTTTTATCCCGATCGTCAGCGCCATTCTTTGCCACTGCACTGGATAGGAAAACGAATTCCAATTCCGAGTTCTATTTGGGGATTATCAGTTCCTCATATATTTGAAATAGAAATGACGATTTAAGCTTTCTCATTTTCTCTCTTTCAATTCTGTGTTTTCAATCCAGTTTTTTCTTCTGGGATCGTGAATCATGCCTGAGTGGCACCGAAGGTATGCCTCACAGGAATCTGGATGACATTGTTGGTATGCACGTTCTCGACTATCAAATTATCGTCGTGTCACAAACTGTGTCCTTGTCAACAGATTTCAAGTTAATGATCAGTTGCTTACTCTTGAAATATATGCCTCTCTTTCTGCATAGAAACACTGGAGCCTGCATCCTGTATCTGTAACTCAGATTTTTCAGCGTTGAATTACATTTTCAATTTTCTTCTGAAAAGGCATGCAGTAATTTTTACATTCGGTACTGTGTATGAGAACAGTCCTTGTAGTTTTTCTTGCCCAAGAGATAATGACGATTGGCGATGAATCCGAACAGGATTAATTGACCCTCCTTCATGGGAAATTGGGAAGGCTCCAACTTTCAGTCCACTCTTTGTTGCGAACTCGCTTACTGTCCTGCAGCACACCTAAAAGTGCCACTTTTTGGTACTATGCCTAGTAACTATTATGGTCTGATCAAATTTTCATATAGTTTTCTTGGCAACTGAAAGCATGTTCCAATGCACCAAAAAATGCAGCATTTGGATACAGTATGCAAAAGTTATTAAGGTTCAAAGTCTGTTTCTAAAAGTGCTCTAGACAAACAGGTACATAATGGAATTCAGAAATGTACAGCAACTATAGATGGCACTTTTAGGTGAGGTGCAATTTTAGGTGAACCCACCTTACCATTTAATGCTAGGTTGAATTGTTGAATTGTTGAAATTTTGTTGAACATTAATAAAATATCATAAATTCATAGAAGGTTCAGCACTCAAGTGCCGAATATTTCCAAATACTTATTTACAGTGCAAAAATAAGGTTTGGCAACACACAATTTTATTTATACTATTTTGGCAACACTCAGGAAATTCAACATACCATACTATATGTGAAGGTCTGATTCGGTAGCTTAGTGCCAAAATTGAGTTTCCATGTTAGATTTCCAAGGGTCCACATCACTTTGGACCACTCACAAGTTGACACATATCCCTTTTTTTTCAAAAATGGCTTATTTTTGCCAAATCTTACCTTCACATACAATAGAGTAGGTTCAAATTGGGGGACCTTTGAGACCTAGAAGGGGATTTACTAGTAATTGTTTCAATCTTACATGGAATCTTCACCAACAAATGTATTTATACTTATCAATAATTTGTTTAACTTAAATCCTATTATTTGCAAAAACCTTCTTGTTAACCAATAGATAGTAATAATAATTTTGAATTTTTGTAACTCTAATATTTTTTAAGAAAATTATGCCAAACTTACTATAAACATATATTATTTGAATATCATATTATTAACCTTGAAATGGCATTTGAGAATGTTTAGTATAGTTTGGAATATTTCAATAGAGTTTGTAGGTTGAATAATAATTTTTTGTCAGAATTTCAAATCTTATGGGGATTTGTTTGGATAAATTTTAAGTAAATAATATTGGATATTCCTTCCTTGGTCAAGTATCTACAACTAGATGCAACATTCTTTGCTTTGTAGTAGCTTAAAAATGGATATTGAATAAAGGTTTCTATGAATCAAAACCAACAACTTTAGATTGGCAACTACTACAAGTTGAGACATATTCTCCTTCAAGGATGTCCATTCAAGGTGGATCTAGTATTATGCATAGGCTATTGTTTGTTCTCAACTTTGAAAATTGGTAAAAATATTTCTATATTGACAATTATGAAACCACTTGAATTGCATTTATTTTGAGTTCATTGATAATCTCATCAATTGATTCAATTCTAAGATCTTGCACAAGATGTGTGTAAGAATGTAGGAATTTTTATAATCAATAATTTAATAAGGTGTAGTTATGTCAAATAATTAGAATCATACTTTACGTTGTAAGGTTTTCTTATTGTAATATTGATTTTTATTAAAATAAAAACACTTAATTTACATATCACCCATCATTAGATGAAATCTTAAGGTTTTAAGGGATCATGAATTCTTGGACTATTGTAAACACGAGAATTGCACAAAACTAATAGTTTATCATAGCCAAACTTTGGCCTTGTCATATAATAATTTTTAATAAAATTTTAAATTAAAAAAAATTTAAGATTTTATTTGATAATTTAAAATATTTTAAAATTTTAAAATTATTATTATTATTTTTTATTCTGCCTAGCAATGGTTGGTCCTCATAATAGGGAATGGACCTAAAAAGGCTCTCTAATGCCCTTAAAAACATCTAATGGTAGTGTATTTTGGCAAGGTTTTTTAATTGTTATACTTGATGTGATTTATTGCCATGAAATGATGATTTTTGAATTTGAGTTCAATTAATGAAGTTTGTCAAGTCTAATTTCTATTCCAATTGGAAAATTCTTTAAAATTCATCATTTTATTGGAATTTGAATGTCAAGCTTGTAACTATGGCTTGTTTTTTTAATTTTATTTTAGAGTGGCACACAAGCTTTGGCTTACAACATGATGTCATATTCTATAGTATACTACTATTTAAAATTAAAATTTTTTTAGCATATTTTATATTTGATATGAATTTCCTTCACTTTTCCCTTAAATAATTTACAATAAATAAACAAAAAAAAATTTGACTCATAGAAGACATGTGATTTCATTTAAAAATATATATACAAAAAATTTCATTTATATATAGTTGCATAATGGCATCAAACCTAGTAAAAGATTGTAAGGCTTGAATTTACAATCATAGGCCCAAAAACCTTCAAATCCAAATCCTATCTTGGGTTGGTTACATCTTTATGTGATCCAAGATTCAATAATTCTATTTGGAATCAAAGTACCATCTCTATTTGGCCAAAGTATTAGGAAATAAGAAGACTTGACACCTTCCAAAATGATTAAGTTAATTTATACAAGGGCATCTTCAATGCACTTAGATGTTGGTCCCTACAAATAAACTATAGACTTTTTATTGATTTACATTTGGAACTTGAATTTTTATCATTAGAAGTGCATTCAAGAATACTTTGAATAGGAATAAGAAAAATTTAAATCTAGACATTTGACAATGAAAATGAATTGCTTCTAAAGCTAACTAAAGGAAAAAAATTATGGTAGTCTTGGCAAGTGAGAGGGTCCAAACTCCAAAGTACATTTCACTCCAAATTGCTTGTAAGACGTTGGGAGTCAATTCTAGTTGTATTTCTCTGAAATTTCATTATTCCATATTGTAAGGCACTAAAAAATCAAAGTATTTTAAAAACCTAATGGACCAAATGATTGATCAACTTATCCAAGAAATCTTAGATAATTGTGCATAAAGTCAATCTGGTTGGATGTTTATGAAATTCTAATACAAAGTATGAACATCTATGCCTAGGTGATATTATAAATTTTTTTTGAATTGGATACGCAAATCAAAAGTTATGATGCCTTAATCTTTTTAAAGTAACTTAAGCAACTATAGATAATTATGATATGCGCAAAATTCCTCTTCTACTTTTGAAATTTGACAAGTGTGAAATCAACATGATATAGAATGCAATTTTCAAAAAAAGACCATGCTTATTACAAAAATCTCATTCTAATTAAGAGTTAAAATATGTTGCCCTTTTTTAGCAAGGTTAGAAAAAATAAATTCTTCTAACTTCACATCTTATAATATTTCAATCTTTGTAGTCAAAGTTTCTAAATTTCTTACCACACAATCATACATTCCTATAGTAGTCTAGTACAAATTTGGATTGTTGATAAAAAAAATTCAATCATTAATTTCTTTTCATTGCCTAAAAAGTTGCAATTTTTGACAATTTTTGTCTAAAATGCGCTTCAATTCTTTAGGGTTGAAAATTTCATGTAGTCTATTTGAAGAAGTGATTGAAATAATGGAATAAAGTTAAGACAAAATTAATGGAATTTTGAAGTCCTACAACTAAAATTAAAGCCTAATATCTTTCCAAGTGAGGAAGTTCAATTTTTTTTTAATGAACCTATGTGAACTTAAAGGTGGTCATTTAGTGTTAGTTTTAGAAATATATGTGAGTCCAAATATAGGATATTTTTTTAAAACTCAAGCACAAATATTTTTAAAAGAATTCACTTCTAATATAAAGTGCTAGTATAGGAATTTACAGAGTTCTAAAGAATTATAAGGTACAATAGTCAACCACTATTTTAGATTGAATATAGGATTTTCTATAAAAATCTATAACAATATTGTATTTTTTTTTTAACTTATTAAAGAAAGTCATGTTTAAAAAAAGCCCACCATTACTAGAAAGCAAAATTTAAAAGTCTATATGTTTAAAAGTTCTATTTGTAATCTGTAATGAAAATAGAAATCCTATTGGTTTAGCATATAAAATGTAGTTTTGATAGGAGGCCATCTAGAAAACCTATGCTATTGACTTGTATTGCTAAATTAAATGCACCTCTTCTACTTGCAAATTGAACTTTTCAATTTCAAACTTAGGAATTACATTTGTTTTCTTTGCTAGTGCTCAAGCAATTTTGTGTGGCCATCTTACAATACAATACAAAGCTAGGAGTCATATCATATTTAAGATTAATAGTAAATAATATACAATTCTAAACACTCATTCATGTATTTGCAATTAATGGTTTGGTGTAGTGAGGAAAGTTGAATGCTATTATAATAGTGCAATGTTGTGACCCAACTGACACCTTACGACACCAAATAGCTCAATGGATTCACCACAACCCGCTTACAACATCACTTGGATTACTAAGTCCCTAATACTGCACATGCCAAGCACATACAATATTAGTCCACATTTCCAACGCACTCTGCTAAGTCCTAATCATTGGGACTACTAACTCCCTTTGTGACACCGGGCACATCACTTGGTGACATGAGGGCGGAACTTCCACCTTAATGTGCAAGGACTTATGGTGGCACTACACACCATAGTGCTAACCACCCTTTGAGTGTCACCCCACTCCATACTAGCCCTTTTGAATATTTGTTACTTTCCTTTCAATGCTAACCGAGACTCATCACCAATTTAGGACACCACGAGCAAGGCCTAGCAAGGAATGAAACTTCATCCAATCAATGCCACATGACACCCACACTAGTGTCCCATAGTGCCTATTAACTTGTCCAATTTGGACAAGTTACAAAATGAATTTACATATGGTGATAACTTTTAACAAAAGAAGAATATTTTTATTCATTGTATATGTGTGAGTGCTATTTGTGTTGAAGAATGATTCCAAATATCAATAATACTTCCTTTTGAAAAAACTTTACAAGCATGCATAAGTTTATTTTGTAATATACACTAACAAGACGAGTTATCATATTACAATGAGACCTAAAGTCTTATAGGAATACATTTAGGATAGAAACAAGCTATCGTATGTTAGAATTAGATTCACTAGGCTTCATATGAAATCATTTCTATTTTAATTGAATTTGTAGAAGTTCATTTTATGGGATTTGGAATATTTTGTATCCTTCAATAATATTCAACTTTATTGGTATTTAAAGTCTTATCCAATACTCATAGCTTTATAGGTACTTATAGCTTCAACTTTGTAGTTTTTTTGAGGATTGAGATTATTTTCATTAATATTTTTGACAATATTAAATTATGCCACATTATAATTTCTGAAAATTTCACTATAGTAAGCAACCCATTTTCAACCGCCATCCCATTTCCATAGTATGGTTTTTTTTATTTCTTATCAATTGTGGTTTACATTAAAGTTCACATAGAGTTGGATGACTTGAAGCAACATAGATGTTGAAGAATTAAATCTACATTGAAAGCATAGAATGATCATAATATGTACATTGAAAGCTATAATTAATACTTTCAACGATTTTGTAACTAGCCTATGATTAGAAACAAATGACCTTTATAACAAGAATAGATTTTACAAGATCTTCAAGATTCACAATAATTTTATTTCTGACCAAAAAAAATGTAAAAAAATTTTAAATTTCTTTTAATTCAATTTCCTTATGTAAGAATTTTTTTTCCTTGAACACAACCATCTAGAAGATATGTCCAAATGCTTAAGTTGCCATCCCATAGATGCCATATCTAATTATATTTTAAATTACCCCGTATTTCTTAACAAATCGGACCCCGGTATAGGGTATACGATCGTATCCTCTCTCATAACCGTCCCAACACGGGTATAGCCCCCCGCCCTCTCCTTCACTCCCGTCCTTTCCTGAAGGTTTCCGTTTCTTCGAATTTCCCATTCTGAGAGCTTACTTTGGTTTGCCTTCTCTTTTTCCTGCCAATTCTGCATCCGTACTTGAGTGGAGGACACTAATGTAGATGCTTGTTACCGGGATCGGATGTGCTGGCGATGGTGATGCTGCTGCATCGGTTGCAAATGGGAGTTTTCTCACTGATTTGGCTTTTTAATCCTGTGAATTGAGGCTCGGATGGAGATTGCTGCCAGCATTTGGACGATGCTTCTTTTAGGGTATGGTCGAAGGTGATGGAATTTGAATGAAGATGAGAGTGGCGGTGGCAAGGATGAGGAAGTATGTGCCTTTAGTTCTGCCGTGGTTTCTACCTACGGCTATGTTCTCCGTCGTCGTGGCCGCTGTTCATTCTTGGAAGACAGACTCCTTGCAATTTGCTTTACTATTTGTCGGTACGAGCTTCGAAATTGCCTGTTTTGAAGATTTGCAAAATTGTGTTTTAATGTCTGCAATGTTCGTTACCACTGAGTGTGCATGAATTGTATTGGTTTGGGATAAATCGGGCAGCTCCTCTTGTAAACTAAATGGGTTAACAGCTTGTGCTGATCACCTATGCCAATCCGAAGCCGTTTCCGCAACCGAATGAGTCGTTGGATATGTAATTGACTTGTTAGGAGGAAAATTCAGTTTGACAAAATTTGATACAATTTTTGCAGTTCTGTAATGCTTGTTGCGACTAGATGTGCATAAATTGTAGCGGCATTGAATAACTTGGACAGCTCACCTTATACCCTAACTCATTTAACAGCTTGTGCTGACCTCAGCGCTTCATTTTCAGCAATCCGGTATATATCGTTAGTAACAATCAGATGTATAACCGAATGCCTATCACAGACTCCAGTTAAATATACGACGACTGATACGGTTGCGGAAATGGCTTCCAAATGACAGAGGAAGTGTCGGTTTGGCTTTCGCTGAGAATCTTTAGGGCCTAATTTCGTGTTCATGTCAACGAGGCAGCGTTTCTAAAGTACATTCCTGTTTGCAGTTTTGCCCTTGGCTGTTTGGACCGCCACTATTCGGAGCTGCTCGAAGGAGCTCCGTGATCCTGTGTTTGCACCGTCATTTGTAACAGCCGTGGTTTTCACAGACATAATCACATTTGGTGCAGTGCTTCGTCCAGGTGACGATTTATGTTTAGTTTATGTCATTTCATCATCCAACGGTGCCCGGCTCTTGCATGATCATTTAGCCAAACCTTTCGATGGAGTATCTGAATGGAAGCAAACAATTTGATCGGGTACTGTAACTCAAACATTTTGTTGCAGCTATCAGTGTAGGGTTGGAGGTGGCCTTTGTTCTTGGAACTGTCAACTTGCTGTTCTTCTATTGGAGGTTAGTTATATTTTTCCGCAATTTTTCAGGAGCACTTATTTCTCCATTGAGTTTTGAATCAGTTTTGGTATGCTGTTATAGATTCCAAGTCTTTTGCTCCTTATCTGCTATTTCACTGATAACAGTATTCTATAACTTGGCCTATTTCCTGCTTATTGTTTTGTTTACGTGTCATCTCAGTCAAGTTTGAACGTCATAGAAATGTTCCATGTATGACGTAGATCGGCTTTGGGCAGACAGGATCTGAAGTTTCCGCTTAAGCCTTCTTTTGTGGATGTTTCGCTTAGGTTTTGCGCTACGTTGATGACCCTATGACTGATTGCAGGGTAATTCAGAGCGACCCAGGCAGGTTCCCAGTTTTCACAGAGTCTAGTCTTGGTGGCCAAGAAAGAGTATTCAATCCTCAATTGGTCAACAGTCCTCGTCTAGATGGATGGACCGCAGAGGACTTTGAAGGCGTGAGTTATTTTTCTTTCATAATTCAACTGCAATGTCATTAAGAAGCAAACATTTGCTTCCATTCTTTACTGTCGAAGCACGGATGATGCCCAGTTATGATACTTAAAAGCGATGGTTTTCACAGCCTCTCAGAGATTTCGTTGGAATATATCAGCCAGTCGTAAATGGTGGTCCGACAAGAGCTTCACTTTCTTGTATAATAGTTTGTTGCCTTGGGCGAATCTTGAGCTCAAATGAGTAGGGTGCTTATCATAACTGAGAAGGTTCAGATTTTGCGCTCACTTTTGAGATCTTGCATATAGTCTCTAAGATTAGTAAATGGATCTTTGAGCAGGAGCCACTTAAAGCTAAAGGCCCAGACATTGAGAAAGGGGAGTCTCACCAAGTTCTAGAGAAGTCAGAAAACAATGAAGAGGAGGCTGAAGGTGTCGTTCAAGTCCCGAATGAGTATCCTTTCAAGAGATTAGTGAGTTTTCATAACCTGAGTTTCTGATATTGTGGACCATTGATGACAATGGTGGAATCAGTGGTACCTAAGTTGTGCTGTACTTTTCAGCCAAATGAAGTAGCTCGAAGTATTTTGCAAAATAATTCCTGGGAATGACCGCATATTGTTATTCGTATGGCAGCCAGTACGTGCAAGATATTGTCGGAAGTGCAATGCATGGATTGACCATTTTGACCATCATTGTCCCGCTATAAAGAATTGTGTCGGTAAGCCCTGGGTTTTGCTCTTGGAAGCTGTTGGATTTGCTAATCCTTGAACGTTTGAAGCATCAAAATTTCAATTGATCTCACTGTGAACACCTGCTTAAGTAGGAGACGGAGTGGCTACTGAAGCCGGAGTGGATTTTAAGAGATGGATGTTGTTGCCATTGTAAGTGTAATTTTCTGATCTTCTGAAAAAGGTACAGGGCTGGGGGATTGTTGCCAGGGCGTAAGAATCACGTACTATTTCTGGGCGCTCTTGCGGCTTTTATTGTGGCGGAGGTGCTGTATATCCGCTGCTGCTACAAATGTGTGTGCTCCTCGGTTACCATTGTCTTGTTGACTTCATTTCTCCATAGTAGATTTCTCTGTAGTAGATACAAGCATGTGTTTGCTGAGATTGTTCGATAAAACCGTACTGCCCTTTCCCAAGTTGTATTCTACATTTGTATTGTGCATAACAGAATAACAGAATAATCAGATTTCCGGAGTTGAGTATGACCCTCCTGTTTTATGGAATTATCGCAGATATTGAAAGTCTTAACCTCTTATCCCTCGCTAAAGATACTGCATCCACAACACCTATTGGTGAGCGTGCCTTAGATCTTCGTATTTTATCGTGCCTAGACCTTGCGTACTCTCCGCTTATGTTACAGTAGGAATCTTGCCCTTGACATTTCTGATTAGTTCCACTAGAATATCTACAATAGGTCCTTATATTCTCACAGCTGTTGGGTAAACACGTAACTTCTACCCAAATGTTGCTGTAACAGGTCTTCAAGGGCTGGAGGATTTTTGGGTTATTGTCTGTCAGGTAACCAATGTTCAGTCTTCTTGTATGGCAGAAATACCCCAAGAGAAAAACTGTCTGTTTATTGTTCTTATTTATGATGCGTATGACTCGATTGATCTATCAAAGCTTAGGTGACCACTAGAAAATGACTTGTTACAACGCAACAAACTCAGGGCACATATAGTAAAAATTCACGCATCAGAGAGAACCTAGTGGCAAAGTAGAGTAACCCGAAAATAATTGTTACTGGGTTTCCTTGACCCTGCTCATTGAACCTGAGATGTCAGGGTGAACCTTAAACCCTTATGTTGATTTGTCTCAGGTGATGAGCGCAGTTCCATGGGCGACCAGCACTGCTGTGTTTGCTGCATTTCAAGTCAGTTGGCAGGTACAGGACTTGTGTATTTGCCTTATGTTCCTAATTTTTTCTGTGAATGACTCTGCTTGTGCTCCTGTAGTTGTGGTTCTTCTGGCGACTTCCTATAGTATTAAAGAAATTGGTGGGCCAATGGCATCTACATCTTTATTTGCTATGACAGGTACCTCTGCTGTTGTTTCACGTCTTTTGTGCTTCGGTGAATCTCACCACAGCCGAATGGGTAAGATGTCTTTCAAATGCCAACAATGTTGATTTTGAAAGTTATTTTATGCTTGAATTTGCACAGGATTTTACTTACCTTGAAACAAGAACATACTTTACCATGTGCTTTTCTGTTTTGGTCATCGTATGTAGAGATATGTAGATACTTCTGTGTGTACGGGTACGTGAGACTGTCTGGCGCTTAATGACTGTCTTTTACAATTCTGAAGCATCATTAGATGCTGATTTTCGTGTGCAATTGAGTGCAGATCAAGTGGGAGAGATATTCAGACCTGCACATCGAGCTGCCGCTCAGTCCTGGTCAGCAAATTACCTAACTGACTCGTAATTTCAACCCGCTTAGATCTTGGTCTATATATCCTTTTGGCAATCGAAACTCAAGATATTGTTGTGTCGAAGTAAGATTTGTAACAAGACCGGAGTAGCATTTTAATGGCTAGTTCAGTAGTTATTTGACCGGAATTTTTTTGCAATGTGCAGATCGATCATTTAGGACCAAAAAGTTTGTGAACCCGTACGATCAAGGAGTACTCATCAACCTGAAGCAGTTCCTCCAATCACGTGTGTAATTGGGTTCTAATGATTGGTTCGTTATTTTTTCAATCAAATTCTTTAGTTCAACAACTTTTCACCAAGTGTGATGGCATTGTACAGTGTTCACACTGATTTGGTCAGTAGTCCAGCCTTCACTGAATTTGAAGGCCAATCTTTGCTATCACCAGAAACAAGAACTGATTGCGGAGAAATAGAAGAATTCAACCATGGGAAAACAGAACATGTTCATTAATTTTCGCCTGGGCTCACGGCCTAATTCAGTGTCTGTTTGAAGGTGGATGTGGACACTGGGTGCTTCGATTCAGAAGGGTAAGGGAATGAACTTGTTCCTCACTCGGGTATGGTGCCAGAGCTCAATGATGTCCATGCATTTAGATCTTTTTCAGGGCTTCCTGAGTGTGCTGAGGATTATGACTTCTTGGATATTTATGGTTCATATTTGCACTTAATCTGACTCAGAGAGATCGTTACCCTACCTATGAAGGACAAATTAACTGGCAGTTGTTGTGTTGTTGCGATCTGTTTGGGAACCCAAGTATATTGCAGGAAATGCCTCTAGGTCCATCTGACTCTTCATTTTACCATTGACATAGCATGCATGATAGATGACAACAAAATTTACTTTTATGTTCAACTTTGTACAGTAGTTTAGATAAACTCCAAATTATAGTGGCATTTAAAATTAACACCGGATGGGGTAGTTCCAATCTCTGAAATTGTGAAAATGTGTTCCAAAATATAACTTAAAAGAATAATTTAATGATTAATTTCAAACAATAGATGTAAATTATGATCCATAGAGTGTATACATATGGCTTGATCAGTTAACATACAAACCAATGTTTTCCAATAATATTTGAAGTCAAAAATTACAAACTCTTCTTAAAATGAAATTTAGATTGGATATATGTGATTCTTATTTTAGTGATTTTTGAAGTTTTTTATTTTACCAATTATAAGGTCAATTTTTGAATTGAAAAAGTTACTTTGTGAAGTTAGACCTACTAACATCCTATTAATTTAGAGTACTGGCAAAGCAAAATTTTCAAAATCTACACCACACAAATGTGAAATAGTTGACACAAGTATCTTTTATAAAAATGATGGATGAATAAATGCATTTTTGTGTGCTTGGAATATATTTGTGTTCATTCATTGTTCAAAATTTGAATGTTTGGTCCTTTTGGGGTTAGTTGTGTTTATAGGTTAGCTTACAAAAAAATTCAAGCTCTTCATCTATCAAGACAATAAAGATTTCAATACAAAAAAGGTTTAGCTTTACCCTAGAATTCAACTCCAAAAATTATTAGATTCTAAAATGAAGACATACAATCTTTGTTCCAATAGTTTCTTTGAAACTCATTCATCAAACAATATTTGTCTAGTGGTCATTTTTGGATAAATTTGAAAGTGAAGGTTCTTTTAAATCAATTAGAATTAAAATTATTATGATGCTCTATTTTATTCTTTTGTTTTTCATTTATTTTCAATCTAAATTGTAGTTATGTATTAAAATGAATATACATTATTTTTTAGGGGTCTAACATAACAATGATGCAATTACTACAAATTCTAAAGGAATTAGCAAGAAGAAGAAGAAATTTTAGACGAAGTTGTAAGAAACATATGCCATTTTGGGCTCAAAATGGCCTTTGTATTGGATTATTATGACTTTTGGGATAAAATACTTCAAACAAAATAAAATATAGATAGTTTGTGAAACATTCAAAACAATTTGTATATAAATTATAGATGTCAAAAAATTTATCTTTAAAAATTAAGCACAAAAAAAGATTGATGTAGGATACAAAAAATAAATATTTTGAGATTTGATTCTTTGCAAAAAGTAGAAGAATTCAAAAAAATCAACTAAAAAATCATTTTTTCAAATATGAAGATGCTTCTTCTTAGCTACTTGAATCTTGAAGAAGAAAAAAAGTGCTTTCTACGTATGCACTAAAGTAGTGTACTTTGAAGACATGTGGAAGGTTAATACTTTAGTACTATTAGAAAATCTCTTTATAGACTTATGAAGTCCTCCTACTCCAACTTTGACCTTCAAATTGGCATTTTTGGATTGGAATCAATGACTATCCCCCCCCCCTCCAGTGGCCAAGGCAAGCATCTAATTGGAGGTAGTTTTAAAATAGTAGAATAATTTTTGAAAATTGGAAAAAAAAATTCAATGTCTACAACTACTAAATGTACCTTCATTTTAAATTTCATAGAATATAGTTTTGTACAATATAAAAGTTATGAGCCAAAAAACACTTAAATATCCAAAACCTTGGGGCCCCAAAAAAAAGACAAGTGTTTTTTGCAATGACCTTTAGTCTTTTTTTTATTGCTATAAAAAACATGCATTTTAGGTTACAAGCTTCATTTTTTAAAAATAAATTGTAGGTGATGTCAATGTTTACAACTCAATGTTTTTATGTCAACATTGATGTTACATTGGACATTCTTGTTGATATAAAAACATTGGGTTGTAAATATTGATATCACCTAAAATCCATTTAAAGAAAATATGGCTTGTTACCTAAAATGCACGCTTCTTATAGTTTATACTAGCATGAATATTGAAATTAGGAGTGATTCTAAATTTACAAAAGTCCTTTAAAAAGTAGATATGGAATTTGTAGTATGCTTTGCATCTTCCAATAATTTCTTGTTGATACCAAGTCTTCTAATGAGTGAAAATGCCACTAAAAAACTTTTCACCTCTTTTTGTCATAAGTTTGAAATCATATTGTTAATCCCAGAATAGAAAATAACATTATGTTAGTATCTAAATGAGATGAAAGGACTTACTTAAGAAGTTTCAAAAAACTTAACAAAAGTTGATATACCAATAAGAAGTTTAACAAAGGTGCATTATATATTTATATTCTATTTTAAATTTAATTCTAGCATGATTGCAAGAAATACTTCAAGGTTTAAATGATGCATGCTTCTTAATTAATGCCAACCACCTAAGTATAGTTATTACAATACAAAAGCAAAGCTCATTAAATGCATCAGCACCAAAAGAAGTTACATGAACCTAAAGAATTTCATTAAAGAATTTTGCAAATCTCATTTGAATTTAGTAAATACAAATCAATGCAAAATTGCCCAAACAAATTCACAACAAAATTTTGGTAGATGATATTGTAGCAATGTCATATAAAAACACTTACTTGGAGAAAATTAGTGTTCTTATTTGCATTAGATTTGGTGAAATTTTGTTGCCTTTTTTTAATTTAATTCAAATCTATTAATATATATTAAAAGACATTGCTATTGACAAATTTCAAGAGAAAATTTTCTAATTCTAAGAAATAAAATTTCTTGGTTTACATCTTAGTAAATTTATATTAGACCTTGTTAACCCCTAAACTACTAAAGTCCTAAGAGTCTCCTTGAGGGGCTTTTGAAGATTTGAGCAAATACCTATGATTTTTATTTTTTGACAAGATTTTTTGAGACTTCATTTACAATAGAAAAGTTGAATAATTTTTTGGAAATGTAATTTTTATTTCAATTAGTGCATAAGAACAAAAGTTATGCTACAATGAATTCAAAATATGTAAGGGTAGGCAAATAAAATAGATTGAAATTGAAATATTTTTTTAAAATGATTATAGACTATAGATTATATTTTGAAGGCAATCTAAACAAATTCTTGAAAAAAGAATGTACTATATTTGTTCACAAACTCAATTTTAATCATTTCCAAAATAAAAATTGCACATGGCTTAGTTTGTTTTTCAGAATAATTTTACCATTAAGATTAATGTATTTTAATTCCATCTTAGAGCTATTAACCCCTAAAGGTTTTTGACTATGTTTTCACCAAAACCGCTTCAAAACTGTCATTTTTTAGACAACTACCAAATTTTAAGAAAAAAACATTTTTGGACAAAAGTAACCACAATATCTCTTGGAGCACAAGTTTAAGAAGATGTGGAAAAAATTTCAGCAATTTCCGCCATGTAGATTGCAAGATATTAGTGTTTGAAGTGACAAAAATCCCTTTTTTATCATTGTGGAAATCCGGGCAGCTGCACTTCACAAGGTTACATTTGTATGAAAAAAAGTTCAAATTGGTGGTTACTCTCTAGATTCATTTTTAAAGGCAAGTTGGCTATATGCAAAAAAAATTTCAAATCATTTGGAGTTGTAAAACATAGAGGAAAAAAATAATAAGTACAAAGAAGTAGAAAATGAGCCAAAACACTAAATTGTAAACAATTTATTTATGGAATTGAAAAATTCTGATCCCAATGGTTAAAATGCTTTAATAAACAATATTCACCTATTGAAATTATTTTTATCCAAAAATATTAAAAATTGAATTAAATAAAGGATTTCAAACTTTTTTTGTAGTGTAGGAATTTTGTAACTAGCCACAAACTACCTCAAACTAAACCTCCTCATAACTTTTGACTCACTAATCCAAATGGAATGATTCAAAGATTCCTGCATACACAAAATTCTAAATAAAGTATTTCAATTTTTCTTTTTTTCAAAAAATTATTTTTAAAGAAGTTTTTTTATCTGCCCAGGTTGCCCATAGATCAAAGGAAATCACATATCATGCAATAACTTTTTGAGTATGTAGTCAAATGTTATGAAACTTGTTGGACCTTAAAGCTACTCCTTGGGCGCATGTTGTGTGAAAATTTCAAAGAAAAAGAATAAAAACTCCATTTGCAATGAGCTGCCCGAAATCGCTATGTTGCCAAAACACGCAATTTGGTCCTTTAGGGGTTAACATTTTTGTTTTGTTCTCCATCATGTACCTAATTCTACTTAACAAATTAATAAAAAAATGAAAATCAAGGCCAGGGGAAATGAAATTTTTTCCAAAATTTTAACTCAATTCTTCAATAAAAATAATTTTAATTTCACAATCTATAGAATAAAAAAATTTAATTAAGAGGATTCAAAGCTTATAACCTAGTCAATTTAGGAAGAAAACAATTAGTTTTCTTCATATTAAATACTTGTATCTTGTGATTGATACAACCAAAGTAATTAAAGTTTTCTTCTAAACATTCTTATAATTGTCCAATGCAAGATCATATACTTGGTTCTTCAAAAAAAAATGTTTAAATTTTGTATTGTTTGCATTAAAAATGAAATCTTTAAGTGTTTTTTAACCTCAAAATGATATGAGGACCTATAGTGTTAAAGTCTAATGTACTTAATATATTTCAACAAATTTGATAGAAAAAATATCTAGAGAACCTTGAACACAAGTAGTTGTTTTGTACTAGTGTGTTACTAAAACAAAATCCAATATTGTAATGCATTGTCACCAAAAAGGATCATTAAAAGTATAAGATTTCATCGAGAGGTTCAAAATAAAAACATTTTTTAATTTAACCATTTGAGGGTTAATTTATTTTTAAATTTTAAATTTTTTAAGAAAATAATTAGGATTCACTAAGAATTAATGGAAGATTGTGTCAATGGAAACATTACAAAAATTGTGACACAATTTTCATTAATTGTAAAATAATTGTTACTATAAATCATAAAGGTAAAAAAATACAAAATATATACAACTTAATATTGGGGATAATTTTTTTATTTACCCTTGCATAGGGTAATAAGGGGGTCAATCTCTACCTTAAGAAAGCTTGTTTCATTGTTTGTTTTGTTTGTTTGTTATAGTTGAGATCTCCCATCTTGTGTATCTCTTGGTCATGTGCTTGGTACTATTAGAAAGCTTTGAGTGAGGAAGGGTGTAAAAACTTTATGTCATGGCGTTCCAACTAATAGTGAAAAAATGATTGAATTTTGAAGTTTTGTGAATTGAAAAATTAGAAAATTGTTTATACTTTGATTTTGATTGTGGCAACGACAAAAAACATAGTAGATATTGTTTGTTTATCCATTACATTGAGATATCCCAAACCGTGCATCTCTAGTCACATTCTTAGTACCATTGGAAAGCCCTTGGTGAAGAGGGGTGCACGGACTTTGTTTCATTGTGTTTGGACCTACAATGTAAAAGTTATTGAATTCCAAAGTTATTATTGATTAAAAATTAAAAAACTACTTTTACTTTGATTTTGACTGTGGCAACGGGACAAGTACACTAAGGTAGAACCACCTATATTCAATCACTTAAACAATTGTGGAACAGATCATGATGAGTTTAAAGTTATGCAAATTTTTCCCGTGTAGCAAGATAAAATAGATGGGGATTGCAAATTTTTTATAATTTTATCGACAAAACTGAAATTACTATGATTTTTAGAAGCCAAAAAGTGCTTTGAACCCATAGCCAATGTCTAAAGTCTTCTAATTTGGATCATAGCTAAGACTACTTTCCCAATTGGTACTTCCCACACACTTTATGACACATTGGGACATGTGTCATGACCTTATTAGTCCCAACCTTGAAAATGGGGGAAAAATACATTCCAAGCTTTGATTGTAAATCTCTTTTGACCTTGGTTGGAAATAGCCACATCCTATAGGTTGGGTATGAATCCTTGATTGGGAATAGGTTGGTTCTACCTTAGTCCAGTCTACTCTGGCAATAGTCAACCCCGTAAAAGGTAAAAAAGCTACCCTCATAGTTTATCGACCCACGTGTCAGCAATTGTCCTTTAGGAGCCAGCCGGCCGGGCTTGACGAAACTTTGGGTCAGTGGTCCAGATCAGCAAATTAAAACCCGCCAAGTCATCAACCTGAGCAGCAACGGTAACCACAAAACTGGTGGCCCCAGCGCCAGCGGGGGCTTCGTAAATAGGCGCTTTAACGGTCGCGCTCTAAAGCCTGAACAAAGACAATTGTCTCTTAATACCGCGCCCGGCCCGTTCTCCTGCGCCCGTGCTCCTCCTGACCCGTTCTCGCTCCATTTCCCATGCAACCCAACGGGGCCACCCCAACGCCTTCATATAGCCTTTCCTGCCCCTCTGCGGGTTCCGCTTCCGCTTCTCTCGATCGCTGCATATTCTCTCATTGCGCTTTGAATTCTGTTCTTGAAACTCCAGTCGAAGCTTTTTCTGGAGGATTAGGGTTTTGGGATTCAGAGATGGTCTTTTCCCCTGCCCTGTTTCAGAATTTGAGAGTTCTTTTGGAAATTGTCGCGGTCATGGCAGTTGATTCTGCGGGGTCGAGGAGGCGTGGTTAGTAGTCTTGGTATTTTTTTTATTTGTGCGGAGTGGAAGAAGAGGAGGCTTCAGAGTGGTCAGGATGTTAGGAATTAGGAGAGGTGATTTGGGGACTTACTTCAGGAGGAGCCAGTTCGAGCCTCTGGTGTCCACGTTACTGGATGATCCTGTCCTGGCTGATGTGCCGAAGAATGCAACGGTATCGGACATCGACACTTTGATTGGGGTGGAGCTCGGAAGTGCCATGAAATTGTCCATTCTGAAGCTGGATGGCACCCACTTTGGTAAGAATGTCCCTTCTGCTGATGCATTTTTCGGTAGTTTACATTTGTTGTCGCCAAGTCAAGGTTCAAGCATCCCGAAACCGATTTTGGTTTCAACACATGCGCCGATCTTCAGATACCAGTGGCGCTCATGTTAGTTCCATACTTGGTACACGGTCTTCCGAATTGATGCTTGCAATCACATGAGAATCTGTTTCAAGTTTAAGCAATTCGTGCACGACGTAATTCACATGATTTTGGTGTCAAAATATTTATTGTAATTTTTGTAGATTGAATGGGGATGTGGAAGGCATATTAGGTGGGATATCCCGGAATTGCTGTATTCTCTGCTTAGTTTCATGTTGCTTTAGTGGAATCCCCTGTTGATCGTTTACAGGTTGATCCTCAATTACTGAAGTCGAAAGCTATGTATATGTTTTGAGATGCTTTTGGACTTCTTCTGTTGTGCAGATGTGGCGGTGCTAAACACTGCGAAGGTTAGAGATCTGAAGCAAGCAGTGATGAAGTATGTCGACTCCATGGAACAGTCGCAACTGGGTCACAGACATATCTCATGGTGGGTACTCGAACAGTCTCTAGTTAGGACTGGGATGGAGTAGGATGGAGCATTAAGAGAGCTCCTTGTTCTTGTATTTTCTTGGATGCTTTCTTGCTCTTGGATTGACACTGAAATGTACATTTCTGGTACACTCTCTACCTAAAACATACGTTGGTTCACCTGAGCAGCAGTCGGCCTGTCATTCCAAGCATTAGGTTAAGCTTCATAGAAGCTGAGTTTTCTTTTTGTTTGTATTGCAGGAAGCACGTCTGGGGCAACTTCTGTTTGAGTTTCGGAAATGAGAAGCTCGTGGATGATGAGTCTCGACTGACTGGTTTCGGCATAAGAAACAACGACGAGGTACATTATCAAACTTTGAATTGAACTCTCTGCATGGCTACATTGATAGTGCATGTTAAGAAATGAATTAACATTTGGTTATAACCTTGTACAAGGGAGGAATATTGTTACACGTTGTATTTGTGCTAGTGCTATTTATGTTGAAGAATCATCCCAACTATCATTTGTAAATATATGCCTCCCTCGGAAAAAGCTATAACCGAATGTTACTTCATTTCATAACACGCCTAACACGCCTAATAAGACATACTAGTGTAGTCATTGTTCCTTATTTATGATGTTACCTCCATGTGACTTTCATCGTTAAATTTATTTTATTTCCATTTTTGTGATCAATTCAACCTACCTACCTCCTCAATGCAACTGCGAATTCTCCTCACGAGCTTTTCTGTTTTCGAATGCATGTCACTGGAAATATTTTCTGTATGAGCCAATTTATGCCTTCTGATTCTCTTGGTTGCTGATCGAGCAGTTGAAGTTCGAGCACCACGTGGCTATGAGAGAGAATGGTCGGCACTCGCGTGCCAAGAAACGCCGCTTCTTCCATGGCCTGAGGAAAAATTGAACTGCAGATGTCCTCATTTGAACACTACCATTAGTTCCTACAACCTCCCAACTGGCCCTTCTTGGGCTCCAACCTGTGATTCACTACTTGTGAGGGTGCATGTTGGCTATGGAGAATAACCCCTGGTACTCACAACAAAGATTGTGTTACTGGTGGAATGTTATCAGAGAATAAAGTAGAGTTACTGTACTGTACATAGAATGTGTAACAAGTGTGGAATATGAATTATGATTAGTGATTACTTACAAGTGTCAGCGCCTGTTTATTAGCCTCCTAGAAACACATAATTGAAAGCTCCAATTGTGAGGATCCTTGTATTATAATAACCGAACGTGTTTCAATGCCGCTTCCTTGATGGGAAATGTACCGAGTAAAGCTTTGACTTATGCATGTCTAAATTGTTAAGTTGCTAAATTGCATGCTGAGGAGGGGCATTGACCTTTATACGGATTACGTATCAAGAAAAACTCTGGGAACTCTTTCTCATGATTTTCTGCTACTACTAGAGTACCTCATTTGTTGTGCATAACCTTCCAGTTGCTGAGTCTTGTATTTGAGCATATTTTATTGCAGTACCGATTGGCTAGCGGGAGGCTTGTTGTTCTGGACCACCGAGGGAATTTTGTTCGTGATCGTTAATCCTTTGTTGTGCCAACTACTACGGGATGAAGCGGGTGGAATATCTATTTCATCTTGTTTATTATCATTAGTTCATATTACTTCTTTTGTTTGCTTGCAGTTAAGAAAATATATGACATTCTTGAGCTCCCAGGCAGGCGTACCTTAGCTTTAATGTAGAAAACTTGGAAGGGAAGGTTGTCAACTTGTCATGCATTGTGCATTGTGTGAGTGACAATGTAGACAGAGTCTTAGCTTTATTAGTCAAGAATGTTACGAGTATGAAGGCAGTTGTAATTCCAAGATTTCAGTTGAGCATTACTTGTACACCGATGCAGAGTTGTCCATCACCCTCACACTGTAGTATATTTTCAAATGGAAAGAACTATGGGACAGGACTAGAGCTTAAAAAAAGAAGCAACTTCAATTTTGAGGGATTTGGCAAAAGTCATCGTATGAAAGAAACACATATTTAGGGAGTTTGATGGTAAGTGTTGCATTGTTTTTGGCATTGCCCACATGGGTTGGACAATATTTGTCTTCAACAAGATGGGGTGCCCATGGCAACCATTCATGTGGGAGCGAAAAATTAATACTACCTCTGTCCCCAAATGATCTTCCTATTTAACAAAATATTATGGAATAAAGCTAAAAATAACAATTTAAATCCCCTTTGGATTTATAAGCAAAGCTTAGTTCATTCTGAGCATTTTAGAAACTTTGAGTTTTAAAAGTGTTTTCCAAAGTAAAATTTTAGAATATAGAAAAATAGAATTTCGGAGGCATTTTCCAAAAGCACCAGTGGGCACTTAAATTTTGAATTTGAAATTGTCATTTTGTGGGCAATTAGTATGGGCCTAAACTATGTGTAAACCTTTGTTCCACCTACCAAAGCTTCACCTCCTTCAAGTAGGCAACACTCAAAGAGATGCAAAAAATATGAATAAAAAGTGTTAATTGACCCCTTTAGTAATTTCTTTTGTCTTTTGATTGATAATTGCATGAATGGAAGGAAAATTATTGCTTAAAGTCATTTTGCTAGTCCTAAACACAATCAAAATCAAAACTTAACAAATTTGCATGCCATAAAAAGCAACAAGAAGATCATTTGGGGACAAAAAATTAAAGCCAATAGGAAGATCATTCTAGGATGGAGGGAGTAGCAAATTTGCAAAATTGAACCGTTAAGTAACAAGTTGGTGACTGGAAATCATGAATTTTTCATGAATTTTCGATACTGTGGAAATCATGAATTTTGGGTACTTTGAGAATCATTGGTTCAAAAATTCAAAAATATCCAAAAAAACACTCATTGGAAGTCAAAGTATAGATCTTCCCTTTCCACCCCTAATTCTAAGGATGAATAGTTGCATTTCTATCCTACAAAAAACAATTCTCTCTTGTTCATCAACCAAAAATGGTTGTTACGTCATTCATGGTTAAACATATTATATTCAAGGAAACGCCATGAGGACTATTTGGATGTAAATAAATGATTAGAGTTTTAACAAGCACATATGAAATCACCAAGTCATTGAAACTATTTGGAGCTTGTAATAGTGGTAAATTTTTATTGAAAATCCCCGGGAATATCACTCTTGGTTTTTTAGAAAACTATGTGAGTTAAAAGATACAGCCTATTTAATTCGAAGGGAAAAAATGTCATACAATATGTAGGACTACTATAGGGTCTATGAAATGCTATGCACTTTATTGAATATAAAATAGGCTATGTAAAAACATCAAGTAGTAGGAATTTTTATTAATAACTTAGCATTTACAAATAGAAGTTGTACAAATTTTTCATTGTACAATGAGTATAGATGTAGATAGATAGTTTTATATAGATGACAAAAATGGACACAATCAAGCTCAAGGAATCTACAATGAAGGGTAAAATTCAACAAGACACTACAATTTTGCCTTGGGGTCATTAGGGGTAGTCACGACTCTTCCGAAAACCGTTTTTTTGTGAAGTCGGAGAAATCAGAGAGGCAAAAGTGCAGCCAATCATGAGCCGTTCCACGTGAAGGAGCCATGACACCCCTTTTTGTTGTTTGCAACGATTCCGCAATAATTTCTAGCTCGCACAGTTGGATTGGGAGCTCCGATACTTGCGCCAAGTCGAGGGCTTCAAGAAATTCTATGAGAAATTTTTTCAAAAACATCGTTTCTTCACCCCGTGGAGGAGAAGAAACGGCACTCCGATTTCTCTGAGAATTTCATGTCCGCCTTTTGCTCCCAGTGCACCATGTACTCTTTCTCACGGAATTTTTAGGACTTCGGAAGTGCTGTGACAACCCCTATTGCAAGAAACACTTCATGTTTTTGTCTCAAAAACACAGTTTTGGGGCATAGGACTGGCAGTCCTGTGCAACCCTACCAATACTATGCGTTTGCACTACATCTGTCAATGTTAGCCATTGATTTCAAGCGCTTGTAAATCTAAGGTGTCTATTTAGTACTATGTAGCACTACAAAGTGCTACGAAGTACTACTCAAGCCATTGGGAGTAGAAATAGCAAAAAGGGATCTATGGACCTTTTCATTTTTAGAAATTCAAAAAAAATTCAAAAAATTATTTAAAAAAAAATCTATTTTTCTAAACAAAATTGTGCTCACATTGCAATAAAGAATTCCTTTAGGAAATTTTTTCCCTCTTCATAGCCTTTGTACCTAGGAAGGTCACTTTGACCCCATGTGTGCAATAGACATGTTGCTAATTTCATAAAAACTCATTGCCGCCCCTTGTAATGTTAATAGACCTCCAACTTGTCCTATTTGTGGCTTCAAATTTGGATTTTTGGGTCCAAAATAGGACTAAGAACCTCCAAAATGGCCAAAGTAGACACCCAATTGGGGGTAGTTTAAAAATAGTAAACTAATTTTAAAAATTCTGAAAAAATTACTTGACATCTAAAACTTTTGTATGCACTTTCATTCCAAATTTCAAGCCAAAAAAACAAAACATGCAAAAGTTATGCACAAAAAACTACCTATTGGAGGTCAAGGGGACAAAAAATAAGACAAGTGTTTCTTGCAATCACCCCTTGGTACCAATAGTGTACATAATTAAAAATTAAGTATAAGTGTAAGACATTGACCACAAGTGACAAAAATTGTCTCATTCAGTATGAATAGGGAGTTTACCTTAATAGATTCAACAAACTAAAAATTGTATAATATGAGGACAAAATTTATAGTCCATTTAACTTCAATCTTTGAAAATATATATATTATACACAATCATATTGAGCATAATGTTTACATGATAGTTTCAATGAAGATTTTGGAAGCATTCAGTGTTAAATTTATTGTTATTCTCTACAGCACTGCAGGTGTTTAGGAAGAAGACAAGTCCAAATAGCCAATATTACATGCATTGTCTAATTTTAAAAAAAAAATCCAATCATACAAAAAATTTATTTAAGAAGTAAGGCAATGTTTAAGAAAACATTTAGCCCATTTGACCTCGTGGATTGAAAGATTACAATGTTTGAGGTGAGTTTTATTTTATTTTTACAAAACAATGGAAATGAACTTCAAGCTTTTTTAGGATAAATTTTGTAACCATTCATGAGTATATGATGTTATATTCATTCATGAAAAATTTTGAAAAGAAAATATGGAATTTAACATATTCCAAATCAACCTACAATAAAAGGAGGTTACATACATTAGTAATACACTACTCATTTTTTGATGTTTTCTTGTGCAATGAAGAAATTTTTCATTTGAATTCAAATTTAATAAAATTAGAAAAAACATTTGGAATATGTGGGAAAAATTTCAAGAACTTTGACTTCATAGGTTGCAAAATAAAAGGACTTGAAGTTAGAAAAAAATATTTTCTTGAAATTGCCTCAATATTGCTAATAAAGTTTCACTTCTCTTTGAATGTGAATTGAGAACTAAATTTTTTTTAGGACACTTGAATGTCATATTTTATTAGTTGCATGCCAAATTTCAAAACTCGATGAGTGTTTTTGCAAAAATTGTACCATAGATGCCTAGATTGCCTAGCCTACTAAGAAAATTTAGGGGAGTATAATGATCTCCTATTGGGAAAAATTATATTTTCACTTAAAGACATACATGTTCACATCTTGTATCAAAATTTTATGAATATCCAATCAAAATTCACTTCATAGGAACCTACCCATATTTTCAATTGTCTATTCAATGAACAATTGGCCTCTAGAGGTTAAAAACTACTACTTGGTCAATGGCACTTGAATTGAATTAATTGTTGTTGGTTTTAAGGTGTATATATTGTATATGTATGTAGTGGAAGGAAAGAAAATTTTGTGAAGAAAAGTAGAGGTAGGAAAAAATTGGACACTTAAATTTTGAATGTAAGATAGAACTACTTTAAAACCCATAAGAATGAGTTTACAAAAATATAGGATATTAAAAATATGCCCTTTGTAGCTTTTTATGTAAAAATACAATCATTTTAAATACAAGAATTAAAACAAGTAGCCCCACATCAATTTCCTCTTAACTCAGGTGTATACCTTAAGTTACAAAAAGTAATGTCTCCAAGTGAAAATCTCCTTAAAGGTCATTACTAATAATCTTATGTTTAGGACTATACTTAAGAATTCATTTAAACATCCCTTTCTCTTAGATTATAGTGAGTGTTAACTTTGCTAAATAAAAAATATTTATTGTAAATTTGTAAATAGAATATATTGTATATATGTATAGACAATTTGATATGTCATACGTGGACCAAAAAAATCAGTTCTAAGGGACCATTGTCTCCACAAAGGACAAATGAAGATGTCAATAGGTATCTATAATCTCATTTTTTTAGAATAGTTTTATAAAACCTTTTTTTAAAACAGAAAAAAAATTACCTTTACAAAAGTATAGTTTTTATTTCATTAGATGTTTAGAAGCAAGAATTAAGCCATCCAAAGTAAAAAAAAAGATGAACTTGGGTAACAAAAAAGTTACAAATATTGAAGCAAATAAAGCAAATAAAAATGGTAGAAATTATTTTTACCTACATGAAAAGTTTTGATTTATTCCATTTGGATTTTATATATGAAGGGTATGAAGAATTTTTTTTTTCAAGATTTAGAGCATCTTCTTCAAACATAACTAATTATAATTAAAATTGTTATTGATCTAAATTTTCAAAATATTCCAAAATAAAAAGGTGGCCTACTATATCAATCTCACCATTTGAATTAATGTTCCTTAATTCTATATTTGAGTTATCAACAATTCAAGTCTTATTTGCATCTTATAACTACTTCAACTTAATAAATTCTTAAGAAAATTAATCAATATTCTTCTTAAAAATCTTTTCTCCTAATGAAAACCTTACTCTTCTACCATAAATATTTATTACCTCAAAACTTTGTAATGAAAAAATCCAAATTAAGAAGATTCGAGTTCTAATAATTTATTATAGAAAAGAGTATAAAATATGTTCTTTGTACTTTCACCAATGATATGAGTTGCAATCTATAAGGCCAAAGTTTCAAGTTTAACAAACTCTTTTTTTGATAAATTTGTAGTAAATTTTCTCATTTGTTATAAAAAAAAGCTTTTGAAAGCAAGAAACTTCTTTCATACTTTCTTATGCTTTCTTGAAGCAAGATCCTAGAATTAGATATGGAAAAAAGACAGCTTTACTCTGTACAATATTGGTAGTAATGACAATGTGGTTTTGATGGAATTTAGTCATTGAGTTTTGGGGATCAAAAGGCCAATTTTTAATTTTGTTAAAGCTATTTATCCTATTTTCTAAAAATTAAAACATCAAACTATGTATTTTTTGGTACATGTTCAAATATAGAATTTTGTCATAGAAAATACATAGTTTGATGTTTTAATTCATGTATAGAATAGAGTCTCGTAGTGCCCCAATGCCATGAAAAAAAAAATTTCCTATATTGAATGATGTCAATTCTATAAGTGGTGGTTTCTACCATATCTTCATCAAATCCACCTCCTCTCCTTCCCCCTTGGAATGCAAGTTTTTGTTTTTCCTTTATACATGTTCCATCATCAGAGCATAATGTACATAAAACCTCATGAAACATTATTCCTCATACAATAGCTAGTTTCCTATGTTATCACCACAAATGCAAGTTACTAATCAGGTAGTTGGATGCAACATTGAAATTTCCTATTGAAATGGGGTCCGGTAGGACCTACTCAATGTCCGCCTCATTGCATTTCCAACAAACTCCTTGAATTTCAATTCATCAATTTTCGAAGAATGCATTGGGGTTTTGCCACCTCACTCTCTGTTTTTTCAAGGCAGTAGATTTACAACAAAGTGTGAAATCCAACTTAGGTGGTGAAATTTCAGAACTTCTACGGTGATTGAATGTTCAGTTTCCAATTGGAAATTGGGATTGGGCCACACTAGCACGAGCCTCTAGTGTCTCAAATTACAATCCATGTGCCTCCTTTTCTCAAATGGCCCAACCCAAAGTGTATAAGGTGTGTACACCCAAAATTGCACCTCACCTAAAAGTGTCATCTATAGTTGTTGTACGTTTCTGAATTCCATTATGCACCTATTTGGCTGGAGCACTTTTAAAAACAAACTTTGAACCTTAATAACTTTTGCATATTGTATCCAAATGCTGCATTTTTGGTGCATTGGAACAAGCTTTCACTTGCCAAGAAGACTATACAAAATTTGATCAGACTAGTAATAGTTACTATGAACCTTAATAACTTTTGCATATTGTATCCAAATGTTGCATTTTTGGTGCATTGGAACAAGCTTTCACTTGCCAAGAAGACTATACAAAATTTGATTAGACTAGTAATAGTTACTAGGCACAGTACCAAAAAGTGGTGCTTTTAGGTGTACCCGTCTTAGTAGTAGCTCCTCGAAGTCATCCATCTGCCGAATCATGGACACACCCCACCCAAGCTAGAAAATACTTGAAAGCGATTTATAGTACTTCAATTTTCAGCTTCAGCAATACCATGCGCATTGAATGGGATTATGGCAAGGACAAAACACCCATTCCCGCACCTGTTCCTTGCAATGGACAATAGATTCACCTAAATGTGTCAATAGAGTTTCCTTAATGTATTCGCCACATGTGTGATTGTAATTTGATAACACAATTGAAGGACACATAGGAAAATCTAGTTGACTGAGTGGCTGATTTTCGCAGGGTTCATTTCTAGGGGCACCTATAGGACGGTTTCATAGGTCTAGGGAGCCAACACTTTGAAAATTTGTAGAAATTACATATTGTATCCGAAAAATCTATTTTTTTTTAATATTCATGATTTTCACTTGCTAATACTAGAAAAATATCATTTTTAGATAACTTTGCCTCCAACTATGCTGAATTCCTTATTTTGACGATTTTGGGTGTTTCCACTGTATAGGTATTCTACAAACATTTAGAAGATGACTTACTTCTTCCCCTTGGGAGTGACTCACCTCATTGTCATTGTGTGTGCAACTCTAGGTTGCTAAATCATGTAGCAATGTACATGTCCTGCTTGCAAATTTTTCAGGTTCAATATGTAGCTTTTCAATCCCAATAAACCTCTATACTAGCTTAGAACTGATGTGCAGTCTTCTTGGAAAAGGCTGCAATCGGTTTAAGAGAATGACAACACTAAAAAGCATGACTCTTTGGAGAGATCACTCCTTGTAATTTAACATATATATCTGAGTTAAGAGGGTATTTTATGTGGGGCTATTTACTTTAATTCTTGTATTTAAGGTGGCCATATTTTTAAATAAAAAGCTACAAAGGACATTATTTCAATACCCTATAGTTTTTGTAAATTCATTCTTGTGGGTTTTAAAGTGTGGCTATCTCACATTCAAAATTTAAGTGTCCAATTTTATCCTACCTCCACCTTTCTTTACAAATGTTTTTTTCCCTTGTACTACATATATCTAGAAGATATAGACTATGAAACCAACAACAATCAATTCAATTCAAGTGCCATTGATGAAGTGGTAGTTTCTAACTTCTAAAGGCCAAATGTTCATTGAACAAACAATTGAAAATATGGGTAGGTTCCTATGAAGTGAATTTTGATTGGATGTTCATAAAATTTTTTAGAAGATGTAAACATGTACATCTTTAAGTAAAAATATATTTTTTTCCAAGTGAGTATCCAAATCAAAGTTATGCTCCCCTAAAATTTTTCATGGGTTGGGCAATTTGGGCATCTGGGTCATTGTAAGAAAGACCTGCTAAAAAGCGTAGTGTTTATACATAGTAGTCATTTTTTTCTTTAGGAGTATTGTATAATTAGTAAATCAATTTTTCTTAAAGTAAAAAATATGTTTGATGTATATACCTTTAAGAAGAAGAAACCCTAGGAAAGAAAAGCATAGAAAAATTCTCTAAGTAGGCCAAAACTAGAAAAGTGCATAATTTCATGGAAATTGTAACTTTCACTATAGTTTCACATTTTAATTTGTAAAAAATAGGGACAGTAATTTTATTTAAAACTAAGAATGGAAGTTTGGGAAGATTTTATGGTGAAGATATTTCACCAAAATAATGATCAAAAAACCATCTTGATTGTTCAAAAATGCACGCACAATGGAGGCTTGTTAGCACATAGGTAGAGGAAAGAGAATAATGATTTTCAAAATTTCCTGTGGTAGAAACATGCATATCTAGTGTAGTAATAGACCCTAGAAATATCAGTTCTAAATCATTAATTTTAAGTACTCCCCAGTACTAAGAAACCCTATACTGAAAATTGTGACAAATTAGCTAAATTTAAATTTAAATATAAAATTAATTTTAAAATTTCTAAAAAATAAATGTTTGGATTTATATCAAGTTATACATGTCCAATAAAATTTTCAAGTTCAAAGAGTTAATGCTTCAAAAGTTATAGCACATGACAACTCTATCACTTAAAGTGTGACACCAAATAGTACAAGTCTTTCTTGCATTCACCCATCTTTGGTACATCTTTTGCAAAAACACTCATTGACTTTTGAAATTTGGCATATATGCAACTAACAAAATATGGCATTCAAGTGTCCTAAAAAAATTTAGTTCTAAATTCACATTCTAAGAGAAGTTAAACTTTGTTAGCTATATTGGGGCAACTTTAAAAAAAAAGAATTCTAACTTCAAGTTCTTTTATTTTGCAACCTATGAAGTCAAAGTTCTTGACATTTTTCCCTCATATTCCAAATATTTATTTTAATTTTATTAAATTTTAATTTCAAATGAAAAATTTCTTTATTGCAAAAGAAAACATCAAAAAATGACTAGTGTACTACCAATGCATGTAACCTCTTTTCATTATAGGTTGATTTTGAGTAAGTGAAATTCCATATTTGCTTTTAAAATTTTTCATGAATGAACCTAACATTGTATATTCATGAATGGTCACAAAATTTTACTCTAAAAAAACTTGAAGTTCATTGCCCTTGTTTTGTAGGAATAAATGAAAATTCTCACCTCAAACATTGTAATTTTTCAATCCACAAGGTTAGATGGGTTAATATATTTCTAGACATTACCTTATTTGTTCAATAATTTTTTTTGTATGATTGGAACTTTTTTTAAATTAAACAATGCAAATAATATTGGCTATTCTAATTTTTCTTCTTCCAAAACACCTTTCATGCTATAGAAAATAAGAAGTTTAACACTAAATACTTCGAGAATCTCCATTGAAATTATCTTGTAAACATTCTATTCAATATGACTGTAAATAATATATATGACTTCAAAGATTGAAGTTAAATGGACCATAAATTTTGTCTTCATGTTGAATAATTTTTAGTTTGTTGAATCTACTAAGGTAAACTCCCTATTCATGCCAAATGAGGCAATTTTTGTCACTTAGGGTCAATATTTTACACTTATACTTAATTTTTAATTATATACACTATTGGTTCCATGGCAAAATTTTAGTGAACTACCCCTCATTGCAAATTCTTTAAGCTTGATTGTATTCATTTTTGTCATCTATATGAAATTATCTATGTACACTTATACTCATTGTACAATGAAAAATTTGTACAACTTCTATTTGTCAAGGCTAAGTTATTAATAAAAATTCCTACTACATGATGTTTTTACATAGCCTAATTTATATATAATAAAATGTGTAGCATTTCCTAGACCCTATAGTAGTCCTACATATTATAAATTTTTTTTCCCCTTGAATTAAATGAACCCTATCTTTTAACTCACATAGTTTACTAAAATCAAGAGTAATCTCCCCAAGCATGACTCCTCTAGCCATGCCTTTATTGATCTGGAACTTGAAGACACATTCAACTCCATTTACCTGAACTTAACGGATGGTTAGAATTTTGGTATTCCCTTTGCTTTTCTTTGATGTATTTGCTTTCTTTGGTTTTACTCCCTTTTGTTCTTTGGTTGGTTGTTTCCTTCTTCTGGCACACGCTCCCTATCGTTTTTCAGGTGGTTGTTACTCCCTTGTGTTTTCTACCTCTCAGCCTTGCCTTTGGGTGCCTAGTTTCTCTTCCTTGGTCTCACCCCTACCTTCTGGTGCCTCGTCACATCTCATTCCTGTCTTCAAGTGCCTTTTCCACATTTACAATAGATGTTTTTTGGGAGATTAGAAGACTATTTCAGGCTTGTTCCCAATGCTATGAACAATCATAATAAAATATAATAAAAAAATAAAAAAATAATGTTTTTTGAAAAAAATTGAATTTTTTAATTTTTTAAATATTATTATCTAACGTGGCAATCTCTCGACCACGTCAGATTGCAGATGTGGCAATTCCCGACAACGTTCCCAGAGTTGGAAACTCACAATCTTCTAAATTGCAAAAAAAACATCTAATGCCACAATCTCATTTTCAGCGCTATCTTTAGGTGTCTCTATGGATGGTCCTCGGTCTCTCTCACCTTTGGCATGTTTTCTTTCTTGCTTTTCTGCATTTAGGTATCTCGGCCCTTAGGAATCTAAACTACCTTTGGGCACTTTCTTTGCCTTCGAGCACTTCTTCTGTCTTCGGGTGCATTTTTCTGCCTTCGCGTGTGTATTTGCCTCTAGGTGATTTTTATCAATAAAGTGTTCACCCTTGAACGGATTTTTTTTCTCTCTAGCCATGCCTTCAAAGGCCAAAATCTAATAGTGGTCACATCTGCTTTGACATCTAAGGTAAACATCTAAGATAGGTGGCTCTAAGAGCAACCCAATTCTAAAAATAACTTCTAATACAGAGGTACATTTTGCTTTCTTCAATGAACAAATAGTATACATTTCAATAGGGGGTCGCTTTAAGAAACCAATGCAATTTACCTTCAAAAAGTTGTAACTAATTCCATGAAGGTCCAAAAAACATGAAATTATGACTTGGGTTCACTAATAGAAACGGAGTGTCCAAAACAATAGAAATTGAACACAAATCTATTGTCCAATTCAATTGATTTGGTTGCGTTGTACTCGTCAATTTTCTACATTAATCTGTTGTTCACTTTTGTTAATTTGGACAACAATCTTTTTTTGAAAATGTTAAAAATTTGCCAATTTTTGAAAAGTCAACTACCATGTCAGCAATTTGGTCAAACTACGTTGACTACCACATGGCAACCAACTACTCCAACACTAAGGGCCACTTCACACTATGGCCGAAGGTTGAGAGTCCGTCGGTTTCCACCAATCAAATTTCAAGAAACCATGAGTTTGGACTCTCGACCCTTCACACTACGCGGCACAATCCAAAGTCCATCAAAATTTGATGTCCCCAAAACTGCCTACATGGCAACCAAATGCTTACATGGCGACGGAGTCTCGACTAGAGTTTGGGTCAAGCAAAAATAGAGACCCAAACTCTAGTTGAGAGGCCGTGGGAGTTTTTTCATTAAAAATCAGAATCTAATAAGATCTTAATCATTAGATTGGCATAGGTTTGGACTTTGGGCTTGGCCATGGGCCGCTTCACACTATGGCCGTCCAAGTTGAGAGGCCGTGGGAGTTCATTTTCAAGGCTTTGGACCTTTTGGACTTGGCCTTTGGAGACTTCACACTATGGCCATCCAAGTTGAGAGGCCATGGAAGTTCATTTTCAAGGGTTTGGACTTTGGACTTGGCCTTTGGAGGCTTCACACTATGACCGGCCAAAGGCTTTAAATCCTATTTTTTATTGCCTTTTAATAGCCTATTTCTTCGGACTCTCGCCAAAGTTTGGGTCACTCACTCCCACGGCCTCTCGACTTGGTCGGCCATAGTGTGAAGCGGCCCTAAGTGGGGGAGCCAAGGTTTGAATTCAAGACCTCTCAATCACAAACCATTGCACTTAACCACTATACCAAGGTTCAACTTAGATGTTAAATAGGGATATAAAATTGTTACTTATCCCCTCATCGCTTAACTAAGGGGACTTTGAAGTGTCCTCACATAGTCTAGAGGAACAATTCAAAGTGTTGTAACTTTTGCATCCAATGTCCAAACGCAATAAAACTTGTTGGAAAAGTTGCACATACTACTCTAGTTTGTATTGTAAAATTTTCACATCAATCCAATAGATACCGATTTTTTGAAAGACATTAAAGTTTACAATTTTAATTTGAGTTTACCAAATTGCATTTTGATGGCTACAATTTTGGAAGATTGTATCTTCTTCATACAATGTTTTCAATAAAATTTGTTTTGTTTTGTTCCTCCTGGTGTCTAGTTATTGTGATAAAAAATTTATGTCAATTCAAATTGTCTTGAATTTTTGGAAGCCATTCAAAGTTCAAAATCCAAACATTTTTAGATTATAGTGAATTTTGACAGCCTATATCTTCCTCAAATGATGTCCATTTTCAATAAAACTTGTTGAAAAAGTTTTTCATACAAGTCTAATTTATGTGGTAAAAATTCCAAATCAATCCAAGGAATTATGAGTGACTGAGAAGCATTATAGTAGAGGGAGGTTAAGCCATAGATGTATTTTTTGCAACTTTTCTTGTTTTTTGACATTTCTAAGTCATTTTATACACACTATGAGTTAATTGAAAATATGAGTCACTATGAAATATCTAAAATCCAATAAATTTTTAGATTTCTAAAATCTAAGATATATCTAGATTTCAGACCATGTAATCCAAACCATCTAGGACCTTTCTAGATTTGAGACATCTAAAACAATTCTAGATTTCAGACATTTACAAATATATAGATTTTAGGGGTTAAAGAACTTCTTAAATTTTTGTTGATTTGGTCAAAAAAATGGAAGTGCCTAAAACAACAAAAATTTATTGGTGTCTTTACAAAATTTTGTCGATTTCAATAAGTTGTGACCACTAGTACCCATAATAATAAAGGGAAAACTGTTGATTTTCTGTTCTTATGGTCACAACTTTCTACTAGTGGTTAGATGCCAATTCTATTTATCTTTCTACAAAAATGTATTGAAAATTGTTTTAAGGAGTTTAGCTTCCCTAAAATTGTAATCAACTCTTAAAAAATAGCTTTAAGACCACACTACATTAAGCTTTGTGAAGATGGTAGCAAGCAGATTGACACAACTTATTCATTACTTATCTTGACATTGATCTTTGAGGGGTGAAACATTTGAATTAATGATCTCTTTAAGTGAAAAATATTTATTTATGTTGATTGCTCTAGTTCTTTCATATTGTCACACATCTAAACTTAGTTCTTGGTTGCATATAGTGGTTTTCACACTTTCATTGAGTAGTCAAAGGCCAATTTCATTCAAATTTTGGAATTGGTTTATTTAAATGTGGAGTCCTGATACAAAAGGCTTTTTTTCCTCATGAGCAACTTATTGTTCAATTTTGTTGTTAAAGCTATTGTCTATATTGTGTAGTACACTTTGGATTATTGACTTTTGGCTTAAATAAAAATATACCTAACTAGGATTCAAATTGCCAAAGGAGAAGGTTTAATTTCTTGTATTTTTGATAGTTTGTGGAGTACTAAAGCAAATAGATTGATAATGCCGTATATGTTGGAATGCAAAAATCCATGGCACTAGAACTTCTTAAGTCAAAACACAAATTTATTATGAGTCCGGGTATGAGTCCTAGTTTTCAAAGCTTTGTGTGGATGAATGTCACAATTTAGATGCTCTCAATTTTGTCACTGTAACGAAATTATCATTGTGATTACAAACTACCTCTTGACTATAATCTTGAATGTATATGGTCTTTCCAAAATCCCAAGTTGGTGCAGGCATACCAATAACCCAAATCTAAAGGCTTCGAAGAAGCGTTTTCTTTCAACAAAATTATTTTAGAATTTGAGACTTTGTTGATGTAAATAGTTAAAATTTTAATTTTGTTCAATTGGCATGTATTATTGGCCCAAAATTTCTAACATTCATCTACTCTAAGATTTAAAATCTATGTGCATTATGGATTCATATTTTGCAAAGTTTGGAAATTCTACAACTTTTTTAATAAATTGATGTTATAACTGGCAATCTTGAGTATCTAGTTTTTTAGTATGATTGACTCCAATAACCATTGTATAACTCACATGAATGACTTTGTTTTGTCAATAACATCAAAATATGAGTGTATTATGGAATATATGTAGATATTTCAATTAAGAATCAACTATTTGCTAGAGAAATTGAAATGGTCATGTGTAAAAATTTTAGATTGCCAAAATTGTGATTTCCTGGAGTACAAAGCTCAAAAAAATAGACCTATGCAATTGGCCAATTCAATGCAGATCATTGATACAAGTCTAAGGCTTACACTCGTTAAGAACAAGTTTTTGAATTTTAGCTATTCAAGAAGTTGTCTGCATTATAGACTTTGGATTGTTGACTTTGGCTTAGATAGAGTGACACTTAATCACTCAACTAGGGTTCAAATTACCAGAGTAAAAGGTTTGATTTCTTCTAATTTGTCACGTACCTAGGAGAACAAATTGTTAGTTTTGTGTGTAGGAGTTTAGAATATTAGGTCGTCTAAGATTATTTGAAGGTGATCACCATTGAGTAATTCCTCCCACAAATGAATTTATTTAGTTGATAATATGAGTAGATCATGGAACGCATGTAGAATTCTAGTTCATAAATAGTCATTTGGAGAAACTCAAATAGTTACGTTCACAAATTTTAAAATGTCAAAAGTGTAATACTGCAAGTGTACAAAGCTCAATAAAATAGAACTAAGGTAGGCAAATCCAATACCAACTATTGACCTTATACCACTCAAATGTAGGACCTTTGTTGATTTTAAAATGAGAATCTATTATAGTAGTAAATGGCTTAACTTCACAATAACTGAAGTTAAGGCATGTACTACTATACTAAATTCTCAATATAGAATCAATGATGGCCCTATATTTGGGTGGTATTAGGTCAATGGTTGGTATTGGGTTTGCCTAACTACCTTAGTATTGAGGTGATTGCAAGAAATACTTGTCCTATAGTTTTTTTCCCTTGACCTCCAACAAGTAGTTTTTTGCGCACAACTTTTTCATATTTTGTCTGTTTGGCTTGAAATTTAGAATGAAGGTGCACACAAAAGTTTTAGATATTGAATAATTTTTCAGAATCTTTAAAATTAATTTACTATTTTAAACCTAACTCCCAATTGGGTGTCTACTTTGGTCATTTTGGAGGATTATAGTCCTATTTTTTTACCCCAAAATCCAAATTTGAAGCCACAAATTGGATAAGTTGAGGTCTACTAACATTACAAGGGGTGATGATGAGTTTTTATGAAATTAGCAACATGTCTATTGCACACATAGGATCAAAGTGACCTTCCTAGGTACAAAGGCTATGAAGAGGGAAAAAATTTCCTAGAGGAATTTTTTATTGCATTGTGAGTACAATCTTATCTACAAAAATGTATTTTCTTAAGATAACTTTTTGAATTTTTTTTGAATTACTAAAAATGAAAAGGTTGATAAACCCCTTTTCTCCAATTTTCTGCTACTAGTGGCCTCTATAGTACTTTGTAGTAGTCTACATAGTATTGACAAACGGTCTAGATCTGCAAGTGCCTTGATCCGACGGTTAAGATTTGCAAGTGTAGTGCTAACGTGTAATATTGGTAGTATCACGTAATACAACTACTCCTATAGTCAAAAACTACATTTTTGAGACAAAAAGATGAAGTGTTTCTTACAATCACCTATTGATATAAGGTTTCACTCCATTGACCAAAATTGTCCTAATTTCATTGAAATCTATCTATATAATTGAAACCATAAGTAGCATTCCTTCATGTATGTGAGGATTCACCCTTCTCATTGTAGATGGCGACGAAGAGAAATGACTCAAAAATGTCACAACTATTGTAGAAAGTATGCAAAAGTTACTTTGCGAATAGCCACATCATATTTCCTTGTAGCTATTGAGGTAGACAAGCTTGTTACCACTTTGAATTGCAACCAAACTATCTTAGGGCCAAGTCCAAGAAGGATACATATCATTTACGAGTGTGTGTTTGTTTCACTAGTCAAACCTAAATGGAATCAAATTTTTTTTTAATCAAAATTGCAATTTTTGTGAATTTTTGAAGTGAATTTTTGATGAATTTTTGAAATTACAGAACCAAACATAGAGTGGAGGCATAAATATTCTACAAAACACCCTTAACTACTCTCATATGTATCTACTAGTAGTCTAGCACTCAAGTGTTCACCAACATAAAATTGACTCATTATCTCTTTTGACATTGATGCACTAAAATTGTTAGAAAAATGAGTGGATTTGCATGATGGGCTAGACAAAATTGGGGCCAAAAATAGGATGATGGAATTAGGAAGCAAATGGTAATGAATTGGTCTACCTAAATGTTACTATTGTTGTACTAGCAAAATTCTACAATTTTGCCACATAGGGGCACTTTTTCAAGGTGTGTAGATGAAAATCTTACCTCTTGAAAGGCCCTTGGGATCCCTCTATACGACTTGTATTTAGCTTGATAATTTAGCCTCTTCAATTTTGATTTGATATATAAATTGTAATACATTGATATTTACGTACTATCATGATCATTAAGTCATTGCACACTAAATAGTATGTAGTCAATATTTTTCTGATGACATATCATCAAATTTGTAATTTACTAAATGGCCTAGAAAGACTTAATGTCCAAATTATTGGAGCTTTGTGAGATGACTTTTATGACTTTGGAGGGCCTATACTGTCCAAATTTGATAATATTGACGATTCTCTATATGACAATACCTTTCATTAGAAATAGGTTCAAATTTGCAGACAAGAAAAACTAGATTAGTTTTCCATGGGTGTTGAGAATGTCAATTTCATCAACTTGGCAAAATCTACTATTTTGGTACTTTTTTTGTTTTGGGATTGAAAAATAAATTATTTATATCAAAGAATTTTTTTTAATTTTGTGCTAAATAAACCAAAAGTAGGATCACTTTAGAAAATAATGTTTCGATGTAAAAGCTTAAAAACAAGACCAATTGTAACTATAGGATTTTAGTTTGCCTTCATTTAGAACATATTCCAAAGTTTCAATTGAAATTCTTTTCCATTTGTGTGATCTATGTGATCAAGGATCAAGCTTATTTTCTTTGCACTAAGAGCTCAAAGGTGAATTTCAACTTCAAAGTTCAAAAACTATTACATGGACACAAATAAAAAGATTTTGTATACTTGACATATGCTTGCATTCATTTATTGTTCAAAATTTAAAAATCTAATTCTTTAGGGTGCAACATTATTTCATTTACACTATTCCTAGTTAGACTTGATGTTTATTTTGGTATTCAATATCCTTCACATTTATAGAACTCTATTTGTATTCTCATATGCTAAGTCCTAAACTTATTCATATTAATTTCACCTTAAGAAAGTTATACTTTTGGTTCAAAATATGAACCTTCAAAATAAATCACTACAAGAGAAAGGGGTGTTTCAAGTATAGTCATAGAGATAAGATTTTAAGTAATGACCTTTTTAGGAGATTTTAAGTGAGAAATACATGTTTTTTTAGTAAAATTTTACTAGAAAGACGTGTATTTCTTCCTTAAAATCTCTTAAAAAGGTCATTATTTAAAATCTTATCTCTAGGACTATACTCGAAACACCCCTTTCTCTTGTAGTGAATTTTAAAATTTTTAAAAATTAAAATTTTAATAACACATATAACACCATAATTAAAAATTAACACTTTGAACTTAGAATTAAAAAAACTTAGAAAAAAATTAATTCAATTATTTGATTAAGGATAAGTATTGAAGGAATATTCAATTCTTGGTTCCAATTTCTATTATCAAAGTTTGATTAGTGCAATAATAATTTCTACTAAAAAAATGATATATGTATAAATCATTATTGACAAATATGATTTGTGGAGACATTTTTGTCATTCTTACAATCAATAATCCATCATTCAATACTACAATGCAATGTACCAAAAAGAGGTGTCACAATGTTGTGACGCCTCTTCCTCCCTTTGAATAACAACAACCATTGGATGTCTTTAGAATTAAACTTTCCCCTTCCCTGCACCGTTGATTGGAATTGAGGGTTCTATGATTGCCAATGATCCTCTGAAAATTTGAAAATTTTAGAGTCATTGATGGACAACTGCTTGGGGGAAAATGGAGGACCGTTGATCAAGGAGGAGATAGGGTTTGGATGTCATACTCGAGACTCACACCATTCCTAAATTAAGTCAATTTTCTAAATTTGTAAGCTCTTGCATGGGTGGCTTCAATGAATTCAACGAGTTTAGGGGAGTTCTACGACAGAAGATTTAGCTACACTTCTTGCAAGAAAAGATTTAGCTCGCAACGTTTGACTTCAATATAGGTGGCTTCGGAGAGGGAGAGATTATGCTTCTAATATGCCTCAGTGCTTCTCAGCTACTACTAGGTAGTTGCCTAGAAGGTATGTTTCTCAAACCCTTCTTCATGTTTCTACTTTCCTATTATTTTTCTTATTTTGCTCATGTTTTTCTAAAACAACTTGCTTTAGCTTCGACTAAATTTGGTGCTTCAAGACAGTGGTGCTAAGTACGGCCTTGTTGATGCAGACCTACTACATATTTGATCCTCAATCTCTACAGAATACCTTCTTTCTTTTTCTTCCATTTTAAATTTATTTGTTTTCTCATATCTTTGTGTCACTCTTGTCTTTCCTCATGTTTTGCACTTGTTATGTAGAGTTCCATATTGCCTATCCCAATGTTGCAAACGCTTAAGCAAGTAGCTCATCAAGGCAAAAATCCAATCTCTAAATTCATTAGTACCAAACTAATGGTACCTTCTTACATGTATTAAAAAAGATGATCACACTTCTGTTTTGAACCCAAAGACAAAAAAAAACAATTATGTAAAGAAATCGCCTTTACCAAACCACCTTGGGACTCATGATAAGTTGGCAAGTGAACCCCTTCAAGAAATATATATTGAGCTTTTGTATTTAGAATCTTGAATTTGGCATAACTTGTCGCAATGTACATACTCAAAAGTGGAAATTACTACCATTTTCAAAAGGAGTGATTTTCACTTTTTTATGTGTCCAATGTTTACATTTTATATCATACAATGGAAACAATTATTAATTTTTTAGGTTTAAAATTCTTCACTAAATTAGACAAATTTTTGGTTGCTACATATGGCATAACAATCATAAATAAGGAAGTCTATACATGACATAACAATGCTTTAATCAAGAACTTGATCCAAGTAAATACTAGAGCAATAAAATGGAGACACATCAGGGTGATTGCAAGAAAGGGCTGTCCTTTTTGGCGTCACAATGGAAGTGACATTTGTGTCATTGGTTATAACTTTTGGGGTATTAATCCAATGTACTTGAAATTTTTATTGAAGATGGCCAACTTGATAATAAAGAAATTCCTTATTTTTCATAAATTTCCAAAAAACATTTTCTAATTAAATTTTAATTTACCTAATTTGTCACACTTTGCAATTTAGGGGTTTTTAGTACTGTGGAGTATCCCAAATTAATGATATAGACTTGAAATTTGTATGGTATATTTATACACTAAAGATTTATAAGTTGACGATTTTTTTTTTTTTAAAACATTATTTTATGTCCTCTACATTGATGCAAACAGGGGCCCCTTGCGCATACAATTCTGAACATCAAAAATGGTTTCAAAATAATTCTTTTGGTGAAATCTCATCATCATCAATCCTTCCCAAATTTCCAATTTTTAGTTTTAAAAAAAATTGCTTTCCTATTTTTTACAAATTAAAATGTGAAAGTACTCATTTTCATGAGATTTTGCACTTTTCTAGTTCTCCTAGTTAGAGAATTTTCTTGAACTTTTCCTTCTTAGGGTACCTTCTTCTTAAAGGTATATTCATGAAAATTATTTTTCACAATTTTTAAAAATTGTTTTTCTAATTAAATAGTACTCCTGAAAAAATTGTGAGTACTATTCAAAACGAGACAAAAAATGGGAGGCCTTTCTTGCAATCAATGATCATGTCTATAATTTGAAAATGCACTTAAACTGGCCTTCAAATGCTACAATACCACATCTATAGCTTTCAATATCAAGAGATAACATTCTTACTTCATATCAAAATGTAGAATCAAATTCCTCCAGCAATATCATATCCCGGATTATAAAACTTAGAGGGATATGGTTCAAGTATGCCTATATCATGAGTACTGTTGCAAAGCGCAACAAATAGGACAGGTGTTTCTTGCAATGACCCTCTATGAAAAAATGTCCAAAATGGTGGTGCTTCTTTGGATTCATTCTTCATGGCAAGTTGGCTATATGCTCAAAAAAATTCGCATCATTTGGAATTGTACAACATATAGGAAAAAATTAATAAGTAGAAAGAAGTAGAGTGTGATTCAAAATACTAAATTGTTAAAATTTTATTTATAGAATAAAAAAATGTCAATCCCAATGGTTGGAATGTTGTGACAAACAATCAACATCCAAATTTTTAATTTTTTTTCAAAAATATTTAAAATTGAGAAAAATAAAGGCTTTCAAAGTTTATTTTAGAGTAGAGAATCCATAACTACCCGCAAACTAAATCTCTTTATAAATTTCGTCTCATAAATCAAAATGGAGTGGTTCAAAGCTTTTTGCATATATGTACATCTAGAAAACCAATTTCAAATTTTTAATTTTGAAAAAAAAGTTTTTATAAGAAATTTTTGGGCTGCCTGCTGACGAATGAAAACTACATATCATGCAATAACTTTTTGACCATGTAGTCAAAAGTTATGAAAATTGTTGGGCCTTAAAGCTACTCCTTGAGCACATGTTGTGTAAAAATTTCAATGAAAAAAATAAAAACTCCATCCGTAGTGAGCTGCCCAAAATCGCTATGTTGCCAAAAAACACAATTTGATCCTTTAGGGGTTAATATGTCAGGTCTTGATGAAAGAGGAGACTCATGCTAAGATGAAGATATAAAGCTACTATGTCTCTGAATGTATGGCAAAATTTTTGGTTTCACTGCTCCTTCTACTGTAAACTAATTAGCCATGGTACTTCGACAAAGTCCATCAAATAGTCCTGTACTTGATCCAGGCTTCCTACATAAAGAAAAATTTTAAGTGTTAACAAAATCTCCTAGTAATATTTTCTAGTATTTTTGGAAATCAGCAAGTTTCCATAGCCATACTTTAAACATTGATAAACATGAACTTCATCAACTAAGAAGAGATTAATAATGAATGTGAAGTGTATCATCCATGATAATGAATTGCAAATGCAACTTCTGTGAAGATGAGACTTCTCACATTCAGAAGTGAACAATATTGCTCAAAGAATTTATGCAACTAAAGCCATTGTACAAAAACTATAAGTAAACTCATCAGTACATTTATTTGTCAGAATTTAATAGCTATTGCAAAGGACTTATCATGAATATGCTGAAATTTTATGGCTAAATGACAAATTCAAGATTTTGAATTGAAGAATGTTCACAATTTTCCAACTATCTTATAATATTCTTTTCTGTTTTGAAACAAATGAAACGGAACTTCATTGCAATGGCAGAGATTGACCATTTTGAACTTATCCATATCAAGCATATGGCTTTGATGTTATAACTGGAGAAAGAAATACATGCCATACATGTCCAATCCTTACCCAAATCAGGCATACGGCTTTGATGTTACAACTGGAGAAAAAAACACATATCATACATGTCCAATTTGATATGATTGATATGCTGAAGAAACCAAAAATCATACAAGTCCAGCTACAAGTTTATAACTTGATAACAAAATTTTCTTGAACAAGTACTTAGAGCTTAATGGCATTACTTTCTAAGCATTTTATTGATATATGTACAATAGTGAAAGCATCAATTACTAGGCTTTGCCTTGTCTATTTCAAAAATATATTTTCAAAAAGATTAGAAGCAATGCTGATAAATATACATGTGGGCTATCTTCATGTAGTTCAATGCTCCCAAAATACTTTTATGTTGCTTAACAACTATTGCAATAAGTGGCCATTTGTTGGCAGTAAACCAATTTTCATATCATCCTTTTCTTTTCTTTTCTGATGTTGCTATAGACTGTGAAGGTATCGAAGTAGTAATAAGTGTCACTTGTGGCAATTCACGAGGCCTCCCAACTTGTGGAAGATGAAGGGATGCTTGTTGATTACCTGTAGTCTCTTGTAACTTACGAGGCCTCCCACGTTGTCTCTTCACACTCCCATCAATGGAGTCATCGGGCACTTGCTCACTTGTCTGCGGTATTGTTTTTCGAGGCCTTCCAAGTCACCTCTTCTCAGCTCCAACTTTTGTAGGTGGTACAACTTGAGCTTGTGTAGGTGATGCATGACCATGTGATAGTTGTTGAGAGACAACAGATGAAAGTTTCTTCAATTCAACTTCTTGTTCTTTACGACTGATTGGCCTTGTAAACCTTATTAGAAGAACATGCATGCTAGCCATAGTAAAGAAATGCAATATCCACAAATTCCAAATCTAGAATGAATTTGAAGTCTACCAAAATTATCAACTTTCTTCTACACACTCTTCCTCATTAGTGCTCTTAGGAGAATCCTCTCTTTGCACTCTTCTTATTTTTTTGCAAAACAAAATTGGCAACAATCGCTTCTTGGATCTACATCTACACCTCTTTGCCCTCTCTCTCTCAAAGTATCTCCAATCAACAAACTTCCAGCTACTTTTAACTCACAACAACAATAATTTTGTACACAACCAAATTTCAACACCTTCCATCAAAGAAATACAAAGTTGTCCATCAATAATACAATACCCTATACTCGTCTTCTCTCTGCATCAACTTGAAGCGGATAATTTTTTGATGACCAAAGGCTCTCACTGTTTGATGAAGCACATCGAAGCCATGAACTATGCCGAAGCCATGAGTACCGAATACTATGCAAGTAGTTGTAACTATCACTTTGTTAGTAAAGCCTTCTTAATTGGACTAAAGCTTCAATGTGTAGCTAAATTTGGAAGACCCAACTCGTAAAGCTACCTACAATTGCATATGCCCTTAAAGTTAGAGATCCAGTGAACGAAATATTCTATAAACCTTCTGACAAATTTCTAAAAATTCTAAAAGCTAACAACAAAAAGGAATTTCACAAAAAAAGAAATGATTTCGTTTGGGGTGTGACAAATTTGACCCCAAGGTATAGTAATATCTTTTGTCATTAATGCACTAAAATTGTTACTTAGAAAAATGAATGAATTTGCATGATGGGCTGGACAAAATTGGGGTCAAAAATAGGATGATGGAATTAAGAAGCAAATGGTAATGAATTGGTCTACCTTAATGTCACTATTGTTGTAGTAGAAAATTCTACAATTTTTCTTCATAGGGGTGCTTTTTCAAGGTGTGTAGATGAAAATCTTAACTCTTAAAAGGTCCCTTCTATACAACTTATATTTAGCTTGATAATTTAACCTCTTCAATTTTGATTTGATATAAGAATTGTGATACATTGATATTTATGTACAAATCGATACTGTACACTAAATAGAATGTAGTTAAAAAAATTTGATCACATACCATCAACTTCATAATTTACTAATTGGCCTCAAAAGACTTTAAGGCCCTTCAAGTATTGATCTATTTAAGTCAAAGTTATTGGAGCTTTGTGAGATGACTTTTACAACTTTGGAGGGCTGAAATTATCCAAATTCAATAATAGTGATGATTCTCAATACCTTTCATTAGAAATAGGTTCAAGTTTGGGCACAAGAAAATCTAGATTAGTTTTCTATGGGTATTGAGAATATCAATTTCAACAACTTGACAAAATCTGCTACTCTAGTACTTTTTTGGTTTGGAGATTGAAAAATAAATGATTTATATACAAGAATTCCTTATATTCAAAGCTCAAAAAACACAAAAGTAGGAGCACTTTAAAAATAATTTTTGGATGGAAAAGTTTAAAAACAATGTGTATTCCAACTGGGTCGTTTCAAGAAACACCTTGCAAAAAGCATAGCGTTTTTAATAGTACTTTTTTTTTCGGGAGTACTTTAAAATTAGAAAAACAAGTTTTAAAAAAAGTGAAAAATATGTTTCATGTATAAACCTTTAAGAAGAAGGTACCCTAGATAGGAAAGGCATAGGAAAAATCTCTAAGTAGGAAATCCAGAAAAGTGCAAAATCTCATGAAAATTAGTACTTCCACATTTTAATTTGTAAAAAATAGGAAAATCAATTTTAAGAAAAACTAAAAATTGTACATTTGAGGAAAGTTGATTTTGATGAGATTTGACCAAAAGAACAATCTTAAAACCATCATCAATGTTCAAAAATTGTGTGCCATGGAAAAAAATTTGTACTCATGTAGAGGACATAAAAAAACATATTTTTAGATTTTTATTTGGAATTTGTAGGTTTTACACCTATGCAAATAGACCATGAAAGTTTCGTCTTCAAATCATTAAATTTAGACACTGCAAACGTAATGGTAACCATAAATGTATTTATGTGACAACTCAACGAAAATGTTTTTTAAATATAAAATGATTTTTTTTAATTTTTGAAAAATAAGGGATCTAATAAACTTCAAGTTAGGTATGTTCAATAAAAATTTCATGTTCATTGGACTTAATCTCCAAAAGTTATAGTAGAAAACAAAAAAGTGGTTCACAGTGTGACGCAAAATAGGACCGGTGTTTCTTGCAATGACCCACCTCCAAAGTTCAAAAACTATTATATGGACATAGATTGAAAGTTTTTTGTATATTTGGCATATACTTGCATTCATCCATTGTTCACAATTTGAGAATCGAATTCTTTAGGGCACAAAATAACTTCATTTATACTATTCCTAGTTAAACTCAATGTTTATTTGGTATCCAATGTAACTATTTATATTCAAGGTTTACAAAATACACAACTATGTATTGAAATTTATTTATTAAGCTTAGTATGAAACTAACATCCTTCACATTTATGGAACCCTCTTTGTATTCTCATATGATAAGCCCTAAACTAGTTCATATCGGTTTCACCTTTAAAAAGTAATACTTTTGGTTCAAAATATGAATCTTCAAAATAAATATGAATAAAAGAATAAATGAATAAATAAAAATCTTAGTAACATATACAACGCCATAACTAAAAATTAGCACTTTGAACTTAGATAAAATAGATTAGAAAAAATAGATTCAATTATTTGATCAACGATCAAGTATTGAGAAAATATTCAATTCTTGCCTTCTTGGTTCCAATTTCTATTCACAAAGTTTGATTAATGCAATAATAATTTCTACTATAAAAATGTGATCCCTCCATAAATTTTTATTGACAAACATGACTCGTGAAGACATTTATGACATTCTTACAATCAATTATATAATGGAAACAATTATTTATTTTTTAAGATTAAATGACATCACTAAAATAGATGAATTTTTGGTTACTACAAATGGCATAACAATCATAAATAAAGATGTCTAGGTATGACATAACAATGCTTCAATCAAGATCTTGATCCAAGGAGATACTAGTGCAATAAAATGGAGACACATCATATCTATAATTTGAAAATGCACTCAAATTGGCCTTCAAATGCTACCATACCACATCTATGGCTTTCAATATCAAGGGATAATAGTCTTTATATCAAAATGTAGAATCAAATTCCTCCTATAGTATCATATCCCGGATTATAAAACTTAGAGGGATATAGTTCAAGTATGCCTTTGTCAAGGCCAGATTCTAGATGGTCATTGCATAACCAAGCCTCCATACCCCGTGTGTAACAAGGAACTTTGCTTTCGTCACTCATTACATAGCGAATACGTTGCAAACCAAATGACTTGAAAATGTCAACTCTTCTCCTCGCCAAATAGCTCAAAAACAATTGCCTTGCAGAGTCCTCGACCATCTTCAAAGCTTCTACATCTTCTTTGTCTTTTGATGCCTTCATGTTTTGTGAGTTATATGTTTCAAGATCAATAGAGTTCACATGAAATTTCCACTTTCCCAAGGTTGGCAAAGTAACAACATCTAGTGTTGAAGGTTCAATAGGTGATGATTTTATGGCGCTTGTAATAATTTGTAGCCCAATTCTAAGAATTGGCTCCAACTTGTTAATAGAGCCTTTATAAGGAAATGGAAAAGTCCGACTTAATGCAACATCTGCAATATGCTCATGGCCCGGCTCTTCACATAAAAGAATGAACTCAATGTAGCGCATCTTTGATGAGTGAGGTAGAAGACTAGTTAACAAATGACCAAGCGAATGAAGTTCAACTTGTTGATTTTCAAAAAACAAAACAATATGAGGTCCATCATGTTGATTAGTTTGCCCTTGCCCATGCCCATGCAAAGTATTTACTTCATACTCAAGAGCACAATGTCTCTCTTTAAGCGACTTAAGCCTCATGGATAAGATATCTTTGTCAATTTGGAATGAAGTCTTGGAACTTTGCAAATCTTCAACATTTTTCTTCAAATTTCCATAGATTTCAAGCAAGTTGACCTTTGATTTTAGCCTTGCCTCCTTTACTAGAGCCATTTTATCCACCTTCCTTTTCACATCATTAGCTACAATCTCTTTGCGAAGATTCTCACGTGGATTCTCATTAATAATCCCGTCCAAGATTGTTTCTTGAATCTTTGTTGGTTTGAGAATTGATGGTTGCACCTTCATCATGACTTCAACATCATATGGAATACAACAATAAAATATGTCAGTGAGGCAATTAGCAACATATATTACTAGGAAATGTAGATACTAGTTGATTTTTAAAATACAAAGGGAAAAAAAATTATTTCACCTTAATAGTTAGATAGATTTATTGTGAATATAAAGAAGACTTAGATCCAATCAAGATATCTTTCAAATGCGAATCATCTTCTTACAATTTTGAACTTCTCAAATTCATGTGAATCTTAAGATATTAGATTCCACATAGACTTTGAAATATGTTTGTCCACAAGTAGTGTACTCCATACTATTTAAAGAAGTTAATTATTTGCTAATGGAAATATGATTTACATAAACTCTTCAAGACAATAATAACTAGGCACTACAAAGCTACAAATCTTATCAACTTTCATTTTGCCTTACCTTGTACCATGCCTGAACTTGATGATGAACTCAATAATGAAGTTGATGATGAACTTGCTTTTGAAGGTTTATATATGAGTGTCTCATCTATAAGCTTTGATATCATTTCCATCTTTGTATGATCATCATTGGTCAATTCATACTCAGCCATGAATTTCTCACAAGCATCATTGAAATCATCATTTTCTTCATTTATGATGTCAATGCAATCCAAATGTAATTGCACATCACAATGACTGCAATGATAATACCATGAATATCCTAGAGAACCACATCTTCCACAATAAAATATTTTTTGATCACCTCTTAGGAAAAGTCGATGTGAATGGTCAAATATACACAACGGTTCTAATGAGATACTACAACACATTGGATGTACACGAAATGTACAAAACTTATTTGTACACTTGTAATGCAATCCTTGCCCTTTTATTTCACCATTGCAGCATTGTGTATTCAACACAATCTTTTGAGGATGACATTGTATCATGGTAAGAGGGTGTGAATGTATAATCAAATAATATAATTTCTCTGGATACTTGGTGCAATGAGCATGAATATCAATACCACATTCTTTACAATGGTAAACCCATTCACTTTGTTGCACTGATTCTTCGCAAAGAAGGCATGTAGCATCCAAATTATTGTTGTAATAATGTTGAATCAAAAGATATAGAGGATGGTGATGGAAAAAAACTTCCACCTTATCTTCAATTTCTACACATTCTGGATGTGCATCAAACTCACATATTATACAGTGATATGTGTCACCATGAATTTCCTGATAACAAACATTACAAATAGCCCATCCAAATTCATATGGAATTTCTTGCAATAGTTCTAGTGCACAACCACATATACAAGGGAGAATTGCCACCTTGTCAATTTTGTCATCTTCAGGGTCATCATCAACCTAGTTATCATCAACCATCCACAAAGTCTTAGGTTCAGCCCTTCACATTATGATAGACACCTTTTATGATTATAACTTTCATTCAAATGAACTAACCTGCAACACAAAATAATATCCTAAACTAACTAAACTTTGAAACTATAGAGAATGAAGTAAGATTCTATATTTGTTACTTGGACTGCTTGGTTTATACGATCGACAAATCCTTTTTGAAGGGAAGATTGAATATCCAACATGGTTTTGCAAAAGCCAAGACCAACTTCCAAATTTATCTCCTTTGCAATCAAATTTTGATGTGGAAGAAAATATCCTCTCCAAATTTTGTATCTCAAGATTTCCAATCTTTCACAAATTTGGAGAAAATAAGGTCTTTTCCGAGGAATGATATTCCAACAATCCCTTAAAAGGTCCAACAGCTCTTTGGGATAACTTTCAGGAAGATTTGGCCTTTCTCCATTCATAACAACATTGAACAATTCTTTTGGTGTATATGAGCCTTGAAAAGGCATTTTTAAAGTTAAAAGATGTACACAGGTCATAGCAAAGCTAAAAATGTCAGCTTTAAGCCAATTTGCTTTTCTATGAATATCCTTCTTGGCTTTGGGATGAGCTTCCGGATGAACCTCAGGAGCTCTATAGATTGTAGTGCCAATCCCACAATACGTCATAGTATTGGACTTGGAGGCTTCTACTTTGGTCTTGGATGTCCCAAAGTCAACCAACTTCAAGCAAAAATGGTCCTCAAGATGGGGGTGGGTTAATTTATTCAACACCACGTTTTGGGGTTTGAGGTCCCGATGTGCAATACCACAATCGTGGAGATACCACATTCCACGAGCTATTTGCATGATAATATCCACTACTATGGGTAGTGAGAAAGGGATACTTTTTTGATCTTGGATCAAATCATCAAGACTTTTTTCCATAAGCTCCATGGCAATGAAACGGTCTCTTTTGGCTTGCCCAATGCCACAACAAATAAAATTGATAATGCAAGGGTGCTTCATATAGGCCATGATGCTTGCTTCTTTCAAGAGTAGACTCTCATGTTCTTTGATATGGAATTCTTTCTTGGCACATGGTGTGTCCAACCATTTTGTACTACAAACGCCACCTTTATTAGATCCAGATCCAAGATAGTTTGATTCTCCCCAAGTGTCTTTAGGTTCCATCTCCTTTTGCCATAAAAGCGGACTTGATGCATCTATAACATTGCCATGAGATTGTTGAGATAGAAATTGCATCTTTACAAGCAAATAGTTGGCAAGAGCCTTACATGCCTCCAATGACACTGATTGATCCAACATTATCACATTGGTTGATTCAAGGACAAAGTGTTCAAGTTTCTTTTGAAGGTTAAGTTTATCTTGATGAATGTCATCCTCTCCAAATAAAAACATTGAAGGATCTAAGCGCAAGTCTTTGAATTGAGCATCCCAATCTTCATTCAAGCTTCGAGCTTGGTCATAAATGGCATTGTAGCATAAGCCAACATCAAATAGAATTTCTCGAAAAACATTTTCATTTTGGCTTTGAAATACTGCTGCTACAAGCCAATTTTTTTGCCTACAATCCTCCACAAGTGCTTTTGCCTTCTCCAAATACTGTACAAAGTTCAATGAAGCAAGTTTGAAGAAGGAAAGCTTGGATTCTTTGCATTGTGACAAAAGCCCTTCAATGTTGCAAGTAATTTTTGAAAGCTTTTGTGTCAAATGAAGGCATTGTCTTTGGTTGAGCATGTCTCCACCAACTCCAATATCTTGTGTAAGAGCATCTATGGTGCTCATGGTGTGCTTACAAGTAATCCAAAAGTCATCTTTTTGTCCACCAAATGCTTGTTTAATTATTCTCTTTGCCTTGTCTTCTAGTTTTCCAAACTTCGACATTTTTGGATGCTTGAATATCACTTCCAAGAACACGTACTATATGCACCCAACCACGAAATCCCAACAAGTCATGTATTAGAACATCTAGAGATTGCCATCAAATTTGTTTTATCACATTTAAAGTAACACATACTACATGCCACCCAATTCTATTAAAATCTACACAAATATATTATTATAGAAGGCCAAACTTTATAGTATTCAACATCCTAAGTTATGAGGGACTTCAACAGTAAGATATTTTGGAAAACTCTTGATTTGTGTTGTGCCATGAATGCAATCATATATATTGATGGAATTCATGCACCCTTTTATTTGTTAAGCAATCTAACTTCTACATGTGAAACAACAACTTCTACATGTCAAATATTGAAGCAAGATCATATGATAGCCATTTTCTAGTTCAAAGCCACAAATGATAGAGATGATATAATGTGATGGCATTGGGCCTAGCATTCATGGACATGTTCATCACTCTTAGATTGATGCTGAAATGCCGTACCTTGTGGTCAAGGAACAAGGTGAATAATTCTTTGTGCTCGTACTAGTTTTGGAAATGGCATCATGTCCTTACAATTGTAGCCGATCTTCAAGCATATAGAAGACATCAAGGATTACAAAGCTTCCAACATTAGCCAATTTGAGCAATCGTACTTCACCAGAACTTTAGAGATGTCATACAAGAGCACTCCAAATGTAGTAGAAGACTAAACAAGCTACAAAAAAATAGATACAAAGAATGAATGGCCTTCAAGATTACAAAAATGCCAGACAAACACCAATTAGTAGTGATACCACAAATGCTAGGAATCACCCCAACGGATCTAGGTCATTGACCTAGATCCATGGGGAATAGATTATCCATTGGGTTATTTTTATCTATATTTGGTATTGCCATTACCAAAATGCTCATATTACGGTAGTGTACAACACCTTAGATGAAATTTGAAGGCATTGGAAGACTACAGGTTTCTGAACTATGGGAACGCAATTTTTGCAATGGGGTCTGGAGTCCTATACAGTCGAGAAATTGCCACGTAATTAAAAAAATTGGATTTTTTTCATATTTAAGGGCCTTCCAATTTCTTTTGTTTTTTTGAGGTTAATGCCAACCTGAGAATAGCTAGCGTCATTGGGAATTGTTTTGAGAATAAGCCTGAAACCTCCCTCTAGTGCCCTCAAATGTCTAATAAATAATGCACCATTGAATGACTGAATCTATGGACTTTAGATGCCATTGCTAACTTAGTTTCTTATAGATTTGTAAGTGCAAAGGTGTTGGTACTTGGTAGTAGAATTTCAAGGAGAACAAGATTAAATGGAGAAGGACTAAAATGTACATATGGCAAATTTTGTGAAAATGGAAAAATTCCATTAATTTGATACTTTTTACTATTCAAACTTCAGACCACGCAGTTTGAAATTTAAATTTGGTTTAGATTTTTTTAATCTATATGTGTCATAGATGTTTGAAATCTATACCTATCAAAGATGTTTTAGAGCACGCGGTCTAAAATCTAATATGTCATAGATTTAAGAAATCTTTACAAGTCCTATATGTCTAAAAATCTATACATGTCTTTGGAGTTAGCTTTTAGTTCAGAATGCACAGTTTGAAAAATGGCATAGTGAATATTACCATTTTATCAAAATTTGCCATACATTCCATATCATATTGCAATGTCTCTTTATATATACAAATTGTTTTTCCTTAGTTCTATAAGTAGAGATTTAAGATTTGCATGCAATTGGCAAACCTAATATTTGAATCTACAAATCTCATACAAGAGATTTTTTGGCCGTATTGGAAGATGTGAGTTCCCGAATTGTGGGAACTCACTGAAATCGAAGACACAAAGAGTTTGATGTGGCCAAGAGACTACCATATCAAATAATAATATTTAATTAATATTTATATGCTTTTTGAAAAAAAAATCAATTTTATTAATATTTTAATATTTTATCTTTTTTAAATTATTTTTTAATCTGACCAATAGTGATAAGTTTGCAAATTGGCGAATAGAATTAAAACAGTCTTTTAGAACCCTAAAAAGCCTTCTTATGAACCAATGAATCATTGAATTAGTTATCTTCTCACTAGAGATTGTGTTGTAGTTATTCCTTCAATTCCTTCTTTCTACTCTATGTTGAAAAGATGCATACCTCTTGGTGTGTCCTCCCCCTAAAAAATCACAAGTCATTGATTTAGAATTAAAAAAATGCTCTCTTCCCAAATACCGTTGATTATTAAAAAATCACATGTTGATGATTTTTGCAAGATTTAATGTAATCCAAATATGAATTCAGAATATTGATATAAATATTGTATACATCTAATATATATACGATACACAATATGGATAGAATAAAGATACTATAAAAATACAAATATGGATATAATATGTATATGGATGCATGAATAGGAGTAGATACAGATACAAATATGAATGCTAATATGGATATGGATACGAGAGGGAATATATGATACAATCAATATTCTATATTGATTGTCTTATGAGTTGGTTCTTGAAATTATAAAGAGGAAGTGGGAGGGGACGATTGGAGGTAGATAATTTTAATTAACTAATTTTTGAAAACCTAGGGTTGGGACAAATTGACCCCTTCACTCAACCACTTGAAAAAACACTTGAACTTTTAATTTTTTTCAAATAATTTTTTTTCATATTCTAAATTCATATTTGCAAGCAAAGGCCGCAAATTAGTGAGGAAGAGTGTACAAGGTAAATCAATTAAGTACAAACTAGAGGGCTTTTTACTTTACTTGCATCCCTGGAATTACTTGGAGTGGCCAAGCAAGTGGGCTAATTCACCCTGACCAAACCAAGCGGGTGGTACTTGGGGGTAATCTTAATTAAAAATTCTAAGATTATCCACACACTATCCATTCAAAAGACAAGCCACACTCCTTCCACAATCATTGCTTAATTAAAGACATCCAAATGCCTGAATCAAGGTCATATGGTCCTAGTGGTGTCTCATGTACTCAGTAAACCACCCTATGTGTCATCCAAGGCCCATTTTCTAGATCCAAAGAAGGGCGACATGTCTCTAAAATTTTGGTGCTCAATTCTTCTGCTATGAAGTAAGGCACTTCTAAGAAGTTCTCGAAATTTTTCAGTAATCATATTCTGGAATCACAAACAAAGTTCAACTAAAGATATGGAATACTAGACAACATCTACATGTGTATCTATAGAAATCGGCATCTATAGATGAGTCACACACATTCTAATGTACCTGTCTCTACAGACATTTATATCCGTGTTTGTATCATATATATACTCATGTATCTGCATTTAGACATAAGGGTGTAAACTACTGAGGGAAATTGGTGGTTTCCTGGGAATGTTGTGCTGCCAATTTTGAGTGCATAGGTAAAGGTCAAGCAACTAGTCTCTTACAGGATGTATTCACTAGACCTGGATAGAGAACTTACTACCGTACTTTCTCCAAGTAAGTGAAAACATGCATTAAGGAGATTCTTTTCCCAATCCTCATCAATTCAAATGAAGCGCACAAGTTCTTTCATAAAAGATCAAAGGGAAAAAGAAACCAAGCTTTTGAACATACCCGAAACTAATCTTGAACCTGGCAGCCCTCCTTCCTGATGCGAAGTCGATTGCAGTCAAACACAAGACCCCCAAAACTGAACTTCAACAACAATTTCTAGAATTCTCCTTCCTAAACAAGCAGATGAAAACCTCGTTAGCGGCCACCTAGTGTGATTGCAATGAAAGTTCTAAACACTTTAGCTCCACTAGCCAACTGATCAAAGCACGCGCCTAGAGACGATGGAGCTCCAAAGCTAAACAATGACTACAAGGAAGATTCTCAAAGTCCAAAGCCTCACTCCTTGTGTCTTTGCAAAGTTACAAACCTCACTGGTAACCTACACCATTGCACAATCCTTCCCAACAAATTAAACAACATCCAAGCAACAAACGATGTCAACTGAACAAGCTCGTAAATATAGCAACAAACACTTTTCACCTATTTCAAAGACTTGAAAAAACAAGTTCACAGAACATCACCAACTTCAGGCTTGACAAATCCCAAAAACCACAACACTAGCTATTTTAGAAAATAGATAGTACCACAGCACTTATGCATCAAGCTCTACAAATTTGATTGACGCAAACTAGAATCACACACCATAAACAAGCAACTTACATGAGACCAGTTATCATGCCTGTACCTTCCAACCAAGCTCAAATAAACCCCAACCACCTTCCTTACCTCTATCTCTCCACCAAGCAGCACCCCCAAAACACTACTGTACAATACTGCAGTTTCCCCACCAAACCCCGCCTCGTTACCCTCCCTCCTTCATGCCAGCCCCAATACCCGCCTCGATACCCTCCCTCCTTGCCTCCCAGCTCCAATACCCGCCTTGATGCCCTCCCTCCACTTCTAGCCTAAAGCGTGTGCCCGCATACCCGGTCTACAGTACAAGTATACCCGGACCATTTGATACCCGTGCTTCCAATACACAATCCTACGTCGTAAAAATCACCATGCCCCAGACCGCACATCGCTACATGTATCAAAATGTCATCTCGACTGCAGATTGAAACATAGTGCAAATTAACCACTGAAATTAGTACCTAGAGACTCGGTCAAAAATGATGTCATTGACTGACCAAGAGATGCATCCTTAATTTCTCATAATTTAGCCAAGTCCTGCTTACACCCCCACAAGCATGGCATTCAACATCGAAATTGTCAACTTGAGACACTTAGTTTGAAATCATATTGCTCAATCGGTCACAGCATGCAGACATGTCAAAATCTTTCATACAAAAATGAGATTCTAGTATGAGGAGGTTACTCTTCTAGAACAAGAATGTAGCGAACCAAGAGTTCGTAGTTTTAACCATCTACACTGGTGGGGTTCACACATAGTTGATCGATCACGTGAAGATAATCACCGATTGTCTGCTGTAGTCACATTTAAAGTTCCATGGGAAAATCACTCACTGTCTATGAAGAGCGTTGACGAGCAATGTCTCAAAATCCTTTCAGAAAAGAAGGTTACCAAAGAAAGAGTCCTACCAACAGTTCAACACATAGAGCAAGAAGAATTCCAAGTTCAATAGTTGATTCAAGAAATATCGACCTACCATAAACTCTCAGAGCAAGCCAAAATAGAGGCAGGCCGGCAGGGTTCTTTTGGTCAATTCCCTCACCTCAAATGAAACACACCCGCTCTTTCACAAATGATCAAAGAGACAAGAAACCAAAACTTGGAAACATACCCCAAAATTGATCCTCCACAGCCTGAACCTCACGACCCTTCGTTCTTCCTGATGCCAAGTCGATTAATTGCACACATCCACAGACGACCCAACCCTCAACTTCAGTGACAACCTCCCAAGGTCCTCCTCTCCTCTCCCCGACAGAAGGAAACTAACGCCGCATTAGCAGCCGCCTCGACATTGCAAGCGACAAAGTCTTGAACACTTAAGCTCCGTCTGCCAGCTGATCGAAGCACACGAGGTTTGGGGAGGCAAGATCGAGCTCTGGACATGCAAAGCTAAACGGCCACGTACCGGTCACAGGAGCACGCACTATCAAAGAAACGGCCACAGGATGGTAAAAACTCTGGGCAACTCAGTTGTGTGTACCACTGCCCACTAGCTACTCGGCCCTCACTCTATCCAAGCTCAAGCGCGCTGCAAGCTCAAACCTCCGAGCAGAGGCTCAGTCTTCAATGTCTATGAGAAGCTGAAACATTTGAAGGGACGTACTGTCTTTAACTACGAAATATGCGCGCAAAGTAGGGATCACCACAGGTACGTCCCAGGTAGCAGGAAACAGTTGAACTCGGATGAGTTCCGAGAAGCCAAGCACTGCGAGAGCAAGCGACGACGGACCTTGGAAGAGCATGCAGCTTAGGAACTTACAGCAAGCTTAGAGAGAACTGGATGGGAGACCGGACCTCAGAAGCTAGTGCAGGTTTCAAGAGGAACTCGGGAACGCACGTATGGTAGATCTAAAGAACTGGACTTCAGGGAAGACCAGGTGGGGGAGATGTACGGTACAATGTTTATTTCGTGTCTTTTGAAAGCATTTTTTATTCTTGTCTGTACCGATTCGTGAGCTGGAAGCAAGTGGAAGAGGAAGTCTTCCCTTGGAATTGCCTCCGGCAGTCCGGCGTCCTGGGACTTTGGGATCCCAAGTCCCACTTTCTACCGAGTAGGTTTTGTGCTCTCTACCCGTGGGCAGAGAAATAGCAATGGTGGGTTATCATTCATAATTGGTCATACATTTTTCAATCACAACCTTTGGTCCTCTAGCTACGAGATATGCAAAGAATAGATATTTCATGAAAATGGCGGTATTCATATGCCATTTTTCCATTCATTTTATAGGCCTAGTATAGATTTCGGACCTCAAAGTCTTTGAGCTGTCTAAACCTGAAAATGGTTCGGCGCGTCTGCGAGCTTGGCGCCTTGCCGTGAGGGGCCTCGCTGTGCCTGCACCGCTCTCTGGGGCTCCGTTGCTGTGTCGGGTTGTGGGGTGGGGTCTGGTCCCCGTCAGGCCACCTGTGGCTGACGGTGTTGTATTTTACTCTCTTTGCAATGAAATTTCGTTTCATTTGTGTCAAAAAATAAAAAATAAAAAAAACCTGAAAATGGCATACCACCGTTTTAACGAAATATCCGTTAAACGAGGGATCCCCACATCGTCCGTCCTGGGTAGCCTCAGATCAACTTACAGAAAGAACTGCATTATGGGAGTTGGGATCGGAGGAGACCAGGTCGAGATGTGCAGTCCAGCAGTGCAGAAAGCCAGCTTCGACTTGAGTTTTTTTAATTTGAAACGGGGTACCTTATCTTTTGGAATATCTGTCTGTACCGATTCGTGAGCTGGAAGCAGATGGAACAGGAAGAAGTCGTCCCTTGGAATTGCCTCCACCGTCCTGGATTCCTTTCGGGTCCCAACCAGGGCCCTTTTTCCATTTTTTATGAAGGGCCAAAGTGGCGATGTAAAATGTTACACTGGTGCTCCAAGTTTAAACATTCATCCAAATATACACGGATTGTACAAAAAATATCACGTTATCACATATCACATGAACATGTTTCTATTTTCATTCACTGTTTGACAGTTTCATCTGAGATTTTTTATGAATACAATGTTTTATGGAGGAAAACATCATGATTTTTGCCATGTTCTAGCCAATTTTTTTTTGGTGCTATTAGAGAAAATTGCAATCCTCTAGAAGGATGCTCCACAATTCTCCAAGAACCTCGCAAATTGCTTTTATTTTGGATTAAGAATATTTTTTCCTCTACTCTTACTTGGGCATCTTCTACAACAATGTCAACCATTGTGAATTTCACAAAAGATGTCAATCCATACAAAAAGTTAGTAGAGAGTACAGTATAAGGCGATAAAACACACAATTTTCTATATAGGAAAATTTAACCAATGAAGTGACTTTTGTAGCACATACTTAATTTTGTATCACATACTTATTTGAGTCACTGAGTCAATTTTGTTTAATAGGGGATTTGAAGAGAAGTTGTTTATATGAGTGGAATAGAGGTAGGTAAAACCATCAACATGGGATATGTGAATTAAGACTAAAAGGAGCTTTGCACTCATTATTAAGTGAAATGCAAGAATTGTATTTTAAAGTCAAATTTCAAACCTCATTTAAGTATACTAATTTCTTTTTCAAAAACCTTTAAACTTGAAAAAGTTGGGGAACTAAATTGAGTTTTATTTCCAAAAATTTGTTTGAGATTTTGTAACTTTACCAAAAAGTTATGAACAAATTTCAAAGAGGGGGTTTGAAAAGGTTTTGAAAAAATGTCCCTTCCAAACCCTCTTTAAAATTTGTTCATAACTTTTAGGTGGAGTCTTGAAACCTCAAACAAGTTTTTGGAAATAAAGCTTAGCTTGATTCTTCAACTTCATAGTTGTCATATTGGACGGAATATCACTGCACGGACAGAATCGGACGAATTAGGGTTGACCCGTTGCAAACTTTGATCCCTTATAACTTTTGTAAAAAGTCTTCAAATTGGGAAAATAAGATGTTTTTTGGCATCTAAATTTTCTGTAGATTCCAAAAAACATCTTATTTTCCCAATTTGAATACTTTTTGCAAAAGTTACAAGGGATCAAAGTTTGCAACGGGTCAACCCTAACTCGTCCGATTCTGTCCGTGAACAGTGATATTCCGTCCGATATGACAACCATGTTCAACTTCTTCTAAACTAAAGTTTAATTTTTGTAAAAAAAAGTTTTCTAATATGCCTGAATGAGGGTTGAAACTTGACTTTTAATGTCACAAGTCTTGTGTTTCTACTAAACTATAAGCGGCTTCATTTTTTGTGAATAAAATTGAAAAGTGTTGAATATGGTACAATTTTAGTGGTCAGAGAATTCTTTTAGAGGAGTTGGGAAGGACATGTTTGTAGAACTTGCTACCATTGTCCATTTTTTTTCCTCCAAAGTTCTTCATTCTAGGTAATTTTAGGGCTCATCATTGCCTAGATTTTGAAAACATTATTTATTTAATTAGTTCTAAAAATTTGTTTATTTTTCCTAAATTTATTGAAAATTAAATGGGACTTGTTCTTCAAATATTGAAACTTTGTGAAATCTTTTCATAAGATAGAAAAACTTATTAGCTTTGTGGAAATATAAGTTTTTATTAAAATTGGTGCCTAGGAGCAAAAGTTATGCCATCTTAAATGTAATTTACACGTCACTGGGCAAAAAAAATACACAAAAATTTGAAATAACATTAAAAGAAATCTCCTTACGGATCACATTTTCTCTAATGTGAAGCTTTGATAATTCCAATTTGAATTAATGATGTGAAAGTTATGAACAATCTTGTTTTGGGGCAATTTGAGCATCTTTTTGGAAAAAGAAATTACAAGATTCATTTTCAAATGAAAATTTTCTAATTTTCTAATTAAAAAAATTCTGATCTTGTAAAAAGATTTGGAAATAAGGTTATGTTTTCTTTTTAGAACTATCTCATTGTTGGGATTATTGCATTTCAATCCCATCTTAGAGCTACTAATGATTTAGTTCTTCACGCAATCTTGGAGTCTTGGACCTATTTCAACTTAACAATTTCTTAAAGAAAAAAACTTAAGTACTTTTTTAAACAATTTTTTCTAAACCTTCAATTTAATTCTCCAAGACAAGATTTTTTAATTCAATGTCTTTAGAGCAAATTTTTTTTCAAATGGCGATCAAAGTCATTTGAAATTAGCAAATACTATATGGAAAGGAAATAAGCTGCCAAAGTTTACGGTAGTCCGAAAATGTCAAGATTTTCAACTTTGAACTTCTCCCAAGCATTCAAACAAACTAGGATTGGCATGAAAATTTTATTACAACAACTAGACTTTAAGGAAAATATCACACAACAGATTTATTAAGAAAGAACATTGGATGAAAAAGATACAAGCCCCTAAAGTTGTAGCCATCAAAATGCAATTTGGTGAACAATTGAATTGGTGATCTTTGAATGGCTTTAAAAAAATCAATACATCTTAGATTGACCTGAAAATTTAAATACATAAATTAGACTAATATACACAACTATCCCAACAAGTTTAATGGAATGTAGACCACGGGTGGGTCACTTAGTGCATTTTAAAAACAACATGTAGCAGAAGATAGTGAGGATTTAATTCATTTGAGGGAAAAATTATAATTTTTACAACTACATTAGACAACATTCAAAGTGAAGGATTCCATTATAATTAATTTAAGTAGACTAAAAATGTGGGCCTTTAATTTTTCTTACAAGTAATTTAGTGTAGAGGATCTTAAAATATGTATGTGTTATATTGTATTTATGTAACCTTGTACAATTGTAACTATAAATGGACTCCTAGCTAGATTGCCAGTCTAGCATCCGAGGCCCAACTGTAGTAGATGAACTTGGTGATAGTGTTTCCCCATGGATGGATAATCACGAGCTGTCATTGCTCGTTAGGGTTCCAGGACTGTATTGTTGGATTACCAGGTTTGTATGCAATGCTGTAGTTTAGGGTGGAGTATAAATGACAACTAAACCCTGGAATCCAAAGCATTCCTAAAAAGTGTTAAAGAAAACATATTGCAAATATCAATGAAAAAAAACATTAAATATCCTAAAATTCAAGGAAAGAGTTAGAAAAAAAATGGGATTAGAAAGGAACCCTAAACCTAAAATACCATATAAATGTCAAATAAAGTGTTCAACATCAAAAATGAATGTTAAAATGAAACCAATCAATGGAATACCATAACTTTCAAAGAAAGTGTTTAAGAAAAAAAATGGGAGTAAAAGGCAAACAAAAAATGAAATACCAAACAATTTAGAGAAGGTGGCAAAGAAAAAAAATGGGAGTAAAAATGGAAAACAAAAACCTAATACCATGCAATTCAAAGAAAATGTTAAAGAAAAAAAAATTGGGACACTAATTGAAAACGATACCTCATGCAATGCCCAAAACCACATTACATCCAAAAAAATCTCTAAGAAAAAAAAATTGGAAGTAAAATGAAAATAAAACCCCAAAATAGCATTCAATCTACCACAAGTGCAAAAAGGTTTAAATATTCACAAATATGTGTCAATTTTTTTCCTAAATAGTATGCCAAATACTGGCTTCAACTTTACTTTTCAATTAATTTTTTTTCCTTATAAAGAAAATAGATTGCTAAAATTAAGAACCATCACTTTTGTATAAGTAATATAGAGTATCATAGTATAGGCAAAAAAATTTAATTTATTTAATTATAGTGGCCTTTTAATTTCCTCAGGGGAGGTAAATAGACACCTAAAAAATACCCCCTTGCCGTAGGGTAGGTATCCAAACATACTAAGAGTGACCCACCCGTGATGTAGGCATTGGATGCAAAAGTTACAACACTTTGAATTGGACTACCAAACAATATGTGAAGACATTTTCCATCCAAACCAATAGTTCATCAAACCCATAATTGGACCTACAAACAATAAATTTCTAGGATCCATATCTTTTGGGGTATCTTCGATTAAATTTTTATAGATATAAGGTATTATTGATACATATATCATTCTTCTCAATAAATGTACATTAATTTGTACACTGTATATTACTTGAAAGTCTTTTCTAATTTTTGGATTTCATAAATTAATACCTCCCTACATTATGTTGCACGTAGTTTGCTAAAAAAATTTAAGTTGCCCCCCTAAGCTCCATTGACTAAAACTGCACCAATTTCATTGAAATCTGTTCATAGAACTAATATCATAGTTAGCATTCCTTCAAAGATGTTAGAAGTCACATTTCTTCATTTTGATGGCAATCAAGAGAAATGACTCAATAAAATAAACAAAAATGCAAAGGTGCTTTGAGATTAGCCACACCATGGCTCTTTTCTAAAGCTTTTAATATCAATATCATTGAATTAGAAAAATTCCATGATTGTGCAATTTTCCAAGGTGTGAAGATTGAAACCTCAATTATTATAATCCTAATTTTTAGAATTATAATCCTAAATGTAAGATAAATGTCACAATTTTGATGGCCAAAATTGTCTAGATTTAATGATAGTGACAATTTTTAGTACCTCCCTCTGAAAATAGGTTTAAGATTGGGTATGAAAAGAATTTGAATTTTTTTCTAAGTATAGATGTTGAAACTTGAAAACATTAATTTCATCAAATTTGTAGAACTTACTAATTTAGCACTTTTTAAGGTACTAGTCAAGGTGAACCATCTCATAACATGTCAGCCTTTGACATCTATCTTGAAACAAGCAAGAAACACTTGCATTATTTTATGATAGACGTCAAAGGCTAACCTTTGTTTTTTGGCCAAAAATTTTGCATTCTTGCTCCAAGTGATGCAAAATTTTTAAACAAGGTACTCATGACTATTATACACTTTTTTAAATTTTTTGGAACTTAAAAAATATATTTTATTGTCCAAAAATAGCCCTCAATTTTATATCACAGTGTTTTTTTTGGATTTTTTTAGCAAAAGAGTACCCAAAAAAAACAATTTCACTTTGGAATTAGGAGAAGATGGTCTTCTATTAGACTTGTAGCTATTTTCCAAAATAATTCTAGAAATATTTGATTTTATAAGATGTGGAAGTCAACAAATTCAACTTCATTTAATTAGCATTTCAAAACATATAAAATAATACTTTGGTAATTCTTTTAGTGAATGACCATCTCTATAAATTTGTTATAAATGTATAATTTTTATTTAATTAATTAATTATATAAATTAAAACATCAAAGTGTCTATTTTTCTAAGATATGTCACTTTTCTAGTTCTCCTACTTAGAGATTTTCCTACACTCTCCCTTTGGTGTTTACCTTCATCTTAAAGGTATGTACATTATACATATTTTTAAAATTAAAAAATAAATTCTAATTTTAAAGCACTCCAAAAAAATCATGAGTACAACTAAATAACGCAACAACTAGTGTAGGTGTTTTTTGTAATCATCCTAAGATTGGACAACACTAGAATTGTGTTCTATAATGAATGCAATCAAATACACTTAGAGAATTCTTTCACCTTTTGCTTTACTGAGCAACACACAATGCACATGTCATTAGGCAACTTCTACATGTCACACATTGTATACAATCATGCGATCTCTATGCTTGAATTCAAAGCTATAAGAGCCATAAATGAAGTGTAATGTTTATAGCATTGGGCTTACAATTCATAGATATGGTCATCATTCTTATGACAAAGTTGAAAATATCATAACTTGTAGTCAATGAATGTCGTAAACAATTCTATATACATGTATCGATTTTCAAAATCACAAACCGTTTTTAGAAATGCACTATCTTCAAGCTCGTAGAAGACATTGATAAGGATTGAAAAGCATGAGTATATTATAATAGCTAATGTGAGCAATTATACTTTAACAAAACTTTAGAAATCTCCCGCAAAAGACTCCAATTGCAACAAAACACTACTAGAAAATGGTGTCCAAATCAACAAAAACTTAACACTTTTTTGTTGATTTGTGTACTGCAATGTCCATATGCACATTTAGTTGTGAACTCTGTCAATGTTTGCAACATATTTTTACGGGCACACTTACGCTCCATTCACTGGAGCTGCGGCGCCGTGGGGAACGAGGAACTTTTTGCGAAGCGAAGAGCACCCCGGTGCTGTGTAGATTGTTGCGCATTTGATACTGGCAAGCAATTGCCGGTGATTCGGGGACGTTGGGAGGCTCCGTCTCGAAGAAGTCGAAGTTTGGTGGTCCAGGTAAGGAGAATTGGAGATGGGGCTTCAATTCTGCTGGAATGGGAATTCCGTGCTGGATGGGGCGAAATTGTAGTTCCGGTCGAGAGCGGCGCAGAGCAGCAGCAACTAGGAACGTAGTGTGTCAATGTGCTGGACTGCGTAATTGCACGAGAGTGTCATTGGTCCTCCGCAACAAATTTTATCTAGGGTTTGGGCATATTGGGTTAGGGTTTGTTTTTCTTTTGGCATGGCCCCAGTGAGTGATGGGGATCCTCTCGCATTGGTTAGCCTCTGGTGGGAATTCATGACGCTCTCAATTAGCTAGCTAATTCTCATATTTTTCAAACAATTCATGGAGTCTTTCGGGTCCTATACTTTGCAAGCCTCTCTTGTGGGAATGAATGATTCTCTCAATCACCTAATTCTCATACTGCTTCGAATTTATTCAGGTCTTAGGAATCGACTAGCATTAGGCAAAATTCACGTGGAAAGCTATATCTCTGAATTACTGAGTTTTCATACTTTCTGAAAATTCATTCCGTCTTTTGCTTCCTGATTTTCGCAAAGGACTTCTTCTGGGACCTAGATGTGAATGATTCTCTTCGGTCGGAGGTTGATCTTGGAGCTGAATTGTAGGGTTTGGGGGCTATGGTGGGGGCTTCAACTCTGTTTGATGCGGCTCTCCCTATTGTGCGCGCCCCACCAGCCTTTTCTCTACGGAATCGATGCAGTATGCCATGGCACAGCGGTGTTTCTACAAGAGGTGGTTCTATGCAGAGGGCCTTCGGAATCCAAGGGAACGGTCATGTGATGGCATTGAGGCCCGGGCTATGACGTGGGGACGGTGGGGTTTGCCGAGCATCGGACCCAAATGCTGATGGCATTGCGACCTCTCCAAATCCACTTGAGGTCTAGAATCCTTTTCCCGTTTCTTCATTTCTTATGCACCAAATCCTCCTTCCTCTGTTCTGTAATTTCTACTCTATTTACGGAGGCTGATTTCGGATATGAATTCCTTTCAGATGGTTTACGATCCACAATCGCGGTTCGAGGAACTTGCCATAGAAATCAAGAGCTCCTCCTAAGCTCCGGTCTCCAACCTCACCCTGTTTTCACCTTCCAAGGTTTGTCGCGTGTCTTTCCTTCTCAGTGTTGTCTTAGCCTGTTAATCATACGGTTTTGTTTTCGCAGTTCGCTTACTATATTGGTACAGGAAATTTTGTAAACAGCTAATTATTTAATAATGTTCAAGCTCCACCGTGTGAAGTTGCCATCTTTGGCTCTTCATAATTGCTTCGTTTCACGTTGGTCGTGGACCTTCGTCAGAAGGGTTGACGATGTGCCATTCCTTATTTCGAGATATCGTATTAAGCTTAATTGTAGATCAATATCATGCAGGTGAACGTGTTTTTGAGGATCACTGGCAAACAACCTGATGGTTATCATGACCTAGCCTCCCTCTTTCATGTGAGTATTTTGACTTAGATGGTCCGATTAATGTTAAATTCTAGCCGTCGACCAGTCATCTCTGAGATCTTTTCTTTGTGTCTTTCCTACTTGCGTGAAAGATTGAGTGGGTAGCATACATCTACTATCAGGCAATTGCAAAAAACCTATTTGAAATTTTTAGTACTTTTTACGGGGTTTTATTCTTGAAGGGATTTAGTTAAGAGGAAGTCCTGGTGTTTGGACAGAAATAGATGTCGTTCCTTAGGAATGATGTCAGATGAACTACTGCTGGCATTTTACACTTGTATTACTTTCGATGATCAAACACAGGTGATTAGTCTAGGGGACATCATCAAATTTTCAGTCTCCCCATCAACCAGCAAAGATTCTATTACAACTAACGCATCTGGCGTAATCTTTAGGTTTTCTTACTAGATGAAACTATGTTTGATTTAATTTTTGCTACGGATTCAGCTCAGGAATGAGACTTTTTTTTTCTTAACTGTGGAATTTGGATAACCTAAATTCTGAGTTTGAAAGATGAGCCCTGCTTCTATGGCTTTGGGATCCAGTGTGAAAATTTCTCTTTTTTGATTAGGGACGGAAGCAATTTTGAATTAATGTTCTGCTATGGACTCTGCTCATGAGTAAGATTCTAATTCTGGAAGCTGTTCTTCCTAAACCTGAAGCCTAAGGGATAGTTGAAATTGTTCTCCACTCATCTACAATGCAAAGCGCGCTTGAGTCATTATAGTTTCTACTCGTGGATTTTGGAGATTCCTCAATTGTTGTTTTTGAGTTGCAGAGGCGAGTTTGGGTTCACTTATTTTCAAGATGGGATTCTGTCGTCGGCATTTATGGTTGGGCTATTAGCAGCATCACCTGTGTTTGCTCATCTATCAAAGACGTAAGCGCAGAATTCCAATTTTCGCTTATGCTATCAGGATATTGAATGTGATAGTTTTTGCGCGTACTCATTCTCTTTCACTCCAATAATATTGGTTCTAGACTTATGCAGAGTTTTGTTCAAATGCCGACTGTAACCAAGATTTGGTTGATTATATTATGAAAAATCAAATATTCAGATGGGGTTGAATTTTATTCCCCTAGAGAATATGAAGAGTGTTGCATGGGCTTTTCAATAAATAAAAATTAACTTCTACAAAGACAGTTTCCACATGGCCCCACTCAAAATCGCGCAGAAAAACGCGGGGCCAGTTTGCACCTGTTCGTCCTCTGAATCTCTTGAAAGTAAATCTCTTGAGAGGGTTAAGGATTAAGTCTCTTGATAATAGATGTAACATTACTTTGCTTATTCTAATGCATATTTAATGACAGACGCCAGCCTTTTCGTCTTATTGGATTTGGTCTCTCGGTCTGGGTGTTTGCGACTGCAGGATGTGGGCTTTCCGTAGGGTTTTGGTCAATTATGAGTTTCCGCATGTGAGTGCATAGCCTTACCATGGTTTCTACAGCCCCCCCTCTTCTACGTTTTTCATTTTTTTAGAAGAGTTGCAGTTGTTTCTTCACTTGTTGCTGGTTTACCTGACTGAAATCCTATAAACTTGAGCTACCATATTCAAACCTCAGCCGCGCTTAATCTATATTTTATCACACGTGGCTGCTATTCATGAAACTGTGGTAATATGTAGAGTGTCATGCATCTGGAGTACCTTCCTTACTTTGGAACTTTATTGGCAGGTTGGTAGGAGTGGGAGAGGCGTCCTTTGTTAGTTTGGCTGCTCCTTATATACTTGATGTTGCTCCTACTTCACAAGTAAACTTCTTCTAAAAGATCTGTTAACTCCATTTTGCTGTAGAAGCTGTCATGTCTCAGGAGCTACTCGTGAGGGTCTAATTTTGGTTGCCTCATTGTAGTATGAATGCCTAAAAAGGATCCTTCCTCTTTTTCCCCTGTTGATAACCCCCCTCTCGATTCTTGATATCCCAGGCTTGCTTTTCATTATGCAGAATGTTATTCTTATTATTATGAACTACAAATAAGATGTGGTTATTGTATTTGCAGCGTTCTTCATGGATGTCCATTTTCTACATGTTTATACCAGTGGGATATGCTGTGGGCTATGTCTATGGAAGACTGGTATGTGTTCCACCATTTACATTTTTCCACCTGAGTTTGTGTAGCTGTGGCAATTCGCTCCCACCTTCATTACTTTTTCATATTTTTCATGTTTTGAAGTTTATTGCACTGAACTGTGTGTTTCTGTTTATCTCAGAGGCCAGATCTCCTACTTTGATATCCCTGTTGATCATTAGCCATCTTGTTTCAAGTGAAAGCTATTGGTTTTTGTTGACCTGCTTTTTATTGTAGATTCGGGGTTTTATATTTGCAGGTCGGAGGAGCACTGGGATGGCGGGCTGCATTCTGGATTGAGAGTCTATTCATGCTCCCCTTAGCAGTCAATTGGTTTTGTGACTGATCTTGTTTACCTGAAAGGTTTGTATGTCCTTCTCTTATGAATCAAATGCATTGATTCCTAAGACTCTGGTTCTTTACAGTTCAACCAGGTTTGTATAGCGTATCAAGTCCTTTCAACTCTGTATATCTGTATATTTCTAGTGGATGCTCTGTATACCTGGATATTTCTAGAGGATGCTCTGGAGGTTACACGCCAAAATGTTTTCCAACGCAAGACTGCTTTGAAGGCTCGTCACGGGATAGATGTTAACAGGATAGTGGATAACTTGCTTGTGGATTTATTGACAACACTCAATGTTTTGTAGCTAGGCTTCTTCAGGTATTATATGATATGACACCATATTCCTATGATATGACAAACATATATAATTTGCTACACTATATTCAAATTTGTGAGTTGCAAGAAGTTGTTATGTGAATGGGCATCCAAATCAACATTTTTATGTTAATCATCAACACAAACGTGTCAAATTGGACAAAAAAATGAACACTTTTATATTCACAGAGAACAAAAAAGTGTCAATTTGATTGTCCAAATCAACACTTTTTTGTTCATCTTTGTCCAAATCAACACGTCCTAATTAACAAAAAAAAATCAACACTTTCTTGTAATTTTGGACGCTGAATTTTTTACTAGTGAAAGAACTGCAATACAATAGGTTATCAGAAAATCAATGGCCTTCAAGTTCATAGAAATGACAAGTAAAGATCAACAAACAATGACAACATAATTGCATAGTTGCGAAACTACTTTGCACAAACATTCCTAGAATGCAGAACAAGGCATGATCTATGCCAAGACTACAAAAGTGAACAACTTCTAGAATAGATAATTAGAGCATTGTTGAATTCATATATTCCAAGTGGTATGACTAATTGAGTTTCTTGATGATTTGAAAATAAGATACTATGGTGGTAGTAGTAGTAGTAGAATTCCAAAGGCAACTAGATCAAATGGAGAAGAAGTTAATTGGAAAATAATGTATATACCATGTTATACAATTAGACTCGTTCATTGTCCATATTGTGCAATCTTTCAATGGATTTTTTTTCAAATTTTTTTTTGTTCAACATAATATAATCACCACCTCGTAGACAACATGACCTGATATTTGAATCAACAAATTCTAAACCATTGATTCACTAAGTTTGTTAACTTGGCACCCATACATCATTATACACAAAGCTCTTAAAACAAAGACTGTTGTAGATTTTTATATGCCCCTTCCTATGATCTAAATGCTCCCTTAAAGGAGAACCCTCTAGGGATTATGAGAAGGGAATTCATTTTGAAAAATAGTTACCAATAAAGTCTAAAGTACTCCAATGTCAAACCTAGCATACAACCTCAATAACCATTTAAACAAATTAGGTATCCCAAGTCACCTACTCCAAGAGTTCAAGTCACCTACTCACTATCCTTCTTTAAATCTTCACTTATACAAATTACAAACTAGAATGTCATTTAGCAAATAAGGGCAATGGAATAGAAAATCTTCTAAATGAGTGTGTACCACTCTCACTACTTTGGATGAAGATGGCCCTCTTTTGAAGGTTGAATTGGCCATTTTTTGCCTTTCATGACAGCCTCTACATCTTCCATTTCACGTGGACAAATGGTTAGATTTTCACATCCATTTGAGGTTACCAGGATATCATCTTCCAACCTCACACCACCTGAGTGACGAAACGCTTCCACTGCTGACTTCACAAAGAAATGGTTCTTATCAGGGTCTTCTAAGGCAGGTACCAAGAGGGCCTCAATGAAATAGCATCCAGGTTCAACAGTGATTACCATACCCTCTTCTAAAATCCGCAGCATGCGCAATGATTTGAGACCTGGAGAATTGATCCGTTCGGTTCCTATTGGATAGCCGCCTGTATCGTGGGTGTCAAGTCCTAAGAAGTGACCCAAGCCATGGGGCATGAAGACAGCTCCTAATCGATTCTCCATCATTTCTTCCACATCCCCTTGCAACACACCATTCTCCTTAAGAGTCTCAAGGATGCAAGACTCAGCTAGCTTGTGGAGATCCAACCAACTCACTCCTGGCCTGTTTTGGTGCAATAGCAACTTCGTAAGCTTCATTTGGTACAATGTCTATAATTTGTAATTGGAAAATACCTCCAGATACCATAACAAAGTTTCATGGATCATCTTAACTCCCAAGTACCCAAGCTTAAGAAAGAATATCCAATTAGAAGCAATAGTTGATTACAATAACTTTCAAAAAACACATTTAAAACCTCCAAAATGTAAGGTATGACTACCTTTTCTATTTACATATTCTATTATTTTTGTAGAATCTTCCTCAATGATTTGTTTCCACCTCTAATGTAGATTAGGAAGCAACATGTTGGCCATTTGATGTTTATCATTCTAGAATTAAGTTGCATTTACATAATTTACTTGAATTGCAACACAAATTGAAAAAAGTAAGATAAATATACTAGAAAAGACAATTTTTCTCTCTTCCCAATCCATTCAAATGCAATGTACACTCCTCAAAGATGTTACAAGACCAAGATCAATTACCTGATTGCACCTATAACAGCTTTTTGCGCCTTCAGAACTGCACCATAAATAATTTTCTGATTGTTGGTAAAGATTCCATTTACTGGAAAGGAACAAGTGATGTCTGAACCATAGAAGTGGTACTCGGCGCCCATATCAAGTAATGCCATATCGCCATCTTTGAGAAGTCTATCATTGGGTGCAGATGCATGGCCATAATGAAGGACTGAACTATTGGGTCCTGTGGCACAAATACAAGTGTAGGAGCAGTGGCGGCATCCTCCAAAACGATACACATGGTGAAGAAATATGGCTTCAAGCTCGTACTCCTTTATACCTGGCTTGCACTCTTGCATGACTTGGACATGGGCAGCTGAACTAACCTAGGATCACAATTCCAAGTATTATAAGTTCTATACAATGTCAACGATTGCAATACATCTAATACTAGAAAATCACTAAATGAAATGAAGCCTACAATTCATTAGAAGACAAATAGAGTACCTTACACACGTAGCGCATTAAGTCAATTTCAAGTAGAGATTTATGTACACGGCATTCGCTGAGGACGGGATGCAACACCTCCTTATCCATGGGAAAACTCTCTATACCCTCAAATTGAGCAGGTTGTGAGAAGCTTCCATTGTCAGTATTCTTGCCATGTAGAAGATACAACATCCAATTTGGTTCTTGTTGTTTCAAGACCAAAAACTTCGCAAGCTCGTCAACGTAGTGCACCTCGTCTACTCCATATAAAGCTTTGAAATGGGAAGGAGGTTGAATGTGTCCTAACCATACAGCATACTCTTGATCTAGTCGTGGACAATATAGAGTTGAGGTTTTGGTGTACAAATCCAATGTACCAAAGAAGCCTGGTTCCTTCACACCAAACAAGTAGGCAAAGTAGCTCTCTTGTCTAAACAAGGGAGTATGGTCTGTGTCATAACGGTTCTGTTCTTCCCCACCTTGCAACAAGACTACTCCATTCATGTCTCGACCTAATGATTTGAGCTTGTCATTCATATTAGACAACAACTTGCTCCTATTCACCACGTGCATCTCCATGCTCACCTCCATTGATATTGCACTCTTAGATGCCCAAAAATGTTGTTTGTCAATCCTTCTTTGCAATTACTCTCTCCTCAAATTAAATGCACTATAACATTGTCAGATTGCTGCAAAAAAAATAAAAAACAAGGTTAGTTCTTTGTTGGATTGATTGTCAAGTATTTAGACATTATATGAATTAATACTAAATTTTTAAAGTTTTGACTATATGTTCATTTAAAATCAACCCCAGGTTCTTATCATATTCAAATAGTACATTTACATAGAATGTTCACACAATTAATTCAAGTAGAAAACATCCTCATAATCCAATTTAATCTAGGATAAAAACTTTAATAAGTAACTATTGGTAATTGATAAAGGTCACAATGAAATTACTTCTTCTATTCTAAAGATAGTAATAAGCAAGTTTGTTATTCTTTTCCCCAAACTGTTTAATGGTAATATACTTCCATTGTATCAAATAAAATATAATGAGGCAAATGTATAAAGATATATTAATTTGAAAAATTGAGAATTTAATTTGCCATCCAACCAAAGAAAAGAAAAAGAAAACTCAAAAACTTGTACAATTGCATCACCCTATGACCTACTAATATTCTAATTAGATGTCTCCCAATATACAATAGCACATGTTGAGACTCATTAAACTTATTGTATTCCTCCTAAAATTTTATTCTTATAAGTACTTTAGTCCTATAATGTTCTAACTCAAACCCTTAAATACTCACATAATTAACAATGAAGGTCAAAGTATTATCTTCAATTTTAGTGTTAGCTTTCTAAATATTACTATTCTCAATTTTAATGTCATTTTTCAACAATAAATATTTTTATTAGTTTTGACCAAATTCCTTCCAATTTAACAACAAAAAATTCTAGATAAATAGTAGCATTTGAACAACTAGAAACATAGCAATTCAATGATAATGATAACATCACCTATAGAACAACAATTTGCTATTGGCGAAATTGATTCTCTTATGCAATCTTGTCCCAATCTACATTGTTTAATGAAACAAATCAAATGCATTCGACTAGCTCCAATCTTTGCCATCACTAAAACTAAAATGTCACAAATATATAGCAATAGACATAATGGTAAAATTGACATCAAAGCTTAACCAATTTAAAGTTGATTATACTACAAATTGAAAGGCATCCTAAACCAAAATCTAATGGATTCTAAGTCAACATTCACAAATTCCTACAACATATAAATACGGTGGCAAACTCCAAAACAAAAACAATTCACAATACAAGAACCCAACCAAATCACTTAGACACAATTAGATCAATGTGTGCAAAAATAATCACTAGAAACAAAAGCACAATGCAAGACCCTTCATAAGAACACTTTGCATTAGGGTTCACATGTAGTTGTGCAATCAACTTTATAATTCTTTGACATCAATTCATAGTTGATAAACCTTTTATCCAAAAATTTCCTAATATCATTGTCGTACAATTTGATGCACAAAATTGCCAAAATATCAAAAGAGAAGTAAACAAGTGAGCATTGTTTGTCAACAAGCCTAAACTACTAATGTTGTGGAGTAATCAATCAAATGCACAAAGGGAACTCAAGAAGCAAATTGTAAAATGAAGCAAGCAAGGATTGTTACAATATTATCATCCATCTTTGAATGAAAAAATTGTGAGAACTTAAGATCCTTTCTCAAACTTATAATGTCCCTATTTAATAAATACTACCTCTATTTTGTAAAAGATTCATCTTTCGGGAAGGAGTGTAATGGAATATTGAACATGCAAGATTTTTTACTTCATTTGTTCTAGTCAATGCTTAAGATCTACTTCAAAGTGATGAATCTACTTTCATCCATGTACATAGATGCAACATAAAAATATAGATGATAAATTGTTTATTCATCCCAATTGAAGTGTAAATATTTACCAAAGAAGAACAATATTGTTCGAAAATTTTATGGCAATTTTAGTGACTTTATCCATCAAGAAAAGGGAAACATTGCCAAATATTCCATTAAATCTTTTATTTTGTTTAAAATGATGTTTTGTTCAAGAAGACTTGGACACATGTATGTACTTTTACAAAGGTTTGTAATGCTACATCACAACCTTTCAAATCGACTTTGGTAAATACTTGAATATCCATAACATATTTTTGAGCCTCTTGGTAGAGGACATTTTAAAAACCTCAACACTTTATAGACCTCCTACTTTACTTTGAATGTACCATTGAATGACTAAAAGACCACTAAATAGCATCTTTACATTACAACATAAGACCAAGGCACAACACTTTCCAAAAACATGCATAGTGCAAGAAGCCAACACTCTAAACAAACTTACTACCATAGGTTATGAAACTACAATTCCCAATTTGACATTTTTTTTCCTACAAATTTTATTCAAATTTCTTTCTAAATGTTTAATTTCTCATGAATTACAAATATTGTCTCAAACAACTAATATATAGGCTAAGAGACTAATATATAGACTATTAAAGGCTAGTGATGATAGCCTATATGTACAAATTTCTATTATTTTATCAATTTTTAAAATATTCCATAGGCATGAGAACTTTGCTTGTTCAAAGAACCTAACTTTCAATTATTCTTGCATATTTTTGATTGGTTCTTAGAAACTTGACTTTTTCATTTCAAAAGTCTATTTGATTTTTGGCTTCAATAACATCATATTCATATTAAATTTCTTAAAACTCTTCTATTTGCTTGCATCCAATTCTATGAAATATTCTATTTACACAATGATGGTTGGAAGGATCTATTCTTCAAATACATACAAATTTTAATTCAAGAAATGTAGAATTTTTAATTTTTAATTCACTAGATATGACAAATACTTCACTTCTTTCCTATTCCACCTCATCCAAATAGATTTAGACATTGAACATTTATTATAAATGGTCTAAAGTTAATCTACATTGTTCTATTTATTAAAAAATTCAATTTTTTTAAGATAAAAACTATTCATAAATCTTTTTATCTTTTTATAAGATCCAACTTTCTTCAATGTATGATTTTGTAGGTGATTCTTTGGGGCCTACACATCTTGTTAAATTTTAGGGCATCCATCAACATAATTGCCAAAGTATTGGAACACCACAAATTCAACAAAATTAACGATCATTTCAATTCTCTCCTTCTAATTTCATTATAAAATATCAACCACTAGAAATAATACACATCCAAATGGCTTTCAAAAGATCAAATAGAATGTATGTGGGGTGTATTTGAACATATGAGCTTAGTAGACCCGTATGTGGCATCTAAAATCAATTTTATGGATCCAAAGGTGGGACATTTGTCACTAAATATAGATGGTCAGATTCTTTCAACATTAGGAAATGTGATTGCGCCAAAATCCTGAATTTTTTCATGTATCATATGCTCCAATCACTCACAAAATTCAGCAAAACATGTGGTACCATACATACCTCCAAATCTAAAGATGTATGTATCCATTCGTATACGTGTACATATACATATACAATCACATTCCTTGTATCTACGTATTTGTTCAAATTCAGGCTTCCGTACGGGGTTTTATAAACTTTTTTCTAGACTTTGTGTGGCACTTGATTTTCAAGGAATGCTGTGCTGCGAATTTGGAGTGCACAGTCAAGCAACCAGCCTCGTACAGGATGCACATAACTACTAAACCAGGATAGATCCAAGCAAGCCAAAGCAGAGACAAGACAGGCTAGGGTTCCTTTCTCCATCCCCTCACCTCAAACGAAACGCATTCCGTCACAAAAGATCAAAGAGACAAGAACCCAAAACTTGCATGGAAACATACCCCGAAACTGATCCTCCACAGCCTGAACCCCACGACCCTTCTTCGTGATGCCAAGTCGGTGGCGCTAGCTTAACAACAGAGTACCCAATACTCAACTTCACCACCAACCTCCGATATCCTCCTCTCCCACACGGTAATTAGCGCCGCGTTAGTAGCCGCCTCGAGATTGCAAGCGGCAAAGTCGTGAACACTTAAGCTCCGTCTGCCAGCTGATCGAGGCACACGAGGTTTGCAGAGGCAAGATCGAGCTCTGTAAAACCTAAACGGCCACGTACCACAGGCCGGAGCACGCACTATCAAAGAAACGGCCACAGGATGGTAGAAATTCTGGGAAACTTAATTATGTGTACCACTGCCCACTAGCTACTCGACGTTCATTCTGTCCAAGCGCAAACTTCCGAGCGGAGGCTCAGTCTTCAATTTCTACGAGAAGCTGTAACATTTGAAGAGACGTACTGCCTTTAACTAGCTACGAGATATGCGCGCAAAGTAGGGATCACCACACCGTACGTCCCAGGTAGCAACAGATCCCTCAGGAAACAACTGAACTCGGATGCGCTCCGAGAAGCCAAGCACTGCGAGGGCAAGGACGCGACGACGGACCTTGGAAGAGAAAGACCGGACCTCAGAAGTGCAGGTTTCAAGAGGAACTCGGGAACATATGTATGGTAGAGAGAACTGGACTTTGGGGAAGACGAAGTTGAGGAGATGTGCAGTCCAATGTTTCTTTCTTATCTTTTGAAAGCAACTCCTAGTCTTGTTTGTACCGATCCGTGAGCTGGAGGCACATGGAACAGGAAGTCACCCCTCGGAATTGCCGCCGGCGTCCTGGATTCCTTGGACTTTCGGGTCCCAAGTCCCAACACCCCGTTTCTACCGAGGCAGAACGTTAAATCCTACCATCAAAATTGGGCCTAGCGGGGTAAAACTTGTTTTACTAGGGGTTGACAAGGGTTTATGGTTTATTTTTGTGTTGAATTTTCTAGTTTGTTTCGACCCACCTTAGCTAATTTTGGATTTTGGATTATGAATATGAATTTAAAATTTGAAAAAATAAAAACTTTCAGTGTTTTTCCCTGGGGTAAATCTAGCGTGCAAGCCCACCTTCAATGGTAGGATTAAAACTGTGCTCTATCAAGTAGGCTTTGTTCTCTCTATCTATTGGCAGAAACATATACCAGAGGAATGTTACACGATAGTTCAAAGAGTCAAAAGTTAACCCCTAAATGCTCAAGGCACTAGAATCTGGTGTTTGCAAAACTTTGAAGTTGAATAAAACCTAACCAAGTTGTTATTTTTAGTAGTTTATATTTTTGGAAAAACTCTTCTTGAAGTCTAGTTTTAGTGTCAAAAATTCAATTTGGAAAATAAATGATAGTGATTTTTCTTTTCAAGATTTTGTGCAAGGTACCCATTGCAATCTTGACTTTCTATAGTGTTGGGAGCTCATGAATATGAGCCTCAAATACATTAGATCTTGGAAAAAAATCACATCCAAAATCATTTACAAAAATTGTAGAGTAGATTTTGAGAAGCCAAAAATAGATTGAATTTCTGTATGTTGGGTCCTTTAACCCCTAAAACCCTGAGGTGCGTTTTATGGCATTATAAATTTTTTGGGCAACTTACTACAAATGGAGTTTTTATTTTTTTTCGTTGAAATTTTTACACAAGATGTGTTTGAGGAGTAGCTTTAAGGCCCAACAATTTTTATAACTTTTGACTTTGTGGTTAAGAAGTTATGGCATGATATGTCATTTTCTTTACTCAGAGGGCAACCCAAGCAGCTGAAAAAACTTCTTTAAAAAAACTTTTTTTTCAAAAGTGAAATTTTAAATTGATTCTTTAGGTTTTAACAGATATATGATGTTTAATTACTTATTTTTGAAATCCCTTTAACCCCTAAGTGCTCAAATGACCATTTTATGGTTGTTGCCCAACTTCGGGCAGCATTTTCGGGCAAAAGAAAAACTTTTTTCAATTTTATTTTTTTTCAAAATTTGAAATATTGGATTGTGTTTCAACATTTGCATTCAAAACTAAGATTTATACAGTCAAACAAAAGTTGTAGCCAAAAAAAGGAGAAATAGCACAAAGTGTCTAAAATTGCTAGGTGTTGAAAAACTTACTATTTGGGGGAAGTATTGATGCTCTCATTAATAAATATTTTTTATTTTTTAACAAATCAATAAAAACCACAATTCTGACCAATCAAATAAAATTTCAAATCCTAAAAATAGAAATTGTATTTCTGGTGAATTTTTGGAAGTTATATCTTCAAAATTCATTTGAAGAGAATCTATAAATATTTTTTTAATTTTGATCATATGTATACTTTCTACTTTTTGTGCTTTACATTATCTTCTTTGCTGTTAACTTCAAAAAAGTTGTAAAGCTTATATTTTATAACACATTTGTATTTTGTCTAAATCCCTTGGGCTTTTAGAGGTTGAGTATTTTTCATTTTTTTATAAATCAATAAAAAAATATAATTTTAACCAATCAAAAAAAAATTCAAACCCTAAAAATAAAAATTGTATTTTTGGTGAATTCTTGAAGTTATATCTTCAAAATCCATTTAAAAATAATAAAAAAATATTTTTTTACTTTGACTGTATGGATACTTTCTACTTTCTGTACTTTACATTTTCTTCTTTGATACTAACTTCAAAAAAGTTGTAACGCTTATATTTTATAACACATTTGTGTTTTGTCCTAACCCCTTGGGCTTTTAGGGGTTAAATATTGAATAAAAGTAGTAATGTTATGTCACACTTCAAATTAACTAGTAATCAAAATTTGGAAACATTCCAAAAAATTAGACAAGGTGTATAATAGTCATAAGCACCTTATTTGAAAAATTTTAATCATTTGAAGCGAGAATGCAAAAATTATGGCCAAAAAACTAGTCAACATGCAATGAGTGACAAAAATAATACAAGTATTTCTTGCAATGTCCCATAAAAAAAATACATATGCAATAATAATGAATAGAAAATTTTCTCCGTCACTTTTGTTTGTTGATATTTAGATAGATTGATCTATTCTTATAGCGTGTATTTGACACTAATTTTGCAAAGAATCTCAGTATTTTGAATTAGTGCACACTTTGAAGTAATAAATTTCCACAAAAATGAAATTTTGAGGTGACATTTATTTTCTAGGTAGCTCTAATTTTCTTGCATCCATTAATAGGATAAATCAATGTATTTTGAAGAACTGAGAACCTTAAGTATCTCTTGATTCCAGTTTTGGTTTAGTGCCGATTGTGTACTTCTTTCACCTCGACCCAATTTTTCCTTCATTTGTTAAATAGAGCAATTTGGACTTTAGAATGCATACAAGTGAAAGGATAATATGGATAGAATCATCCCTATGTTTTCATTCATCTACAAAATATTCTATTGGTTATCATTTTTATTCAAATATTAACAAATTAAATCATTTTTTTAGAAAGATTTGGGGACTCTACCATTTTTCATTGTGCATACACTAAAAGGGGCACTACTAAAAGGACTAGAATTTGGTATCAAGGGCTTGTATAGGCACCAAGTTTTGGTGCTCCAAGCCTACTTTCTAACTAGTGCTAAGTTGCAAGTACCAAATTGAGGTTAGATTTTGGTGAAAATTTAGCAGTACCAAATTGTTTGTTTGACATAAATCATAAACAAAGTAATATTAGTACTTAGGAAGAACTTCTTTGAAGCTAAAGTGTCAAACTAGCCTTCATTGTTAATGATTTTTTTGATTTCATAATAGTAGCATGATGCATACTAGAATGCAAGCAAGTTACCAATACCATCTAGTTTTGTTTATGAATTCATCACTACTATACATTCATCCAAAATACAATCTGCAATTCACATCTTGGCATTAACAACCTTCAATTTCCAACCCAAAACAATTTATAATAAATTATCAAAACAATAGTTTCACACAAGGTGATTGCAAGAAACATTAGTACTATTTTAGTTCATAGTGATTGCTTTTTGGCCATAACTTTTACATTTGGGCTTTAAATGACTTGAAATTTATAGTAAAGGTACTTGTGATTATTAAACACCGTACATAATTTTTTGGAATTTTTTTAAATTTTTTTATTATTTTAAAATTATCCCCAATTTTATATGACACTTGTTAATATAGGAATTTTTAGTACTATTGAGTATCCAAATAAATGAATTTAAAATTAAATTTTGTGAAGATGGTCTTCTAAAAGAGGTTTGAAAAATTTCTTTGAAAAATTTCTAGAAATAGTTAATTATACTTAGTATTAAAGTACACAATTTGAGCCTCTTTGTGCTTGAATTTCAAAACATGTAAAAATTTATGTTGATGATTTTTTTTTATGAAAGTTCATCTCTATAAAGTTGCTACAAATGTATAATTTTTAATTTTTAAATTATCTTTTTTTCTAGTTTTTACTAATTATTAAAATACTGAAATATCTATATATTTTCTTTTGATTCTGGCACTCTCCAGTCCTCCTATTTAGAGAAGTTTTTAATGAATTTCTTTTAGAGTTTACCTTCATCTTAAATTTGCATACATTAGATATATTTTTTAATTAAAAAAGTTAGTTTTTTAGTTTTAAATTACTCTTAAAAAATTCATGAATACTATTATAAAATGCAACAAATAATACAAGTATTTTGTGCATTCACCCCACAATGTATGCATTGAGTACTAAGGTTGGACCAACCATTCCCAACCAACATCCAATATCCAACTTGTAGATTGAATTATTTCCAACCAATTTTTGGAATGTGACTTTTTCTTTTTTCAAGGTTGGGATTAATAAATTCATGACACATGTTCCAAAGTAGTCAGCAAGAAAGTAGAAAGTAATGAACATGAAAGTGATTCTTAATTGATTGGAATTGGAAGAGTTTAGAAATTAGCTACGTATTTGGAGCACTTTTTGCCTTTCAAAATTCATAGTAATTTCAATTTAAAAGATGAAATTACCAAAGTCTTAGCATTACCTATCACTTCTATCATTGCACCTTTGAAAATATTTTTTTCCTGTCGAACTATTCCAGAACATGCCCAAAAATTGCTTACTTCATCACTTAAAGAGTGACTTCACTTTACCTAACAAACACCACCAAATTTAATGCAATCGAAGATCACATGCCATCAATAAGCAATGTAAGACCAACCATTATGATCATGCATGCACCTTCCAACCAAGGTCAAATCCCAACTAAGGGTTTTTTTATGCAATCAAATGCCCAATTTCATCAAATAAGAATGGGAAGCTTCAAATCTATAGAAAAAAAATGAGAATAAATGTGTTAAAAAATGCCAGACCATAATCATGGCCTTCCACGCTTTAGCCAAAATGCTTCCAAAATCTCATTTCATCTGTCACACAAACCAATACAAACAAAAATTGCATACAAAAATTACATACTAAAAACACATATTTAAAATTGACCTTTTTCAATAAAAATCGACTCAAATAAAGGAGCCAAACAACTTAAAACCTTCTTCAAAGGAAGGCGACATAATAGTTTGTCCAAAAACCAAAAAATAAATAAATAGACCCCAACCACCTCCATCTTTCAACATGTACAAGATGCCCTTGAAAATTTACCATACTCATGCCAGAGTTTAATCAAAAATCCAACTCACTAATGTTTTTGGAAACCACTTCCCAAGGGGTATTAGTATGTGAGTATGGAAGTGTGAGCTTATAAGCGTCAAAGATCATACACCTATAGTATAGGTGCTTATACAATAGAAACCTTCTATGATAAGAGTATATTTATGCTATAGGTACCTATATTATAGGTTTATTTACTATAAACACCTTCAAAGGTGGTAGTATATCTATTTATATACGTATTAGAAGCTCACATGCTCACATACTAGCATCGTTGGCCACTTCTTCCATTCATTGAACCGCAGCCTTCCAACCTCTACCACGCACTCAAGAATGTCTACACTCAAGCACTTAGCATAAGGTGGGAGCACCCAAAACCATCAACATAAGCAATTTAGCATAGTTGGAAGCACCTTTTCCAAAAAAAATAATATTCTTGTAATATTGATGAGTAAAAATAATGATTATTAAAAAAAAAAATTGGAATGTTGTATATGATTTCTATGATTTTCCAAAATGCCAATTGCCTAGACAACTAAAACTGTCACATAGGTGCACTCAAATTTGAATTCTACAAAAATGAGCAATCAATGAATTAGAGTTAAGTATATGTCTGTCAAATGCATTAATAAATTAAAGTTAAGCATTTGGAGGACATATTAAGGAAAGTCTCAAATACAATTAGTTGTAGTCTATGGTATAGGAATGGAAACATGTGCACTAATGGATATTTCTACCTTATTCCAAAACCTGTCCCTCCTACTACCACCACCGCTCCAAAATCCTAGATTCATTGCTACTTTAACCAAGCCTTGCCTTGATACCTATCTTGATGCTAAAATAAATATTTTCTTTTCTATACTATACAAGATAGAGATATTAAAGGTCCCCATACTATGGAATTAATATTTGACACTATATAAATATCTACCTTTAGTATACAACAATAGTTATTGAAGTGTCATGAGACATTACATCATGTTTCAAACATCTACAACTTTCTATGAGAAATCCTTTAAAATTTTTAGTCCTTATTATATACCTATTTAGTATAGCGTATCCTTATTTCTATCTCAGAGGCCTTGATATCCAACATATACACCCAAACCAATTGATACACCCTACTCTCACTAAAGAGTCCCCTCCAACACATTCTGAACCTTTGAAGTTTGTCAAAGGTCAAGAAGTAGTCAATAGATGACTTCATTGTTCACTAGAAACAAAGAATGCACTTCAATTGGTTCAATAATTCAAGCATATTTGGTGATTACTATGATCAAGAGGATCCATGTCCTTTAACTCTATAACATTGTTGTAGATACTAAGTGTCTAATGGATGATATAGAATCCTTCCTTGTAAGATAGAAGTACAATTGTTCATCATTGGAATTTGATACAAAAAGGGGAGGTCTTGGAGAGTAGTTTTGACTTCGAGTGAATATTTTATTTTATTTTTCTAAAATAAAAGATTTACACTATTTCAAAAAGGATGAATTTCACAATGAATAGTCCACCCTTACAAGGTTAAGGATTGGATCATAATAATTACCTTCTATCAAACTTGACATCACTCCACAAATTAAGATGTCATCTCATTCCTATAGATTGAAAGATATTATAAATTAACCATGAAAAAAAATCAAATAATTAAGTTACAAAAAATCAAATGATGAGGTTACGAAAGACTCTTCGTTTAATACATAGTGAAAAGAATTCTATGTGCAATTATCAATTTGAGAAAAATTGACCTTAGAAAAGCAAATTTTTTGTGATTCATGATTGACCAAATGAGTTTGTAGGCTTCTACCAAGTGGAAGACAGTATGAATAAGACCTTAAGTACTTTGTTCAACAAAGCTTGGCAATTGGTGATTGAAACGTACTATTGGAGCTTTGATGACTCATTTCAATAAAATCAAATTACAATCTATTCAATGCCTACATCAACAACATGAAATCATACTTGAATAGGTGAATTAGTTTATAACATCACCCTACTTGAGTTTTCTTATCAACCCTTCAAAAGGATGTGGGAGAATTGGTTGCAACATCAATTTCGTCACAATTCATAGTGGCAAAATTGTGACATTCAATTGCACAAAGTTGATAAAACTAGGATTGGACTAGATTTAAATTTCCAAACACTTGAAGAGGTGCCAATGTTGTGAATCTTCACCATAATTGCAACCAAATTGACTTTTTAGTGACATTATTAAATGACATTAATTCAATGTGACGACAGATAATTCCTAGAAAAAGCTTATCATGTTCAATTGGAGATGGGATTGAAGTCCCAATCCCAAACAAGATTGGGAACAAAGGCGTTGTTTCTCACCAAGCTATGAGTGTGGGGAATGTTGGATTACGACCAAGTTAACCAACAGCATTTGGTTCCACTCCAATGCTTTTGACATTCTGTCATTGCAGTTTGTGGTGAAATTTAATGCCAATTCTAATCTTTCGAGATTCTGGGTAGATTGAAATCTAACCACCACAACGCCATTTGCAATCGACAAGAGCCCATCAAGCTCCTTTGCATTCCCATGAGCTTCTTCAAAACATCTGCAGGCAAGGAATTTGTGCACAGAATGGAGTCTGGCACTGCCCCTCCGAAAGAATCGTTCTGCCTAGTGTTTCCTTATGCTAAGTGATTGCAATTTTGCAAGTGGCAGTTTCCACCACATCTTCATCAAATCCACCTCCTCTGCACCGAGAAACATTCCCCTTCCTCTCTTTGCTTCAATGCACGTTCTTTGATCTAAGCATATTAGAAACTTCTGGGAACATCTTTGCTCTCACAACAATCCATTTACTTACATTGCAAACCAACTACAATGGATACATTGTGGGTAATCGGAGTAGAGTGAAAAAAATTGAGCTAAGTGGGTGCAAGCTAGTTTCTTCTTGAAATTGGGGACAGGGCCTTCTTAAAGTCCTCCATAATTGGTGCTCCTTGAAGTTCAGTTCATCAATTAACGGAGTATGCACGAATGTGTGAAATCCAACTAATTTCACTGAAATTTCAGCACTTCTGTAGTGACTGAATATTCTCTGACTGTCAAGATTGATACCGTTGTGTCTCCAGGTGATGTAACAATGCACTCTTCTTGCTTGCAAATTTCTGGGTAAGCAGCTTTTTAGTTTTAGCAAAAATCCATATTTTAAATGTCGAGTGCTATTGAAGAAGTTCGCAAACTGAGAAATTTCTCATGACGTTCTCCTCCAGACATGCCCTTGAAGTCGTCAAATTTCAACAATTGTTAGGTCTGACATCGGAGTTGTGCAAAGATAACAGCCACAAGATAGACGCAACATATTCATTTACTTATCTACAACATTGATCTTTCAAGCAGGGTCGAAATTATTTAATGACTCTCCACGTGATAAATATTTATTCTAGCTGATTGCTCTGGTTTTGCATTGTTAGGTTCAGAGTGAACCCTAACTAGGGTTCACATTGCCAGAGCAAAAGGTTTGATTTCTGCTACTCTTGATAGTTCGTCAATCTCAATGTCGTTTACAGTGGGGTGCAGAAATTCATGGCACTCGGACTCTTCAAAGCAAAACACAAATTTATTATCAATCCCAGTTTTCAAAGTTTTCGAGTGTTGATGAATGCCACAATTTCGTCCACAAAATTATCATTATAATTCAAAATCTACTTCTTGACTAAGATCCTGGGTGCATATTGTCTTTGCAAAACCCTGAGCTAGTGAAAGCACCCCAGTAAGCCATACCAAAAGGTTTCAAAGAATTGTTTTCTTCTTACAAAATTGTCCCAGAAATCAAGACTATGTTAATACATGTAGTTCAAATTTTAATTTAAAAAATGGGCATGATTTTTGGCCCAAATTTTTGTGATATTCATCTGCTCCAAGCTTTAAAATCTTGGAGCATCATAGATTTACATTTCATCAAGTTTGGGAACTCTGCCAATTTTTACTAAATTGACATTATAATTGACAATCCTAAGTATCCAAATTCTACAACACATGCAGAAGTTTCAGTTCTGAATCAAGTGCTTGCCAGAGAAACTCACATATGCACAAATTTTAGATTGCCAAAATTGTGATTTCCTCAAGCACAAAGCTCAAAAAAATAGACCTATGGTACTATAGATGTGAGGTTTCACTCCATTGTATGTGTGGCAATTTCATTGAAATCTTTTATCATAACTGAAACTATGCATAACATATTTTAGAAGAGGTGAGAAATTCACCCCTTTTTCATTGTTGATGACATCAAAGAAAAATGACTCAACAATTTGACTGTCATTGAGAGCAAGCTTTTAATGTCACTATTGTTAAATTGGTGGAATTCCACGGCATGAGCACTTTTGAGGGGTGGTGGTGTGAAGTGTGAATCTATATAAGTACTAGTTTTGAGAGCTTTGTTTGTGAAGATGAATGTTACACTTTTTGGTGCCAGAATCATGTGAATTTTTAAAGTATATTGATGATTTTTGGTACCTCTTTTGTGAAAAAATTCAAAATTGAGCACAAAGAGAATCTGAATTCCTTTTCTGTGGGTGTTGAAAACACCCATATTTCATCCAATTGGCAGGTCCTCCACTACTTGGACACTTTTCAGGGTCCTTCACCTGAAATGTAAATTTAAATCAATCCTATGGTTAGATCTTTGTGTAGAGAGCAAAACTCCAGCCATCTTATCATCTTATGTATGGCTAGAGTAACTTAAAATCAAGTCTATTAAGAGTTTACTCATTCCAGGTCCTGCAGTTGACTCAAAAAAATTAGAATGAGTGACACACTTAACCCTCGAACGACGCACACGCCAATTTGTGGTTGATGAATGATTTCCAAACAGTGTCCCGCATGAGAAAAATGAAGTTTTTCATCTAGTTTTTTCGGTAGCAAAGTTATGATTGTGTGCCATCATGCAGTGCACTAAAAAACCTCAATCAGTGAACTCATATATTTAAAGGAGTCCAAATTCTCAGAAGAGATCGTTGGACTTACACTGCCTGTCTTGTAATTTGCATCATGGGCTACATTCTTTGTTGACTTGTGTTCCATTTCACATCCACGATTAGTCTAGAGCTTGAGCAATCTGAGCAGTCTGCACAGAAATGGATACTATTCATGGGCCGCTGCTCCCCACAGTGACCCGCCTGTTGTGTAGGAGTTAAATCATATTTTTTGGCACTAGAACTACAACAATTTTATTGAAATTGACTATTCAGATGTAGCTTCTCAATTATTTTATGAAGAAAGGTATGGAGGTTCCAATTTCAGCATAGTTGGAGGCACCTTTTCTTTAAAATGGTATTTCTGTAGACTTATTAGCATTTGAAAATCATGAATTTGAATAAAATAAAATAAATCAAATACAATATATGATTTCTATGAATTTTCACAATGGAAGCACTATAGACCATTGAAACCATCTTTTAGTTGGATCTAAATCCAAAATTTCAAAAAAAAAACAATCAACTAATCACAAATATGTTACAAGACAATTTAATAATTCTTTTGAGAAATACTTTAATAGAACTCTAGGGACACTTCAAGGGGAAATCTAATGTGTATAAATGGGTATAGAGAAGGTTTTGGATGTTTCTTCATTAATCAAGAATTTGGTTGTGTTAGGCAAAATGAAATCTAGCAATATTCCAAAAATTGTAGTAACACCTATCTTTAGGGCTTTCTCACAATCAATTTTCTACATCTCCATGTAACAAATTTTACAATTAAAATATAGCTGTGCTATATAGGCAAAACTAAGACAAGGCTTTCGTACTTATAAAGTATGCATTTTAGACAATAATTTGTAGGGGGGAGTTTTATAATATACAAGATTACAAATCAATGATAATATTATTTCAACTTCAACTAAGGAATGAAATTTATACTAGCCTAATTTTCTCATAAATACAATCAAAGAGAAATTTTTCCAAATTCTTTGTACATTGATGATACTAAAATTTCATCAATATTTGTAGCTTGCGTAGAGAAAAATGAAAAATTGAAGTTGAGGGTGATTGCAAGAAACACCTGCCAATTTTGTTACGTTTGGCTGATTTTTTTAGGAGTACTTTAAAATTAGAAAATTAATTCTTTTAAAATTTTAAAAATATGAATAATGCATACACCTTTAAGTTGAAGGTTTTCATTGAAGGAAATGCATAGAAAAATTCTCTAAGTGGGAGAACTTGAAAGTGCCAAACCTCAAGAAAATACATACTTTCATGTTTTAATTAGGGAAACATAGTAAAAATAAGTATTTTCAAAAAATGAAAAATGTACATTTGCAAAAACTTTATGGAGATGGTCATCTACCAAAAAAACCACAAAAATAATATTTTATATGTTTCAAAATGACAATAGAAAGGAACTCACTTTGTAGACCTCCACACCACATAAAATTAACTATTTTTTTAAATCCTTCCCTAGAAAGCTAGAAGTCTACTAGAAGACTAATTCATCCAAATTTCATTTTAAAATCATTAAAAAAAAAGGTACTCCATAGTACTAAGAAACCCTAAATTGCGAAGTGTGACATCCAATTCGGGTCTATTTTGGATAGTAAATTATTTTGAAAATTATGAAAAAATTAGGGAAGATTCAAGATAGTTATGAGTACCTTTCCTACAAACCTTGAATCAATAAGAACCAAAACACAAAAGTTATGGCCAAAAAAAAGATCAACACATATAATGTGACACAAAATAGGACAAGTGTTTCTTGCAATCACCCTTGACTACACCAATTAATATGAATCCAAATACGGGTAAAAATCACATGGTTGCTAATACTATGCTATCTTCTTTTTTTTTAATCTTGTTAGACATCTAAAATTCTCTTATTATACATTTATTAATGAATATTGTATGTTAATAATTTGTAAACTATTTAAAGGTTCACGATTGGTATATTCAAAATCAACAACACTTTAGCCCTTCTTGTCCTAAGGCCTACTATCCATCAAAAAGCACTCAAAATTGTCATTTCTATTATAGAAAGCAAAAGAATTAAATTTTTTTTTTTGCATATCTAACTATAGGATCTTGTACTAGACTGATGTAAAAATGTGAGGAAGAAATTTAAAAACTTAGATGGAATGGATTTCAAGATATTTGTATTCAAAGTAGAAAAAAAAGGTATTTTTGCACCTTGCTTAACTAGATTGTTTTACTTTGAATCTTCTTGGCTTAAAACTTTTTCATTTCTAATTTTCAATTTTTAATTCTCTTAATGTTGAATAATTTAGTTGAGACTTTAGGAATTTTAAATAAATAAATAAAAACTTTTAATTTTCATTCATTAGATAACTACAAAACAAAAATAGGTTCAAGGTTGAAGGGATAACAGAATTATTAATAGCTCTAAGATGGAACACCCTAATCTCAAAGGTGAGATTTTTCTTAAAAGAAATCTTAACTTATGAAATTTTTTTTTCATAAATTGTGAAAATTGAATTCATAAATGAATAGAACAAGTTCTATTTTCAAGAAGATGCTTTGATTTCCTCCAAAACAAATTTCTCTATAATTTTGACATCACTAATTCAAATGGAATGAATAGAAGTTTTGCATGTAAATTTAAAAAAATGAGAAATAGTTTTTATAATTATGGAAAAAAAAGTTAAGAATTTTTTCCTGCCTATCAATTGATATTTGGGTCTATTTTGCCATAACTTTTGCAATTGAGAAGCAATTGAAATAAAAAATTCAATCCAAAAAAACAATGTCTTTTTCTATCTTCATTTAAAAAATCAAAATATCACAACAAATATTGATACCATAGAAGCCTATCTAAGATCCATTTTGTCCTTTGAAGGGACAATGGAACTTTAGAGGCTAGGGGAGGACACTTCCCGTTTTTTAATAACCTATGTGCGGCGGAATATAGGGTACATTTAAATAATCTTAGGTAAAATTTATAAGAAATTTACATATAAAATAGGGTACATTAAAAAGGCAAAGTGTTTTAAAAATAAAATAGGTATGATAATATGGCTGATTTTTTCGCTTTATGGTAAAATAGGGGCTCTTTTAATGTTGCCAAGTAATGATTACAAGTAATTGATAGCCCCCCTAAAAATACCCCACCGCCGCACGTAGGTCCCCCAAATATACAAGAAGTGTCCTCCCCGGGTTTAGAGGTCAAACAAAGTATATTTTTAGGAAAGAATTGGTGGAGGTCAATTTTACAACAAGGAAAAAATCAATGTAGTGATTTGTCTAATAGTGAAGGAGGGAAATTAGCTTTACCTAGAAATTTTATTCTACCTCAAAATTTTATTTTTATAGAACTTGGTACAATACAAGAATATTTTATTTGATATGAATTAAAAACAATGTGAAATTAGGTTAAATTAGTCTCATAATTACTATCGAGACAAATCAATGTAATTACATTAAATGGTTTTAAAGAGAAATCACCTTTTAATTCAAATTCCTTCGAAATTGGCTTGATGCACTTTCAAGGTTGTTCCAAATGCTTATCAAATTTGATACCAAAGATGCAATTACAAACTGTCAAAAAAAGTGCAATCACTACCTACGTTTTTATAGCATAACTACAAATCTCAATAGAACTACCTTCAATACTCTTCATTCATGTTGGACTCATAAATTAGAGTTTCTCTTTTTCTTGTCAATAATCCTTCCAAATTTAAAATGACTTCAATGTACTTGTACTCTAGCTTCAAAAGCTTAGTCGTAGCAAGATTACAAGGGGGTTATGAATTCAAATCCAAGCATGGATAGGCAGTCACCACCATAGTCCATTCAAAGTATAGAAGGGGAAAAATAAGAAAGTCTTGGAAGAAAGAATATGCCAATTCTTTACGAGGGCTATTTCCTAACCCTTAACATTTTCATTGACCATAATATGGTTGATCTATTTTTAAAACAACCATTTTTAGATTTAAGAATGCGAAAAGTCACTTATTCTTGGGCTCATTCTCAAAAAAATAAAGTTAACTATGAAAAAGTGTATTCAAATAAAGAAGAATATTCACTATTGAATTTATAAAAACATTCCAAAATGTAGGTGGTTTTAAAGTAAAAGGTCAAAAAATCATTGAATAGGAAATTCTTGACAATGAGGTCAAGGCATGTGTTTTTTAGCTCTTCATGGTCTATATTTAGAGACAACTACTAGAATACACATCTTTCACTTCAATTTGAGTTGTTTTTCAAATTTTTTTTCCTATTGTGCATCTTTTTTTTGTATTCTTTCACGCTACCATGTTTGATTTTGAATTTTGGTTCTAAATTTGTGGCAAATCTTTCATTTTTCTCATATTTTTTGAAATTTAACAATGAAATGATCACTATTGCAAGACCATTTTCTCACTCATTTTTGGTCCTAAAAATACTTGAATTGTTACCATGCATGTAGAACTTAATTACCTTGAGAATGAGGGTAGGATGCCAACTTTCTAAAATGCTATGTGTCCAAAAGAGCTAGTCAAAGCACAATTTTAGTTACACCCAAATAAGGATTTCTTTGAAGTAACCTTCACTTTTATATTGTAATCATGCAATTTATGAGTTGAATTGAAATCAAACTTTGTAGAGATAACAAGGACTCAATTTTCTACAAGATCCTACTCTTAATTCTACCTAAAAACGTTTCATCACCCATTGAGCTTCAATTCTTTATAACTTATAAAATTGAGATCGAAAACACCTTGTGTTAAAAGTAGCTCAAAGTTTCAAGGGATATTGAAGGCATCATCATGGATGGAATTCACCATCTAAGGTATCTTACTCACTTTACCTCCCAACAAAAGTATTAAGGATGGATTTCACCAACTAAAGATTTGTACATGGTCTCCCTCCCAAGGAAGGCACCAAAGATGGATTTCAACAGCAAACTCCGTGAGGCTCAATAGTTAAGTTATATGCATCATTCCCATTGATCAGTTGTGCAGATTAGAGTTAAGCTTCTTCTTAGTCTAACATGATTTACACACACTATATCTATAGAGATATAGAGATATATAATATCACAATTCTGATGCTTTTCATTCACTCTGATCAGCTTGATGCAGTTCAATTTCATTGTAACTGTGATGAGCATTGCAACTGCCTCCAACCAACTGCCTAGGAATTTAAGAACAAGTTTGTTCCCATCCCCTCCTGTCAGAAAATCATAGACACACCCATAGAGGCAAGTGTATATACGAAGCTGGTGGCACTGAGTGATACACTGAGTTAGTATTATTTGAGTGGATAGTATCGTCCACCATGCAACTGACTACCTGCATTCCGAGAGCAGCTGCAAATCTGCACCCAATCTCTATTGGTTTGGTGTTTGAAACTGGTCAGAGGAAGGCATGTGCACATGCAAAACCGGTTCTTGCAGGCAAGCTCTTAATGCAACCCATGATATTTCACATTCTGAAGCATTCCTAGATCTCTCCCCATCAATATTTGTCCAACCCACATCAAGAAACTGGCACTTCAGCATTTGGTCAGGCATAACACTCATTGTCATTGTGTAACTTGCAGTGTACCATTGATTGATTACATGAAACAAAAAATTGTAAACCTCTGTACAGTACAAGGACTTCCTTACATGATGCATCCAAGTATCATTCTGATCCTCAGCTATGGAGGCCATCAACTTGAAGGAGCTCATTCTGAAGAGCATGTTCCAGGAAGCAGAACATGCACCATTTGGAACTGGAAACAGAGGGAACTACAATCTTGCAGGCAAAAATTACTTTGCAAACCCGCACTCAGCCAGTAGTTGTTGTTGTTTACAGAGCACCATTGATGATAACATGAAACAGAAAGTGTAACCGTAAGTACAAGAACATCCTTAATTACAAGATGCATCCAAGTGCAAATGAAGTACCATACTGATCCTCATCACTTGCGGCAACAGATGTTTCCCATCATGTTCTGGAGAGCAGAACACACAACATTCAGAACAGAGTTTTTGAACAGGAAATGGAGGAATTTACAATCTTGCAGACCTCCCTCCGAAAACGAAATAGCAAAACCGCCCTTGCGTTGAGAAAAAACGCCCTTCGAAAAAGCTTGCTGTTGGTGTTGCGAACCCACTACGAAAACCACCGCGAAAGTGGCAAAAAAAGGTTCACTGTGATCCCATGAAACAACCGACAATGTAAGATATGAAATGACGGGAAGCTCTCCTGTAAACTTTCCCACACCTGGAATGTCACCTGAAATCACCGCGTGGTGAGATTCTCTGTAATTTACACGACGTCCGCGCATCTAGTTCGCCAAAATTGAACTGCTCTCATCTCACTGACGATGATGAGTCCAACACTTTGTTCTCTTGAAACCTTTACTTACTACCTGAATCAAAATCTTAGCTACCAAAAGCTTGAAGAAGTGGCGTCGACAGATTATGGATGGAGCGCGCGACTACGACGCCGTGAGCGTGACCCTCTTCACGAATCGGCCTTTCATGCGCGGGCGCCGCTCCGCATTCAGCTTACGCACCTCGTAACGGATCTTCTTCGAGAACAAGCGGGTGCGTCGCTTCTCCTTGTAGCGCAGCACGCGAGCGTCGCGGTCGGCGCCGCTGTGACTGTCGTCGCCCGCGGGCGTCGCGTCCAAGTCGGGCACCACGCCGACGTCGCTAGCGCTGCTACTTCCTGAGGATTTCGAATCCGAGGTGATGCTGGTGGGGTGGATCCAAAGGTCCCCGCGGTCGCCCCAGGTGGCCAGGACACCCTGCAAGTTGAGCTGGAGTGACGGGAAGCAGGGGTGCGCATCGTCGTCGCGACAACACTTGAGAATCTCGCGGGCTTGGGATGCGATGAGTGCTGGAGTGAGCGGTTGTGTGAGCTCAGAGTTTGATTTCGTTGCGAAGAACTTCGCGAATGGGCCAGTAGAGAATTTCTCCCGGTGAGACTGATCTTCCTCGACCTTCTTGCATGGCGCAAGAGAACATTCTCCCTCAAAGGCCTCCACTACTTCGTTGTTTTGAAGCGCAAGATCGAAGCTCAAGCTGAAGTCGTCGCTGAGGTCGACTTCCGGGACGAAGCTGTCGAATCCGCCGAGTCCGGGGATGTCCCCCGGAAAGAAGAACGCGTCTCCGGGGAGATTCTCATCTGGGGCTGTCGCGTCTGTCGTCACGGGCAGTCCATCGGGGACGAGGAACTGGTCGCCATCGTCAGAAGCTTCATGAGAATGCGCGGCCTTGCTCTTGAAAAAGGCCGCGAACGAATCCGCTGACGCAGAGTGGTCGCCTTCTTGAAACTCGCCGTCTGGTGACAAAAACTCGGGTTCGGAGAGGGAACTTTCGGGCTGCGCGGGTAGCAAGCAAGGCACCTCCTGGTTGTCGTCGCGGACGAGAAAATCGTCCCCGTCGAAAATCTCGAGCTCGGAGTGACGATCTTCCGACTTCACCACCTGTGTGAGCTTCTTCAAGTGCTGTGAGTAAGGTCGCGCCGTGCGTGAGCGCTTCCGGACAGGCGCCACTAGAGGTGGGGAGGCGTGCAGCTTCTTCGGGGTGTGGCAAGAATCCTCCACCTTGGGCACTTTCGAAAAGGTTTTGGACGAGGAGGCTTTCAAAGGCGTGCCGGTAGCGGACAGACGCACGCGCTCATGACGAAGCGAGAGTGCGTTCGCGCAGTGCACTTGGGTGTCGCAGCCCGTGCAGAGGTACGCGTCGTCCGCGGCGCAGAACCAGTGCGCGCTCTTGCTGGCGCACACGTCGCACGCGCGCGCGCTGCGGCCTACGATTGCAATGGCGATGGCCACCGAGCTCGTCGCAACCTCGGCTGCCATCTTCAACTCCTCCGCGTCAGGCAACGCGAATCTCCTCAAAACGAATGCCGCTCAACGTCCACCAACGACGCTCCGCACTGCAACCGCAAATGCTCTGGCAACTGTACTCTTCCTAATGCATCTCCATGACGTTCGGAACTCCTTGATCTGCTCCTCGAGGGATCCAGTCTTACTCAATTCGAGATGTACAACAGCCGCTATGATCTCTGAAACCGCGAAAGGTCAGCGTCGACAAATTTAGTAACAAATCTGCTAGATCCTTTGCCAATCTTCTTCCCCGCACGCGCAATCAATCCGTCACCGAGATAACTCGACACTCTACTACAACTCGCCACCGCCACCGCCGCTTGGATCAATCACTTGGATCAATTCGCAACCCGGGACTCCACCAGTGAGACAATATCAGCTACGAATCTTCGCTCATCGACACCAGTGGCGTCACACCACAAGAATGATCGAACTCCAAATTCACCAGTCTGAACACACACACACACACAACGAGCACCAAGATTCGTCGATGTCTTTATGGTACAGTGGATCGCAGTACAGTACCCTTGAAACCCAAGGTGAGAATCTTGCAATGCGACAGGCAGTAACGATAGATGGATAAATGGGGAGCAAAGCAAAAGAAGAAGTACAAGACAGGGGTCCCAGGCAAGCTGGGCTGGTGGGGCAAGGAGCCTTGAGAAGACGTGATGTAGAGAAGGGGCAGCGATCGCAAAGGGGGGCGGACTTGACTGGGGGAGCTACATTACTGGCTATGATTTTATGCGAAAAAGGACCAAACAAAACCAAGCACACGAAATTTTCTTTTCAAAAAAATAGGAAAGGGAAGGAAAGGGTTGCGAGTGGCACCCCAGAATGCGGATGCTCTCAGTGCACACAAGCCTGGTCTGACCTGGCCCAAGTGAAGGTTCGATCTGCGAGGAGTTATTATCACCATCGATCACCCCAACGCGGTGTATTTGGAAAGCATCGTTTGATTTTAATGAGCGCCTACTTTTTCGTGTCCTTTTAGCGATTCTGGCTGGGCTCCACTGACCGGGTTTACAGGATTCACATATGACTCAGCCATGTGCAAATTGCGGAGGTGTCTCCGTTTTCATGTCTCCAAAGACGTTAAATTCTGACAGTTTACTTGAAGCGGCGGGTTTAGGCAGTGAGACTTTGATCAGTTCCTTCTTAATTTCTCAGTTGCTGGCAATTTGCAGGGCCTTGGACGCGTGAGGCATTATCATAGGTTGCAAGGCGACAGATTCTCCTGGGTGGCAAAGTACCTTTAAGTGGGGTGTTGATCCCGGCGAGTAAGGTGTCGATCGTTGTGCTTGGGGTCAACGTACTTCAATTCCATTCGTGATGGGTGTCCAAAAGGGGGAGGAGTCACAGTTGCCTCACTGGGCCTGTCTCGGAACTCGCTGAAACTCATGACGTGCAACGCTACGAATGGATCGTACTCGCTCCTTCAACGAATTCAGTGAATGTTTCTTAGTACGTGTCTCAAAGGACGATTTGAGGTTTCAACGAACTCGCAAGGAAGCATTGTTCACCACCGCCCAACTAAGAGCATGCCACGCAACACAACGGAGATCAATGGTGCAAAACATTTACAGTGTTGCTTCACAATGGAGCTGTTTAAGCTGCTCTAAGATGTTATTTGTATGCTTTGGTCCAGGATCAAAGGTGGAGCTCCAGGCACATTATAAGGTCATGTATAAGTCACATTATGCTTTCTAGATGTGCCCTCATTCTCAAAATTCAATATCCACTTATTTACTAATGTTTGAATTTTTAAGTGGCATGTGGCAACCAATGAATGAGGTGAAGGAGGGAGACAAGTCTTGAATGAGATAAGACAAGGAGACACAAAGAGGATACTTTTAAATAGATAGAAAGTCAGGTTGATGGGGGAGGAAAGTGGACTTTAATTTGCTAATCCTAGAATCAACAGTGGTATTGAAAGGTTGACTTTTGTAACTAAATTCAAGTTGGCAATTTCTACGTACAAAACTCTTGGGCCCAACTAAAGATTTAGATTGGTTTTGGACATGCCAATTATGTCAAAGGTCACTTTTAGAACCGGGTTGCTTTTTGAGCCACTTACCTTAGTGTTTTAATTGCAATGATGTTTTCCATTTGTTCATAAATATAATAATTATAATTAATTAATTAATAATAATAAAATAGAGAGTACAGTAAAATATGTTAACATGCAAAGTAGGTTACCATGCAGAATAATCTATTGTACTGTAGGTTAGGTTGTGGGCAGCGTTTTCAAAACTGGCTAAATTTCGCTCGGTTTCCACCAAAAAAATCCTTGTGCTACTATTACATTGTAAAAAAGGGCCTTTAACCCCTAAAGGACCAAAGTGCTTTTTTGGCAACATAGCGATTTTGGGCGGGTACGTGTGACTAGAGATTTCTATATTTTGGAACCAAAATTTAATAGAAGGTGTGGACAAGGAGTATCTTTCAAGCCCAACAATTTTCATGACTTTTGACTACATGGTTGAAAAGTTATTGCATAATATGTTGTTTGTTTCTCAACTCGGGCAGTTTGGGCAGATCAGAAAAAATCACTTTTTTTGGAAACCAAAATTTGAAATTGGTTTTATAGATTTATATATATGTGGAAATCTTTGAATCATTCCATTTGGATTAATGAGTCAAAAGTTATGAAGAATTTTAGTTTGCGGGTAGTTATGGATTCTCTACTCTAAAATAAACTTTGAAGTCCTTTATTTTACTCAATTTTCAATATTTTTGAAAAAAACAAAAAACATTGGGTGTAGAATGTTTATTACAACATTTGAACCATTGAGATTGGCATTTTTCAATTCAATAAATAAATTGTTAAACATTTAGTGTTTTGAATCATTCTCTACTTCTCTCTACTTACTATTTTTTTTCTACATGTTGTACAATTCGAAATGATTTGAAATTTTTTGAGCATGTAGCCAACTTGAATTGAAGAATGAATCCAAAGAGCAACAACAATTTTGAATATTTTTTTATACAAATGTGGCTTTCTGAAGTGCAGCTGCCCGGATTTCCGCAGTGATAAAAAAGGGATTTTTGTAACTTCAAACACTATTATCTTACAATCTACATGGTGGAATTTTCTGAAATTTTTTGTACATGCTCTCAAACTAGTGTTCTCTAAGATCCTACGGTTACATTATTCTAAAAATGTTTTTTTTCTAAAATTTGATAGTTATCCTAAAAATGACAGTTTTGGAGCAATTTTGGTGAAAACATAGTCAAAAACCTTTAGGGGTTAATGGAGCCATTTTAGTCAAAATTACAACAAACAATAAAATTTTATAGCTAATTTGCAACTTCTTCTATAGTAGAATTAGCATATGTTTAGTTAGTTTTGTCTTATAGTACTCCCAATAATCCTTCACAACTTGCAAAATCTTTTCTTTTCTATTTTATTCTGCTACTACTTATTCTCAAGATAGCCAAAGTTGATGCCTGTTTCTCTTGAGAGGTAGCATATTGTACTAAATTCCAAAAACAGTTCTGAGATCACTGGTTGTGGTTTGAGTACAGTACAATAGTCTTTATAAAGATGGTCTTGTACTCTTTCCCTGGAGAATTTGAGCTATGCAGCCAAGCATCATCCACCCTAACTTAACTTATTTTAATTTGAAAGGCTTGCCAGCAGCTCAGGTGCTCGTACTGTACAGCCAGATCTAAGTAAGTTATTGCATGCTCCCTCCTTTTGTTGATGGAAAGGATGATTGAGTTGGGACTGGGAAGGACCTCAATCCCGATGCCCAGCAAGCCGATGATTGTTGGGGCTGTGTGCACTAAACATATTGATATACTCTTTGTAGCCTGCTGGGGAAGCATCTCTGAGTCCGTATACGGTGGGTACCCACAAAACCGTTGCTGACTTTAGACTGGTCATATTTTCATATTTTCTTGTTGGCAAGTGAAAGAAGGTTCTAAGACACCAAAGAATGTGACATTTAAGGTAGGTACACCCAAAAGCATCATGTTCCTAAAAGCGCCATCTATAGTGTGCATACATTTCCCAAATCAGTCATGTTCACAGGTTGTAGATAGTGCTTTCAAAAACAGATTTTGACCATTAATAACTTTTGCATACGGTATCCAAATCCTGCGTTCTTTGGTGTGTTGGAACATGCTTTCACTTGCCCACAAGACTGCATAAAAATCTGAACTAGCTAATAACAGGAACTGGGCACAGTATGAGAAACTGGCGCTTTTGGGTGTACCTACCTTAGATATTGTATACAGAAGTTATAAAGGAACAAAGTTTGGTTCCAAACTAGTTTCTTCTTTATAGGTGCATAATTGATTTGGGAGATCTAGGCAAATTGAAGATGGTGGTTTAAGGTTAGTGGCACATTTAATAGTGTGTCCTTACTTTCCAAGAGAATGATTCATTATGGAGGTATGTTCCAAGGCCTTTCATTACACTATTCGAGAAAGTGTTGGCATAGCAATCACTTAAAATTTGGTAAAGTACAATATTTTTACATCCATCCATATGTAGAACGAAAAGATATTTTTCAAGTATATTCATGTTGTTCTTCATTCAACTATGGTGACTTTGTCTATACTTCAAATAAAAATGGAATTTTTTTGGTAAAAGTAGAGATTTGGTCTTCTAGTGCCTCCATAGATGAAAGAAGTGGTATTAAAGTATATGCTAGTGAAATTGGAAAAGGTCTTAGCCAATTTTAAAAGTCATTAGTACCTTTGCTCACATTAGCAATGAAATTAATTGTCATTCACCTCTATGTAAGTAGGGGTCATAATTGAAGGAGCAACTAATTGCCATGTTGTCAAAGTAATGGGTGAATGCAAGAAACACTTGTACTATTTTGTGTCACATGGTATGTACTGATCTGTTTTTTGGCCATAACTTTTGCATTTTAACTTGAAATGACTCAAAATTTCTAGAGAAGGTATTGATGACTATCATACATGTTACGTAATTTTTTCATAATTTTCAAAAATGATTTTCTATTTAAATAGTACTAGTGATTGAATGTCACAAATGCCATTTTGGAGGTTTTTAGTACCATTGAGTACCTTTTTTTTAATGATTTTGAGCTCAAATTTGGATTTAATGGTCTTCTAGTAGACTTGTAGCTTTCACCCAGAGGGATTTCAAAAAAAGTTATTTTTACATGGTGTACAAGTCCACAAAGTGAGCCTCCTTCTACATTTTTTTGAAACATGTAAAAAGTGATTTTGGTGATTTTGATGATTAATAAGCATCTCTATAAAGTTTTTGCAAATGGGATTTTATTTTATTTTATTTTTTAAATTTTTTACTTTTTATCAATTAAAACATCAAAGTATGTATTTTCTTGAGGTTTGGCATTTTTCAATCTCCTACTTAGAGATTTTTTTAACAAATTTCCTTCGGTGGTTTTCTTCATCTTAAAGGTCTTTACATTAGTCATATGTTTTAAATTTTTCTTAAATTATTTTTCTAATTTTAAAGTGCTCCCAAAAAAATCAGCCAAACGCAACAAATAGTACAAGTGTTTCTTGCATTCACCCTAATCTCAATTGTAATGATTTTTATCCAACAAAAATGTTCATTTTTTAATAAAGTCCTACAAGCATAGTTTTTACTCATATTGGATGTATATATATACCACTAAAAAACTCTTAGCAATGCCCTACCAATCAAACATTGTCAATCCAATTTGGAATACCAAGTATATCAAGTCACAATTTTCAATTTTCAATTAAGTAATGTAGAATGCATATCACAAAATAGTAGTGATGTTCTATTTCAGGCCAAAGTCAATGACCAAATTCAATCAACTTCACTATCAACTATAACTACTTGACTTATGTATGCCCTTTTCAAATCATATAAGCCAAATTTTAATATTCTTCTTTCTCTCATTTCTTTATAAGATACATGTAGCCTACTAGTCATGGTTGAAAGGACTTTAGTACAAAATTTAGGTGCACCTTTGGATTAGATTTTCTCTACTTACATCATTGACAATGTGGAAGCACTTGTAACCAATACTTTCACGTATGTTGGGATGGTTTCAATACATGAGACTATTCGTGACAAACTGATAATAAAAAAATGATTAATATGCAAAGAAAATGACATTTTTTTGAATTTGTATGAATGTGCTATAAAGTGGACTACATATATCTACATATTTTCAAGATTGGCTTGGGGTGCTTGCAACTTTTTAAAAACATCAAAGACCACTTCCTTGCCAAAAATATTTAAAACAACTTAGGTTGAATTTCTCTTGAAGTTACTTATGTCCTTGTTAAAAATAAAATATAATTCGACTATAGGCAATTGTAAAACCAGATCAGACGGCACTTGTACTGTACCTATGTCATTGTAACGCTAGATTTAAACCAGATATCCTTTGGACAAAAGGACTCTCCTACCAAAGTAACCCACCAAATATCCCAGATAATAATCTCACAATACAATTCATTGAATTTACATACACTAATGATAGATTTGCGCAAACAACCATAGATAATAAAATTCAAAAATACCAACCACTAATAAATAGTATCTCGGCCCAAGGATGGAAAATAGATCCACTTATTGTCATTACAGCAGGAGCTCGAGGAACAACACACACTCCTTCAATGAAAATCCTGGAAACCAAACTCAAATTAACAGAAACTGCTCTAACACATACTTTCAAAGCAATCAATACCATAGCTATACAATACGCCGGATCAATTATTTTACATAAAAGAAGAATTGAAAACAACCAACCACTTCCAATAGAATAAGAAACCCAACAATGCACAATACATTGCATACTCATCTAATGCTAATAAATAAATACCCAAATTAAAATCAAATCAATCCAATTAAATCTAATTAAATCTAACACAATAAAATTTAAATTTTGGATACTTTAAACTAGTTACTTGTTACTTTAGTGTCTATTTCCGAAAGGAAAGAGTAGTCTTGCATCAATAGCCCTTGATCCTGTGGACATTGGCTCATTGTCATGATGAACAGACACTTTATTCACGCCAGACTGCTTTTTGCAAGTAGACCGGAGTTTATATATATTATATATATATATACCTATGAAGCAGTTTCTATGCGATGAAATGGAAATGGATGAAACGTCTCAGTGGATGTCAGTGCCGTTCTTCATCCATCCGTCAGCGTTCCAACGAAAAGCAGCCCCGGTATTCCCTGACTTATTTGCGGGCTCTCCATCAGTAAGCTTCCACTCCTCCTAATGGCTGGTCTGTAAAGGTCCCGGTTTTCCGTCTTTTGCCCAGCGGAACGTTATCTTTCAGTGCTCGACGGATAACTTAAAACGGGGTACAGTGAACTGGAACCCTTGGATCCTCCGGGGAATCAGCGGCACTGGAGTGCTTTCTATCCAAAACAAACAGACAATGGAACAGTAATTTTAGGTGGGTTGGCCATTTTTGGCTATTATCATTACATTATTACTCCGGAGTTGTGTTTAATTTTTTTTAATTTGAAAATTTGAAACAAATGGACAATTTCCATTGAAAAAGGAAACATTACACATTTTGGGGCTATTATTTAAACGTTTGACGGGGTCACAACTGAAGGGAACTGAAGTTTGCACTTTGCAAAAGGGGGTTGTGGGTTCCCACCTTGGTTTCCATTCAAATAATCGAATCTCATCACTAAGCAAGTTAGAGCAAACTTCTATGTACAAAAATTGGCCAAACTTTTTTCAGAAAAAATAATACTGTGGAGTAGATTTTTCAAAATTGAACTGTACAGTGGGGTACCAATCAAAATGTCGTTTTTGAATTCGCAGTGAGAAAAATTTCAGTACTGCCAACTTTGAAAGCCTCCCGAGAGCCCAAAAATTGGTATTTTACCACAAAAATTTTACCACAAAATCATCTTTAAGTTAATTATATGTATGCCAAATTTCAAGGCCAAAAGATTCACCGAAAAAAAGTTATTCAAAATCTACCAACATGGGTAGTGGTGAGAAACATTTCACTACTTTCAACTTTGACACCTTCCTAAGGATTGAGTTTTTTTTCTTTTTCCATGAAATTTTTGTCATGAAACAATCTCTATTTTTTTAATATGCATAAAAAATTTCAAGGTAAAAGAAATTTTTCTTAAGAAAATATTTGAAATCTCCCAATAGGTGTAGTTTTGAGAAAATTTTCACAATTGCCGACTTTGACACCCTCCCAAGGGCTGAAAATTTGTCTATTAAACATGAAATTTTTTGAATAAGATCAACTTTATGTTGATAATATATGTTCCAAATTTCAAGTTCAAAACACTTACCCAAAAAAAGATATTCAAAATCTCTCAACATGTGTAGTTGTGAGGTTGAGTTTTTACATTCGTGTCAAACTTTGCTCCACAAATTAACACTATACTAAGGGCTCAAAAACTCCTCCTCACAACTACACATGTTGGAGATTTTGTATATCTTTTTTTTGGTAATTCATTTGAATTTGAAATTTGGAGAACATATTATCAACATAGAGATGACTTCACGAAAAAAAATTCATGGTAAGAAACCAATTTTTCAGCCCTTGGGAGGGTGTCAAAGTTGGCAATTGTGAAAAATTTCTCAAAACTACACCTATTGAGAGATTTCAAATATTTTCTTAAGAAAAATTTCTTTTACCTTGAAATTTTTTATGCATATTAAAAACATAGAGATTGTTTCATGACAAAAATTTCATGGAAAAAGAAAAAAAACTCAATCCTTAGGAAGGTGTCAAAGTTGAAAGTAGTGAAATGTTTCCTACCACTACCCATGTTGGTAGATTTTGAATAAATTTTTTTTGGTGAATTTTTTGGCCTTGAAATTTGGCATACATATAATTAACTTAAAGATGATTTTGTGGTAAAATTTTTGTGGTAAAATACCAATTTTTGAGCTCTCGGGAGGCTTTCAAAGTTGGCAGTACTGAAATTTTTCTCACTGCGAATTCAAAAACGACATTTTGATTGGTACCCCATTGTACTTTAAAGTCTGATTCAACACTCTGGTGTCGAAATTGAATTTCCACACTAGATTGTCAAGGGGTTTGTGTCACCTCGTACCAATTGTAAGATGACATGTGTCACTTTTTCACAAAAAATGACTTAATTATTTTCAAATTAGACCTTCACATAGGGTACATGAAAGTGTCGAAGTGAGCCATACATTTGCAAGGGGAGAATCAGAAGTGTTGTCCAACAAAATTAAAAGGTAGTGGGAGAATAACTTGTGAAAAGCAAACAAGGCAATCTATGACTTCAGGAACATTAATTTTATTAGTGGTGTTTAAGAAGTTTGACAAAAAACATATTTGGGGCATCTCAAACAAATAAAAGTAATAAAATGCAACTCGGCACACTCTAAAGGTGTCTTCTCATATAGAGGTACATTTTCTTTTCTTCAATGCACCGTCACAGGACCAATGGACGAATAGTGTATAATTCAGGAGGTGGACCATTTCAATGACTATTTGCTTTTTAATCTTCAAAAATTTGTAACAAAATTCCTCAAAAGCGGCCCAAAATCCTTTCTATGAAATTGTACTAAGAAATACATTTCATGGAGCCATTTAGCATTCCCTTCAAATGCAATCACCTCAAAGCTGCAGTCACTTTTTGCAGATGTCCTACTTTACAGAGTTCCATTGTTACAAGAATTATTTTGCAAGTTGCATCAAGTTGCATTAGTTTAAAACCATCTATAACCATCTATATCTTAAGACATGTAATTTGTTTTGTTTGTTTGTCACATTGATCTCTCAGCTGGTGTGTCCAATGGTCGTATGTTTGGTACCGTCAAAAAGCCCTTGGCAAGGAGGGGTGCACAGGCTTGATTTTGTGGCATTTAGACTCACGGCAAGAAAGTTATTGAATTTCAAATTTTTAGTAGATTAAAAAATTAAAAAATTACTTTTACTTTAGTTTTGGCTGAGTGTGGCAACGGCAAAGGGCACACTACAGTAGTGAATATTTAAGTGACAACTTCACCATTCTCCATCATTTTCAAATCCCAAGCCACAAATTCAGAGACACATCAAAAACTTCACAGCATGTGAATATGGTGCGATGATGATGCATTGAAATGCAATCAAGTAAATTTGGTGCTAACCCTCATACCAACTGAGTAAGGAGAAAATAGCACCTATATTGTCAAAATGCAGCCTTTGTGTCAAAATAGCACCAAAACATTCTGGCCCACCTTTTCTGATGCAATCTCCTTGGAGAGAGGATCTGATATGATGCATTTTGACGTGGGTAACTTATTCTAATTATAGGGAGAAGGAATCAAAGGTCAATTGTTTTCTCAGCAATGATTGAATTGGTCCTGTTTTCCTCTCTTTTTTGACACAAATGAAATTGGTCCTTTCTTTCTTTCCAAAGGGAAGACGTATCCTAAAAATGATTGCAAAGTGAGGGTGGGCAGGGGTCCAACTCCAAGTTACCTACAGTAACTTACTGAATACATGTGAAAATTTACTGTTCAAGTATTATTTGACTGGTGTGTTTTATATTTACCTTCTTCCATTACAGTGGAAACACCCAAAACCGTCCAAATAAGGAATTCAGCATAGTTGGGGGTAGAGTTTTCAAATAATGATATTTTTTCAGTATTAGTGAGTGAAAATCATGAATATTAAAAAAAAATTGATTTTTCGGACACAGTATGTAATTTCTACAAATTTTCAAAGTGTTAGCTCCCTAAACCAGCGGAACTGTCCTGTAGGTGCCCCCAAAACTGAACCCTGCGAAAATCAGCACTAAGCCAACCAGATTTTCTTATGTGTCTTTCAATTGTGTCAGCAAATTACAATCACACATGTGGCAAACACATTAACTACACTCTAGGGACATATTTGAATGAATCTATGGTCCACTGCAAAGAACAGGTGCGGGAATGGGTGTTTTGCCCTTAGCAACCTTCACTTAGGATCTCAGGGAGAGTCAAAACATAAATTCAGTGTTTTCCAAATTTGATCATCCACTTGTAAACAATCAATTTGAGTTTTTTCAACTCACTATGATCACCTATGAGAATTTTGAGTTAACCCTTATGTTTGACTTGATTTAAAGTAAACTACCTCATTATGGGTCAAAGGGGAGCAAGCCCACTGTGGGTAAAATTGTAACGGTAGTGTACATTCAAGTTCTAAAATGTACACCATCATTACAATTTTAACTCTAAGAGGGCAATACAAGCCTTGATGGTCTTGTGAAAGTATCAAGGCACATTTTGGGCAAAAATCATCCCAAAAAATTGCTACTTTCTTGGATAATTATATAATTAAATAAATAAATAAAATTTTAAAATTTTAAAACAATTGTGCAAAATCTTAATATACTACTATGGGATTGTAATAGAAAAAGATTTTAAATTTTTTGACTAAACAAATTGAAAAATTTTAACATTTGAAGTTAGAAGAAAAAGTTTTTCCAACCTATCCCAACAAAATCGACACACTTGAAGTGCTCCTAGAGTGAGGTTTTATCACTATATACTATACAAGGTTACTTCTTTAATAACTACATCCAATATCATGTTGGTTATACACCTCCTAAATTATAGAAATAGATTAGATATTTTGCAAAAGGTCCCTAAATTGCTCAAACTACCTAAATAGCTTTTGATTTCCACATCCAATTGGAAATTTTTTGTATTAGCACAAAGGGAGTAAATGTCTCCATCTTGTGTCATACATTCAATGACATCTGTCAGTTTTTGGCTTGACAATCACCTACTAAAAATTAAAATGTTCATTGCCTGTATACAATTTGTTCTAATGGAGTTGATACTTAGATTCTATTTTTCATCCCAATTTTTTTAAGATTGAAGGGTATGCTAAGCATGTGTTGTTACTTAGAACTTTATCATCAATGATAGTAATATTTTTACAAATTATATCCATTAAAATAATATTATTATGATTTCTCCAACCTATACAATGATGTCATTTGAATTAATTTTCATTCAAATTTAAAAATTTGAAAATACCCTTAAATCTTGAGCTTTGGTTCAATAACCATAATCTCTTGATTTTCTTATCACATTATAATAAAGAATAGCATTATTGGCTTACTATACTTTGAAATTCTATAGAGAAACTTTCAGAAATTTCAACCATTTTTGTATTTCACATGAAATTCTTCATTTCTTCTTCCCAAATATGTGAGACTTCTACTCTTTAAAAAAACTTAAATTTTATAAACTGGAGGCAAAATATGGTTTCATGTTTGAAAAATAAATATAGAGTTTTCATTTTTACATGGCTATAAAATAGTAGCATTTAGAGTGAAGAATATTAACCCTTAAAGGACCAAGTTGTGATTTTTGGTAATATATAAATTTAAGCATTAGAAGAGATTTTGGAGCTAAAAAGCCCGCAAATTATCTTGAATTCCCTCAAGTACCTGGGACTATTCTCTAACGGAGGGAACTCGCCATTTAGTTATAGATTACAAGTTAGATGGTTGAAATCCAGAATTTCTAGTTGAGTTAAAAAATTTAGGAAAAAACCCAATCATTTTAGAGGAAAAAGAAGAATATTTAGCTAGTTATGCTAAAGTTTCTTCCCAGATTATGGTGGAATTGGTTGTGGGGTGCTAGTGGTCCTATCTAAACGCATACTAAGATAGAACCACCTATACCTGATTATTTAAGCAATTCCAGAATAGATCATGAGGAATATAAGGTTGTACAAATTTTTCCTATGTAGCAAGATAAGAAAGATGGAAATTGCAAATTTTTCATAATTTTATTCTCAAAACTGAAATTACTATGATTTTTAGAAGCCAAAAAGTGCTCTGAACCCATAGCCAATGTTTAAAATCTTCTAATTTGGATTATAGCCAAGACTACTTTCCTTATTGGTACTTCCCACATACTTTATGACACTTTGGGACATGTGTCATCACCTTATTAGTCCTAACCTTGAAAATTGGGGAAAGGTACATTCCAAGCTTTGATTGTAAATCTATTCTAGCCTTGGTTGAAAATAGCCACATCCTATAGGTTGGGTATGGGTCCTTGGTCGGGAATAGGGCGAGACATTAAACACCCCCTATTGAGCCTTCTGCGGAGGCTGCTTTATCCCCCCGTTTTACCCCTGGGGAAAACGCTGGAACTTTTTACCAGCTACGCATAAATTGTTTTGCAAATTTTGAGTTCATATTTGGAATTAGAGGACCCCAATTAGCTAGGGGGATGAAGATATTAACAATTGAGACAACACAAAATAGGGGGCTTTTTTTTTACATTCACCCTTGCTCAGAATAAAGCAGCCTCCGCAGAAGGCTCGATGGGAGGTGTTTAACGTCTCGCGGGAATAGGTGATTCTACCTTAACTCCGTAAATTTTGAATTCTAAACAGAAATAATAAGCCTGTCTCCCTTTACAAGGTGCTTCACATCTCAACAGTTAAGGTAAGAGGTCCTATAATGGACCATCTAAGGGCTGAAACAGAATTTCAGGGAGATAAAACTTCTAGAAATATTTATCAGTAAATTTTTCTTGAAAAATAAATAGAATTGACATCTAACCCAAGTCGTTTCATATTTTTTCAAGATTTTTTGAATTAGTTATCAAATTTTGAAGTTGAAAGGGCATAGGGCTCTAAAATGGTGCCCTAGCTAAAATGTACACTATTGATACACTGCTGACGGCTATGAAAAAGAAACATGTACAAGTACTGTACATTTAAGATAGGGCACCATTTTAGAACCCGCTCCATTTAAGAGCCTTCTACCTTACCCTCACTAACTTAACTTATTTTGGGCATAAGTATCTACCAATAATAAAATGGGCCTCATCTGGAATGTCAGAGGGATTGAGGACGGACACTGAATTTGAGCATTCAAATTAAGGTATTAAAATAGAACCTGAAGCTCACATGCAAAGCTAAATAAATCAGCCAATGAATCGAGGCATGATTTATATAGGCATGAATTGTAGATAAATTAGATGACAATTGCTTTTGTTTTCTCTGGGGTTGAGTGGGACCCACCTACGAATGCAAACATGCAAATAACGAAAAAATGCATGGAATACTTACTAAAGGCCACAGATGTACGTTCATCCAAAAGCTATCTTGTTAATTGTAAAATTCATCCAAATGTTGGTCAGACATTTTAGTAGTCATTAGAAGAAATATGAGGGCATTACAGGGCCGTTTTGGATCTGTTCCCGAAACGGCTCCTAATGATGCTGGCCGCTGTCAGGCTAGCTTTAATAAAAAATTTAAAAATAAAATAAAAATTTGGGTCTTGAAATATGAAAATAAGTCCAAAAAAAATTTGAAAAAAAAAATTACACGGCAAGATTGCGACCACATAGGATTCGAGTTCACAAGGCAAAAACTGCGTTCCTGCAATCCGGGAATCCGTAGTCTCCTAATGCCCTCAAATTTCATCTACGGCACTCAAATTTCATCTAATGCAATGTAGGGATTCAATCGTTTTATCCAGTTTGTTTTTCATTGTTTAAGTTTTACTATTAATAGTCTATGCCAAATGAGAAAAGGCTTGGGGTTGAGTTTCTCTTAGAGGATTACTTGGGTTACCGAGACCAATAAAATTGTTGTGGTGGAATGCATAGATAAATTTTTATTCCACAAGCTACAGAAATGTGAAAAGGATAATGACTTATTCAAATATCAGGGCAAATAAAGTTTTTATTGGATAGTATTATAGTTTTGTTATCTAGGCCTAAAATCTATGGGGTTTTCGAATAAACACTTAGATAATATAAATTATGTTCTATAAAACTTTGATGAAGTTTTGTGAAAATTTCAAAGAAAAATAACGAAATCTCTAGTCACATGTACTTGCCCAAAAATTTTATATTGCCAAAAAACGTAGTTTGGTCCTTTAGGGGTTAACTATGTCTTGACAATCTTACGCATTTATTCATATCCTTGTTATAATTACCTATTCTAACAAACAAACATTAAATTCAAAATAAAATTCAATAACTTTGTACAACAATGATAAAATATATTTGTTAATTTATATTTAATATTCAATTTAATTCAATTGGAATGAGACTTAAAATGATGCTAGACCTCTTTGCACTAATTGAATAAATTTTGAATAATAGATGAATTAGTTTTAGAATTAAGATGAATTTTAATGTAAATTAGAGTGAAAGAAAACAAAAGTTTGGATGACAGTTACACTACTTGTGATAGTATGAAAACTATATAGAACATATAATATAATTGCCTTTATCTAAATTTTGAGAACTTTTGTATTATTGTTATACATAATTTTCAAATTGATAAGAAATATTTTTATTATTGCAAGGTCACTAATTTAAATATAGCATGGTAGAAAATTTTGGCCCTAACCACAAGTATAGGACTTAGCACATTCTTCTTAGTCCACCATGCCAACAAAGAAATAATGCCAAGATAAATTTTTGAGTTAAACTTGTCACCAATCCATTGGAATTGAAAATATACAATATATTATAATGCCTTCTCTCTTTCTATATCCTTAGACTTGTGAAAAGTATAGATATCAACATTTGTGATGTACTGTTAGACTCAATATTATATCTCATAATCCTCTCAATTATTATCCAATCCATAAAATTCTTGAGCTTCAAGGTGGGTGTATCTTTGCTTCTTTAATATTGTTTACCTCTAAAGCAAGGGGACCCATACAATAGAGAAAACTATTATATCTACGTGGTTCTTCAACCAATATCAATCCATGAATGAATGAATTAATAAGGCATTCCCAAGCATCTATTAAAGGATAATACTTTTCCGACATGGAAAGACCATTGCATAGTTATACAGTGTTATGTTATTCTAGAAAATCTTATAAAGAAGGTTCTCGTGAGTTGTAAACCAATGAAAAAAATAATTTAGACTTAGACTCTTTCCAAGTGCCTATCCCATGAAAAGATGGTTCCCCCATCCTATTATATTATGTGTGAAAAAATGGCATTGTGTGTAGAAAAGTGGCATTGTGTGTAGAAAAGTGACATTGAGTATAGAAAAGTGACATTGTGTGTAGAAAAGTGACATTGTGTGTAGAAAAGGATCTCCAACCTCATTGGTCAAGAATGTTACGTACCTTTTGACTACCCGTATAAAAAAAATAGATATTGAAGCAAAATGGAATTTTTTTCACCTCTTTTGTCACACATAATAATGGACCTTTACATATGAATGAAAAAAGATCACCAAATTTGATTTTGATTTTTTTTAAAAAGGAAACCCTTTAAAGCACCGAATATTTCCATAAGGCGGGGCAGTCACCAGGAAAAGCACCCAATGGCTGAAGTGGATAACCTGGAGCATAATTTTCTTTTTGAAATTGACAAGCCAAGCCTGTGATTGGCTGAGCAGGGTCGGCAGGCAAGCGAATCCCTATCCGGGCCCAATCCCTGGAAAAGCCGAATGACTGTATGAGGTCTCTTCCCATTGGTTCCACTTTTTTCCTTTTCTTTTTTGAGCAAATGGAACGCCATTGGTCCAACTTGACGAGTCCACCTGTGTCGGTCCAGCGACGCTGTTCACACTGACAGCGTCTCCTATTTATCCTGGTTGAGGTTTTTCAACAAAATTCAGTTTCAGTTTAAGCCTTTTCTATTGGTGGAACCCCTTTGTCGGCCTTGGACGCCGTTCACACTGGTTAACTTACTATTCGACATTTCGTAGGGTCCAGAACTCCATTGGCCCAACTGCCCAACTGCCCAAGCTTGTTGATTCTCAAGAATTAAAATGAGGAGGAATATTCCTGAATCCTGACTCACTATCTTAGAAGTGTAGAACCTTTTTATTTATAAAAATGTTGAGGACACTTTTTTATTTTTTTATTTTTTTTAAAACAAGTGTTTCATGATTGCCATGGAATCAAATTTGTGGCTGTTATTCTGCATTGGAAGGGCTATGAATTATTAATAGCAGAATTTTTGTGGCTACAATTGAAATATCTTGGGAGCCAAGTGCTGCATTGTGTGAGTCACAACTTGTGAATCAGGAAGCATGCTGAATATATTAAGTGAATTGATCAACCGTCCAGATGAAGAGAGCAGAATTACTAACGTTTCAACCACAAAAACTAAGGGAGCATGACGTGGTCCAATTGTGTTTTTTGGAGGAAATTCCAAATTTGGGTCATGGGAATTTCAAAGTCTTCAAAAAGACAGTCAAATTTTTGGGCTTCAATTCTTGTCGGTTGGATTTGATCATTGGTAGAAAAAGTGCACTCATATTAGTAGATTAGTTATTAGTACTTATTATTTAGGGAGCAGTTTTTTTTCCCTTGTGAAATGTAGTGAAGTAAGAGGATTTTTGTGATCTATAATTAGATAGTCATACCTTCACCGCAAAATTAAATTCTTATGAAGAATGAGAAGGTGGGGAGTGGAAAGAAGAACCAATCAAAAATTCTTCTATAAAAAGGTGTGCAACATCCTTTCAAGGTTGTGTCCAAAATGAAAAAGAGGAAGTTTCACCCCTTTAACCCCTAAAGGTTTTTTACTATGTTTTCACCAAAAATGCTCCAAAACTGCCATTTCTAATACAAGTGCAGTTTGTTTTTTAAAACACATTTTTGACTCATCACTAGAAGAAAAACATAGAAATCCATGTTTATTTCAACAAAACACGTCAGGTAGATTGTGTTGAGACTGCGTTGCTGAAAACGCAGGAAAATGCTGAAAACGCTGAAAAAACACTGAAAAAACACTGAAAACGCGTTTTTTTGTATTTCCTGTGTTTTTTCCGCGTTTTCAGCAACCCAGTCTCAATACAATCTACCTGACGTGTTCTATTTAAATAAACAGGGATTTCTTCTAGTGCATGTAACCGTAGGATCTTGTAGTAAGGTAGTTTGTAAACATGTGGAAAAAATTTCAGAAATTTTCACCGTGTAGATTGCAAGATATAAGCATTTGAATTAATAAAAATTGTTTTTTTATCCTTGCAAAAATCCGGGAAGCTGCACTTCACAAGGTCCATTTGTGTGAGAAAAAATTTAAAATGGTGGTTACTCTTTGAATTCACACTTCAATGCAAGTTGGCTACATTCTCAAAAAATTTCAAACCATTTGGAATTGTACAACATATAGGAAAAAATAAGTAAGTAGAAAGAAGTAAAAAATGAGCCAAAATACTAAATTGTGAAATTTTTATTCATGGAATTGAAAATTTTCAATCCCAATGGTTAAAATGTTGTAATAAACAATCTACACCTTTTGTTTTTATTTTTTTCCAAAAATATGAAAAATTGAATTAAATGAAGAATTTCAAACTTTTTTTGTACTGTAGAGATTCTATAACTGGCCACAAACTACCCCAAACTCAAAATCTTCATAACTTTTGATTCATTGATCAGAATGGATTGATTCAAAGCTTCTCATGTCTATATAAACCTAAAGAATCAATTTGAAATTTCACTTTTAAGAAGAAAAAAAAATTTGAAGAAGTTTTTTCAGCTGCCCGGGATGCCCGCCCAGTAAAGAAAACAACATATCCTGCTATAATTTTTTAACCGTGAAGTCAAAAGTTATGAAAATTGTTGGGCCTTAAAGATACTCCTCGGGCACACATTGTATCAAAATTTCAAAGAAAAAAAAAAAAATCCATCTGTAGTGAGCTGCCCAAAAATTTTATAATCTCAAAAAACGATGTTCAGGGCTTTAGGGGTTAATAAAGGTTGGCAGTGATTCAAGACGACTCTTTGCAACAACTCATGGTGACAGTGATAGTGTAACTAGGTGAAGGTGGTGAGCTTAGAAAGAAAGTAAGATAAAAAAATCTTCTTCTATAACATTCAATAGCAATGAATTGCCCTACCTTGTTTCCAACATAATGATGTGGAATATTCTACATCTAACTTTAGCTAAAAAAACATGCATCAATAAATTTCAAAATTCTAATAACAATCAAGTGAGTCATTGTTATTATTTACTAACTTAACTTTAAGATATTGTTAGTACTAAGGACTAACACCAATTAAGCAAATTAGTTTGGGTAGTTGGAATGATTGGCTAACATAATGTGTTAGAGGAAAAGTTGCAGAAGCAAACAAGTTGGAGAGTGAGCTAGTGATACATGGACTGATTTAAATTTCAAGCTTTAATTTTCTTAAGCACAAAGTTGGTTCTTTTGGGGAGAGCATGTAAGCAATTTAGAGGCTACAAGGGTAAAGCTTTGACTCACATCAATATGGATTAGATGAACTTCATAAATGGATGCTTGAAAAGAGCAAAGGCAGCTTCTCATCATGCTATAGAATGTTATGAAATCTTCTTGACATCCATTCTTCATTTCTAGAGGAGAGGAATGGTCATTTTCAATCTTCAAAGAATCACTAGAAGAAATCCCTGTTATTTTCAGCGCAGCACGTCAGGTAGATTGTGTTGAGGCCGCGTTGCTGAAAACGCAGAAAAAACACAAAAAACACAAAAAAACGCGTTTTCAGTGTTTTTCAGCGTTTTCAGGGTTTTCCTGCGTTTTCAGCAATGCAGTCTCAACACAATCTACCTGACGTACTGCGTTGAAATTAACAGCGTTTTCAGTGTTTTTCTTCTAGTGAATAGGCCTCTATGAGCCATCAATGGGAAATCAATGAGAGAGCACCATGTGCCTATTTTCTAAAAATTGAAAATAGAGTGAAGAGGATAAGACTACCCCTGACATATTGATCCATCTAGATGTGTTTTGGTTTTGAGACATTAAATAGTTATTCTCCTTTTATATCAAATTCATGTCATAGAAATATAAAAGATCCTAACTATGAAGTCTAAAACCATAAACTTAGATGTTACCTATCTAACAAATCTACTTTGTATTACACACTAGATATTCATTGAGAGAATCAATATATTCACCAATGTGTCTAATTTCACTAAGTAGTCGGGTATTGAATGCCTTTGGCTATTTCACTGGTGGTTTCTATAATAATAATATTGTCTTTTGGTAATCCAAATTATGTAGAACGATGGAATGCCTCTTGATTCAAGACTCCGATTACATAATCCTTAACTTTTTTTTTTTACCTAAATGTGTGTTAAAAGCAAGTGCAATTAAAATCATTATTGATCAATAACTCTAAGGTTGTGTAGAATTTTTTACAAATTGATTTTCAACATGAAACTTTTGATGTTTATTGCCTAAAGTCTCATCGTCACTCTTAAGGTGCAAAAAAAATTTGGGTAGGTTCATGTAGTCAAATTTTGTCTTGATTTTTAAACATTTTTTAAGCATAAGGAAATAAATTAGTTTATAAGGAATATGATTTTAGTTTCCTTTGGTGCTTGGGAGAAAAAGTTCTACCACTTGGAAACCAAATGGATGTCTTTAGGCAACACAAAAAAATCACAAAAAATCAAATCAAATTTCTAAAATTTTGTTTCTTGTAGAAAGTATTTCTATGCATGTGGATTGATTGATTCATTCTTTATAGACTAGTTATGAGAAAGTTATGGACAATCTTGTTTTAATAATCTTCTCAAAAAAAGATTTGTAGGATTCATTTCTAAATGTAATTTCTACAATTTTTCAAAGACAAAGTTAAGTAGGATTTTGTTTATTTGTTAGAAACAATCTTATGGTTGGGATTATTGTATTTTAATAATTCCATCTTAGACCTATTAAGACTTTAGTTTTTCTTCAATCTTGCACCTACTTATATTTAATAACTTTTTTGAAGAATTAAAATTAAATTAAAATAAACAAAATTTCTAGACTTTCAACTCCATTCTTCAATGTAAATTATTTTAAATTCAATAACAATAGTACAAAAATTTTAAGCTAAAAAGAATTAGTGCCTTAAAATCTAAGTACAAATGGTACAAGTTTTTTTTAAACTTAAAACACAAATATCTTGCAAATGAAGGTTTTTGAATGTCTTTCATATATTCCTACACTAGTCTATTATAATATCTTATACTTCAATATGAAAGTAAAAAAAATCTCAAGAGTTTTTAACACTTTGCAATAGAAATGGCAATTTTGAGTGGAACTTAATGGAAAAAAGGCCTTGGATTTCTTTAGGAGTCATACGATAGATCATACATTTACTTCATCACTTGTGCAACTTCATTCTTAGCATGAATACCTTCAATAGTTTCTAAATTTCTTAGTCTTTTTTTTCTTCAAGAAGAGTTTGAGCACTGAAGAGTCAACCCACTTAAGAAGTGCTAGTCACTATGGAAATCATGTCTTTTAGTATTTGTGAATCACTTACTAAAACAATACCAAGAGCACTCATTAGAGGTCAAACTACATTGCAAGACCTCCTTTTTTCACCCCAAATTCCAAGGATGAATATCTATACTTCTATCATATATAGAAGGATTCTTTGTCACCCATGGTGGACCATTGGAGGCATCTTGACATATGAGTTAGGACGGTAAAAAAATACACTAGAAGACAAGAAGTGACTACCAATTGTCTTGCCAGCCTCAGTGAGCAAAGAACAAGGATTTCAAGGTTCATTGAAATCTATGGACGAGCCCATTGGCGGAGATTGATCAACTTGAAGGGAATCACTATGTGTGGAATTTTCACTCAACCTCTTCCCCACCTACCACGTCCACATAAGGTAGGAGCACCCATTATTTTCACTGTCCCCATTGTTCATTAGTAGATTTTCCTTGAAAATGTCCTCCACGGTACCTTGAAACCATCCCCATCCTTAATTGTGGTTGGTGGGTTCTGATTTTTTAAAATTTTGGTATGAGAATCAAGGCAAATTTACTAGATTGCGAGATTTAGGTGCTCTATCCAATCAAACTTTGGAAATTCATAGAAAATAGATGCCTTTTACAAAAATTCTATTTTTTTTTTAAATTCATGATTTTCAATTGCCTTTAGTGCAAAAATACCCTTTTGAGGGAAAAGTGCCTCCTTCTATATTGAAATTGCTTAAATCAACTGTAATGGGTGTTCCTATCTTATGACTACACACTAGAAGAAAATTGTGTTTGCCTCAACAAAATCCACTTGATGTCTTTGTTGAGGCAATTGCAAAATCTGTGTTTTTCTGCGTTCTTCAATGCAATTTTTGTGTTTGCCTCAATAAACACATCAAGTGGATTTTGTTGATGCAAACGCAGATTTCTTCTAGTGACAATTTCTTGCTTGACTTTAAAGCTTTATCCACCAAAGAACTTTATCCACCAAGATTACATGGCACAAGGTGCCTAGTGTCCACAACATCCTTCTAAAGTTAACATTGCAATAATTTGTGAAGAGATTTTTTTGACAAAATTTTTTGTTGATGATTTTTTTTTAATTTCTTAAAAACAAATGGACAATTTCTATTGATAGACAAAATTTGTCAATGATTTTCGCTCTGTCCATCAACACACTTGAGTGTGAGGCAAGGTGACTCCAACAATTCATGCGCTTCCTTATGGTAAACTAACACTTGTGCATGGCATCCATTCTGTTGGATTGGATGCTCATCCGCTTGCCAATGGCATGAGATGGCATTTGCGCTCGGATCCGATCCCTCGTGATTCAAAATCTCGCCATGGAGCCAATCCAGCTGCAGTGGCTGGACCCTTTTGGGTGCTGGCGGCTGACGACTGGATAACGGGATGAGTTTCTTCAAAAGGACGCCAACTTCCAGCAGCATTTCCAGGGGAAGAAAAACATCCAGTAACTGAGCTTTGTAAAAGCCAGCCACAGGGGGCAAGCGGTTGGGAAATATCAGACATTTCGCAGCTGTGAGAAGCATCCTTCGTCAATTGCTTTGCATAAGTTAATAGTTTTAAATGTGGAGGGCTTTTGGTATGGAAAAAGAAATGGAAAAGCATTGACAAAAGGGGGGAAAATGGACAAGGAAGAGCAGAAAAGAAGGGTGATTGGACTGGGTCAATTCAGTTCAGTCCTTCTTTTCAGTCCTACTAGGGTGGTCTGTGCCGTTGCCAGGGTCTAATTTTTTTAATGTATAGAAATTTCAAAATTCAATCATTTTCATGCCGTAGGTTGGAACACCATGAATCAAAGCCCATGCACCCCTCCGCGCCAAGGGCTTTCCGACGGTATCAAACATGCATTCGGGGGACTCACGGTCCGGGAGATCTCAACGTAACAAACAAACAAACAAACAAACAAACAAACATCCAAACAAACAACGTATCTTCATAGGGTGATGGTGGAATAGTAGTGTTTGTTGGATGAAAAAAAAATGGAAAGAAACATTAGAAGAAATCTGAGGGCATTACAGGGCCGTTTCAGGTCTGTTCCCGAAACGGCTCCCAATGCCGTTGGCCACTGTCAAGTCAGCTTTAATCAAAATAAATAAATAAATAAATAAATTTTGGGTCCTGAAATATGAAAATAAGTCCAAAAAAAATTTTGAATTTTTTTTGAATTATGTGGCAGGGTCGTGACCACGTAGGATTTGAGTTCATAGGGTAGAAATTGCGTTCCCGCAGTCTCCTAATGCCCTCAAATTTCATCTAATGGGGGAGACATGGTTTTTGTCTAAAGTAGTGCGGTGAGCCATTTGCGGAGCTCCAAAAAAGGGTGAAAGTGAAAAAAAAGACCCCTAGTTTGTGCCGTGTTATTGCAGATGTAAACACCCCCGTAGACTAATTTGGGATCTCTAATTGCAAATATGAACTTAGAATTTGCAAATTTTAATTTGTGCATCAAATAAAATGCTCCAGTGTTTTCTCCGGGATAAAAAGGGGGGGGGGCAAAATGGTCTTCGCAAATGGCTTGTTGCACTACTATAAACACAATTGGGAGACACTTTAAGGTAACTACCGAGGCTTTTTTTGGCTTTATTAGCTAGATTGCACCAAAAAGGTAATTTGGTTAAAAAAAATATGAAAAATGCCAAGAAGCTTGGATGAAATCGCTAGACAACTTTGAAATTAAAAAAAATATTAGATGAAATTGTGAGATTGTGGATGAAAATCATACTATACATCCAATAAGTGAATGAATGTTGTAATTTGGAGCACCACTATAACATTTTATATTGCCACTATGGCATTTCTTCAAAAATTTAAAAAAAAGAAGCCTTGGTAACTATGCCATCATGGACAATGTAGAAGCAAGCTCATTGTAGGCAAAATTGTAATAGTGGAGTGCATTTTAGAACTTGAATGTACACCATCGTTACAATTTTGTCCATAATGGGCTTGCTTCCATTCTACCTTGTCATAAAGTAGGAGCACACAATGGTGTTAGTGTACCTAATGGCATCAATTTGTACACATGATAGTCATTTCAGAATTTAAATGTAGGTAGATTGTGAATAGCGTATTTTTTTGACCTAAATGATAAGTTGTATATAGTCTACCTACATTTATGTTTAAGAATCAATACCTTACATAGAAATTGACGCCATAAGGAAAACTAATGCCATTGGGTGCTCTATCTTAATGGGATAGTCTACCTTAAGTTAGTTGTTGAATGCCTATGGGAACCAACCCCATCGCTTGTACTTGAGGAAAAATTTTGAATTTTTTTATTTCCATACATGATCAAATTTGAAAATTTTGAATTCATGTTTGCAATTAGAGGCCTTAAATTAGTTTGAGAAAGTCTAAAAAATAAATTAATCAAGCACAAAATAAGGGATACTTTTCTTTTCTTTACTAAACATTAATGACTTGGAGGATAAATAAGGGGGGTAGTTCCCCAACTATGTCCATGAGGTTTGGGTAGGTGTACAACCTCCAAGAGACTCTTCATTTACAAAGGCCTACTTGTGAATTAGCAATACATTTATTATGCCGTTGAAAAATAAGGTAATTTTTTTATAGTTGTTTTGTTTATGTTGAATTTGGTTTGGATTGCCTAAAACTACATGTCATATCTACACCACTACTATAGTTTTGTCCACAATGGGCTTACTCCCATTTTATCCATAATGGAGTAGTTTGCCTTATATGATAAGTTTATCTAATTTAGGGAGGGGAGCATACAAAGTTGTTCAAGACTCTACTTTTAGTTGTAAAGCAAATATAAAAAAGAATAAAACTTTAGTTGTTATTATTTATTTGAATTTAAAAAAAAATCTCCAATCTAATATGGCACAACTAGTGCCATGTCAATTCCTGGAAAAAGAAACCTTATTTTATTTTTTATTATTATTATTAAATTTCTATAATTGTGTTATTGCATGTAGTCTCGTGGCCTTTTGTATTAATTGTTTACAGTATTCCTACCTTACATTAGCTCATCCAAATGGAATTCTAAGAGCTTGAACTATTAAGCAAATGAAATTGGAGCAAAAGCGAAAGTGGAGAGGAAATTAACCCCTAAATGCCTAATGCCTTTTTTGAGCTATTAGGATTTGTTGTAAATTGAACAAAAAGCTAACATATTGATAAGTAGTTTAAATATTTCTTGAATAGTAATTGTAGAAAGTCAAACCAAACATGTTAGAGATCATATATGAAAAGAAAACACAACAATATTACTTATAGTTTGAAAGATTGTAATGTTTTATCAAGATAGTGTTAAAATTGCAAAAGTGATTGGAAGTCTTTCAATCCTCTTTTCATATGTTGAATCTAAGAAGATGGTCACCAAAAAAATATGAGGTTAAAGGGCCTAGCATTAGATGTTTTTTGACCCCTGCAGAAGACTGTTCCAGTGCTGTTCCCCGCAGCGAGGGGAGCGGCCTGCTGTCAGATTTTTTTTTTTCAAAAATAAAAAATAAAAATAAATAAATTTTTTTTTTAGTCTTCAAATACAATTTTTTATTTTTTTATTTTTATTTTTTATTTTTATTTTTTCTGGTCGATGACGTGGCAGTCTCTCGGCCACGTCAGACCGCCTCGCCGAACCTCGCCGAACCTGTTCCCTGCTGTGATAACTCGCAGTCTTCTTGACCCCTCAAAAAACATCTAATGCATGCATAACCCCAATCAATTAATGACTCTTCAAATTCTACTCTAACAATTTCTTAAAATGAATTTTTAACATGACTTTTTCCACCCAAGATCTAATGTATTTGAAGCTCATTTCCAAGAGCCCTCAACGCTATAGAAAGTCAAGATTGCAATGGACTCCCTTGCACAAAACCTTGAATAGGAGACTCATAATCAATCATTTTCAAAATTGAATTTTTGATGCTAAAACTAGACCCCCCAAAAAACAAAAAACAAAACATAAATTCAAAATAGTGAAAATAGCAACTTACTTAACCTTGAAATGTCTCAATCCTTTTTTGAATTTTTGATCATTTTCACTTATAGCTTTGTACAGATATATCATTTACAAGAATGAGATGAATTTGGTCATTAAGGAAGGTTGTCTTTTCTAGACTTAAGTGTTACATTTGATAAATGAGAAATTAATTGGATGAAATAGTGCCTTGAAGCCCTCTATTCATCGTGTAGAATATAGACGTCGGAGCGCTTCAGGGTTAAGTTTCATTTCACTTCAAAGTTTTGTCGACACCAAAATTTGGTGCCCTGGTCATTGAGGGGGTCGGTAAACCAGCGGCGAAAGCAGACCAAAGGCAGCGGAAGAGAGATATGACATTTTTGGCCTTCATTTTCTTCGGCTGGGCCTGTACCGTGTGTGGATGGGGATGCCCGACTGTTTGCATGCAAGTGACTGACCGGAATGGGATCTCCCGGTACAATCCAAGCACTTTGTTCAAAACTGGAGTGGCCCACTGTAACTAAAGCAGATCCAATTCATCATTCATCTCCCACCTTTCAGCTTCTTTTGCTCATGGAAATGAGTATTGAGTGGACCCGGGGAGCCTCAGTCTTGGTCCCCCCCCAAAAAAATTCTAAAAATAGGTGCCAATTTTTTTTGGAAAGAAAAAACACTTTAATAAGGAATTATCTGCTACACAATAGGGGCCAGATTTTTACAATTATTCACCTGGTGGAAATTTAAAAGTTTTGGCTTCTTCGGTATCACAAGGCCGGGGTGAACTGACCCCCTCACTCGGCCGCTTGGGAAAATGCTGGAATTTTTAAATTTTTGCAAGTCATTTTTTTTTGCAAATTTTGAATTCATATTTGCAATCAGAGGCCCCAAATTAGCTAGGAGGAGCGCTTAAGGTGAATTAGATCGGCACAAAATAGGGGGCTTTTTGTTTTACTTGCACGACTGTATCATAAGTTAGATTAGATGTGGTTTTACCTTGGATAGGAAACAAATCTTGCAAAATGTTGTTAGTTTTTTCATCTCTCTAGCTTTATATTTTGGATCACTAATAGGGGGTGTCACGGCACTTCCGACAGCCTCCGTTTTCTTTGAGAATGGACATGTGTCGTGCGGGGTCCGAATGAGCGCGGAAGGTAGCTTTGGAATTCACAGAGAAATTCAAGTGTTGTTTCTTCTCCTCCGGAAGTGAAGAAACGGCACTTGCACCCAATTTTCTTCAAGAAATTCTTATCTCCATGATGGTTTTTCACTCCTCCCCACCAATTTCACCTTGTTTTTTAGGTTGTTGGGTCTCGAGTCTACAGATCCAGGTAACTCATTCTCTGGGAAACGGTTCTCATGCTGGACTCACCCATTTAAGGGGTGTCACGGCTCCTCCATTCTACGGCAGTTTTCATTGGCTCCTGAAAAATCTCACCTACTTCAGTTTCTCAAAGAAATTTAGTTTCTCTAAGGAACTATGATACCCCCTAATATTGGTGGAAAAGTGCTAGAGTTGAGCCTACCTCAATGTGGAAGATAAGTTCCTCTCCATCAATTCTTTTTATAACTTATTCTTGATGAAAGGAGTTTAGTAGAAGCTTTGCCTTGATAAAAGCTACCTTGAGAAAATTTGAGTAGCCACCTTATTTAAAAAACAAGCCAGTGTGTTATAGACATAGCTTCAATCTTTTAGTGCAATTGCTTGTTTATTTTGTTTCAATTGTTGATGTTGGACCGAAAGAGACGAGATTTTGCATCACTCAACTTATAGTAGGTATTTGAAAGGAATTTGAATAGCTAGGTTATTTAAAAAGAAGCCAATGTTCCTGGGATTAACCTTTTATAGTGTTGTTGGTTGTTTTATTTACATGAAACAATGTAAGAAGTATTTTTTTAAAACGTTAGCATGTAATTGTTTACATCTATGAACTTCCATGTGAAATTGAAAAGTTGTGAATAAAAATTTATGTTTTCATTCAATAGTGTGAAGGTTCATCTAAAAGAAGTGATACCATCTTTTAAGAATTTAGAGGTTTATCCTTGGTTTAAAGACAAACATACATCGATGATATTCCTTTGAAATGTTTTTTAATCACTTTTGAGCAAATTTTGCTACAATAAAGAATCACTACATTCTTCACCTAGGGATATAGATAAAATGACATTTAAGGTTTGCATCTCTATAGTGCAAGTAAAGTGTGATTGGAATGCTTCATGCTCTATTGTAAGGGCAACCTTTTTTTGGGGTGTGTGTATGTGATATCATGTTAGAAAGCACCACAAAAGACACCTAGCAAATATATCCTTTGTTAAATTTATAGTTAAATTTATTTACCTCATTTGCTAGATTATAATTGCTTTGGTGGCTTGATAGCCTTGATTGGATAGGTTGGTTTTGCCCACAATTTTTAGACATGGGCTTCAAGTGTGCCACATGAATTGCAGAAAGGGATTGTTGCCTTGTCCACATTCATTGCCTACATTGGAGTCGAATATTAGAATTAGGTGACCCCAAAGCACACCAATGTACTCTTCAAATTTATATTTGTTTGTTGTTGTGAATTTTTTACTTCCCCTTCAAATTCATGGAGCATATTATTTATAATCCCTCCATTCACTACTACTTCTTTGCCATCATTTTCTGCTTTACTCTCTAGTTCCAATATACCTTAGATTTGTTGCAATATATTCTAGGATGCTTTAGTTATTCTATTGTGAGAGTGATTGTTACAAACTTCCTATAGTTTATAACTTCAAATGACAATAGACTCCAAATGCAAACACAAAATATACTTAATAGAAAAATTGATTCACAAAAACTCAAACCATCCAACTATAGAGACAAATCAATCCCCAAAGAGATCATCTCCTCACCCCTAAGCTTTGTCTTATAATGGAGATTATCAATAAAGACTATCAGTCTTTAAGATAGACTTGGACTACCTTTTTTTCTTTATCTTTACTAGTATGCCTTGTACCAATGCTCTAGTCAAAAATTAAAGTAAAAGTAATTTTTAAAAAATTTTGAGAACCATAAATACTTTGAAATTCAATAACTTTCACACCATATGTCAAAATGCCACAAAACTGAGCCCATACACCCTTTCTTGCCGTGAGTTTTCCAATAGTACCAAGCACGCGATTGGGGGACGCTTAGATTGGGAGATCTCAATGTGACAAACAAACAAAACAAAACAAAACAAAACAAACTACTGTCTTAAGGTATAGATATTTTTTATTCTATCTAGAACCATCCACTAAAGTAAAATCCCTAGTTCCCTTCTCCAATTATATCCTATCAAATTATTTCTTATTCAAATCTTCATCTTCTACTTGGAGTTATCTAACTCCAAGTTCCAACACAATTGTGTATATCCAATGCACTAATCATTTAGGTGGAGTTGTCTAATTTAGTGGGGCAATGGGATCTACTTTGTGCCTTGAAATGACTTCTCTAGTCTATAATGAATTGCTACAATATTGCCTAACTCCATTGCATAAATCCACCATTTAGAAATGTTTATCTCTAGGTAATCCTTGCTTATCTACTAGACTAGTGCACATTCCATCATGAATTAGTTCATGATCATCCATCAATGCATTCATCCATCAAAGGTCAATCAATCATGACAAGGGCCTTGATAGTGACATATGGTGGAAGATTTTTGTTGTAGATAAGATTCAAATTGATGTGGCAATTGATATTACAATTGATGTACAAAATGAAAAGACAAATGATGATCAATTTAAGGAGTGCAACAACTAAGGTGTTAGTATATTATAGTATCAATTCTACTAGTTATTGACATCAATTGCACTAAAATATGAAGAGTTATTTGAAGCGTGCTTTTTCTATTATCAAGACTTAATATTGTCAACAATATGTACATTCTATTGCCTCATAGCCCATCTTTTCAAATTACACACTCAACCATGAATGCTCTACCTTTAGGGATGCAATGAAAGCTAAGGCAACTCGTGCAATGTAGGAATCCATCTTGTTGAATCCATTGTCATAGTTGTAGAGCACATTGTCTACTTTTGATGTGTTGAAGAAGCATTTTGGTGAATGGTTGAAGTAGTAGTTAAATTAATTGTAGTTCAAATCTTTGGATATATAAAAGATGAACGAGCCTTTTCTACAATGAGCTTCACAAAGAACAAATGTCAAAATTGATTAATCAACAAAGCACATGGTTCTAGTTGTAGGTAGGATTAGTCAAAATCACTTCACTCTTATGACCTTTCCATTTGACAAGGTGTATGATGATTGACGGGAGAGCTTACAAAAAATAGCAAAAAGAGTAGAATGGTTTTTTTCTTGGCTCAAGTGAAGCTTATTAGAAGACCCTGTGGCACTAATGCATTATAGAGAATACAAGACAAAACAAAATTTGTGTTTGGATTTTCCACTTGGTGGATTTTTCCTTCAAATGTTTGCTATTTTCAAATTCTTTTTAAGTTCACATTTAGGTAGTATTTTAGTTGGTTGAAATGCATTCTCTTTTATGTAAGGCAATTACTACAACAAACTCTTTTTTATTGCTAGGTGATGGCTACATTGAAGTCTTTTGTAACAATGTCAGGTTGTTGCCAAATGTTCATTTTTGAAAATCATGAACATCACCATCCTCACTATATTTTTTGCAACCAATATTGTAGCCACATTCATTCATCCATTTAAAAAGGCTCTTAGCCAAAACATATAAAGAAAACAATAATGATTCTAAGAAGTTAATTTTGTTTAAAGTAGTAATTGTAGCCAACAATACCACAATAGAAAATGTTGTGAGAGCCACCTATGTCACACTTCGTACACAACTGGAAAATGTCTGTTTTTGTGCAACTTTTAAAAGCTAAATTTCTTTCAACAAATTGCATTCAGGACTTGTATCGCTAATCGATGTTTAACAAAGGAAAACGCGTGATAACAGAATTAAGTTATATTATAGCAAGCAACATACGTCAAACTGGCTAGTAGTCGATCAAACTTCTAAACCATACACTCAGGTTCATGAAAATGCAAGCAACTTAAGCTTAGACAAGTATATCTTAATAACAGGAAGAATTGAAACTAAAATTTTTTACTCCAAAATTTCTAGCATGTTCTGTTCGTAGTGTCATAGACAAATCGCGTATTCCATCTGGCAGTATGCTGCTCAATCACATTTCAACTTTTTTCATAAAATCAAAAAGTCAAAAAGTCAAAAAGTCATTCTGGAGAACATATACCATTTTACCCAATAAGTTTCCTCAACTTCGTTCAAATTTGTCACTTAATTACGATTTAGTCCACCCAACTTGTATGTAATTAGTGAACAAATCCACCCAAATTGGGTGGATTCACTTCCTGGAATTGCACCTGTTTTCAGGTGTGAAGAATATGGAGATACAAAAAGAAATTTATTTCGTCGTTTCAAATCTTGCTTCAAATCGTCTACAACTGAGAAATGTCAGGGTGCAGATGAAGGCAAAACGAAGTGCAAATCGCATTTTCTAACTCGTTTTTCCTCATTAATTAGTGTCCATTCGCAGAAGCAAAGCACGATTCGTTTCCATAGCGCACATGCTTTGCTTACACATCTCTTTTGCAGCGGCTGAGGCAAGAGACAAACTTCGATGGGGAAGAAAAATCGAGGACAGCATGGAAGAATTGCATGCAAGGGAATGCGGGTGCACAGTGCTCAAGCCTTCCGAATGTGAAAGTAAATGACGAACTTATAATGAAGCTCAAGAAAAATGGAAACCAAGCTTCTACGTTACACCGTACTGGTCCATGAAAACGCAAGGGAGCGTAGACAAGTGTGATGATAGGAAGAGGTGAAGCTGCAGTAAGTTGTGATACTAAAACTTCTAGGACTGTATTGTAGCTAGTGTCATAAACAAGTTGGTGATTTTGTTTAGAAGAAAGAATGCTCAATCACATTTCAACTTTTTCACAAAATTGAAAAGTCAAATCCTTCTGGAGAACATGTACTTACCATTCTGTCTCGTGAGTTTGCTCAAATTCATTGAAGGTTGTCATTTAATTATGATCTAGTCCACCCCACTGGAATGGGATTTGCAATGAGTCACTGAGCCGACCCACGTTGGGTGGACTCACTTACTGGAATTGGACTTTTTCAGTTGTGCAAAGAATATGGAAATACGAAAGAAACATCGTTGTTTCAAATCTTGCTGCAAATTGTATGAAAGGACTTGTTAACTATCAGTGGAACTGAACAAAGAGAAAGAACTTTAACAATCGTTTATTATTACATAATAAATGTTCGCATCACCTTATTTTTTCAAGCACTGCATAGCAACACGTTGAGTTGGAAGTTGATTTTTCGAAATGATGAACTGATTTTTCAAGAGTTTTATTTTAAGGTGCCCATGCTCACACTAATGAAAGTGAGAAAGAGGTGGCAGGATGGGCATCTTTATCTGATTTCCTTGAGAGCCAGTGCCGCAAACAAAACCATGTGTCACGTAAAAAAAACGTGGTTTAAGGTACGTCGAGGTGGAGGGATCCATTGTTTGCATGTAACGTTGAAGTGAAATAAAATTGTGGAGCCTTAGGAATTTTGCACCCAGTCTCAAAGCTGCCCAAGTCTCAACAACAATTTCGTTGATGTGGTCAGTGTGGACATTTTCAGAGCATTTTCAGAGCAAAGTGATGAGATCATGGCGAGCCGATATCAGTGCAAGACACCGGGATTAGAGACAGAGCTCTCACAAGTTTGGAATTGACAATAAATTACCTTCATTTTTTCAGTAGAAACATAATGACTTGAGACATTCCCTAGAAACAAGTCAGTTTTCCGAAATCGATTTCAACTTGTGCATAGTCGATGGTCGACACTGATCATTTCAGCTAGTGTGTACAGAAGGGATCAAGTGATTGTGGCGCTGTCAGTTTGTCCGATCTAGAGGATTGGGATTAGTGGCAAAAAACGGTGAGCGTCCTTTGTAATTCACAACCAAACTTGCGTTCTCGTGCAGTCACCATGAATTATACCAAATTCCACTTTAAAAAAACAAAAACTCCATTACTGGTGAGTTTCTTTCTTCATTTATTTTTCAAGGTTTTATATGATGATTGAAAGATGAAATTTTTTAAATTAATTGCGCAGTATGTAGGAAACGTCCATATGGACACCTTTCTCTCTTGTAAATCACAAAAGAATTTTACTCTGTTGAGTGTTTGCTGACTGCATTTTTAAGAGTTCTCGGCAAACTATTTGCGCCGTCATGTTTACAACTGACATTCTTGTGCCGAAGTAGTAGATGAGACTGCATACCTGTGCACATTATCATGAGCAAGGATCCTGGCTCCATCTTCCATTCTCTGTTGAACCATTGAGTTTTTTTAAACTTTTCTTATTTCTAATCGACACCTAATGATCGTAGTCAAAACTTGCTTCACCAAAACGATGGAGTCCCAACTTCAAATTGCTCACAAGGAAATCGATAGACATTGCAAGAGGCCGACTTTCAGTCAAACAAAACAACTATATAATTATGCAAATTTCTGGCACTTAGACTTAGTGAGGTCTGATATTTTGGTTACACAAGAGCAAATTACACCTCAATGAAAGGCACGTGAAGTCCAGAAAGAGAAATGGCTTGTGAAAAAGAACAGTTCAACTTCAATTGACAGATTTTTCGATCAAATCCGTGTCCTCCTTCCAATCGCCTGGCACTGCAGGGAAAGTGTTGGGTCCGCATTCCCAGGATCATATTCCAAGGCGGTGCTTCACAAAAACGCTGCTTCATCCAATTTGTAAATGTTTGCAGCGAACAAAAATCGTGTTGCAGCACATCTGGAACACCTTCGTGCACTCGAATTGAGGCGACTTCCAAATGTTCAATACAGTTACAGTCCTTGGAACACAATATTGATAGGACACGTAAAAGACATCCTGATTTTCATGTCGATTAAGTTGGACAATATTCACTTTCTGTCTGTAAGTAATCAGGAATTCCTTCGGTAGAAAACAGGATTATATACATGGAACACAAAGATATTGGTTTCCTGAAGAGCAATCTCTCAAGTTTCCACTGCAAAAAATGTAGAAGTCTATACTAAATAGTGAAATTAAGTTGCCTCACACTAATTTCTTGATATTTGACACTATATATAATATTTATTGTTATTATACAAGAATGTACTACTTTTGAATTAGGTTTTGCTTTGGTTACGACTTGTGAACCTGTATGTGTACAAATGGAAACGTTTTTAAAAATATTTGTTGACAATGGTCGTTTGTAAAGGAACTTTCTTGACGTAAGGCAACCTAATTGTTAAATAAGGCAATTTCACTAGTTTGTGTACTCTACCAAGCACTATAGTGGCAGAACAATAAGGGTTGTCTCAAAGATGAGCTTGGTTACATAATCCAAAAACTCTTCACACTTTTGATTGGTGAAGTCATATAATCCAAAGAAATTCAAGCATGCTAATCGTGAAAAGCAATACATTTGCTTTCAGCGAAGTTTGCGAGGGTTGCAACATTTGCAATAAGATGCCGCTCCATAAGAAATATATCTTTCTTTTATGTTTGATAAATTTGGATTGTAATCTTGGGAATGGTTCTAAATTTTGGATGAAAATGAGTAAGAATGAATACATGACCATCAAAATCGGTGACATCACGACTACAAGCAAGTTGTGATAGTATACACTTTACATAGTTATTAGAGTGTGTGGGTTTTGTAGGTGTCGGATGGCACTCAAAATTTGAACTCTTGACACAATGATTTGGTCAACTTCTCACTTCCTCATTGTGTTTTTGGAGTTAAGGCTATTACACTATTCATGGAATTTAGTATTTGCAACACTAATTATAAACTAAAACACCAATGGCACTAAAGAACATTAGTATTGTTACTTATACTAAATATCAACTAAATTTTCAACTAAATAAATAGTTTAACTAAATTGAGATAATTTATTATCCAAGATGAGGACTAATTATCAACTAAATGACAATTATATTCAGCTACATGATAGAATACATAACACTATAGGTACCACAACTACCCCTAACTTCATTATCATTATTAGTGTATTGTTGGAATTTTCCCTAAATAACATGAATTTGGATTTTCAATAATAAAGTGGAATCACCCATATTTGATTGGTTAGGGTATTGTAAATATGATCTGGTAGAGTGTAAGGCAAAACAAATATTTTTGGAGGTGCAATGATATAAATGATGGGGATTGCAAAAAACTTGATAATTTTATCACATGAATTGAAATTACTATAAATTTTGACAGGCAAAAAGTGTGCAAGACCTATAGCCAATAAGTAAATTCTTCTAATTCCAATCACAAAAAAACTACTTTTTTACTCACTTTTTCCCACTTTCTTGCACATTACTTTGGGACATGTCCGATGAACTTTTAGTTCTAATTTTGAAAAAGAAAAAGAAAAACATTCTCTAACCTTAATTGAAAATACGTCCATCAACAAGTTGGCTATTGAGCATTGGTTGGTAATGGATGGTTCTACCATAAGTTTGTTGTACAACTTTAATTATTATGTAAGCTTACTCATGTTTATCATTAACACTTTAGTGCCCGTGGTTGTTTTGGTGGGTGAGCACAATTTCTATATACACTTCTTGAAAGTCCCATTTTGTGACTATTTTATGAATGTAACTCTAAATCAAATTGTATGAATTGGTTCTAAGGTAGAAGGCTCTTAAATGGAGCAGGTTCTAAAATGGTGCCCTACCTTAAATGTCCAGTACTTGTACATGTTGCTTTTTCATAGCCTTTTGGAATGTACTAATAGTGTACAATTTAGCTAAGGCACCATTTTAGAGCCCTATGTCCTTTCAACTTCAAAATTTGATAACTAATTCCACAAAGCTTAGAAAAATATGAAACGGCTTGTGTTAGATGTCAATTCTACTTATCTTTCAAGGAAAATTTACTAAAAAATATTTCTAAAAGTTTTACCTCCCTGAAATTCTATTTCAATCCTAAGATGGTCCATTATAGGACCTCTTATCTTATAGGACAAATCCTTGAACCAAAGAAAAAATGAAAGTAATCCAACGGTTCACATCCTTGTAATTAATCTTCAAAGATTGATGTGTTGCAAACAACCTTGGAAGCTCGTGCTAAATATAGTTTGCCACAATTGGGCACTCTAAATGCTCCAAAATCAATCTTAAACCTTCCAACTAGTTCTTTCACACATATAAATAGTCATCTTTTACATTTATTATATATTTTTTTGCAATATTTCACATGTGAAGGATTGGCCAATTCAAGTTTGGACAAGCGTAACTAATGCATTTTTGCACACACTTCCTTGAAATTGGCTTTGTTAAGAGCATACAAAGACATTCTAATTGCATTGTTCTCTAGGTTTTTTGAAATGAGATGTTCTATTAACAACAATAGACAAAAAGTCCAAAAATCAACCAAAAACTGGTCAACCATTCACTAAAGGGTTAAAGTAAAAGTTCATTAAATTGAGAGAAGTTTATTTATTTTTAAAAATTTAGCATCCTGACAAGCATGGGTGAATTCAAATGTGATTCAATTTTTCTTTTGCAACCAAAGAACTAAATTAGTAATCAATAATCAGTAATTCCTTTGGTAGAAAATAGGATTATATATATGCAACACAAAGATATTGGATTCATGTAAGAAATCTCTCTAATTTCCACTCCAAAAAAAGCAGAAGGCTACACTAAATAGTGAAATTAAGTTGCACCACACTAATTTCTTGACATTTGACAATATGTAATATTTTTGTTGTTGTACAAGAATGTACTACTTTTGAATTAGTTTTTTTCTTAAATTGAGATTCATGAACTTGTATGTGTACAAATGAAAATATTTTAAATATTTTTAGAAATATTTGTTGACATCGGTGGCTTGAATAGGAACATTTTTTGGATAAAAGACAACCTAATTGTTAATTAAGGCAATCTGATTTCACTACTTAGTGTACTCTACTGATTTAGTGTAGTGATAGAACAACAAGGGTTGCCCCAAAGCTGACATAATCTAAAACTCTTCACACTTCGGATTGGCAAAAAGTCATATAATCCAAAAAAATTCAAGCATGTTGATGGTGAAAAGCAACACATTTGCTTTCAATGAGGGTTGCAACATTTGCAACAAAATGCCACTCCATAATAAATATATTTTTCTTTTATGTTTGGTAAAATTGGATTGTAAAGTTGGAAATACTTCCAAAATTTGGATGAAAATGAATAAGGATGAATACATGACTATCAAAATGGATGACATTATGACTACAAGCAAGTTGTGATAGTATGCACTTCACATAATTTGTAAAGTTTGTTGATTTTGTAGGTGTCTGATGGCACTCAAAATTTGAACTCTTAACACAATGATTTGGTCAACTTATTTGATCTGCATTGTGTTTTGGAATTGGGGTTACCACATTAATTATAATGAATTTTAGTGTTTGCAACACTAATTATGAAATGAAACACCAATGGCAATAAACAACATTAGTATTGTTACCAACACTAAATATCAACTAAATTTCCAAGAAAAGAAATAGTTTAGTATTGAGATAGTTTACTTTGAACTAATTTAGTATCCAAGATGAGGACTAATTATCAACTAAATGAGGATTATAGTGAGTTATCTGGTAGAGTATATAATACTATAGGTACCATAACTACCTCTAACTTCATTATCATTACTAGTGTATTGTTGGAATTTCCTCTAAGTATCTGGGTTTTCAATAATAAGGTGGAACCACCTATAACTAATTGGTTAAGTTGTTCTAGAAATGATCTGGTGGAGTGTAAGGCAAAGCAAATATTTTTGGAGGTGCAATGATATAAATGACATGGATTGCAAAAATCTTGGTAATTTTATCACATGAATTGAAATTACTATGAATTTTGAAAGATACAAAGTACTAGACCCATAGCTATAAGTAAACTCTTCTAATTCCAATCACAAAAAAATACTTATTTACTCACTCCTTCCTACTTTTTTGCACACTAATTTGGGACATGTGCCATGAACTTTTAGTCCCAACTTTGGAAAGGAGAAAAAAACACATTCTTTAACCTTAATTGGAAATAATTCCATTGACAAGTTGACTATTGGGCATTGGTTGGCAATGGGTGGTTCTACCATAAATTTGTTGTGCAACTCTAATTATGTATGTAAGCTTACTCTTGTTTGTCATTGAAGTAAAAATTCAGTAAACTGAGAGAAGTTTATTTATTTTTCAAAATTCATGACCCTTAAAAACATAGGTGAGTTCACATGTGATTCAATCTTGTTTTTGCAACCAGAAGAACCAAATAAAATTTAAACTCCATTGATTTGGCCTTCAAAATGCCACTAACTTACTTGGAGCAAGAAATTAAGTCACAACGGCTTCATTAGAAGAAATCTGAGGGCATTACAGGGCCGTTTTGGGTTTGTTCCCGACACGGCTCCCAATGCAGTTGGCTCCTGTCAGGCTGACTTTTATCTAAAAAAATTAAAAATTGGATCTTGAAATATGAAAATAAGTCCAAAATTTTTTTTAAATAAAAAATTACGTGGCACAGTCGCAACCACGTAGGATTCAAGTTCATAGGGCAGAAACTGCGTTCCCACATTCCGGGAACCCGTAGTCTCCTAATGCCCTCAAATTTCATCTAATGCATATTCCAGAAAAGCCTATGACCACATTTTCATACTTTAGAGTCCTTCTCTTTGTATGATCCAATTTTGTAACTATATATTATTAAAATTTTAATATTTATCTTTCAGAGATGTAATCCCATGTTTTCTAAAAGTTACAAGAATTTCATTTTTGGGGTCAAAATTTTTAATTGTTGTCAATTTTTTTAATACAATGATTCATTTCAATTACAAAATTATATACTTCAAACAATGTAATTTTTTTTCCATAGGTGTAGAGTACAATATATGTGCATATATAACATTCGTGATAACATTGTGGTGCAAATCAATTTACTATTTCTTTTTTAAATTAGAAAATCAATATTTCATGGTCATAGGCCAAAAGTTCAAATAACAATAAAAAATCAATTTATAGGAAATTTTCAAATTGATGTTGATAAGCTTCATTTCATTAGTTGAGATCAAATTCAAAGCATCATTTATTGACTAAAATTCTATTGAAGACAAAAGAGCAAAAGTTGCTAAAATACTACACATGGTCATCTATGAATTTTCCGTTTTCTTATGCAAAAAAGTCAAAATATATTACAAATATTAAGAATCTTTCATTGAAATTGGATTCAAGCAATCCCTCTAAAAAAAATAGATTGAAATTTCCTTTTTCCCATCATTGAAGCTTCTTTGAAATCATTCAAAACACACACAACCTTTGGGCTAATCCCTATATGACCATTTCCATTGCTATTAGGTCAATCTCCTTTTGTTTTCAAGTTTGTCCTTCAAATTATATTCAAGTTTTAATGAAACTTTCTTTTAAGTTTCATTTAATATAAGACAAATGTAATGTAAATATACTTATATGGAAAAAATTTAAATTTTTGGAAAAGGACTTGGCCCTTTCAAGATTACATGGCTTTGTTGTTATTAGGTCTTATTGGGTATCAAATAAGGATTGTTGATTCTCTACACATGCATTTTGAAAATATTATATGAAACTACTATTAATTTTCAAATTGGTATTAGCAAAATATATACACAACAAATTAATCCTAGGTTGTCATGATTAAAGGTTGTACATTTTGAACAAATATTTGAAGGGTTGAGACTTTCAAATGGATCACAATCAAGTATAGTTATAATGTTACATTGCTAATTTTAAAGATCAACCCCCAACTATAGAGTAAAACATTATTTCTAATCTCAATTAAGCTTCTTGATTTTAATTGAGTTTCAATCTTGTGTTTTATTATACATAGGAGATTGTTTAGCCATGATGAAGAAATTAGTTTCATGATAAAATTTTCATTTTAACAATATTTATTTTAGAAAAAAGATAAAATAAATTAGTCATAATATTCAATCACTAAAATTTTGGTATTTTACGTATTATTTGAGAGAAAGATTTTCTTCATAAACATTGATTTTATTCAAAGTCTATGAAAAATCAAACGATTATGAATTTTTATAACTGTCATGACATTGTGTGAATTTTTTTCTTGTGCTTCAAATTTTTTTATTAGAATGATCTTATATTTGTATTAAAGTAAAGGTTGAAATAAGAAGTATGAGGTATTCTAACCTCTCAAGGACCACCCTAGTAAATTTGGCAACATAGCAATCGTGGGCAAGTATGTGTAAATAGGGATTTTCATATTTCGGGCCCAATTTTTAATAGAAGGTGGGAACAAGGAATATCTTTCATATGTACAAAAAATCATGACATTTGGAAATACAAATCAAATGATATGGCCTAATACATTACTTTTTTTTTGTAATTGGGCACTTTGGGCAAATTTAAAACAATCACTTTTTCCAAAAACAAAAATTTGAAATTAGTTTTCTTCATTTATGTATGCATAAAAAACTTTGAATCATTCCATTTTGATCAATGAGTCAAAAGTTATGAGTTTTTTTTGTTTATTACAACATACCAACCATTGGAATTGGCATTTTTCAATTCCATAATTAAATTGTTAACAATTTTGTATTTTGAATCATTTGCTACTTCTTTTTTATTTACTATTTTTTCCCTACATGTTGTACAATTCTAAATAGTTTGAATTTTTTAGCCAAGTACCCTACTTGGTGGCTTGGCCTCAACAATGAATCCAAAGAGGCACAATCGTTTTGGACAATTTTTCATATGATTGTTGCCATCTAAAGTGCAATTGCCGTATTTTCCACAAGGTAAAAAAAATGATTTTTGAGCATTTAAATGCTAATATCTTGCAATTTTCATAGTGAAAAAATTTGAAATGTTTTGTACATGTTTTCAGACCAACTTATTACAAGATCCTATAGTTATGAATCTCAAAAAGTGTTTTAAAACAAAGAATTGGTATTGATACTAGAAATTGTAATTTTTGACCATTTTTGGATTAAGCATAGGCAAAGAATTTAAGGGTTTAATTTTAGTTTCCAAAAATATATAAACAAAAAGTGAATGAAAGCTTCATACAATGTCATGTATTTTGAATTTTGACACATACATAGAGATAGCAATTGGCATAATTCATTGAATTTTTGGAAAAAATTTAACTTGTAAAAAAGGAGTAGAAACAAAACTTATTAGGTTTAAATTTTTGTTTGTTTGTTAAAGTCACACTTAAATGCACTCAAAACAAAAAAGGGAACACTTACACTAATACTACTAACTACTAATGAAAATCTATGGCCAAAAAAACATTTGAGACTTACAACACATAAAAAAATAATAGAAGTCAAGAAATACATGAAAATTGCAAAATGACTTAGAACAAGGCACAAGAAGGTATTTTAAGGTGATATTTTGAGGTTCTAGAAATTTGCTCCAAATTGAATAAAAAGTTAATAATTTGATAAGTTATTTTAATTTTTTTCAATTTATAACCACACAATTTTAAAATACACATGTCAAGAGACTAGTCAAGAGATCACATAGGAAAAGAAAATACAACAATGTCACCTAAGGATTGAAAGATTGTAATGTTTGATCATAAAGGTGTTAAACTACAAAAGTAATTTAGAGTCTTTCAATCTTCTTTTCACATGCCAAATCCAAAAAGTTGATTGCCAAAAAAATATGAGAAAAAAGTGTCTAGGATGCATAACCCAAATCAATTTATAGATTTTCAAAATTTACTCTACAATTTTCTTAAGTGAATTTTTAATGTAATTTTTTTCTCTAAGTTCTAATGTACTTGAGGCTCATTTCTAAGAGCCCTCAACACTATAGAAAGTCAAGATTGCAATGGACATTCTTGCACAAAATCTTGAATATAAAAATTACAATCAATAATTTTCAATATTGTATTATTGATGCTAAAATAGACTTAAAAGATAATTTTCAAAAATATAAACTATTAAAAATAATATTTTGGTTTGGATTTATTTAACTTCAAAGTATTTTTGATACCAAAATTTGGTGCCTCGGGATTAATAAACTTCATTTCATTAGTTGGTTTCAAGTTCAATTAAAAACTAAATAATTTTAATGGCTAAAATTCACATCATATAGAAAAAACAAGAAATAGCTAAAATACACTAGAAAGGTGATCCTTGGATCAACCATCTTCTTCTTTTGAAAGGTCAATAATACCATAATGAAGATATATCCAATATTTTTTACTAAAAATATATATGAGCAACTCCCTCCTAAAAAAATGGGTGAAAACTAATTTTTTCTCCATCCTACAACCCTAGTTGAAGTCATCTATAACATCTTAAACAACATTTAAGGGTAAAGGTAATACACTCATAATTGTATTTAATAGCAATTAAGTATAGTTATCATTTTTAAACACAAAATACTTTATTGGAATTTATTGTTAGTTGAAAAAAATTCAAAGTATTGAACCCTATAAAGATGTTGCAAGCAATAATGGTATAATGGATGAATTCATTGTTCATTATTTAAACAAAAAATTATGTACCTATTGGTTCAATAATCAAAGCATTTGGAATGCCACTACTTTGTTCATTAGAGGTTGTATCCTTTCAAAGATAACCTTGTAATGTTATTGTCAACTTTTGTTTTACATGTAAGACAAAAGTAAGTGTAGATATTCTACCTTGGAATTTTGTTTGAAAATGGGGAGGTCTTGCATAGTAGTTTGATCTCCAATGAATGCTTTTGAGTTTTCCAAGTAGATGATTCATATACTACAAAAAAAGGGATGATTTCCATGGTGACCAACTTGTCCATTAATCCCTAAGCACCTAGCTCATGTTCACCAAAATCTAGACTATTCCAATCAAATTGTCATTAAAAGCAAGATTCACAAAATCTACCCATACCAATAGTCACTTTCAAGTTATTTTCCACAAAAATATATTAAATATTTAATTTTTAACACGCACCAATAGGTTGTTGGCTGTCATAGTCTTGAAGGAAGACTCCAACTCCCTCCCTCCTATACTAATCAAGGCTCTAGCACTTCAATATTACGACTACAGCCTAAAACTAACTAACCTATCTTCCTTAGAATAAGCTACATGTATGAACATTGGGACATCATCATGTATGAGGCTTCGCTAGAAATTCTTGTCCCATTGTCCCCCTGCTACAATGGAGGGTCATTGTTGACATCGTCATTGTCATGACCTCGTCCAGTGCTCCAATGCTTGGAACACCCTCACCAAGTGTAACATCTGCAACAACAATAGCATTATTAACAATGAATCACTACACTGATGAATGCACGCCGTAAAAAAACAAAAAAAAGTGAGAGCCTTATTAGCAATGTTGTAGTTGATGTCCGTTCCTTTGCGGGCTTCCTCCAACGTTGTTGTAAGTCTTCGGCGACCGAGATCCGCTAATCGTGACCCCGGATTTGTATACTTGAAGAAGATTTGCATCACTTTTTGCAGTGTCTTCAATGTTGGTTGATTGTGCACCCAAAAAAAATTTAATTTCAAAATTTTAATCCCGTCCCTCATGCAATTTTTTTTAATATGATTACAATGTAGTTATTGCCTCTTTTGGAAGAATGCACCTAGAAGAGGTAATAACTACTTACAATACATTTACATGATGAAACACTGATCTTGCTTTCAAGCTTAATAAAAAATTTAGATAAAGAACAAGACAATGCAATTAGATAAATTTAAAAAAAACTGAAGCTTATTGTATACATTAGAGCAATTATGAGTTCATTGGTTGAGATCTTTAATCTCAAAGAAATTTTTAGAAGACAATGTCTAATGCCAATTGTTTCAATGAAGAATGGCTTACCTATATTTTAGGTTTACTCTTCTTAATCCCATTTTTTTTTATTGGAATGTCATTACTATTTTTGGAAGTTGTAGATAGATTTCCAACATTATCTTATCAAGTTCGTTTCTGTTTTATTGTTTTAGGTTTATTCTTTACATTGTTAAAATCATTTTTATAATTCATATATTGCATAAGCAACTTTCACATATTATTGCATCAATATCTTCAAACCCACCAAGTGCTCCACCAAATGCTACCACCAATTCAATATTTAACCATTTAATAAGGTCAGTTTGTGAAATATAAAACACATCAATTTTGACTATATAATTTTGCAATCACACTGTGTAGAACATAAGATCGTCTCTTCAAATATTCAAGCAACAATGATTTAGATGTTTGTAGAATGATATAATATCATTTAAGTTATATAACTTTGAACTTCATATAAATGATAGGACTTCAATGAGTAAGATAACTTGTACATAAAGGATTTGTTACAATGAATTGAAAGTCAAGATTACCAATATTTCTATGATGATGAATTCAATACTTTTCTAAATTTGATATATTTTTGCGTATATATTTATGCATATTATATTAAAATTGTGAAGAGGGGCAAGGAAGATGAAGGGCCCTAGATTTTCGCCACTTGCATGACAAAAATCTTTTCAGACTTTGCAAGGAGGGGGGGGGAGAAGACGCGGTTTGTAAACACCATAGATAGTGGAGATAGCCTTAAAGCAATATAGAAATGGAGTAATGGACAAATGATTTGACCATACTATAAAAAAGATTTCAAGAGTCAGCATAGGACAACCTTTCAAATTGGAGAGGCCAAATTTGAAGTGCTTGAACACTCAAGAGTTATCCCTAAACCGCCCAAGGGGCCAAAAAGTGGCCTCTCATAGAATTCAAAGTGATGTAACTTTTGCATCCAATGTCAAAATTCAATGAAACTTGTTGGAAAATTTGAGCCTATTATTCTAGTTTGTGTGGTAAAATTTTCAGATGAATCTAAGAGGTGATGATTGTGTGGAAGCCAATCAAAGTTCACAGAGGTTCAATGTGATTCACCAAAGTGCACTTCATGGCTGCAACTTTGGGGGCTTGTATCTCCTTCATCCAATGTTTGATTTGAATAAGATTTGTTGGGTTCTACTCTCCTTGAAGTCTAGTTATTGTGGTGAAATTTTCAATTCAATACAAGTTGTTTAGATTGTTTGGGAGAAATTCAAAATTCAAAATCCCGCCATTTTGCAACTTCAATGAACTTTGGCGGCTTGTATCTTCTTCATACAATGTCCAATTCCAATCATTGTTTTTGGGAAAGTTGGAGCATATTAGTCTAGTTTGTGTTGCTAAAATTTCATATCAATCCAAAAAGTTCTCAATGACTGAGGTGCATTCTAGTAGAAGGAGGTTCAGCCCTAGATGTGTTTTTTGCAACTTTCTTACCTATTTTTTGACATTTGCAAGCCATTTTGCAAACACATTGAGTCAATTGAATGATATTTTTTTTCCACCAATGTGTTTGTATGCTAATTTTGAATCACTTTGTAGTTTAAAGTTTTTTCATTTGCTTAGGTTTAGAAGTCAAATTTCACCTCTAAATGAGTTTTTAGGAAAATTTCAGCATTCTTTTTCAACATTAAAACATTTTAATCTTGCAATCTATGTGGTCGAATAACTTCAAATTTGATCCATGCCACCTACAACATGCTCACTACAAGATTGTACGGTTAAGATGTGTATTACTTAGTCACATTTAGATTTATAGCACTTCAAAAGCTACAATTTTTTGGAACCCAAAATGACCGTGGGCCTTCTAAGGTTAAGCATAGATTGTACAGACACCCTATAAACAAATTATGCATTCACTTGTAGATGAACCAAAAATTGATTCTAGACCCTCATGTTCTATCTGTGTACATATCATGTCTTCCCTAACTAGATTTTAGTGCCAAATCCATACCCAAGGGGGTTGCGTTTGGGGCAATGATGACTATGGGTGCTCCATTGCTCATACCTTATCTGAATCTCGATGAGCATCATTCACACGCACCTGCCGGGTTCGTTCCATTCGCTTGCTTAGAATCCTTGGAGCCGTTGTGGGAAACTACCAGGAAGCTTCGTGCAGTGCTCTTATTGGGACTTCCAGAGTCTTCCTCTCCGTCATGCAAAATATCTGGACGAATGGTATTTCCGTCCACAGCGACGGACGGAACTGGGCCGTGGATATTACTAGTCCGACGTGTCACCTCTTGGATTGATCTGCATGATGTGGACCCCACATTCCTAGTTTCGTTGCAAACACTCCGTCCGTCAGTCCGTTGGGCTTGCACAACGGAGTGAGTGAGGGAATTAACTTATTAAGTTATCGTACGTGGAGGTCAGTTTCATAAATAACTTGGGAAAATTTGGAAAATATTGAAATTTACAAAATCATTTACAACTATTTCTAAAAATCGAAACAATTATTCTTGAGAAAAAATAGAAAAAAAATCACATTTACTCATGAATAGAAAGAATTAATCCAAAATTAGGAGTGTCTTCATGAAATGCGGAAAATAGAACAATTCCAATCTCCCTGTTAAACTGTCGAATTAGGAAAAGTAAACTATTTTGGCATGACTTGCCAAAACAAACCTACATGTACGGTATTAAGCTTACGGAGTATTTTCAACTTGACGAGTGTACCTTGTGTCATTGCCACAATCAAAATCAAAGTAAAAGTAAATTTTCAATTCATAAAAACTTTGAAATTCAATAAATTTCACACCATAAATTGGAATGCCACAAAATAAAGCTCATGTATCCTTCCTCGCTGAGAATTTTCCAACGGTACTCTAGGGTATACAAAATTTGGAAGATCTGAAGGTAACGAACAAATAAACAAACAAACAAAAATTGTCTTAAGGTATAGATCTCGGTAACTTCACTTACTGACTTGACTACAATAACTAAATGGAAGCTATTTACATCCAAATAATAGAAACTGCAAATGATACATCATTTACAATGATTTAACCCCTAAATAACCCATGCACCAAATTTTGGGGTCAACAATACTTTGAAGTTAATTAAAACCTAACCAAGTTGCTTATATTTTTGAAAAATTCTTCTTGAAGTCTAATTTTAGTATCAAAAATTCAATTTTGAAAATCGCAAATTATGAATTTTTTATTTAAGATTTTAAGGGTGTCCATTGCAACCTTGACTTTTTGTAGTGTTGAGGGCTCTTGGAAATGAGGCTCAAATACACTAGGGCTTGGTGAAAAAATCACATTAGAAATTTGGTTTTAAGAAATTGTAGAGTAGATTTTGAGAAGCCATAAAGTATTTAGGGTTATGTAAGTTAGGCCCTTTAACCTTGTATTTTTTTGTGACCAAATTTTTAGATTTGACATATAATTAAAAAGAAGATTAATAGACTTCAAATCACTTCTATAATTTTAACATCTTTATGATCAAACATTACAATCTTGTCTTATCTTTTCCTATGTGATCTCTAACATGTTTAGTTTGGATTTGTATGGTTGCAAATTTTTAAAAATTGATAGTTTTTGAAAATGCTGACTTTTTATTCAACTTAAAACAAATTTTTAGAAACTCAAAAAAAACCTTGGACATTGAGGGGTTAATATGCTTCCAAATATATGTATATTCATCAAAACTAAGTCAATATGCCATGTGTCATTGCCACAATATTAATATTATTTAATTAAAATATAAATAAACTTCTAAAATTTTAAATCATAAAACTTTGAAATTCAATGTCTTTTCTATCAAAAGATGAAATGCCAAGAAACAATACTTATACCCCCATCTTTGCATAGAGCTTTCCAACAGGACCAACAATAGGACCAAAGGATGCAAAGATCTTAGTATAACAAATAAATACAAAGAAACAAACAAAAGAAACAATCTAATTTAACAAATAGATAGATGTGACTATAACTTATAGTCATCCATTAAGTTTTTGGGGGTGATCTTTAAAATTTTCATTTTCATTTGGAAAATATTATGTAATTATTATATTTTAAATTAAAATAATATAATATTTGAAATATATAATTTTTATAATTTGTAATTAGAATAAATTATGATTTTTCAAATATTATTCAACAACTATGTTTTATTTTTGCTACATGATTTGTTCACATATGAGATAGTATTTTTCAAACTATAGATTTACCACCCTGTACAAAAAAACCATAATATTTTTTGAGCTCATCCAAATTTTCTTCCATTCTCTTTTAATAATTTTACAATTCCCTCCATCATTGATCATCCTTATAGCACCACTATGCAACGTTTTCTTTGAACCTCCCCGCAAACCAAGAATGCCTATCCAATTGGCCCAACATTGTTATAGCAAGGACCCAAACAAACTTCCTCCCAATGAAATTTGCTCTTAAAATTAGAAATTAGAAATTTTTTTTTAAAAACACGTCGTCTTTTTGGTCGGAGATTCATTACAACAATCCTCTCTAACTTACCAAGCCGACTGTGCACTGCAGTTTCTCCCAGCAACCCGAAGTCGCCACGTGGAGGACACGCGGCATCCACCGGCGCCGTCCAATTGGTCGTCCCGGGACTCTGTCTTCGTCACCCTTTCGCTAGCGGCTCCTCGCAACTCCTCCATTTGCTTCGACGCCATTTCCAGAACTTATTAGTCCCATCGCATTTCACCTCTTTACTGCAGTTCTCACCGTCCTCCTTGCGCCTCTCCGATCACGTAAAACTCTGCTTCCGCTTCTCAATTCCCTCATTTCTCTTCCACGCTTCTCATCTCTCAGAGTTTGTTTTCTGCTTTCGTAAGATTCTAGAGATTCGTTTTTCGGCTTTCGATTGACAGGGGTTTGGAGCTTCGCATCGTCCTATTTGCATATCTGAAAAGGTGAGACTTCTCTTTTAAGCTCTGGTTTCGTTTAGGAGATTTTTAAGGAGAGCTTGTTTCTAAGCGCTCTTAAATAGTCTCTGTTTTGGAGTCGTTGTTCATGGTTTGAAGAGTTCACGCTTTGGTAGTCTTTGCAGTTTGTGTGGTTTACGAGTCAAGAGAGTAATTGAGACTGCAGGAAGTATGCGTAACTCAAGGTCGTGGCTGTGGCGGGTGATATAAGCACTCTGTAGAGTTTAGTTCTAATTAGAGTCTCTTTCGGAGCCGTTGTCTAAGGGTTACAGAGTTGCACTGTAGTGGTCTGGTTTTATGAGGTGTTGGACTGTACTGGTAAACGGATTAAGAGGTTTTAGATATTTTTTGACTCGTGGCTACGGCGATTCAAGCTCTCAATAGAGATTTTGTCTCGGGACACATTTATTTTTTTAAGTGTCTTTGCGCTGATGACATGCTGAGGTTTAAACTGCAGTAGGTGATTGAAAAGATTGATTGCTCTGCGCAGGCATCTGAAAGATTAAAAACCGGAAACCATGAGTCAGGGAATTCCCGACCAGGGGCCACCCCCGACATACGATGCCACGCGCACCGATAATGAGCGGCACATTGATGATGAGCCTCTCTTCACGTCGCCACCGGAGGAGCGGAATCCCAGCCTGAGACGACCTACTCAGCAGGAGCAAACCACGAGCACGTTTGGTGCACCTCCGATGGGCGAGCCATCGGAGCCAAGCGCTCATCCAGACAACCAAACGGCTGCAACGCACACTCTAGGCACTGCTTCCCCTGATGGCACTGGGGTGCCCTTAAACCGAAGCCAGTCGTCGGTGCCATCAGCTGCAACCGCGTCTGCTGCAAGCGGCCCTGGTTTGCACAGACATGCCAGTGGTGCTTATGATACGTCAACTTCGCCCAAGGGATTCTTCAGTGGTGGAGCTCCTCAGAAAACCACCACGCCTGGCACCGTCCCGCAGCAGACCACTTCACAGCCCGGCGACACTCCTGTGGGAGTGCAGCCTGGAAGCCCTTACGTCCAGACCCAAGAAGTTCCGCCTACAGGAACCAGTAAGTAATTGCACGATTTACTGCAACAATTCTGTGTCGCTCGCGCCTGCAGATAATTGGATCGGAATTTTGGTTAATTTTTTCGAAGTGGAGCTGATTCACCCCCGCCCCACCCCTCTCCACCCCTCTCCACCCCATCTACGTTAGAATGTGACCTGCAGTGACATGTTTGCATGCTAGCTTGCAACTTGGATGATGACGTTGTGCATAGGGCTTCTGCAATTTATCCTATTGACGTATACGATTCTTTTGTTGCTTTCAGGTCCAACGAACCAGCTTGTGGGGAACTTCAACAAGTACATGGCGAAAGCAGAAGGGCTTGCAGGAAACATTTGGGCCCACAGTAAGTCACATGGGACAACCCTCACAAAATAGTCATATGCATTTTGAGTGATTTAATTTCTTCTGATGGGAATATACTGAAGATTGTTGTTTGCTACTGCTTGTGTGAAGTTTGAAGTCACTGACATTGCCAATTTGGGTGAATTGCAGTGAAGACGGGTCCCTCTGTGACAGATGCAGCGCGGGGTAGGGTGAGTCAAGGAATTAAATTGGTACAAGAAGGCGGATTTGAAGGACTGTATAAATCCACTTTTGGATTGGCCGAAGGGGAGCAGCTTCGCAAGACATACGCTTCTTACCTATCGACTTCTACCGGCCCCGTGGCTGGCACTCTTTACATCTCGAACTTGCAGTTCGCTTTCGGCAGTGATAGACCCCTCTCCTACGCACCCACTCCCGGTCAGCAAGCCTGGAGTTACTACAAGGTGAGAAAACCTGCTCATGCACTCGCTCATGCAAGTTCATATCTGCAATCCTATTCTGCTTTTTGAGATGACGATATCTTTGGCCTTGAAGGGTGTTATCATTTTTTATTTAGGAACGCTAAATGTGTATCAAATTGGTATGTGTAGCTGGTGTTGCCCCTGCGCAAAGTGAAGGAAGTGGTTCCATCATTCAACGAAAACAAGCCTCTGGAGAAATACATTCAAGTGGTGACACAAGACGGACATGATTTTTGGTTCATGGGTTTTGTCAACTACGACAAAGGTGTGAAGAACATGCAACTGGCTCTTGAGCACATTGGAGAAATTGATCCCAACGGTGGACTCAAGGCCCCGTGGGCAGGATTGGCAGTGCCCGGATTGTCGAAGAGGACTGCTGGTCAACCGTCCCCAACTGGCGCTCAGCAATCTCCAACATCGCAACAGGCAGGCCACATCCCAACCACCGGTGGTCCTTCTCCCAACTACCCGACCGCTCAAGCTCCCAATTCTACCTCAGCTAACCCTCAACCAACGGTTTGAGAAATCTGCGGTATTGTGCACTAGGCCGTGTTTCGAAGTAAGGTGGTTAATTGTTGATACAGGTGGTATTGTTTTATTTAATCATATTGTGAAGTAGTCGAGAGTTTGGCAAAACTATCCTGCTTTGTAGTACCCAAGAATGTACAGTAATTGTTTTTAGAGTATTCTACTTTTCTGCCAATTTTGTACCCGACATGGATTTTGAAGAGTTGCAGATTGTACTGTGATTCGAGCGTCGTTGTATTATGAAACCCTGATTTATGGCCTAGTATCATGGTCTGACATAATATATTTTTTCTTAAATAGCATTATATTTCTAAGACGGAAATGTGCCGTCTAGTAGAGCAGCGTCCTTCTTTGTTTATTTGCTCGAGTGCCAATGTTGCACTCATTGCACCGTGATGCCTCTTGCTCCGACAGAGTCTTGCTACTAATTGGAGCGGCCTGTGCCACTACGAGTGGGGCATTGTTCTTTTCAAAGCGTGGTATAACCGCATTGTAGATGTAGCTTGTTTCATGTAAGGGCCGTAGAAGAATCAAATTTTCTAGTAGCAATAATTGTTCATAATGCCGAACTCAAATTTTTGTCGCTTCTGTGTGCATGTAGCTTGTAAGTTATTGAGGCAATGTCCCTCCCTTCGGTCCAGGGTTGGCAAACGATGATGAAAAGGGAAGAACAGCTAGCGTTTGCCAAAATGACATTCTAAGGTGATACTGCCTGCAAGAACGCCGCGGACCAGAATGTCCGATGAATGACAGAGACCTCTTGCATGTTAGACAGAAGAGTGATTGTTCATCTTTGGAATTTTGTGCAAAATAGGGAGATCATGAAATAGTAGTTTGGTCTCCAATGAGTACTTTTGAATTTTTAAACTAGATGATTCACACTGTTTCAAAAAAGGATGATTTAACCTTTAAACAATGCTGAAGTGATGAATGGTAGATGAATATGAGAGAACCTTTTTGTGTAGGATAGAATTGCAATCATTCATCCTCGGGATTAGGGGTGGAAAGGAAGATCTTCTATAGTGCTTTGACTTCCAACGAGTGTTTTTAGATTTTTGTAAATCAATGATTCCTACGGTATCAAAATTTCTCAATTGCACGGTCACCGGCTTGTCGTTTAGGGGTTAAATAGGTCCGTCCTTACAGGATGAGGCTTGATGAACAAATCAGGGCTCATTCCATCTTTGAAAAGATTTACTGTGGACATTTGATGGTTTCAACTGCCTATCTGTCCACGTCACAAAGGTTAGGTATCACGCCCTACTGCCAACAACTTTTGAAACTATCTTTAAAGGCATTATTTGAGGAGAATTTCATGGCAAGATTTCCGATTGCAGCCACCTCCTTGTAAACACGACAGTTCAAATTATGGAGGTTCTCTGAGATTGAATAGCCACATCCGTTACCCAAGCGGGAATAGCGCTTAGTTACGAGGTCTGGAGTGACGACGGTATTAACCCTGAAACGCCGGCAGCGCCATTCCGTGGCGTTTGGATGATTTCTGAGGTTCAAGAGACAGGGTGAACAGTAGTTTCTTCATCCATTTTTTGTTTAATGACCGTTCATGTTGAGTTACAAAGAGTCTTCAATAGAGTTTGCAGTCTAACTAATGTTTGTTTTGATTTAATTTAGAAATAATTATGGAAAACGGATTGCAAAATTTGCCATTTTAGTGTATTTTGAGAAATTGAGTAAATCTGAAATTTCTTCTTGAAAATGACATTTTTTGAGTTTTAGCCCAACTAATGAAATGAAGGTCTTCTCTTCTAGTTTCTATTCCAATTGGAATTTTGAAAAAATCCCTCAAAATGAATATTTTATCACAATTTGAATTTTGGCTGCATTTTTAATGTATAGTGCATCCTAAAAATAGGTGTACACGGAAGTTGAGTTTACACCATGGTGTTTGTCACTGTAATTTACACACATGGTGAATTTTTCAGATTTTTTGACAAAATTTTCTATTTTCTATGATTTTTCTTTCACTTTTTCTTCAAAAAATCTCTTAAAAATCAATTTTACTCAAAAAATTCTGAAATTTCTGGGAAGTGCAGAAGACATATACTTTCATCTCTGAAAATTAAAACAAAAAAATTTCAGACATGATTGGTTCCAAAATGGTAACAAATTGAGTGATGAAGAAGGGAGCTTCCACCGAGTGGTCACAGGCCCGGCGTTTAGGGGTTAAAATTTGACGGCTAGTGAGAGTAGCACACACAGAGATGTGATTCTCAGAGGAGAAAGTGAATCCTCTTATAAGTGATTGCAGGAATATCCATACAAAATTTGCTTGAGACGAGATCCTGAATTAAACATTCGGTACCCTTTGAAACAACCCAATTTACAGAAGTTGCAATGGACTGAGGAGTAAATTCTTGACATCAAAAAAACTTTGAGATGATGGTGAGGTTCAACAAAATTTTGGATCAAGTATCATATACAATGTGAATCGAGACTTGCAAGACACATTCCCTTCCTTGTCATGTACAGACTGTGCTTGACAACAGTGATGCGGATAGTACAGTGCCACACACATTATCAACCAGTAGCAACAAAATTGTACAAAAAAACTGCCAGACTTCACTTTCATTGTAACAAAAGATGATTTCTTCTAAGGTATATGTAAACTTTCTCAGATGGTTATGTGCTTACCAGCTTTGCCATTGGGCCGTGGGAGACAAGTTGACAAGGCCCACACAACCACAAAAGGAGGACAAGTTTTACAATGTGGATTGCATGTGTACTTAGAAAGTACGGATGGAAAACAACCATCCACAACAAATGACTGAATGTCCAATGGTACTCACTGTGACATTTTGAGTACTCTGTCATGGTGGACTTGGAAAAAGCAAGCACATAGTCATGTTACTGTACAAGATACTAACAGAAATGATTGTGGGAAAATCAAGGAAAAATCATTCGGTTCCAAAAAGAATTTGAGTTCTTCCAATTAAAGAGTAAAATGAATTTCTATCGTTGTGCCAAAAGTTGACTGTTTACAAAATAAATTATTCGATGAATAATCCATTTTTGGCATGATGTGCCGTGTATACTACAAAATGCCCTAATTTCATGGAAGAAATCCAAACTCTCAAGTAGTTAAAACAATTCTTGAGGTGTGCAAAAACTATTTGAGAGCCACTGAAGAAAAAAAGCGCTGGAAGGAGCGAACGCCAAGCACCTTTGGGAGTCAACGTAAAGACATTTTCATTTCGTTTAGGTTGATTCAATGTCCATGTATATCCTCCAGCATGATACCTCAGAATGATTACAACTACTATGAGATTCACGTACACACTGAACGTGATTGATATCAAATTATTGAGGATTCAGCCGTATAAAATTCTTATTCAGAACAATACTCATAAAAACTCAACAGGCCATTATCACTAGGCCAGTGGAATGTAAGCTCCCTCTGAAACACTAGCAACTCTTAGCTTCCAGTACTGTGTTCTGCATAATCACTAGAAGAACACTTGTCCAACCATGGTCTCCTCATTGTATGTCGAATCTAAGTTATTGCAGTCAATTTTCAGTAAGTGTACTCCGATTTGAATGGCCTGAAATTTTCACACCGAGATCGTAGTGACTGCATTTCTGCATGTATTACTAAAACAGAACTGATTTTTCTCTATTACACTGTGTTCCATGACAGCTAAAATCAATTATGACGCATTGGCAGAATTGAAACTTCACTAGAAGATTGTCAAAAAACCTGCAAGAAGCTGAAGTACCCCCACAGATCATCGAACTTGAATCTTCAGTTATCACGGCTCCATCTTCAGTAGTAAAGAGTCTGAACTGCTATATACCTGATATTGTGATCAATGTTGAAACGTATCAAACTAGGCTCACCAAAGTATGCAAGACAGCGAAGGAAACAAATAACAGAAAGGCATGCTTAACCCTTAAAATTTCCAGCAACCTTCAAGGTGTTTTGAATCCCAATTTTGTAAGTTATAAAGAGTTGAAGCTCAAGGGGAAAATCATTTTTAGACAAAATTAACTATAGTATCTTGTAGAAAGTCAAGTCCTTGTTATCTCTACAAAGTTTAGTTTCAATCTGATTCATAAATTGCAAGATTATAACATAAAAGAGAAGGTTACTTCAAGGAAATCCATGTTTGGGTGCAACTAGAATTGTGCTATGGGCTCTTTTGGACACATAACATTTTAGAAAGTTGGCATCCTATGCTCATTCTCAAGGCAACTAAGTTCTACATGCATGGTAACAAATCTTGTATTTTTAGGACCAAAAACAAGTGAGAAAATGGTCTTGCAATAGAGATCATTTCATTGTTAAATTTCGAAAAAAATATGAGAAAAATAAAAGATTTGACAAAAATTTGAAGCCAAAATTCAAGGTCAAACAATGGTAGAGTGAAAGAATATAAGAAAAGATGCACAATAGGGATTTTTTTTTTAAAAACGGCTCAAATCCAAGTGAAAGATGTGTACTCTAGCAGTTGTCACTAGATCCAGCCCATGAAGAGCTAAGAGAACACATACCTCAACCTCATTGACCAAAATTCCCTATTCAATGACTTTTTTTACTCTTTACCTCAAGACCACCCATGCTTTGGAAATTTTTTATAAATTCAATAATGAAACTTCTTCTTTATCTAAATACACTTCTTCATAGTTAACTTTATTCTCTTGAGAATGAGCCTAAGAATAAGTGACTTTTCACATTCCTAAGTCTAAAAATGGCTGTTCTAAAAACAAATATTATGGTTGATGTAAATTTTAAGGGTTAATTCTAAAAACAGAAGATGGAGTTTAATAACGATTCAAATTTGTTCTTATACAGTAAAAAGGTTACAACTACCATGAAATTCCATGAAATTCCACAACACCTCTCCAGGTTTCGTTTACTCCTTGTAAAGGACACAAGTACTCACCTCTAGCGTAAAATCAGAAATCAACTCCGTTTATTCTTCAACGATGGCTTATTTCTGTGACACGCTGTCATTTCCATGCTTTCGATTTAGAGCAGGCTTCTATACAAACAGAGAATCCTCGTCAGTCAGAGTTTAGAGTTCTCCATATTTCACCGTCATGTCTTGGCCACTCCACTTTGACAGCATTAATAACTGAATTTGGTGGGACACTTTCGGGGACGGGATGTTCCTCATGAAGTATTTCTGTAATATCAGATAACGCAGTCCTCAGCCTATCCAAAATGCTTGAAGGTCCTCCGGCAGTAGCATAACCCAACGACCTATTCTCCAGAAACCCCTTTTCAAAGGCAGGCTTTGTAGTCTTTGAGCTCGTTTGACGCTCGCTGTTGTGGGTTGCTGCATATGCACAAGGTATTCAAGTTAAGTGATGTACTCAACTAGTATTGATGAGATGCTACTAACTGTGAAGATTGAATTAGGCAACCATTGATCAAGGGTTGGGTGAAACCAAAACATAATCTATGTGCCAGAGATCTATGGTTACAATTTGAAACTAGCACCAATTTTACGTGAAATCATAAGACAAATATCATTAGGTAAGAGCGTCAATGCAACTTACCTCCTCCAGCAGATCCTTGTACTTCGGCAGAATAATGAGATGCTCCTCCTTGTTTAGCCTGCTTAGACTTAGATACACTACGAGTAGGTTCTAATAAAGCTTTCAAAGACACAAGAGCTTCAGTTATTGGTTCGATGTGTGGCACAAGAAATTGTCGCACACTATCGGCACCATCATGACCTGAAGTCAAGAACACATGCGTGCCAATCACCCCATTCACAATTGACGATTCCATCTTTTCTTCTGACGCCCCATGACCTTCGTCCATATTGATCCCTCGAAAATCAGAGTGATTAGATGAACATTTCTCAGTAACTTCGCTCTTTTTATCAGGCTCAAGCTTTCTCTCTGCTTGAGTTCGCATTCCCCAACTTAACAAAGGTCTCAGCAAAGGCGTGAATAAATATGTGCCACAGAGCTTGATATCACGAGAAGCCAATTTGCAGGCCATTATAATTGCTGTATGATGCATGTTCACAACCAGTCGTGCAGCTGAAGTTCCTTCCTTAACCCCACCCTCTTGTCCCGGTAGAGGACCCAGAAACAAGGGTGGCAGTTGTGGGCATACTGCTTCATAGTACGCTTGTGTCGTGGTAATATACTTTGGCACTTTAGCCAGGTGTGAAGCAATATGATCATACGCCTTCACATTTCCCTGGAATAACAAAGTTTGCATTATGCTCACGAAGTGGACCGTGATGTGCTCAATGAGCTTCTTTAACGTCATCAGGCTTATCTACAGGGTGAGAACAAAAGATGCATACCAGCAGTACATATAGATCTCATATACTGCACAAAGAAAGCATTGCAACATGAACTGTAGATTCCATTCACTCACCTCTTGTATTCCCCCCACAAGCCTCTCCATAGAAGCCGCTACCCCGCCTTCCCGCAGCAATAATCTCGATAACATCCGCCCTGCTTTTTCTTTCAACCACGTCGGAGGCGCAGGTTTGCTCTGCCCAAGCAATGTCAAGAGCGCTTCAACCATATGGGCAACAGGAAGAGCTCTGACCATTTCGTTCATTCTTTCTGTAGCGACCTTCTTCCATTCGTCTTTGCCTGAGACAAAAAAAAATAATAAGATCAAGCAACTCAACACAAAGCTTCTTGAGCAAACAACCACATGGCAAGGTCAATAATGCAAAGCTAAGGATCATTTGACTTGCAGCTGCAAACCCCCGAGGTCCAATTGTCAGACTATCGATGAAAAGCATCAAAGGCAGCACTTCAGCAGAGACCCCCAAATATCTGCTCATAAGATTCGAAACAGGAGCCATCTCTACCTGAAACTGAGAGTTGGATAAAAGCTGCGCAGAGATCAGGAAGATGGTGAAATATAACGAGCTCATTCAGAGCTGCTGCTGGTAATTGGGTCGCCTGAGTGAGTGATTCTCCTCCTTCCCCCACAGGATTGTTAGCCTTGTTCCCATCCATTTCAGGATTCTGAGGATTGTCTAAAACAAGCCCTGCTAAAAGCTCTGCTGACTGAAGGAGAGACGTTGGTGCGCCATTGGAAAGCTTTGCCGAGGGTTGTGAAAACTCTCCAGAGGATCCAGAGCCTTCACCTGAAACATGCTCCTTCAACGCAGCTGCAGCAGAGGCTGCTGATTTTTCCCCAAACCGTTTGTCCAAAGGGATGCCCACACCAGGGCTCAAATGAGGATAGATGCCCCACCTCACCACTAGCTCTAAGATCGCCTTCACGACAGTCGAGTCCGAGGAGCTGAGAATCACGCTCTTACCACTGCCAATGGTTGTGTAAACACTCTCCAGTAGTCGAAAGGCACATTCCAGCACTCGTTCCGCGGCTCCACTACCTTGACTTGCATCTGAAAGCAGAATCAGAGAAACATCAGAGGCAATGATTCCCTAAACCCTAATTCATTTTTTTGAGAAACCAAAACCTCAAAATCCTTTTCATTGTTTCCCAAGTAATGAATGCAACACTGGCAGAAGGAATGCGACAAGTGTGATTAAAAACCAAAAACACTTGGTAGTGAATGGTACACCCTCAAGAATTGCGTAAGACAAGTCTAAGACCCGCTGCAAAATTCCCGGTCAGTTGTAGGAGAAACCTACTCATCGTACCTGGACTATTTACGGAAGACAGAAGTTCACGGGCTTGAAGCAGTGCATCCCGCACTCCAGGCTCGTATTCAGTTGCCATCCTCGCTCGCACAGCGGGTTTGCGAACGATGACACAATTTGCGATGCTTAAGGTTTCACCGATCGTGCAGATGCCATCACCCTCAGTCTGACTTACCCTCTGTCAGAATTGTGCGCAACCGTGAGCATCTTAACCCTAACGTCAACGAGTGTCTATCACAATTCACAAAAGAGACCTGCGCTGCGATTTGGCAACAGCCATGCAGCTTGGTAAAATCCTGATAGAATGATGCACGCGAGTCCAAGTCCTGAAATCCCGGTCCACTTACAGAAACGTTTACTGCAGATGAGGCGAATTCCGAATTGCCTGCAACTCGAAGAGAGTCCCAACTCTTAACACTATGCTTTCTTGGCGGACTATGTTAAAATCTGATATTTTAGGGTTTTCATACACTTCCATGAGCAAATTGTAATAAAAATTTATCACTACGTTACTCTTAATGATCATGCACTTAACTTTAAGCAAGACGGACTGATGTAGTGTCCTGGCCAGCCGATCGGACTTAGTTAATGAAGTATTCCATCGTACACTGGCACAGCACAGCAAAGACAGAAAAGTGCGTTAACTTTCTGACGACCAGTACGTACTAGTTGTGGACGGATTCCGTGGATGACAACTGCATACACCACATGGCAGCTGCTGGAGAAGCTACTTAGTGTACTGAATGTTATGCCGTCTCCTCGTATGTTCAGGTTTCACATGATTTCTTGCAGAAAGATGGGTCTTCCAAATGGCTCGAAGATATTAGAGTTGTCCAAGTGCAATGACTCTCTTCTTCCGCTGTAAGAGGTCAATACTCAAACGCCGTTCTCAAAAGCTTTACGCACGGGTAGAATTTGAGTTCGGGACTCAGAATCGCATGGGCTCAGCATAGAAAGTCTTGCACAAGAAGGTGAGATCCTGACAACTCTCTATGGAGTGTTGCCCAAGATTCTACTAGTGTTGGGTCAAATTCACTCTCCCGTGCTCGCAGCAAACTGAAAGATTATTAGTTAGAAAATTGCGGTGTCTGTGCGAGTCTGCTGTGGTGTTGGCGAGTAGCCTCAACTGTCTTTCTGCTTCGATCAATCTCGGCTGAAGTTGCTGTTTGGGATTTGGTACATTTTCTTCTTCTCTCGCGACTTCTTGATTCTGTAATGGTGTGTCAGGGACTTTCATTGTGGCTTCTGCTTATCGCACATTGCAGTTTTGACGGTGTTGGCAGTCAAAATTAGTTTTCATCTGACCATACTTATGTTTCAATTTGTTTTCATTGTTCGAAGAACAGTCGACTATTCCACATGCAAGTGTTGTGTAGTGCGGTATTGCGAATTGTACACGCTGTGCTCCGTGGGGTTAGTTTTGTAAAGCGGGTTTTCATTTTTGTCTTTTCTTTTTCAACTTCATGTTTTCTTGGGCATGTGGAACAGCACCCTGAACCCCCTCACGGAGCACAGCGAGTGCGATTTGTGATAAGCCGGTCCGCTTCTCCTTGTACGGAAAGTGTCTACTAGAGTTGGTCACATTGACCTTCAGTTTTTACAAATACACTAGGTCCTCTCTTTCACATGTCACCCTGCTCCTCTTCGTAATTATGCCTGTTCCCTGTTGCATCATGTCTTAGTTGATAATTCATCCCTTGCTTATAGATGTGGTGGTTGCCAATTCATAAACCGGTTTATGTTGCGTACAGTGTCACCAGAAGAATTTGCTCTCCGAGGGTTTGCTCAAGTAATCCAGTCATTTTGATTCCATCTCCTGTCTCTGTATTCAACCTTTGTTCAAAACAACCTGCAATCCTCATTTCTAAACACAGCTGGGATGGCGCCAAAGCAAACGGAAGAATTGTTCGTGAAGCAAGCTGAAGTTTACAAGAGGGGTCGGCCGCAGTGTCCAGAGGAGTTGTACGCATTCTTGGCCTCATTAACCCCATCCCATGAACTGGCCTGGGATGTGGGCACGGGCAACGGCCAAGCAGCAGCTGGGGTATGTGCTTTCTTGTACTGAATGTGCAGCTGCTAAATCCCCCCTATATGTCCATATCCGTCATATTCCTCTTTATATTTCACATCCATATTTTTACCAATGTTTCTTGTGCATTTTCTACTTGAACCAGATTTCCAAGCATTTCCAGAAGGTAATAGCCACTGATGTGGCTGAGGAGCAACTCAAGCATGCAGAGCAGAGGCCCAACATCACATATGCCGTGACTCCAGCCAACCTTTCGAAGGAAGAGCTCACCCGCATCGTCGGCCCCGAAGGCTCTGTGGACTTGGTGCTGATTGTGGAGGCCTTGCACTGGTTCGACTTCGACAAATTCTACAAGAACGTGAAGCATGTGCTTCGGAAGCCGGGTGGGGTGATTGCTGCAACGGTGTACCCAGCCAGACCCAAAGTATTAGCCGCAGTCGACAAAGTTTTGGACGAGTTTTATGCAACTGTTGAGCAGTACTGGTATCCACATGTGCTTGAGTATGTGGATGCGGGCTACAAGACAATCCCCTTCCCTTTTGCGCCCGTTGTGGAAAATGGTTGCCCTCAGTTTGAAGTGACTGCGGATGCGAATCTTGACGAATATCTGGCTTATTTGGAGTCATGGTCGGGAGTGCAAACTGCTATTGATCATGGAGAGGAGCCTCTCAGTACACATCAGAGGAAGCTCTTTGCTGACGCCTGGGGGCCTCCAGAGACTGTCCGTTGCATGAAATGGCCCTTGGATGTTCTTCTAGGGACAGTGTGAGAGAAATACTGGGTGGTTGAACTTTCTATTGTCATTCGGTGACAATTCCTTTGTTTCTGGTGGTTTCAATTGTCTCTTGGACTATTTGAGATGCTTTGGGTTGGATGTCTCGTTTGTTAATCAGATACACAGAATTTCATAAATTAATGAGAAAAGTGTCTTTGCTAAATTTATGACATTACTTACATTGTGGAATGGATATAAATGTCTTATCAGTTCTCTTTTTTAGTCACCATTGATGTGCTCCTTGAGACAGTAACAGAGAATGCTGAGGTGACTGAGATTTCTGGTGGCATGTGGGGACTTTCGTTGTCTTTGATGAGTACAGTTGTTTTTTGGACTATATGGCATGCTTTTGAGTTGGATGTCATGTTTGTACATCAGATATGCACAATTTCATCAATTTTGTAAGAGAAATGTCTTTTTAAATTCAATGAAATCACTTACTTCTGCAACCATCATTGTAAGTTAGATTTTGCTAAGACCTTGGAAGCATCTGCATATAAGATTTCGAATTGGACCGTGAATAGGAATTAGTCCGGGAGCGTGGACCAGCTGCCCTTCCTTTGAATTGTTTTCCTGCTACTGGAAGTAAGCTTTGTGTTCATCCAAGCTGCAGTTCCGGGCACTCTGAAAGCGGTCGACGCTCTGTCTGCCCATGTGAGACTTGAAACCATTTCTGAGATTGCAAAGCTTAATGAGTACTGTATGAAGAAACTCCGATCCGGCTTCTACTGTGTCAACGATGATTGCCCTCCTGCTGGTGACATTTCTTCTTTTGATCTACATTTGATGTCGTCAATTCCGTGTCTAAGTTACTGCTTGGAAGCTTTTATATAGAAATTTCAGGAAGCTATGTGCCCAAAACTATTTCAGGAGGTGAGGGTCCTCCTGATAAATCTGAAAAAGAACAACAATTCTGGCACCAGATTAGCATGTGAATCCGACATCGTGAAGCCCGTGTAAGGGAGGTGGCTCAGAAAGTGACCGTTTAAGGGTTGTTGCACGTTTTTTATGGGTTTGAGATGCCCGAAAACATTTTCATTTATTTTACAGTTGAAGAAAAATTGATGAGGAATCTAACCCAGGTGGTTTCATATTTTTTGGAGCATTTACGAATTACTTATAAATTTTCAAGGAATTCTATAGTAGGTACTTATACCTGACTTTTAGTCCTTACAAAAACCACACATGTGATCTGAAAAAAGATATGGCTTGATTAAAAATAATCGTTGTTGCATCAAAAAAATAATACATGAGGTTCCTAAATGTAATCTTACTAAACTTAAATGAATCTTACATTATTTTGACATTTCGAAGAAAGCAATTGGGCAATTCATTTTTATTCAGAAAAATTAAGTAGACTCACCCTGTCATTGAAATGGACCCTCCTTGACTCTTATTCCATCCATTGGCAGAGTATGAAACAATACATGACAAGTCTTATTTCATTAGAAGAAATTTGAGGCCTGCAAGAGACTGCAAGTTCCCACAGTCTGGGAACACAGTAAACTGCAAAATCATAGGAATCCAATGTAGCCAAGGCAATGCCATGTTTTTGTTTTTGTTTTTGAAAAAAAAAATTGGGGACTTTTTTTTGCATTTCAGGACCCAAAAAAAACTTTTTTTTTCCCCAAAAATACCGGCCTGACAATTCCAAAACAACCCTTTAGAAGCTTTAGATTTCTTCTAATGATGCTCTCAGATTGTTGGTAGTCCGTTTTAGAACCATTGACTACTCATTGTACAGCTTCCTACAAGGCAGTTTGAAGAAGAGTGGCGCTTCTAGAGCCACCTCCTATAGTCACTTCACCCGTCTTCCACTTCATTCACAAAGTATAGCATTTGAAACTAAGTTACTGTCGCTAAGACACAACTGCCAATTTCTCATCCCACGGATATAAAGCTACTTTGAACACATTTCTCCATAGACACAAGCGAGTCCTTCTAGGGCTTAGGAAGAATTAGTAGAAAACGGTTTCATAGAAACATGTCACAATTATTATAGTTAATCATAAAGGAAACCCTGGTTTGAAATAGGGGTGTCAGAGGGAAGTGTAACTAAGAATGGTAGAAAAGAAACATCGCACCAAACTCCTTTGGACCTTAGTTTTGGTTTTCCAAGGAGTTTTGTCTTGTGTTTTTTCTAAACTCTAGCTCTTGGTCTTCCATTGCACCCACTTTACAATTAACTCTATTGTAAGGTGAAAATATCCAAAACCACTAAAGTAAGTAATTCAACATAGTTGGAGGTATGTTCTCCTTGAAAAAAGCATTAATTTTGTGAGGTGTAAACAACTAAAAATCATGATTTTTAATTATAAAAAATTTAAAAATTAGATAAGATATGTAATTACTATTTTTATGGAAGCTTGGTTATAGAACCAAAATTCAGAGAATCAACAATCGACCAATTGCAATCAAGTGAGGAAACTGTTTTATGGTACTTTGGGGGACACTTTCAATGAAAGCATAAGAGGATTTTTGGGCCCCCAGAAGACCGTTTCAGGGGTGTTCTCCGAAATTGTTCCCACTGCTGCAGACCAGCCCCCTGCTGGTCTGAATTTTTGAATTTTGAAAAAAAAAAATTTCAAAAAAATTTTCAAAAAATTTCAGAATGTATTAAAGAGGAAAAAAATGATTTTAAAAAATATTTAAAATATATATATATATTAGAAATATTTAATATTTAATTAAAATTAATAAAAAATTATTATTTTTTGACGTGGCAGTTGCTCGACCACATCAGCATCGCGTTCCTAGCGTTCCCAATGCGTTCCCAGCGTTTGGGAACTCGCAGTCTTGTACAGTAGCTAAAAATCCTCTTATGTCTATTTGTCAAGAATGGATGCAAGGATGGATTTGGGTGTTTTCTCCTTTTGAAAAAATCAATGTTGTTAGTCATCTAATTCCAACATCTATTAGACCTTACCATTTGAGTTAGTCATCCACCCATTACTGCAATCTTACCACCCCTTTAGCATCATGACAATGCAATTGGAGAGGGGACACATCAACATGTGGTTTAGGCATGGGCCTATTCATGCTTTACCAATTTAGTCCCAAACTTCATCAATTTACTTACAACAAATTTTGCAAAATTATAGAATATACATTTCTTGTCAAAATGTCTTCATTCTCTTTGCAAATGGCTTCTCTCTGACTTTTCAATCTATAAAGAATATGTAAATTGACAAATAGCTTTTCTAAGGTACTTAGATTGCAAATATTCTTGGTAGTAGGCATGTTTACTTTAGCTAGGTACTCAAGTAGGTGTAGTTACCTTTACAAAATAGCCAAATGAAGTTGCCTTCATTAACTTTTTGACATTCTACACTATATAAATGTACTATATTGCAAGTGAAAAAATAAGAAGGGAAAAATAATGCAAGTGTTGCATAAATTGGTGCACCACTTCATGGTTGGGTTCCAGAAGTGCTAGTATGTGAGTATGAAAATATGAGCATGTGAGGCTTGAGCATATATATAGATAGATATCCTATAACCATTGAAGATATTTACTACATAAACACCTATAATTTAAGTACTTTTAATATAGTTGTATTATAATTATAGAAAGATTTTATAATATAGACACTTACACTATAGGTGTATAGTCTTCTAGGCTTATAGGCTAACATTTTTAGCCTCACATAATAGCAACCCTTGACAAGGTTCAAAAAGTTGTATGTGACTCCATGTGGGCAAGCAACATATATTATAAGGTAACTTTTTTAGGTGAGGCAACTTAATTGTTTAATCTTAAGGGATGGACTAAAGCTCATGGAAATCATTCATTTTGATCCCATCAAAATCATTGTTTTACAAAAATCCAAAATGACTCATTAGAAATCAAATTTTTTGTAGAAGATCTCCCCTTTCTATACAAAATTTTGAAGAATGAATAGTTGCACTTTTGTCCATATAGAAAGCCCAATGGAAAGATACTCTATTATCCATCAATTGTACTTTTATCAATTGAAATTTTGCCAAACCTATGAGAATTTGACCATTGAAGCTTCATCCTTCCAAAAACTAGCTTCTATAGTGAGGCCAACAAAGCATTAAATGAGATTTGGCTCCATAAAGGGCCATTTCTAATCAATTCCCTCCTGCTCTTCCCACAACAAAGAGGGAACGGCTAATTGTTGTTAGCCATTATTAATACAAAAAATTAATAAATAAATAAAAATTAGGCCACTAAAATTGGAAAAAAATTCAAAACAAAAAATAAAAAATCTGATGTGATCATCATCCAATTACGTTAGCTTTCGGTGACTCTGCAATTCTACAATTCTCCATTGCGTGGGAACTTGCAATCTCTTATTCAACCAAATCTCATCTAACAGAAGACGCTTGTCTTGAAAAAAATGTTGTCTATTTAATTTTCCGTTAGAGAGTAAATGCCCATATCAATTTTTATGGATTAATACAACCCATTTCACTATTTTGTGTTGTATTGCCAATTCATACCTTGAAATATCCACTAGGGGCCAAAGTTTGCCAACTCATAAATAACAACACCACTAAATAGTAACTTCTCATTAACTTAGTAATTAAAGCCTATCTTAAGATAAATGCACCTAAAATGGTACAAAAATGCTGAGTGGCATAGTTTTTATGCTGTAGAAAATGAACAAAAAATTTTGCACATTGGTGAAGGACTAAAAATCAAAGTGCAAGAAGTTCCATAATTTTTGGACACATGGTGAATTAATTACAAATTTTCAAAGGTGCAAGGTGTAGGATGCTAAAAGTATCATTTATAATAAGTGATGCAAGAATGCATTTGATGGGCATGAAGAAACAACACTAGTAAGGTAGAAACACCCATTTGCACACATGTTCATCTATTATATTAAGTACATATGGTCACAACCCTTGTGACAAAAATGGTCACGTTTTCATCCAAAATGTATTTCATCCAATCCATTTTCTCTTAAATTCAATCAAGGTTACATTGCAACAAGTCTATGATAGTATTCCTATAACTACCATAGATTACTCCTAATTGTATCCCTAGACTTTGGTTAATGCGTCCTTCACATGCTTAATTTTGATTTGTTGATGCACTTGAAGGATACACACTTAATTCTTATTTGCTAACTAGTGATTTTTGCAGAGTTTAGATTTGAGTGTACATGTGTGATAGTTTTAGCAGTTTAGGCAATTGGCACTTTGAAAAATCATAAAAATTACATATGTACAACATCCTAAAAATCTATTTTTTTTCAACATTCACAATTTTTACTTGCTAAGACTACAAAAATATTATTTTTTCAAAAAGGTGCCTCCAACTATATTGAATTGCTTATATAGGCGGTTTGGGGTACTTCCACCATAGTATCAAAACATGTCATAGAAAAGAAGTTAGAACAATACAAAGTGTACTCAAAATGAACCACTTGTAAAGTTGCCACCTCCACAATACTATAAATGGAATTGCACCCTATTCAAAATGGACTACTTATAAAGTTGCCACCTCAACAATATTATAAATGGAGTTGCACGCTATTCAAAATGGACCACTTGTAAAGTTACCAGCTCCACAATACCATAAATGGCCCACAACTCCACCTTGCACTTGTCCGTGTAATGTACACTATTTGGGATATCTTTCCTCTTCATTTTCTCTACTAAAATAAGGGGTTGATTCTCCATTTATATTACCGGTAGTTGTACTTCCTCATATTCTATTTCTCCATTCACGAAGATTCACGAATGTGTGAAGAATGTGGAGTGCGTTTCGATGCCATGGTGCTGGCCGATTGGCCTGCGCTTGATGGCCTCCTCCGGGAATGCCAAGTCGACTGAAGGATCTTTGTTCTCCGTGGCACTGACTGCAGTCAAGAGGGACAGGTGTCGCCCGGGGAGACCCAAACTGGCCACCCGTCCTCAAAAATCTGCCTGAAACGGGATCAATATACTTAGGAGAGGGCTCATAAACCGCTCAGGCTTTTGCACCTGTCCACTAGGAGGTTCTGAAATGGATAAGTTAAGAGGTCCTATAATGGACCATCTAAGGGCTGAAACAGAATTTTAGGGAGGTAAAACCTCTAGAAATATTTTTCAGTAAATTTTCTTTGAAAAACAAGTAGAATTGACATGTAATCCAAGTCGTTTCATATTTTTCTGAGCTTTTTCGAATTAGTTATCAAATTTTGAAGTTGAAAGGGCATAAGGCTCTAAAATGGTGCCCTAGCTACAATGTACATTGTCAGTACACTGCTGAAGGCTATGAAAAAGCAACATGTACAACTACTGTACATTTAAGATAGGGCACCATTTTAGAACCCGCTCCATTGAAGAGCCTTCTACCTTAGTTGATTGTGAAAAAATGAATTGTGGATTAGAGTATCCGACCCATTTCCAACCACTTAAGCAATTGCACATATTTCAAGTGCAAATTTTTTGGATGCAAATTTTTTCCCATATAGAAAAATAGAATTTGGAAGGATGCCATATTTTTCAGAATTTTGTTACACAAATAGTAATTACTATCAATTTTTTAGTAGAAGATTCTTTGCGACCTATAATGTGATGTAGGCTGATTGAGAAACCAACCAAAGACTACTTGCATTTATAAGAGCCTTGCAACCAATCATAATGTGCCACAATTGCTTTGGGAACTACACCCTACCTTCAAGGAAAGAAAACAGTCTATTGATTGGAAATGGGGTCTGATCAGAAATGAGTTGCCATCTTCTACATTGAAGCATGTTAAGATTTGTCTTTTACTATTTGAATGGATGGTTTCAGAGTCTCAATGGGTTCATTCTTAACTAAGTGGATAGGTTTGGCTATTGATTATATTCAAAACAAGAATTGGTTGTTGAATCACCTTCTTTCAAGTGTTAACACATCTGAAATAATGATTTATTCAAGCCTTCATTTCAGTTTTAGAAAGGGAAGCTTTTAGAAAAAAATTCTATTACTTTTTACATATTGCAGTGTCAGTTTTTGAACCAAGCCGATTTTTTTTCAAATTGCACATGTACAGGTTTGCAAGGCTTATTGATCACAAATAGGGCCCTATGCCAGACTATGTTTGAAAATTCATAACTAATTCAATAATGCTTCAAAAAAATATGAAACAACTTGTGTTAGATTCCTTGTTTATTTATCTTTCACTTGGAAAAATGAGTGAAAAATATTACCATCCAAAAAAATACATGAAAAAGGCAAACCAACCCTTAGATGAGCGGTTCATGAGCCTCCTCCCTTATTATGACACTAAAGAGGGGCTTTAAAGGGGACCCATACTAATTAATTGACATCTCATACTATATAAATATCTACCTTTGTTGTACATCATGTTTAAACGTCTATAGTTTTCCAAAATAAGTCCCTTCAATTTTTTGGTCCCCTTGAACCCTATTTAGTGTACAAAGTAATGCAAACCAAGTCACTAGATCATTTCAATGGTGTACAACATAGTTAATCAAATATCAAAATATTTACTCAAACACTAAAGTTGAGGCTCCAATAACCAATCATTTAAGCAATTTCACAAGAGATTGTATGTAGTATGAAGTGGTGCAAATTTTTCCCAAACAAAAAGATAGGATGTGTAGAGATTGTAAAATTTCAAGAATTTTATCTCCAAAATTGAACTTACTATGAATTTTGGGAGTGCATTTCACCCAAAGCATATCTAGTGTCTAGAATCTTTCAATTACAATCATTTGGGAATTTTTCTTCTACCAACTACTTTCTATTTCCTACACTCACTAATTTGGGATATGTGTTATAACCTTATCAGTCTCAAGTTTGAAAAGGACCAAAAAAACACAATTCAAACTCTAATTGGAAATTTATTTTGGCCTTGACTAGAAATACTCCACCGCTTTACAAGTTGGATGTTGGATGTAGCTAATTATTGATGCCTCAACCTTACTACAAATGCAAATTAAGTGATAGATTAGAACAAAGGTGTCAAATATATTTAATCAAAAATCAAACATATTTAAGCAAATATTAATGTAAGATAGTGTAGCCTTGTGTTGTTGGCTTAGTTTTTATCATAATTTATAATGTATTATAATTTAAGATCAAACAATATCTCAAAAATCCAAAACTTTCATACTACAATTTATATCCAAACACTAGGAAAGAAAGTGAGTACATCACTTCTTGAAAGGAACCTTCTAAACAATACCATGAACACAATTGAAGGATGCACACTTCTAAAGATCTCACCTAAGGGTCATTGCAAGAAACACCAATCCTATTTCCCATCACATCGTGAGTCACATTTTTGTTTTCTACTATAACTTTTGAACCTCAAGTCCAATGAACATGAAATTTTTACTGAAGATGTCTAACTTTATGGTTATTAGAGCCCTTATTTTTCAGAAATTTAAAAGAATAATTCTATATTTAAAAATCATTTTTGTTGAGTTGTCACAAGGTGTAGTTTATGGTTTTTACTATGTTATGAGTGTCCAAATTTAATGATTTAGAGACAAAACTTTCATGGTCTATTTGCATAGGTGTAAAATCTATAAAATCTAAATGAAATCTAAAAATATATTAATTTATGTCCTCCACATGAGTACAAATTTTTCCCATTGCATACAATTTTTGAACATTAATGATGGCTCTAAGATCGTTCTTTTGGTCAAATCTCATCAACATCAATTCTCCTCAAATGGCCAATTTTTAGTTTAAAAAATATATATTTTCCTTTTTTTTGCAAGTTAAAATGTGGAAGTACCAATTTTCATGAGATTTTGCACTTTTCTAGTTTTTCTGCTTAGAGATTTTTCCTATGCTTTTCCTTTTTAGGGTACCTTCTTCTTAAAGGTATATACATGAAACATATTTTTCACTTTAAAAAAAATAAATTCTAATTTAAAGTATTCCCCTCAAAAAAGAGTATTATTGAAAACGCTATGCTTTTTGCACAATGTTTCTTGCAACAACCCCTAAACAACTAAAATAAAACAAAGCAACCTACTTTGATGTACAAATATATTTAATATTAATCCTTAGTACTCTATTTTGGACTAACAAAATGTTCCAAATCAATCATGTTTTGTCCAAAAATCTCTTCATTCATCCATAGTAAATCTTATATGCTTAATCTTTTAACATTTTCTTTCTTTAAAGGATTTTTTTGCACACTTTTGCTTATTATTTTTAATGAATATATTATTTCTATTATTTTTATCAATTGGCCACAAAGAAAGGACATCTCTTAAAGAATCAAGAGTTGGTTTAGATGAGTGAGAAGATATTTGGACAAAGCATGGGCTTGAAGCATTGACTTTGTTCTTCATCTTCATTATAGATGCTAGAATATTTGGAAATTCAAAGATGATCTTTTATATGAAAAAATGGATGAAATCAATGTCAATAATAAATTTGTATAAAGGTACATTAGCAAAATTGTACAAGACTTCATAAAAAGATTTAGGGATTAAAAGGGAGATTTGAAATCACATGTGGATTCTTGAGTTAACATTCATGACTTACTAGAATATAGAAGTGGCAAAACAAAATTCTATTCTATTTTTGAAATTGGTTTGAACAAAGGGTCCATTCATCTAGGGGTTCACTCCATGTTTTTTAGAGTGAGGTAAGTGACATTGAGATTGAAATGATATATAACTTTGTTTCATGCAATATTTTTTCAATTCCCCTCTCCCAATTCTTCCTCCATAAAGCAACAAAAGAAGAAGGCATATCTCTTTACAATCTGTGCACAAATTTCACAGAAATACAAGATACTTCAAGTAATGATCTTCCAAAAATTACTTTAAAACTAGCATTTCTAGTACTAAGATCTACGAAGAAAAAAATGCATTATATTCAACTAAAGGATTTTGCATTCAACTTATATGAATATATGCAAAAAAATAATTCATCTACTATCTATATAGATTGTAAGATATTAGATGTTCCAAGAGAATTTTTTTTAAATGCACCTTGCTTTACTAGGTTCTTAGACTTGTATTACGTTAACTTAGAGTTTTTACACTACAAAATTTTTGAGGTTTAAATCATCATAGTCATTAATTGAGTTGAAAATCAAGGAAATTACTTAAAAAAAAGTTCAAAATTTTTATCCTTGAACAAATTGTTAACTAGAAGTAGGAGCACAATGGAAGGGAGAAACAAATCATAATTTGAATTAAAAACAAATTAAAAACACTAAAATTTCAAGAAAATGCCCCATTATCTCACGTGATTATTTTCCAAAACAAAACTATTCATAACTTTCACATCAATGATACAAATGGACGGAACCGAACTACATTAGAAGGGACTTGATGGTAAGAGAACCCTATTTTGGGACTGTTCCCTTGCATATTCCCTATCTTGTCTAGAAACTACAAATCAACCCTATTGGCTGAAATTTTCAAATTTTCTTTCCCAAAAATTCTAGAAAGTATTAAGAAACCTAAAACTTTTTCTTTTTTTAAAAATTTAAATAAAATTGATGCGGCAATGTCTCAACCACGTCAGACTATTGATGTGGCATGTTCCTACAGTCCGAGAACTCAAAAAAACTCGTCAACTTCTAATGTCCTCAAATTCCCCCTAATGTCCCATTTAGACATAAATATAACCAATGGGGAAAACATTGAGGAAGGAATTAATTTTGAGTTTCTACATTTTAAGGGGCTACCTACACTTTAGCATTTTGAACTTAACAGGCATAGCACATAGTCCCTTGACTTTTCTAAAAATGGTTCAAAAAGCAAAGTAAAATACAACATCATAGGAACTTGGAAATGAATCCTAAAAAACCCATTCTAAGCAGCCCTTTTTATTTAGGCACCATGGGGCCAAATTGCACCATTTCAATATAAATGCCTTTCTTTTGCTAGATAAAAGTAATCTTTTTTCGCTAGAAATTTTCCAATTCTCTTTAAAATATGGATGAAGTTGCCAAATTTGGATGAAAAAGTGTATGAATATGATGGAAAAGTGTTTTTAAGTCCAAAAGATGGATGAATGCAAAAATACAATGCTTCACCAAATTTGAAGTGATCGCCATCTTGGCACTTTCTCAAAAAGTAAAAAAAAGGGTTGATTCCAAGAGCTTCAGCCCCTTTGGTTTCAAGAAAAAACTAAAAGTTAAAATATTCCTGCTCGAGGAGACCGAAGCAAAGATACCGCACATGTGCCATGCCAAGCAAGCTTTGGAACAACCGAGCAATGAGTGGCTGTGACTGCTTGGAAAGTCCACTTGGAATCAAAACCTGTGTGCGTGGGAGCTCTGCATGGGCTTTTTCCTACCTAAGATAGAAGGTCCATAAAGCGCCCATCTAAGAGCTGAAACTGAATTTTGAGGGAGTGAAACTTTTTTGACGTATTTGTCAGTAAATTTTCCTTGAAAGATGGCAGAATTGGCATCGAACCCAAGTTGTTTCATATTTTTTGGAGCTTTATGAAATTAGTTATGAATTTTTAAGTTGAAATGGCATAGGGCTCTAAAACCGCCCACCCCCTCAAATATACATTATTTGTACATTCTTATAAAGATGAAACAAATCCATGTACAAGCCATGTACAGTTGGGAAGGAGGAGAATTTTAGAGCCTCATCGGATTTTGAGCCTCCTCCCTTAAGGTGAAAACACCTAAAAACTTTGAAATAAGAAATTCAACCTAGTTAGAGACACTTTTTTCAAGGAAAAAATATATTCCTATCGAATAAGTAATTGAGAATCGTGAATTTTTTTTTAAAGTATAAGAAATTTGGAATAAGATGTGCAATTACTATAAAATTTTAAAGTTAAAGCTCCCTAAACCACTGAAGCTATGATACAAACTTGTTACAAAACCAAAATCTAGAAGAACAATCAACTAATTATGGTTAAATATGGAAATGCTCAATTACACTACGGGGGATACTTTCAAAAGAAGTTTACTTTTTGGAAAAGGTCAATAAAAAATATCATGTATACAAGAAAAGTAGGAAAGTAAACATTTACCCATCAAAGATAATATTCTCATAGCCCCTTCCATTTCTCATATAATAATTTTTGTTTTAACATAGAATTACTAATGATATATGAAATTAGTTAAAAATATTTGAAGTTGAAACATTGTGATCACTAAAAGCAATGCCGATAACTTACATTGAAGAAAGCAAAATGCACCTTTTTGTTACTTTTTGAGGGTCCTAATTTACTGCAAATCCATGCCTGGAGAGCAGGCCAGAAACCGAACACTGTCCGTTGCAGGGGACTGACGGAACGGAGACTGTGTGGTCGAACAGGCAGCAGGGACGGAACAAAGGACGGACCAACGGAGGGTCCAAGGGCCGGGGGGCAAACACTGGCGGAGCCGGTGTGGACAGGGATCCGGACCACCAAAGGCATTGGCACTCGTCAAGCGTGGTCCTCGCCTCGCTCGCTTGCTCTGAAACAAACACCCCAGAGACCGAGCTTCTCACGCCATAATAGCCTCCCAATTGCCCAGCACCACTTCAGACTCCTTTACCACAATCTGCTTCATTTGCCACCCACAATCATCAACGCCCAGTAGTGTCACTGCGGTGATTTCCAACACAGAGCATGGTGGGAATGTGAGCTTTTGCTGCGAATTTCGGTGGGTTTGGTCGAAGTTGGGTTTCAGGGGATCGGGGGCCGCATAGAGCGTGGCCATGGCGATGCTGGAGTGCGCTGCCGCGTCCACGTTGCCGTCGTCCTCCCTCACACCACGTGCGCGTTTGGAGTCCAGTTGTAGAGGGGACCGGGCGTGGTTTCCGATGCAGCGCAGTCGGGGCAGCGGCAGGCAATGTGAGCAGAGCATGCGAGTCGGAGGTTTGAGGTCGTCTTGGAGACGGATGGTGGTCAGAAGAGCGGAAGGAGGGAAGGGGGTCTCCAGCAATGGCAACGCCAACCCCAGCAGCAGTAGTAGCAGCCCCAAGGATAGGTCGGTGGTCTTGGAGGAGAGCAAGAGGTTGCTGGCAATGCAGAAGGAGTTGCTGGATCAGGTGCGGAAATTCGAAAGCAATGTTGGGCTTGGGTCAATTTCGAATCTCAGGAATTCTGGAGAACCCCAATTGCAGAAATGGATTTTAGCTCGAGTTTTGAAGTTTCTTGGTTAGGGGTTCAGTCTGAACATGTTCGAATCCAGGTGTTCTTTGGACTCGAGAGGAATATTTCTGTACGTGATTTCTGTATTGGAGGCGTTTATTTATTTACTTACTGCAATTGAAGGTGATGGGAATGTCCCTTGAAGTCTATGGTAGTGTCCAATTTTCCATCGTTAGCTAAGATATCCTTGCAATCTGACAGTAAACGTCAGAGCTCGTAGTCCAATTTTTGATTATGGTCAAATTTCTGCTGCTAGAACACCGAAGAGTAGCTCACATTGTGCAGTGAAGTGCGTTGGGAGACAGTGCCCGGCTGTTGGAGCTTTGCTGGATTGCTAGAGTTTATCATGTGAATTTTGTTGAAGTTTAATGTGGGTTTCCACCTGCAAACATGTTATTAGACTCCATGGCGTTTATGGATCGGAGGGCAGCAGTAGTTGTAATTTTTGCCATTATCGTGAGTTGTGAACTTGTTCATATGAGTATTATTTACAAACCTTGTGTCTCTGATTTGAATTCAGTCGAAAATCATGAGTTTAAGGTGGAGGATATTGTTTGCGTCACTTTAAGCTTTATAACTTATGGAGGAGTGTGATTTTCGGGAGAGGCATAGAGCTGTGGAGAGATCTTTAGGTACAAGAGCCAATTCTGTTAAGAACAAATTTTTATCAATATGCGTGATTTTCGCATGCAATTTCAAATTGGGAGGCTGTAGACCACTGTAAGTGACCGTAGACAATTCCATTTCGATTCAGAAATCAGTGGCGATAGACATTGAGCCAAGTCATGCTTACTTGACTTCCATATAAGTCCAACCAAGTACATGAATGATCGAGTAGCTGTTGGTAACAGGGGTCAGTGCAGGCGACGGATCAGGGTGCTAACAGTTTTAGTATCCTCTACCCTAGTGTGTTAAAAAAATTTTGTGCTTTCTGCCTTGGCATTTCTTTCAAGGCCAGCAATCGATATTGATTCTTTTTTGTCAATTGTCCATTCTTCATTGCAGGTGAGAAGTTTGAGCTTGTTGAGTTTTGACATTTAGTTATGAAATTGGGCTCAAACCTCCGAGGTTACACATTCTGCCCCAATCAAGCGTACCTAAACTGTGAGCAATGTTTTGATCTATGCTGCAGATTGAAGAAAGGCAGAAGTTGTACTCGTCTTCAAATCCCAACCCAGAGCCGCCTCCACCCAGCATTGAAGTGGAGCAACCAAGCGAACCACAACCTGAGCCAACTGTCGAGATTGCTGAAGCTTCCACGAGCTCCCAGACGGCCCCTTCGTCGTCAGGAAGGCCTCTGGCAGCCGCTTGGCCTTCGTCACCTCCTTCGAAAAGGACTGCAAGGTCTGGCCGTGGCGTTGTTCAGCCATTTTCACCGCCAGGTGCAAATCGGACCGTGGCTGCTCCTGAAGCAGAAAGCAAGCGAGATTTTCATAGCGATCATAGTCGTGAAGGCACTGGTGGGATTCCCTCACAAGCGCCGCAGCAGCAAGCTGAGGCCAATGCTGCAGCCCCGAGTGCTGATGAGAATCCACCCCCGTTGGCTGGACCAAATGTAATGAACATCGTTTGTGTGGCTGCGGAATGTGCGCCTTGGTCTAAAACAGGTAAAGTAGAGGCCCCATTAATCATACAATTCATTGAATTCTCCATTGACCATACAGGTGAACTTTGAATTGTGGTAAGTGTGTATGCATACACTTAATCTAGACATTTAGCTTTTTGCAGTTCATAGTTAACTTGACACGTACCAAATGCGTGAAACTTTAGATGAAACAAGTTTCTAGAGTGTTGGAGAGAAAGGCTCAAAGTTCACCTGCATGTTCAAAGGAAACTCTCCCTTGCTGTGTGGTGAATGGAGACTTTGAATTAGGGCCTTTCAGAAAATCCTCTGATAAGCAAGTTGGAGCTCCTTCAGAAAGTTTTTTTTTTACTCTTTTCTGTGATTTCTTAAGCAGAATTTTTTCTAACAGAAGGGTTTGATCTATGAACGCGGTTGCTGTTTAGAGCATAAGTTGGAGCTACTTTCTTGCTCTTAGTGTCGAAAGTTCACTTACATGTCTCATTGCTTGCATTTTCTCAGGCGGTTTGGGAGACGTTGTGGGTGCGCTTCCAAAGGCGTTAGCTCGGAGAGGTCATCGTACAATGGTAATTATCTCTTTTCCTCGCCCGGTTTCAGTTGTTTCTTATTGCAGTTCACGTGGACTAAAAACATTCTGTTCTTCGTCTGATTGCCTAAGGTCCAATAGCGACTGATGATTGCTGAAATTGTTCTTATATATCGATTCAATCAGAAAACTAGAGGTTCTTTGATTGTAAGTGTTATTTTGCATCGCCTGCAGGTTGTAGCACCTCGTTACAGTAATTATGCAGAGGCTTGGGAAACTGGTGTGCGAAGGATTTACACACTATCTGGACAGGTTACTCATCACCTTCCAGTGACTCTTTCGTTTTCGGTCTTTGGGTGGGCTAAGCTCAGCTACTCTTTTATATCGAACGCAGACTTGTAAGAGACTGGGGTGATCTCCGGGTCTTTGGTTTTTTAGAATTGAACATTGCTTTATGACGGCTAATATCTTGGAAATCTCTGGAATTTACAACCTCTCACTTCTTTGTGAATCTATCTGTTTCAACCTTTTGAAGCAGTGTGTTGATATTTACTTGTTGGGTGTTTCAGGACTTTGAGGTTGGATATTTCCACTGTTTCCTTGATGGTGTCGATTTTATTTTTGTCGACAATCCTATTTTCCATGCATGTGCAAACAACATATATGGCGGATCTCGGGAGGTATGGATGCTTCAAATACTTCGACGTTGCCGTAATAATGAATGACAGACGAAGTCTTTTGTGTCATTGCTCGAAGTTTGAGCATCCTGTGGCGATTCCGAGTTCCTGTTTAGAACATGCTACTTCGAGGCGCACTGTCGCAATTGGATACTGACGATTCCTGATTTGTTTGCAGGAAGTGCTGACTCGCATGATCCTGCTCTGCAAAGCTGCTGTCGAGGTCAGTATTGGGCTTAAACTTTTGACAGTCTCGTGCATCTACCAGCGCTCAAAAAATTGCAGACTTAAGTTCTGGGGCTGAACTTCCAATGCTATGAAGTTGAACCCCATGTCTGGATTCTAAATTTCGACGAGACTGGGAGATCTCGCTGACGCTTGCATGTACGTTTTTGTGCAGATTCCTTGGCATGTTCCTTGCGGTGGTGTTTGCTATGGTGACGGAAACCTACTGTTCATTGCCAACGATTGGCATACAGCACTGGTGCCCGTTTATCTGCAGGCATATTATCGGGACAATGGCTCTATGAAGTACGCTCGATCGGTGCTGGTCATTCATAATATGGCTCATCAGGTAGCGTCTTGTTCTTCCTTGCGTTTTCTGTCGACTGATTTGAAATTGAGAGGAATGTTTACAAGTCTTCAGTGAATGAATTGAGCAAGTCACTTCGAGCTCAGCCCAGACATCTTTAGCGTTAAAAACTGGATTAGGAATGACCACATCTGGTTATCAGGTTCCGGATATTCCCTCTAAAACGGAAATTTTCAAGAAATTCCTTTCAAATAATTCTTGATGAATCCCTGGAATCGGTCAGCACATTCGAAAATAATTTGACTTAGGCCTAAGTATACCTAAAGTAGGCGATCGTAAACCTTGTTCAGTGTCTTTTCAACGTTTATTAGCATATTAGTTGATGTTGATTGCAGTCATGTGGGATTAATGCCCTGTCGTCTCTGCAGGGCCGGGGCCCGTTGTCTGATTACAACAAACTGGGCCTGCCCGACAACTACATCAACAAGTTCCGCTTGTTTGATCCTGTAGGAGGGGAGCACAACAACATCTTCATGGCTGGTCTCATAACAGCACACCGCATTGTGACTGTAAGCCATGGCTATGCATGGGAAGTGCAGACTCAAGAAGGAGGCTGGGGTTTGGATGGAGTCATTAGGGACCACAATTGGAAGCTAAGGGGTGTTGTGAACGGCATCGACGACAAAGAGTGGAATCCAGAGCTCGATGTGCATCTTCAGAGGGATGGATACACCAACTTCAGTAAGGAGACCTTAGACTCTGGAAAAGCACAATGTAAAGCTGCCTTACAGAGAGAGCTGGGTTTTCCAGTGCGGCCGGACGTGCCATTGCTGGGATTCATTGGGCGGCTGGATCACCAAAAGGGGATTGATATTATAGGACAAGCGATGCCCTGGATTGTGGACCAAGATGTCCAAGTGGTATTGTTGGGGTCTGGCCGCAAAGATTATGAGGATATGCTGCGCCATTTTGAGGGCAGTCATCGTGATAAAGTCCGGGGTTGGGTTGGGTTTTCGGTGACAACAGCCCACCGAATTACTGCAGGCGTTGATATTTTATTAATGCCTTCCCGGTTTGAACCTTGTGGACTAAACCAACTGTATGCGATGCGCTACGGTACAGTGCCGGTGGTGCACGCTGTTGGGGGTCTGAAGGATACAGTGCAGTCATTCAATCCCTTCAATGAATCTGGCCTTGGATGGACTTTTGACTATCTGCATGTGGATAATTTCATTCATGCTCTTGGGAATGCCATTTGGACCTACCGGGACTTCAAGAATAGTTGGAAAGGCATCCAGCACCGAGGTATGTCGCAGGATTTGAGCTGGGACAATGCAGCGCAGCAGTACGAGGAAGTGCTTCTTGCAGCTAAGTACACTTGGTAACCATCCTGCTGTGAAACTCCTCTTTTGTGTGTCTTATTTTTATGGCTTCTTTCCAGCTCCAGATCACATTTTTATATGAATTTGTAGAAAATTTTTACGTTGCAAACGTTGATGATCTACATTAGGGATCACCCCAGAACTGAGCTGGGTTTATGAGCTCGGATTGAATACGTGTAGAGTTGTGGTTGGAGTTGGTGAATCTTTTTGACCTGAGATGTCTAATAGAGGACCTGTTAAGAGGTTCTCAGATGGCTCCGTCCTTCATGAAAGGCCATCTTTGAATTCCAAAGATTATCCTTCAATTGCAACACACTAGAGGTTGAAGGTTCGTTCGAGGCTGTTGATGGTAATGATGGAGCTCATGAGACTGTACCGTAGTTTTACATTGATGCGCTGCATTTGATAATAAACAAGTCGTGGCTACTATTGGGAAGGTTTGGGGATGTGTTGCTCATGGTGGCGACTCTGGATTCTTGTTATTATGCGAGTTTGTCTCTGCTTCTCTCGTAACTAAGGTAGGAGTACCTATTTCGAACAACCCCCCTTTTAAGCCTTCATAGGCTGACCTATCGTGGACAACACTTGGATGTGCTCTTTATTAGAAAAGATTTTTTGTTTGTACCTTCTCATCCAATCATCTCTCTTCCTTTATTGCTTAGGGAAAAGTGTTAAAATTAATCATAATAGGTGAATCTGTGAATCTGTGAAAATTCTTTTTATTTTTTGCATTGTTCCTCATCCTTATGTTTGTACACAATATGGTGGAAACACCCAAAACTGTCCAAATAAGGAATTTAGCATAGTTGGAAGCAACTTTTTCAAAAATAATATTTTTCTAGTATAAGTGAGTGAAAATTATGAATATTAGAAGAAAATAGATTTTTTGGATGTCGTATATAATTTCTATGATTTTTCAAAGTATTGGCTCTTTAATCCATTGAAACTATTCAATAGATGCCCCCAAATTTGAATGTTGCTAGAATTAGTAGTGAGTTAAGTGGATTTTGGTTTGTGTCTTTAATATGTGTTAGCAAGTTAGAATCAAACTTTTGGCAAATACATTAACTGTAATCTAGGGATGGTTTTGGATGAATCTAGGGTCCAATTTAAGGTATAGATGTGATATTGGGTGCTTCTTCCTTAACCCTATAAGAAAGTTGCAAACCAAAATGGTTTGATGAATGACAAGGGATTCTCCCATGTAGGATAGAAATGCAGTCATTCATCCTCAATTTTAGGAGTGGAAAGTAGAATTCTTCTACAATTCTTTGACTTCAAATGAGTTTTTTTTGAATATTTTATTACCAATGGTTCCTACAATTTTAGAAATGTTAAATTCCACCTGGACCCCTACATTCTTATAAGGTTAAGTTCAATTTCAAAGTGAATTTCCCACATCTTCCATATTGAAATGCTTAATCCTTGAATGATGGACTGGTGACCAAAGAAATCATGCATTTTGATTCCATGTGACATCATCTACTTTTGAAAAGCCAAATATATTCATTTGGAAGTCAAAGCCTTGTAGAAGATTTTTCCTTTCCACTCCTAAAACCGAGGACCAATAGTTGCACTTCCATTCTACAAGTGAAGATTCTCTCTCATTCAGCAGACGCAAAACGTCCTCTTCGACGTTTAAGGGTTAAAGTATCCATTTGAGGTACCTCTACCTTAGCTCTCTGAAGCTCTCCCGTGGCATTTGATGTTGCTCTGCTTTCATTCATTTTGTGTTTGATGAATGACAAAGAATCTTCCCTTGCAGGATAGAATTGCAACCATTAATCCTTGGTATGAGGGGTGGAAAGGGGAGATATTCCATGGTATTTTGACTTCCAATGAGTATATTTGGCTTACTCAAAGCAAATGATGTTATACAGTATCAAAATGCATAATATCCACTGCTACGAGTTTGTCTTTCAAGAATTAAGGAATTCAGCATAGTTCTCGGTTGAATTTGGTGGGGGGGGGAGAAATTTTTCCTCTATGAGGGAAATAGATCTTAGATGGATTTGGAATTTTGCCATATTTTTCCACTGAAAAAAAAATTATTGTGATTTTTTTTTGTTTAGATTTTTTGAAACCTATTCTTAATATATAGGTATGTCTAATTCCAATCATAGATTGGTCAAGAAATGCAAAGGAAATCAATAATGCATGAGCTAGTTGCTCCCACCTCCTATGTTTGGAAATAAAACAACCTAGACTTTGGAAATAGGGGGTTGATCAAAAAGGGATAAGCTACCTTACTAATACACACCTCGTTAGGGTACGCTATTTCCGACTAAGATTGGAATGGATTTTTGTTTTGTCCTTGAAATGTGTCTCTTTATACTTTTCCAAATCAGTTGGTCATGGGTCAAACCCAACTTTTGCCTTTCAAAATTCATAGTAGTTTTAATTCAAGAGATAAAATTACCAATTTTTTTGCAATCGCCATTATTTTTGTCAATGCACCTCTGCAAATATTTGCTTTGCCTTGCACTACCCTAAATGATGTCCAAATGTGCTTATTTGATTAGTTATTGGTACTTCTACTATACCCAATTCCATACCAAATGGAAGCAAGTCCATTGTAGGCTAAATTACGTTAGTGATGTACATTTAAGTTTTGAAATGTATACCACTTATATAGTTTAGCTCCACAAATGGGCTTGCTTCCATGTTAATACATAAAATTTAGACCATGTTAATAGTTTCCATGTTCAAATTGTAATCAAATGCTTTTTTTTGAATTTTTGAAAAACTCAAATTGGAATAAGAAGTAGACTTGATTTTCTAGCTTCGTTTTATTAGTTGAATCAAACTCAAGAAAAATTATTTTCAAGGGTGAAATTCACAAGAGGTAAAAGTTGTCAAGTATGTTACAAGGTCACATGTGGCACATATCCAAATTCATACAAAATTATGAAAAACATCCATAATGTATTCTTTTTAATACATGACAAGTGGAAAAAAAATGTAGATTACACAAGAAGATAACTTAACCCATAAATGATGCAAAGGTCATTTTGTAGTCAATAAACAAGAGAGAATCTCTCTATATAGGATAGAATTGCAACTATTAATCCTTAGAATTAGGGGTAGAAAGGGAAGATATTCTACAATGCTTTAATTTCTAATGAATGCTTTTAGATTTTTTTGAACTAATCATTTCTACGCTATCAAAATTCATGATTTCCAAAATCACCAACTTGTGATTTAAAGGGTTAAGAGTAAAAATTTGATTTTCATCTTGGAATAGGTTTCCATTGTCATCCAAAAAAAAGGACCTAACTCTCTAGGATTGAAGAATATAGAATAGTACTAGTAGTGAAGTTTAAATCTTGAAATTTTTATCTCAGATTATTGATGAGTATATTTGCATTCTATTTTTAATTGATTGGAACTTGTTGGAAGTTAGTACTTTAACCCCTAAAGGACCAAGGCACATTTCAAGCAAAAATTCTAAAAAATAGCTACCTTTTATGGCAATGAGAAAAAAAATTCAATTCAATTCAAACTTAAGAATTTGTGGTAGACTACTATAAAAAAATGTATAGAAAAAGTTCCAGAATTCTTGATTGCACAAATTTGAAGATTACAATGAGTGAAATTAGAAGAATTTTTTTTTGACCTTGCTTGATAGGGCAAGTAGTCTTTAATTTCTCTCAAAGTGAGATTTTTACACAACATATGGTTGTTTTTTTGGACATTTTCATCTTGTATCATAAAAATTACATACCTCCCAAATTTTAGAAGTATAGGAAGAGATTTGCAAAAATTCCAAATTATAAAAATAAAGTTTAAGGTAGTGTAATTTTTTTCTATCTAAGTACCCAATTGGAATAAAACTACATTCATCTAACAAGGTACATGTCTACACCTTGTGTCAAAATTTCTTGAACATCCAACCAAAATTGACTTCATAGGAATCTACTAAGATTTTCAATTGTTTGTTCAATGGACAATTATTGTCCTTTTGAGTGTCCTTTAGGGTTTAAAATTATTTTTGTACAATGTGTCACAAACATGTGTTTATTTGTGCTATGCATATGCAATGCTTAAAGTAGCTTTATCCATTTTGTCACACAATTCTTAGACCTTCTCATAGTAGTAGATAGAAAATGCTTCTTTCTTTCTTCTTATAGTCTTCCTTACAAGTGAGGGTAGCATAGGGGCAATAAAAATTTATACATTAATCATATATTCTTGAGAAAAAATTTCTTTGATTGTGAACTTTTACAATAGACTTCTTTTCCTTAGCAAAGTAGAAAAACAATTTAGAAATTTTGAAGAATGTGTGAGCTATAAAGACTTGTGCTTGTTTTTCATGATGTTATTTTATAGGTTTTGATACAAAATACATGTCAAAATTAAAAAGTGTATGCTACCAAGAACACGCCACTTTTTAACTTGTAAATGTGCCTATATAAATTTGCAATTGATTCTAAATGGATCATGAAGTGTCAAAGTCCCTAACTTTTTTCTTCGTTATTGTATTTGTCAATTGCCTAAATAAGATAGAAATATACTTTGTATGCTTTTGTCTATCTTGGTATTTGTTGTCAATTTTCCTTTCCTTTAGTTTTGAAGCTTACAAGTCTTGAAGTATGTAAGTATCAAAGTATTAGTTCATGAGATAAAAGCTTTGATGACAAAAATTACACAAGCTCAAAAACATTTCGTTGCATTTTTTGTTACTGCTTCTACATTGTTCTATTGGAATTCAAAACTAAAACTTTTAATTTGACATACGAAAGAACGAAAAAATATAAATGAATTTTAACAAATGATAGACCTAATTATAATTCTTTGCCTTAGAAGATTGTACTACATTCATGGAAGCACCTCTAATACCATCCCTATGAAATACTCACCACACTTATATGAAGAACTTATTAAATAGAAATCCCCCAATAAGAGAATAACATTTTAGTCTTCTTAAACCTAAATATATTATAAATAGTGAAAATTTGGTTTTCGATCACACATTAATCCAACAAATCGATGTAGATTAGTACTAGTGTCCATCAAGGCTTTTTTGGGAGGCAAAACATTCCAAATCGTAGTAGAAAAAAATAATTTTACTAAAAATTGGTAACAAATCATGAATTTTTCTCTAGATTACTTCAAATTGAAGAAAACCTTGGATGGAATTGCTAGATTGTCGTTGAAAACAAAAATATGGACATGCCATATGTGCTAAATGTCAAAGATGGTATCAAGACAAGAAGAGTGTGACAAGGATTCTTAATGAATGCAAAATAATGTATTCAAGGAAGTAAGTATACATAGAAGTAGGCTTGGGATTGAATGTTAAGGTTGAGAGCTATGAGTTAGACATTAAGAGAGTGAGTTGTTGAGACTAAGAATTCCTTTAGTCTTGACTCTTATATATATTTAAAGCTTCATAAATAGGATATGTATGTATGTATATATGTATGTATGTGCTTGAAATTTCAAAGCTTGTCAAGAAGTGTAACTTTTATCTTGTTCTAGGAGTTTCCATCCTCTTTTGCATCTCTAATACTAAATACATTAGATGGGATTTGAGGCCTTGAGAGGACCGTTTCGGGGTTGTTCCCAAAACTGTTGGTTGTTGTTAGCAAATAATTACCAAAAAAAATTAGGTCCTAAAATGCAATAAATAGTAAAAAAAGATTAATGACATAGCTTCATCTTGGCCATGTCAGATTCCTACATTTCTTCATTTCCGCACTAGTTTATGCGTTCTTGCAGAAATTATTGCATTCTTGCAGAAGTTATTACATTCCCACAATTTAGGAACTCATGGTCTTCCAAAGGTTTCAAATCTATTCTAATGAATGAGATATTTTCTATCCAATATGTGAATAAATGTTGAAATTTGGAGCAATACCATAACATTTTATATTTCCATTTTGGCATTTTATAAATTTAAAAAAATTTAAGAATTTTTATTGTTCATAAGAGGCCAAATTAATTATTCATACATTTCTTAATGGATTCAAATTTTATTTTACATCCATTCAGTTGGCCGCTAAGTAGAGTGCATTTTACTTCTCTAGTTAGTAATTCCTTCATTTTGAAACTAAATCCATGGACTTTTACTTTTACATCCATTGGCTATCAAATCTCTTTTATTTTTACTGCAATCACCTTTTACATTACGGTATTTCAATTCCTATAAATACTATAGAAGCCTATTAATAGTAAAAGCATTACCATTGTACACATTCTTGCCAACACACTCACATCATGTGCCCATGCCTTCAACTTGTGCTAAGTCTTGAGATCATCGTAAGGTGGATGCACCCAAAATTGCACTCTATTTAAAACCTCACAATCATCATTCCAAGTAATCATCCCAAAAAATCAATATGTACATATGTGGAAGAAACAATTTTAGAACGTCTACTAAAATAAACTTTGACCCTTTGTAACTTTTGCATACAATATCTAATCGTCTCATTTTCTAGTGCATTGAAACCTCCTTTCACCTGTCAATCATTTTCCAACAAGAAAATCAATGAAATTTTGACTAGTCTAATAATAGCAATTAGGTATAGTAGATTGGTTCAGTAATAGCAACTAGGTGCAATAGCAAAAAGTGGTGGTTTGGAGGATACCCACTTTTTCCAACAACTGAAAAAAAGAACGAGTTTTGAAAGAGTCAATTGTGGTACAAGCTAGAGGTCTTCTACTACGCACAATACCCCAAGCGCAACTAACAAGGATCTCACGGCCCCCTAGACACCATGTATAAGAACCAGCTTCAAGAGCGAGCCCAGAGGGAGCATGTCACCCTACCCTCATACACATCCATACAAACGGGCTCCCAACATGCCCCACGCTTCAAGGCAACGGGGCGGAGTTTTGTACCCCCGACGACACCTTCTATCCCACATTAAAACAGGCGGAGCTTGCTGCAGCCCAAGTGGCCCTCCAGAAACTCGGCCCATCATCATCTCACGGTGGCTGTCCCATGGTGGCCTCGCCCTTGGTCATGGATGAAAAAAATGTGTACAAAAACTTGCTGCAAGACCTCGCTCAAAAGGCACAGGTGGCGCTCCCCAAGTATATGACCACGCAATCCGGGCCTCCCCACCAACGTTTGTTCACAAGTACCGTAGAGGTTGCGTCGTTGAGTCTTCAAGGGCAGTATGCGTTGACCATTAAAAATGCGGAGAAGAACGCGGCTATGTTTGCGTGGTTGGTTATTAAGGAATGTGCAAATGAAGGGAGGGATGGTGGACATGGAAATAAGGGGTTTTAGCCCTTGAAGGGCACGTGAAAACACTTTGTAGTTGCATGATATATTTTGATTTTGTAGTTGTATAGTATATTTTGAATTTGGTGGTATATTTGATTGGAATAACATTGACTGAATATTTTTTTATATAAAGTAAATTGATGATCATGATAACATATTAGGAGCAATGTATCAGAACTGATATAATTATTAAACCACAATTGAAGAATTACACAACTAATTAGAGGTTGTATAGGAGGACCCCAAGGGCCTTTCAAGGGTTAGTTTGATGAAGGGAACAAGAAAATAATATGTGGGAAGGTTTTGGATTTGAGAAAAGCTAGAAATACAATGTTATTAGGGGCACTTTACACTTATTAAAACCAAAACTACATAGCACTCTCATTGGTGGAGTTGAGAAATGATCCTTCTTTGGCTATCAATGAGTGCTCAAGATTTTGATTGGCTTAGCTCCAAATGTGAAGTGCTTTGAAAGGAGGCATGTCCATAAAGCATCCTTCAAAATCATACTACCCCTTTGGAATGACTAAACTTCAAGAAAATTCTTGCAATAATTTTCCTTGCAAGATAAATTGAAACTACTTCTAACCCACTAAATAATATGTCTGATTTTTTAATCATGTTTTGTATGGATTTAGGGGTTCATATAGATTCTTGCTTTGGAATCATATAAATGATTAGACACGTAATTTGCTTGAAAGACATTGATTAAAAGAAGTTCATATTTCTTTCACATTCAAATTGAAACGGCACCTCTCAACTTCAACCAGGGCATAAAAATGGTGAACAAAACTTTGGAATTTATTCCCAAATGGCTACAAAAGAAAATCAACGTAAAAAAAAGCCCACCTTAAGACCCAACACAGTGTTCCTCCCCTAATTTGAACAAACGTGTATAAATGTATATAAGTGCACAAAAACATACGAGACGAAACACATGAATGATCCAAAACCACCTCCGCCTCATTGATTAGAGAAGTTGGAATTGTCGGGAGAGTAGATGCCGAAGCGAGCATGAACGTAGAGTCCCAAAATGATAAACACGTAGTGACCTTGTGCACGAGAACGCTTTCATCCTTAGAACGAATACCACGGTTTCTTCTTCTTCTTCGGGAAGCTCACATCTGGCGTAACACAATTTGCAAGTCATGTTTGGTGCGTCAGTCCAGCAGGCACTTGGCTCGACCTCATTTTTATTTAGTGTATGCATGCAAGTCAGTTCCAATTTTTTTTTATTGAGGTGCAATGAATATAGAGTGTAGTCTAATTTTTGAGAGTAAATTTTAGAAACAAGTCAAGATAATCGAGAGTAATCATAAATAGAAACGGGAATCGCTCAGAAAATAACCATAGAAAACTATTCCAAGTATAATGTAGTTCATTATAGAGTGTCTCAAAATACCCTGCTGCTAGTGCAAATGTTTCCTAAAACCTTCGAAAGAGTGACTTCCCTGAGATCAGCTTGCAGAATAATTACATCTAGGATGAAAGAGCATAATTACCTTTCATTGGATAAATTGAATTATAGTGAATTTCAGACCAAAAGCTAAGATAGACACCTGCAAACAGAGCCCACAGCACCACACAAAAAGGAGATGTGATCTATGGAACAATACGGCCACGTCAACTTTAGCCAACTGAACATATACTCAACAGTAAATAATGGGATATACTCAGTAGACTAGAATATCTATTTTCTGACACGGATTGAATGCAGAGGATATGCAGAAGGTTAAAAAACCTAGATTCGACTTCTCCTGAGCAGGTGAAATCTCAATGAAGCCGGATTCTTTAAAGGTGGTTATCAAAGAAATCTTCACTCCATACTGCACCCATATCCCACCGATAACGCGATCAGTCGAGAAACAAAGCAAAGTTCTGCCCAGTATACTGATTAGTGCAAATTAAAAAATAAACTATAAATGGTTATAACTTTTGACAAGGGGGGAATCCGGTATTTTTATCAGTGATACAGTGTTTGTGATGATATCATTGATAAAAAAAATATTCCTCCTGTAAAAAGGTGTAACCAAATCGAAGCTCATTTCGCAACACGCACTATAAGGACAAATCAGTGTGGTTGCGCTCCACAGCAAAAATCTCAACAGAAGGAGAAGCTTTACAAAGTCAGCAGCAGCTTGCAATGTGACGTGATCGCCCCACTCGCCATATCTGCAGTAAAATTCGTCACATCAGACTCTAGAAAAATGTCGGGATTGAGCTGCTTATGAATTAACAAGGCTATTAACCTGCTATTCAACATGCTTCAAGTAAAGCACTGATTCAAGACAATAACCTCCATGGCAGAGCTGAGGGGTTGGAAAAAGCTACTTGGACATGTTCTTGAGGTACTTGTTGTATTCCATTGGGACATAGCCAGAGTATGCGTCCCGTACACTTGCAAGCTGCAAAGAGGCACCCAGGAATACACATCAACAGTGTGCTTAAGAGAGCCAAAATAGTAGCAGAATCAAGTCTTTTCATTTCTCCACATGTGATTCCACGTTTAGAGTAGCAAGAATTGGGGTAACGAGAAATGTAACCTGCTCTACCACCTTCTTCCTGACAAACATGTGATGATCTGGTGTACGATATAGCTGGTCTGATAATGCTCGAAACTGTCATCCAAACCTCCCATCAAGAATATTAGAACGGCAACCTACTGGTCGGAAGCTTGATCTATCCCTCCTACTCGGTATATGAAGTTTGGTACATCCGTCAAGTAACACACAGGCGAGTAAACCTTGACTTTCAAGAGGGCACAAAAATAGGTTCCATAACATTTTCGACCAGACCATAATTAATCTAAGTTTTGCTAAGAAAACTTCACGAAGATGCGACAAGGGAAAGGAACAACCTGGCAATTTCCGTCGCCTGCAATTTGTTTCTCAGCCAATCCATAGTACCTTAATCTGAAAAGTCACCCAACCCAGTCAAGCACTGTCCTGGAGAAAATATTCAGACAGTTAAGACAGCCCCCATCGTCCTCGTAAAAATTACGAACTTCAGTCTATGAAGGTGAGAAGTTGCATACATTAGAAACTCAGAAATCGCTATCATAATTCTAAACATAAACTGTGGAACTTTTTCCTGATCACCTGTCTTGCAAGCGCTGCTTATCACTCGACGCTTCTATGAGGGGAATCTCCGCATTCACTTTCGGCACATGCTGCACATATGAAGTTCAAAATGAAGAATAGCTGTACAGGGGAAAAATCAGAAATCTCCCATTAGAAACAGTATATATACACAAGTGACATGAAATAAAAGCTGTGGTATGAGCTGTGACACTCTTGCACCCCCATCTGGTTAAAAAAAAACAGTACCACCTCTTGCAATTCTTCAGCATACTGACAATGGGAAACAGTAATCTGCTACTGAGAACCAATACAGTCATTTTACACATCTGATTCTCAGCCTTCAGAGGAAAGCTTAAATTTCAATCTCGTCGTTTTCCAACAACTATACAGAAACGAATGTTGAGCATGTGCTTACAGGTACTGAATCGAGCTCACTAAGACGCTTTGCCAGCTCTCCGTCCATCCGAGGATCCTCCTCGGACATCGCCAATGCAATCTGAAGATCCTGCTCGTCCACTTCATACTCTGCGCGGGGAGAATTGGAGCTTGATGTCATCCATTCTTGAACTTCCTCATAAGTTCCCTCTCCCACAACTTCGCACCGCTCTCCGTCCCAATACTTGGTCTCGCCATCGTTTCCTACAGAAAATGAGACTCGATTCTCATTCACAACCGCAGCTGAATTGGGGAAGCGATCCACACAAGCTGCAGCCTATCATCCACAACAAAATCTCATCAGAAATGGGAAAATCCATGACTGAAAACCCTAACTCCTGCTGGACCAGAAATTCATGGTCTAAAACGACCAATTCAAAGGGTCACACTGTGAATACAATTGAATTAATTTGTAACCCAATTCTATATCACCAGAGTCCATAAAGAACATTTGATGTATTAGTCAAAAACAGAACAAAATTGGACAAAAGAAGCTCCCCATCTGACCTACTCAAACCTGCTGCAAAAGCACGAGTCCCAAATTAGGGTTTAAACCTTCGAGACAAACGATCCAAAGATGGACAAAAGAGAGCACGCAGCTTACTTGTGAATGACCCATACTGGCCTCCAACCAACAAGGTCAATTCTTCAGTGCTCCATTCCTGAAAATACAATCCATCGTCATAACCGTCTCTGATCTCAAAACAGCAGCACAATACAATAGCGAGTAAGAAACCATTCCAAGACCTAGTATCGTCAAACAGATTGTACATAGCGTCTCCACAACGCTAAGTAGCCACTTCGTAATTAGTACGCTACCAAGCTAGTGTAGTGCCCAATTCACCACTCGTACTTCATCAAAACCCTCCAGGAATTCTCCACCAATTGCAAAGACATACGAGAATCACAACCCGATTATGAAACACGTAGCCAGGACCCCCACAGATGGGAAATTTGACCCATGAAAGCACTCCAATTCTGGCCTGAAAGGAACCGACCGAGGTTGCAGAGCAATTGTTGCAAGAACTGTCTAAAGTGTGGGCTTGGGAGATCACCTCAGTGGCCAGGTTCGCCGAAGAATTGGGGGTGTCAGACTGCGATTCGAAATGATTTTGAAATCATTGTCATTGTAGTAATTTGTACTTGCATTTGTACACGTGGGGTACTGCAGTTTCTGCTTCATACATCATAATGTATTGATTATGATCATTCCCTCAAAATACCAACTGAACTGGCTTACTGGCTGTAATTTGAGTTTCATACGTTATAATATATGGATGTTAATTAAGATTACAGTATAATCATCATGATGGTGATGGACTAGATAATGTTCAAGAGCCAGGAGGGTCGACAGCAATAAGGCCCTGTTTACACCAAAAAACTTTGGGTTAGGGCCCAAAAGAATGGAGTATTTTGATTGGAAGATAGCTATGGTACCAATCAGAAGACTCCATTTCTCTGGGCCCCAACCCAAAGTTTTTTGGTGTAAACAGGCCCTAAGGTAGAGGCATCTATTGCTGACCCCCTCCATTAACAACAAATAGGGTACCCTATTCCAAAGAAGATTGGTATGGATTTCCGTTTTCTCTTTGGAATGTGTGTCTTTGTACTTTTTCAAGGTTTGAACATTAAGTTAATGACACATAAGAGAGAGCATAAATGGAGGAAGTAATTAGTGGGAAAGTAATCTGGGATGATTGAAATTGAATGACTAGATGTTGGTTATAGGTCAAGCCCAACTTTTGCCTTCCAAAATTTATAGTAATTTCAATTCAAGAGATAAAATTATCAAATTTTTTACAATCCCCATTATTTCTGTCAATACATCTTCAAAAATATTTGTTTTGCCTTACACTACCCTAAATTATATCCAAATGTGCTTATTTTATTGGTTATGGATACTTCTACCATAGACAAACTTCTTACCACACTAACTCATAATTTGAATATCTAGAAGCCAACTTCAAGAGGGACACATATACAGAGGTGTGCCAATGTTTCATAAATCAAACCCAAGTAGAATTATAATTATCTGATCAAAATTGAAATTTCTATGAATTTCTAAAGTAGTCTATCCTTAATTGCAAAATTGCACATATGGGGGGTCATGAACGTCCCCCAAATAACCTATAATGGCCATTTCATATACCTATTAGCACTTCAATATCCACCAATCAAAGACTAACACATTACCCCCAAGTTGGAATTAATGCATTGAAATTGGTAGAGAAGTAAATAGATTTGGATGAATTCTATCATAGAGATGGGGTCAAAAAGACACCTTGCTATCCTCTAAGTTTGAACTCGTGATCACCTTTCCAATCAACCTAGGCCAAAGCCTCAAGTGCCTTCAACTATATTCAAAGTTGGATGAATTTATCATCAAAATCCAACTTTTGTAATTGTTATCTTCTCTAATGTTTAAATTGATTTAAAAATAAATATGTAGGAAATTGAGTTCATTACTTTACAACTAATGGACTACAGAAATCTATCACTTATGTTTTGGTTCTTCATTAAAAGTCAAATAAACACTAGTTTTTACATCTATTATACTATTCTTAGAGGTCTTCAAAGTATATACATTAAACATACAAAAAAAATTTATCCCTTTTTTCTATTTAAACTTTAAATTACTATTTTATTTTAAATCATTATTCCTATTTTTCTTAAATTACTACCATCTCTATTTATATACATAAAAATCATTTTTCATATTCCCTTTTTTTTGGCTCATTATACTAGAGGTCAAGTATGTAATTATTTATAATAGTTACCATCTATTGTATAACTATAAGATTAAGAATATTTCTTAAGTCCTAAAGTCCCAAAGATTTCTTTAGAAAACCCTTGAGAAAACTCTTAAGGTTTAGGTATGTACCTATGATCTCAATTTTTGGCAAGATTTTTTGAAACTTTTTTTCATAGTGGGAAGACTAATTAGCTATCTAAAAAAGAAATTATGCTTTAAATAGGTTATTGGGAAAAAATTTATGCCAAAATAAGCCTAAAATAGGCAAAGGTAGGCAATAAAAAAACATGATACAAAATTTTATTTATTTTTGTATTTGTATTCTTATAGATTTCTTATTTTCTATGCAAAAAGATTTGATTCATTCCATTTGGATAAGTAATGTGAAAGTTATAAAGCTTCTTCTTATGCATGCAATCATAGCAAATTTTTGAGAAAACAATTTTACTAGATTTGTTTATGAATTCAATTTTAACTATACTTTAAAAGAAAGAAGTTGCATATGGTTTAGTTTCTTTTGTAGAACAATCTCAGTGTTGAAATTCATACAGTACAAAAAATAACAATCGGGAGAAAAGATAAGAAAATGGAATCTCCTAAGGGAAGACTCAAATTAGCTAGAGTTTTGAGTAGCTAAGGTCACACATAGGCAAATGATCTTTTATTTAGAAAATAATATGTGAATTAAAACCGTAAAGGAATGTTATTACTAAAAATGTTTATGTAGAATTTATAAAACAAGTTTATGTCTATATCCATCACTATATATTCTAAAAATATATTTCCATGTACAAGATGTAAACTATAAATAATTAGGGTAAAACATTCACAGGATAGAAAAATCGGATTTTCTCAATCCATCATTGTTCATGGTCTATTTTTATATAATGGCTTCTAATGTCTATAGTCATGCAATAATCTCAATTTCATAGTCAATGTCTATAGCCTCTTTTAATTCACTCAATCTTTACAATTCACTTAACAATATATTCTTCCTCATTCAATTATTTTCATTTTCATAGCAAATAAACAATCATCAATCTTGATAATTAAATAATTTTTATTAACCATGCACTCTGTTTTATTTTTACTCACACACACTCAAATCACAAAATAATAAAAATCTCAATTCTTGTTTTATAACACTCATTTCCATTTTACAAATTTTAGTATCACTCACTATTATTCTCACTTGAATTTCTTCACTTATTTGGCCATAGTCTTCAATTAACCCCTAAATGCCTAAGGCCTACTTTGAGCTTTTTGGAATTGCTCTAAGTTGAACAAAATGCCAACATTTTGATAAGTTGTATCAATTCTTTTTGAATTGTAACCATACAAATTCAAACTAAACATGTTAGAGATTGCATAGGAAAAGAAAACACAACAATATCACTTAAAACTGCAAAAGTGATGTGAAGTCTTTCTATCTTCTTTTTGCAAGTCAAATTTGAAAAGTTGGTGACCAAAAAAATATGAGGTAAAAGGGCCTAACATGTACAACCCTAATCAAATTATGGCTTTTCAAAATCTACTCTACAATTTTTGTAAGTGAATTTTGAATGTGATTTTTTATTCCAAGATGTAGTGTATTTGAGGCTCATTTTCAAGAACTCTTAACACTATAGAAAGTCAAGATTGCAATCGGTACCCTTGCACAAAATCTTAAATAGAAAAATCACTATCACTCATTTTCTAGATTGTATTTTTGACACTGAACTTAGACTTCTAAGAGAACTTTTCAAAAATATAAACTACTAAAAATAGCAATTCTATCAGGTTTTATTTAACTTCAAAGTTTTGGAAACACTAGATTCTAATGCTTTGGACATTTAGGGGTTAATCTCATAACCATATTTATTTATTAATTGTCCATCTTGCATTCGCCAAGGCAATAGTCAATAATCAATTCTAATTTGAATCATAAATTATAACACACTCATAATAAAATTAATAGAAGAGCATTTTTGCAATTTATCATTCATGCACGATGCACTTGCATACAACAAATCTAAATCATGCACACATCACATTCATACTCCATCAACCACAATTTAACACAAGTACACATGAAATACTTTGCAGAACTACATATAGCACTTAAATTAATTCATGGACAAGAAATGCACAAAATAGTTTTTAAACAACATTCATAGGAAATCTTGCATATAAAACACTCATAGAAAAAATGAACACACACAGAAGCGAGACTACACTTGTTTGCTTTTTTACAAAATAAAAATTCCTAGCTACATATACTCAAAATTTCTTCATTTACCCGTCTATTTTTATAACCATCCAATAGCCATCTTGTAGTCTAAACACTTCCAACCATCAATGACTACCTTTTGAAATCTAATTCACATTCACATTGCACAATTTCTCAAAAATAAAATTCAAATGTAATCCACTTTACACCACAATCACAATTCCAAAGCAAATTTTGAAATTTCATGATCACATTTAGTATGTTTCAATTCTATGTAAGAGCTATCTACATTTTTAGTTTTTTATTCTATCTTGTATACACATTGACTTAACAATTTTTTAAAGAATAAAAACATTGGAGGGAGAAGGAGAGATTATCTAATCTACAAGTCAATTCTTCAAAATAAAATTAAAAAATTTAATTCACAATTTTTTTTTTTAATTAAACTTGAAATTATTACCATACTTACTAACGCTTTTTTTCAGCTTGAGTTACATAAATTTTTGAACTTCATAGGTTAGATTCTTAGCCTCTCAAAATGTTGTAACAACCCAAAAGAATCACAAAAATTCAAAATAAAATTTTCAAAATTTTGTTTCTCATCAAAAGTATTTATATGTCTACATAGAAAGATTTGATTCATTATATTTAGACTAGAAATGAGAAAGAGTAATGGACACTCTTTTTTTGAAGGCAATCTATATAATCATTCTTTTGAAAAAACAATTTACATGATTCATTTTCTTAAACAATTTTTGCAATCTCCAAATTTTTTTTATAAGGTTTACTATTTGCTTGTTAGAACAATCTCACTATTGAAATTATTGCATTTCAACTCCATCTTAGACCTACTAGTGATTTCTTTTTTGCTTCAATTGCGTATTTGCTTCTACTTAATGATTTTTAGAGGATGAAAATCAATTGTGTTCTTTTGAATTTTTTTCTTAGACTTTCAACTCAATTCTTCAATACAAAAAAAAATTGAATTTACTATTGGTAGTGCAAAAATTTTAAGCTAAGAAGATTGAAAGCCTTAAAATCTAGGCAAGAATGTCCAAACAAAAATTTATTTTATTCACTTCAAACATAAATATCTTACAATCTATGTAGTCAAAGTTTCTAAAATTTCTTCCACATATTTTTATATTAGTTTAGTACAAGATTATATAGTTATGCATGCACAAAAATAATTTCTTCAATTTTTTGCATTTTGCATAAGAAATGATAAATTTAAATGAAATTTGATGAATAAAAAGGCCTTGGGACATTAGTGATTAACCACCATATGACATGGCACTTGGAATTACTAGTGGTACACTTAGCTATAGGCTCCAATGGTTGATGCCTTCAATGTGATTCATGCGGCATTAAGTAGGAATACAATAAATGATTAAAATAAACATTTCAACATGGCTATATGATATGGAGAATTTCTTGAGAAATTAAGCTCAATATGTGCAAAAATAAGGATGAGGAAGAATGCCAATGAAATTTTAAAAAAAATTGCAAGAATAAATATTTTATATAATATAAATGTGGGTTTTTCATTTAGACCACATTCTGGTTTAATAGATTGAACTAAAATAGTTACCTTTTGAATTTGTTCCTAATCAAGTGTGAGCCAATTGAATGTGAGCCAATTGAATCATTTCAAATCTTTTTCAAAGTCAATTATTGTTGATTTCAAGACACCCTACTCTGCCATTAAAGGGACTTAGATGGGTCAACCAATATTGATATTGCTACTTTACTCCTTGCAATGAATTGAAGTACATTTATTTGGAAGACGTTAAATCCTATCATCAAAGGTTAGCCCAACACGATGGATTGACATTAGGTGAAAATGCAAAAAAAGATTATTTTTTGCAAATAATATTTTTTACAAATTTTGAATTCATATTTGCAATTAGAGACCCCTAACTAGCTAGGAGAGGTCTAAAACATATCCTAAACATGGCACAAACTAGGGGACTTTTTTCATTTTTACCCTAAAAAACTCAAAATTACCCTGCTAGGCCCACCTTCAATGGTAGAATTTAACGTCATGCTGTTTATTTGTTCCCAACAAAAAGAAAAAGAAACCATATTCAAGAATGTTTGGGGTCAGGAACATTTGGGATCACATTTGGGATCAATAAAAGACTACATTTGACCTCAAAAAATGTGCAGACCCTATCTCCTTTAATTTGTGTAAAAAACAATTGTACAACTTCAAAAAATCTAAGGTAGAACCACCTATTTCCAATCACTTAAACAACTCTAGAACAGATCATAAGGAATATGAGGCTATGCAAATTCTCCTTATATAAAAAGATACAAAATATGGAGATTGCAAATTTTTCGTAATTTTATTTTCAAAACTGAATTTTCTATGAATTTTGGATATCCAAAGTACTTTGAATCTATGCCAATGTCTAGAGTCTTCTAATTTGGATCATATCCAAGACAACTTTCCTATTTGGTACTTTCCAAATACTTTATGACACTTTGGGACATGTGTCATGATATTTTTAGTCCCAGCCTTGAAAATGGGGAAAAAAGTACATTCCTTCTTATTGCAATAAAGGCTTCCTTTATTTGTGTCAAAAAAAAAAAAAAAGTACATTCCAAGCTTCGATTGAAAATCTCTTCTAGCCTTGGTTAGAAATAGCCAGATCCTATAAGTTGGGTATAGGTCCCTCGTTGAGAATCGGTGGTTCTACCTTAGTTAGCTTCAAAAACTTCGGTTCAATTCAATTCAAGTTCAAAAATAAAAACCTAACTTCCTTTTTTCAAATTTTTTAATCATAAATGAATGACTCGTACAATGAATAACCTTCCAAAGTACTCAGAGTACAACACAAAATCCAGTGGGATGGAGAGCCATGAATTCATGGCGAGAGTAGTGCACCGTACCTATTAAGTTATCTAATTTTTTTTTTTTAATTTTAAATTTTTAGAAACAAATGAAACAAGTTATCGAATATTCAGTTGAACCCCTTGATGCTTTTTAATGCAATTGTATTTTCCATTTGTTCCAAAAAAACAAAAAAGACCTTGATGCCGTCAGTGCCAATTTGTGGCTTTTGGATGACAAGAAGATGAGGCAATTTGGAGAGAGACTGAAAGCGTTTTTTCATCCATTTTTTGCTTGTTGACCTTGCATGGAGGATTATGAAGATTACGTAAGGTAGGTACACCCAAAAGCGCTAGTTTTTCATACTATGCCTAGTTCTTGTTATTATGTTGTTCAGATTTTTTTTCACAGTCTTGTTGGTGAGTGAAAGCATGTTCCAACGCACCAAAGAACAGTGGATTTGGATACCGTATGCAAAAGTTATTAACAGTCAAAGTGTGTTTCTGAAAGCGCCATCTACAGTCTAGGTACATGACTGATTTTGAAAATGTATGCACGTTGTACGTGGCGTTTTAAGGTCAGGTGCCATTTTGGGTGTACCTACCTTAATTAATTTTGTAGTCTTGCTAGTGTTTGTCTTAATGTGAATGAGGATTTAGTATAAAAAATAGATCACAAAATATGCTATTTCAGTGTATTCTAGGAAGTTGTTGCTCCTTGCTTTAAATCTGAAATTTCTCTACAAAAATGACATTTTTTGAATTTGAGTCCAATTTAAAAAATGAAGGTCCTCTATTCTAGTTTCTACTCCAATTGGAATTTTGAAAATATTCGTAATATTGAATATTTTATAGCATTTTGAACTTTGGATGTATTTTCAATTATAAAGTGGCATGGAAATTGAGTTTACATCATAATGTTTGTTAGTGTGACATACACCCCATGATGGTGAAATTTTCAGATTTTTTGAAATAGTTTTTCATTAGATGTGATTTTTCTTCACTTTTTCTCTAGAAATTCTCAGAAAAAATCAATTCTCTACAAAACAGTCTAAATATTTTGTAACTCTTAAAGACATTTAATTTCATCTCTAAAAAAGAAATATAAATTTTTTTCATACACATCTAATTCAAAAATGGAAACAAACTTAGTGATAGGTGGTGACGCTTGAAACCAACGATTATAGGTCCGTCCTTTAAGGATTAATGTAGAAAGGACACCACGAACATTTAGTATTTGATGAATGATAAGGAATTCTCTTGTATATTGTAGGATAGAACTACAACTATTCATCCTCGGAAATTGGGGTGGAAAGTAGAGATCTTCTGCAATAAGGGCAAAACACCCATTCTCGCACATACCATTAGATGTTTTTTGACCCCTGCAGAAGACTGTTCCAGTGCTGTTCCCCCGCAGCTGTTCCCCGCAGCGAGGGGAGCGGCCTGCTGTCAGATTTTTTTTTTTCAAAAAAATAAAAAAAAATAAAAAAAAAATTTTAGTCTTCAAATACAAAAAAAAAAAATTTTTTTTTTTTTTTGGTCGATGACGTGGCAGTCTCTCGGCCACGTCAGACCGCCTTGCCGAACCTCGCCGAACCTGTTCCCTGCTGTGATAACTCGCAGTCTTCTTGACCCCTCAAAAAACATCTAATGTCCTTGGAATGGACTATAGGTTCACCCAAATTCGTCAGTAGACTTCCCTTAATGTGTTCGCCACATGTATGATTGTAATTGCTGACACAACTGAAGGACACATAGGGAAATTTTATTGGCTGAGTGTTGATTTTTGTAGGGTTCAGTTTTGGGGGCACCTACAGGATGGTTCCACAGGTCTAGGGAGCCAACACTTTGAAAATTTGTAGAAATTACATACTGCATCCGAAAAATCTAATTCTTTTTTTAATATTCATGATTTTCACTTGCTTATACTAGAAAAATATCATTTAAAAAAAACATTGCCTCCAACTATGCTGAATTCCTTATTTGGACAGTTTTGGGTGTTTCCACTGTAGGTTGACTTCAAATTAGTTCTTTTGGACTTTTTTTATACCAATGGTTCCCACAGTTTTAGAAAAGATGGTTTCTACAGAGACCCCGGCGTCCTTCCTGCGTCCAACAATCTGTCACTTTACAACAAGAGCACATTCATGTTGAAAACACAAATGAAGACAAAAAAAATCCCAGTGCTTGGGGCATGAAAAATTTATGTTGATTGATGAATCATGCTTACACACAACTCTCGGTCCATTTTATATTGTATACTGGGCTTCCTTTTTCTGCTTTCTGTGTATGTAAACCAAACACAAGGGACACACAGTGTAGAAAGGGACGACCAATTTATAATCTTCTTTTGACCCGTAAAGGACTAGTGTCCCTTTGGGGGACAAAATGGATTTCAGATAAGTTTTTATGACCTCAATTTTTGGTGGAACCTTTTGAAACTTTCTCATAAGACAAAAAAAACTTATTCGCTTTGTGTGTATATCATTTTTTTAATTCCAATTGGTACCTAGGAGCAAAAGTTATAACACAAAAAGTCCAAAACTAAACTCAGCCAGCAACAAAAAAGAATCTGCAAAAAGATAAAATTCAAATTAGATTTTTATTTTTATTTTTCTAAAAGCATATATTTTTGTCTACCTTTGAATCTTTGATTTATCCTATTTGGACTAATAATGAGAAAGTTATGGACAATATTGTTTTTTGGGCAGTTTTAGCATCTCCTCAAAAAAAAATTTGATCATTCATAATTTCCAATCTATAAGCTCAAACTTCATGAAATTTTTTTGACATGATCTCAAACAATTTAAATATAAGATCCTATGGTTAGATTAAAAAAGATTTTTTTTTGTTTTCATGGATGAATGTAGCAGAATTGGTAATCTTAAGAGGTTTTGATAGAAAAATGGCCTCAATCCTTTAATGATTAAAAGAAGGGACTCTAGCTTGGTGAGATCTTGTCTTTTCTTGGGGAGGGAAAACGTCTCGAAAATATGAAAGTTCATTGTTTGAGGAATAAGATGGTCTAATCTTGAAGGCTCCAATGATTGGATCTTTGTCTCTATTTTTTAATTGTATAAATGGTACTAAGCATTTCCATCATAGAACTTTATAGGGAATTTCTTCCTAATTCACTATTGTAATAGGAATTGTAATCCTAGAGCTCTAGACTGTAGTGTTTGAGTTTGGTAATCCATGATGACATTGGAGCATTTGTACTACCACATGTAAGGGCTTGTTGGAATGTAGATGGCCAAGGTCATGCTATCTTCTATAGTATACAATTTGCTTGCCAACTAAATATAAGAGCCCAAGCTTGCCAAACTTTGAACAAAAACCTATTGTATGTCCTCAAGTCTCTAGTGAGCTTTTATTTTAGAACTTCATTTTAGATGGAAACATCATTTGGTTGAAAGGACTAGCTCCAAAGTTGAGAAAAAACAACATCACAATAGGACAACATCACAAGGTGTGCTCCAAAAGTTGCGCTCATTCAACTAAACAATTGCAAAAATTTAGAATCATAATGGAGGTGGCAAGGCCAACTTTGTATAGACCAATGAGAACTTCTTGTCCCACCAAAGATCATCCATCTTCTCTATATTCCTTGTAATAGTAGACACACTCTTAGCACTAAGTTGGAGCCAATATGGTCTTAGAACAACAAGCTTTGACAATGTATTTGGTGCTCCAAGGTCATGTTTCTATTAGTGATTGTATTACTATTGATATTCATCCAATATTCAACAATTTAAATTGTCGAATAGAGGTAGAATAGAAATCCAATAGAAATAATCCTTTTTTTGTACATTTTGAGAAAGTGCCATGATGGAGATGACTTCAAATTTGGTGAAGTATTGTATTTCTACATTCATCCATCTTTTGGACTTAAAAATACTTTTCCATCATATTCATACATTTTTTCATCAAAATTTGGAAACTTTGTCCATATTTTTAAGAGAACCGAAATTTTTTTGGCAAAAAAAGATTACTTTAATCTAGTAAAAAAAAGACATTTATTTTGAAATGGTGCAAACTCGCCCCATGGTGCCAGAAAAAGGACTAATTCAAAAGAGGTTCAATAATACGTATGCCTATCTTCAATTCTTCTCACCTTGATGATTTGCAAGGTCTTGTCTTAACAAAAATAATTAGAATTTTGCATATTTTCTTATACAAATTTTAATATTTAATGAGTTTTTTTTCTATATAACATTTGTAGAGTATAACATAACATTTTACAACCCTAAAGTCGTAGTGTTCTTTTGGAGGACAAAATGGATTCTAGGTTTGATAGGCTCTTATTGTCTCAATTTTCATTAATACTTTTTGAATATTTTTTGAAATAGAAAAATACATTAGCTTTCTAAGAATATAAATTTAATATTGCCCAACACAATAAGAATTACAGAAAGTCAAAATTAATTTTAAAATTTTTTTTTTATAGAAAGTAATTTTGTCTTGATGGAAAGATTTGATCACTCTATTTGGACTAATGATGAGAAAGTCAAGGATAATCTTATTGTTCAAGCCATATTCTTGAAAAAATAACTTATAGGATTCATTTTTTAATGCAACTTTTTACAATTTTTCCAAATTTTTTGTAACAAGGTTTACTTTGCTTGTTAGAGGAATCTCACTTTTGGAATTATAATGTTTCACTTTCATCTTAGAGAAATTAACAATTTAGTTTTTCCTTTAATCTTATATTTGTTTCTATATAGCAATTTTTCAAAGAAAGAAATTGAGTTTGTATTAAAAAGAAAATTCTAGACTTTCAACTCAAGTTTTCAACATGATTTTTTTTTAAATTCAGTATTTTTGGTGCAAAATTTTAATCTATAAAAATCCAACACCCTAAAATTTGGGCATGTAAGGTGCAAAAATATAATTTAGCTCACTTTAAATGCAAATATCTTACAATCCATGCATTTAAAGTTCCTAAAAGGTCTTCCACTCATTTATATACTAGTTTAGTGCAAGATCCTAGAGTTGTATACACAAAGACAATTTAAAAAAAAATTTGCACTTCGCACTAGAAATAACAATTTTGAGTGGAATTGAAAAAAGAGTCTTGAAACCTAAGGTTTAACTTTGCTCAACTAATTCTTCCTAGATATGTGACTAGCAATGTAGATTAAGGCCCAAACCACTTCAAGGTTATATATATGTGTGTGTGTCAATATAAGACCATGTTCTCATTGCTAAATTACTAGTTGTTAGTTGCTTGCAAGGGCCCTTTCAAGGACCCATTTACAAATTGTTAAGAGCATTTCCAATGGAGAAATGGGAATAGGGATTTTACCAAGATTTTGAAGCAAAGGGAGCCAAACCTCATTCTGTTCCATTGATTAAGTTGATCCTATGTAAAGTCTACAATCCCAATTTCAAATGGATTTTTTGGCATTATATGAAAGAGGAAAAATGATTTTACATTAAAAAAGAAGACCTTCCATGCAAAAAAAGGGAAGTTCCAATTTATTAGCACACATAAAAATGCTTGAAAAGGTGTGACAATCATGACTTTTCTTATCGTAAGTCAACTTGTTGGTTCTTCATATTTTGCCAAATTGTTGGGCTAAGGATTAAAAGTGGTAAGATTGGGAATAAAAAGAGATCAATATTAGTTGCATTGTAATGTTTTTTTAGTTGCCTCATCATTATGCCATAAGTGTGCAAGTTCTAATTGGACTAGAGCTTCTCTGAAATTTTTATAAAATTTGAAAGTAGATGTAAATAAGCACAAACTATGTATATATATAGGAATCTATGCCATTCACATTAGGTGAAATTTGAGGGCATTAGGAGACTGCGGGTTCCCGGACTGCGGGAATGTAGTTTCTGCCCTATGAACTCGAATCCTACATAGTCACAACTTTGCCACGTAATAATTTTTTTTTCAAATTTTTTTTGGGACTTATTTTCATATTTCAGGACCCAATTTTTTTTTTTCCTTTTTGATAAAAGTCAGCCTGACAACGGCCAACAGCATTGGGAGCCGTTTTAGTAACAGACTTAAAACGGCCCTGTAATGCCCTCAGATTTCATCTAATGAAGCATTTTACAACTTCAATTACTTCATATTTTCTATTTTATAGAGTTGATTGTAAAATTTGACATGTGTTTGAAGATGGATGTTACATGAAGATTTAACTAAGAATAGTAGAAAAAAACATGACACCATACTCCATCAAACCTTAGTATTGGTGCCCTTAGGAATTTTGTGCTCTGTTTTTTTTTTCTAAACTTTGACTTTTAATCCTACATTGCACACACTTTATAATTAACACTATTGATCCAAACCAATTAGTTTCTTAGATGTAATTCAAGAATAGTCTCAACCTTAGATTTTATAATAAGTAATTCAAAAAATATGTTCACCAAATATAGACCATTTTGAAAGAGTGAATTCCATATGCTAGTGCTCATATCTTTTGACATTAGCCTCAACCAAATTTTCTCCCAATTCCACATTGGATTTTTGGTGCCTAAATGACAAGACCTAAACTTGAAATTTTGCATAGATATGAAGGATGGATTACTCATTCTTGAATGCATGTATTGCTAGCGTCATGTTTAAAAATACAGATAATTCCTTGAGGGGAAAATCTTTGGAGGGTTTTAGTGGGACAAAGGAAGTAACTTAATACATAATTCTCCGAGAACATTTGACCCTCTAGCAATATCCCAATCTTTTCCATTGAAAACAACAACAATTGTCACAACTAAAGGTCTAAAAGTCAAATTTGAGGGTCCCCGCTTTGGAGCAAAGTAGTCCCGAAATCCTTATAACCGGAAGGACATGGTTGCTAGTATGTGAGCATAGAAGTGTGAGCTTATGAGCCTCAAAAATGATGCACCTATAGTATAGGTGCTTATACTATGGAAACCTTCTATGATAAGAGTGTATTTATACTATAGGTACCTATATTATAGGTATTTTTACTATAAACACCTCCAAAGGTGGTAGTATATCTACTTATATACATATTAGAAGCTCACATGCTCGCATGTTCATGCTCACACACTAGCATCGTTGACCAGAAGGAGGTTCTAAAAGTGACCAGGTGCTAAAATGGAGCACCTCTTTAAATGCATACTATTTGTAAATGTTGCTTTTTCATAGCTTTTAGCAATGTACAAAGAGTGTATATTTTGGAAGGTGTTCCCATAAGAGAATTTTTGGGCCCCCAGAAGACCGTTTCAGGGGTGTTCCCTGAAATTGTTTCCACTGCTGTAGACCAGCCCCCTGCTGGTCAGAGTTTTTGAATTTTGAAAAAAAAAACTTAAAAAAAACTTTCCAAAAAACTTCAGAATGTACTAAAGAGCAAAAAAATGATTTAAAAAAATATATATTTCCAAAAAAATATTTAAAAAATATTTAAAATATAATTAAAATTAATCAAAAATTAGTATTTTCTGACGTGGCAGTCGCTCGACCACATCAACATCGCGTTCCCAGAGTTCCCAGTGCGTTCCCAACGTCTAGGAACTCGTAGTCTTGTACAGGAGCTGAAAATCCTCTTATGATTTCAGAACCTTATGCCACTTCAACTTCAAAATTTTATAACTAATTTCACATAGATAACAAAATAAAAATAAAATAGACCTAGATTAGATGTGAATTCCACTTGTCTTCTAAGAAAAATATATTGAAAAATATTTCAAGATGTTTCACCGCCCTAAAATTCATTTCTACTACTTAGATGCTCCATCAATGGACCTCCTCCCTTACGGAGAAGGTGCTTCCTCTCACAGAGCAATAAGTTAGTTGAAGTTCCCCAACTGAAAGGGTTGCTCAGTGCCACAGATCTTTAGTTTCCAGTGTCCATAATTTAATGTTGGGCAGGATAACCACACAGTACCATACCACCGACATTCTAGATCCTTCTAAGAGATGTGGACAAAATAGGTCCATTTCTCACTGCGAGTCAAATTTCCAATAAATTTAAAATTAAGGTAGGAGGTCCATCAAAGGGCTGGAACTGAATTTCAGGGAGGTGATATATTTTTGCGAATTTTCCTCGAAAGACAAGTACAATAGGCATCTAACGCAAGTTGTTTCATGTTTTTTGGAGCTTTGTGAAATTAATTATGAATTTTTGAAGTCAATATGACATAGGGCTCTGAAACCACCCATCCCTACAAATGTACAATGTCTGTACCTTCTCGTAAAGATTAAAAAGTGTCATGTACAAACAATGTACATCTGGGAAGGTGAACAATTTTGGAGCATGAGCGGTTTTCGAGCCTCCTACTGTACCTAGAGGAGGGGGATGCATGTTTTGGAAGATGAGAGAAAAGCGGAAGAAATGTATTAAATTTAAAGTGTAGGTAATTGTCCTACCATCCTTTAAATTGACTACCAAGGTATAATCTTACACTTGAAATTCTCAAAAAATGTGCCATGTTCATTAACCTTTGAACAATGGACTAGTGGCTTTGGAAATCATACATTTTAATATCATGTGACATCATCTATTTTGAATAAGTCAAATATACTCATTGGAAGTTAGTCCTGTAGAAGATCTCTCTTTTCCACCCCTAATACTGAGGATGGCTAATTGCACTTCTATCCTGCAAGGGAAGATTCTTTGTTATTCATCGGATGCAAAACATCCACCTCATGTTTAAGGGTTAAAATTTGACAACATTGCTATGGTTCTAAAAAGTTGCTCAAGCAAGGCATCTTGTAAATTGAGAACGGATAATTATCAAATGGATTGGAGGTAGATTGGTGATGGATTTAAAACAACTTTTGGAGTCATTTATTCATGCTTTTAAATTTATGAAATGTATTTTTTTACTATTATTTTTTCTTTGTTTAATATGCTTCAAAATTTAATACCTTTTGACTCTATTTCATAGCTTTCAGCAAAAGGCGATAGTTGTAATATTTGGTGAAGTACTGCCACTTTGTGGGGAAGCGTTACAGTGAGGAATGATCTCATTGGTGCATTCGCGAAGGACGTAAGCTTATCTCACAACATTGAGTGCTCCATGTCATCAAAGCAAGTCATCCAAAATATTTGCCCAGTAATGTACATACAGAGAGTTTCCATGCTTTTCCTGGCAATCACATCCCAACTGTCTCCGAATTCAAATCTTCCAAACGAGCGAACACAGAGCTCCTTATCCAAATTTCCAGTGACCAGCACTACATCAAGTAAACAAAGGTAAAGTATTCAGAAGGAAAAAGACTCTCAATTCATTCCAACCAATCAATCCACAGCTTACATTCAGAACCCAAGACAAATTTTTCTCAACACAGTTCTCAGTGCCAAGACTTCGCAAACATGCACAACAATATGTTGCACGCAGGTTTAAGCTACCCTACCGTCCCCTAATTCTACCCTTCTGAAAAAGAAAAAAAAAGAAAGAACTTACAGTTCTCATTTCATCATATTACAACCCAGGAATGCCACCAATGCTTTGCATCTCCTCTTCCCCTCTTCTTTGTGTGTCACAAGACCTCGTATTCTGGGAGGCGATTCTCACGGTTGAAGAAAATTCTCAGCTTCTCCAAGTCTGTAAAACTTGTCAAAACCAACCATCGGATGCTGATAAACAGACTTCAGATGTTGGCTTTCACATCTGCAGGCAAACTGGAATACTATGTTTTGGTTCCCACAATTTGACCAAGATGGAAACCAAGCTATCGATCTCCATAGCCCAGCTTGGCGCCTCCTTCTACCCAAGTCTCAAACCACAAGCCGTGTGCCAACCTGTATGCATCCCCCCCACCCCCCATCTCAGCACCATTCAGTGTCGGTGCAGTCACCACTCGTCTCAAACAGTGGATCATCCTGCACATTCTCAAAATCCTGGTCCGCTTCTTCTAGAATATTAGCAACAGCAGGAGACACAATCACTTCACTGAAAAGCGGCGCACAGTACCCGTCGTGCACAAAATCAACGTTATCGGGGAGATCTGCACGAGGGTCGCAAGCCGACGAGTACGCAATGACCTGCCAGTCTGAGAAATCCGTTCTCGTCTGTTTCACGACCTCCACGATCATGTCTGGTCGCTGAGCCAGCATCCGCAGCCCCGCGAGCTCCACCAGACAGCCTTGCGCCCACAGGAGTTTCAAACTGGGCGCGGCCAACGCGAAGGCCGCCATGCTGGCGTCACCGAAGGGGCAGCAGCGAAGCTCGATCTTGCGGAGCTTCAAGCAGCCGAAGGCGATGGCAGCGAGGCCGACGTCCGTGGTGCCGCTCACGTGGTCCAGGGTGATGATTTCCAGGGATTGGCCGTACTGGCCGATGTAGCTCATGCCTTCGTCGCTGACGACGACGTTGGTGCCGTTGCGGTGCCAGGCGTCGAAACCGAGGGAGAAGCGGCGGAGGCCCGGGCAGTTCAGGAGGAGCATCTTCACGCCAATGTTCAAGGTGGCGTCGGGAGCTTCCAGTTCGATGATCTGCACGTCCACAACAAGAGCAAGAAATAGACACACTATCAGAAGGTTTCTTCCAAAGCAAGAGCAAGAAATAGACACTATCAGAAGGTTTCTTCCACAGCAAGAGCAAGGAAATAGACACTACCAGAAGTTCTGATCTGCATGAATTATATAACTCTAGGTTCCAACTAAGAACATTTTGTAATCAGGGCATTCTATTATTATCTATTAGTCATCACTGATGATTTCATTTCATAACATCTGCCTCCTTCAGTGGGTAGAATGTTGCACTGCATCTAGAGCTGTGACAATATATAATATAGAGTAATTACTAGATCAGAAGGGGCCAGTACTGAATTACATAACTCGGTTTCATAACTAGAAACATTCTGTGAACGTGGAATTTATTCATATTTGCTATAAGTCATAACTGATGTCTTCATTTCATAGCATCTGCCTACTTCAGCAATAGCTGGGTAGAATGTCACACGGCATCTTGAACTTTGACACTTAACTAACACTTAACTGATTCGTAACTGCCGTGTACCTGAGCACTACTATTGACATAGAGATTACGCTTAGAGGACAATGATTAGAAAAGTTCGAATCGTGTTCGGTAACTCAAATTTTAAGTTTTTCTTGAAACGGAGGGGGCCAGTTCATTGCAAGGTAACTCAAATTTGGAGGAGAGTTATATAAAAAGTTGTTGGACAGTACCTACTTGCCACTCCCACAATTGAATAGATACCGTCAAACGCCAGGTTCAATTTTAAAGTCAACAGTGTCACTACCTGGTTGGCTAGAGAGATCAAGATTATAACCCATTTACCCTTTTGCTAAATTTGAACCCCTAATCAACCAAAAAGGACAAATGCTGACATCTGAGATTCCAAGACTGGGTATCATGTCAATTACCTTCTCAAGACTCCAAACTCACGAAGGTTAAACCCTCCTGCAAATTTCGGATACCTAGTACATGACCCTCGAGATCTCAACCAAAGAAAACTTGACACACCGCATTGACTAGTCAACTTCGCACTATGAATTGCAGAAGGCACAAGGAGAGGGGGTAGGGGGACGCACAGGGTGGGAGTCATTGTATTTCTGAACGAGGCAGATGCGGACATCGTAGAGATTGGGGCAATTGTGGGCGAGGACTTCCAGAGCTTCGTTGGTCATGTCGGCCGCGAAGAACGTCAGCTTCTCCAGGCTAAAACACCGCTTCGCCACTGCCATCAACCCATGTTGGGTTACAAACCCAGCTTCGTAGGCTTCGCACAGGAGTCTCTTTAATTTCTGGCAATGGGTGGCCACCTGCCGCAGTCCTCTGTCCCCTATAAGATCAGTGCACTGATCACCACCAACACACATCAAATATCACCCTACTGCACATCATCTCATCCACTGGGCACCGGACAACACACACACATTGAAAAAGACAAAAACAAAACACATGACTTGTCCTCACAAGCCAGTCATAACAGTACTAACGGGCTCCCTCTGCCTCCATGAAAATAGATACCAGTGGCCAGGACAATTTAACTCCCTCTCTAAGAATCCCAGGGAATGGCCGAGAGAATTTAATCCCTGGATTATAAAATGCTCATACACATGATTATTGAAGCCAGAGAGCATGCTTAGAGTAAGCTGCAGAGTGTACTTGGCAACACACACCTGAAGAATCTCCAAATTCACACAGGCCCCAAGCAGATCCGCCAGCTGTTCTTGCCCCAGCAAGCAGTAGGTCAGGTCTAAATTTTTGATGCGCGGCGCAATGGACGTCACAATACTCAACGATCTTTCATCCAGATCCCACACGGGTCTCAAACACTCTAGTCCCTTGCACCTACCGAATGCCTCCGCAATCTGGTCAATGTTTTCAAAATTCTGGAAATGCAACCTGCGCAGAATCAACCCCACTTGTAGCTCAAGACGGTCGAAAGTAATGTAGTCACAGTGAAAACGGTGACCATGCTATGAATGTTAACAATCAGATTCAGAGGTGGCTTGCTAAGTGATGAGAAGGATTACCCAATGCCCAACTGACGCACAGTCTTCCGAGCCGCTTCCAGAACAGGCAACAAGTAGTCGATTCGCAGCGCATCACACAATCTTAGGGTGTGGCAGCGGCCAGCCAAAGCGACCACGGCCTTCTGTTCCACATTCTGCAGTTCCGTAAGCGAGAGATCCAACACTTGCAGTGACAGGGCTGTGTTCGCAACCGTGGTTAGCCAGAGCGGCGCCCCTTCGTTCTCGATGTCTGCCTCACATAAATTCAACACCACGAGGTTGCGGCATCCGCGCGCAATGATTTCCAATCCGTAGGTGCTGAATCCCGAGCACTTGGGCAGCTCCAGGCGCTGCAAGGACTCCCCGCACCCGCTGATCAGTCGCTCAATGTCGGCGTCGGTGATGAGCATGCGCTTCATCTTGAAGTGTCGGATAGGTTGGTAGAACTTCGCCAGGAGGTCCACCCAGGGCGTGGCGAACGCGCCCCAGACCTCCGCGTGCGGGATGAAGGAATAGTCCACCATGCGCGGCTTGCCCTTGATGGTGATGGACCTGGCATTCGGGAAGCGCGCCAGAAGAGTCGCCGGCTGAATGGCGTAGCAATTCGAGATGAAGACGGACTCGCGGGAAGAGCCCTCGATGGCGCGGAAGCGCTTGCAGACGCGGGAGACTGCATTCCGGTCCTTGGGATCGGACAGCCAATCAGTGATGCGCTTCAGAATCTCGTCCGGGAATTGAAGCACGCCGCTGGAGGAGTCGTCATCGTCGTAGTGGTGACGCGCGCCGCGCCCGCGGCCTCGCACACCCATCATGGAACCCCAACCAGCAACGGCATAACCACACCTCGCAATACCCTCACTATCCTCACTACCCTAACACTTCCATGCTCTCCACGCCACCTTCCGTAGATCTATAATAACTAAACTCACTCCTGATTGCAAAACGCGGAGATTCTCACACAAGCTCAGCTAGCGCTCGTCGTCAAGGTCTTGCCACCATAGCCGACGAAGATCTTCCGTCTGCCACAAGAACCCCAAAAGCTCCAAGCATCTCCCCACTCTAATCACTATTTCATTCATTTCACTCCTGCTCGCGTCTTGCTCACTCCAGGAATAGTTACAGCTGACACCCAGCACTGCCAAGATCCGACCAGTTTAGTAACCCCGGCCCATCAGTAACTTACCATCACTACTACCCCGCTTCTCCTTCTCGTCAACATTCCACCAAGGCGCAGAATGCCGGCTGCGAACGCCCTGCGACCAGAGCCAAACGCTCTTCAAATCGATCGATAGTCCCAACCCTGCACAACAACATTAAGCCTCCCCATCACCACAATCACGCCCATCCCCACTCTAGAGACCCAAGTCACTCAACCCCAAGTCTCAAATTCCCTATTCCAAACCTTAGCCGCGCTACCGGCCAACACCATTCCCAACAGCGATCGCTATTCCAAGCAAGTAAGTTAACAACATGCATACAACCAGCAGCGATTTTAGGGGGGGTGAAATTTCGGACTCCGTCTGTGGCAGGTTTGTGTCTGTCAGACTCCGTCCCTCCAGAATTGCGCCAGTGCTGTGAAGGCTTGTGTCAGGTAATTTATTACTGTTCCAAAAAAAAAACCGCTGGCAACTAGTGTAAGAGCTAATAATCTGCAGACATCACCACGCCGAACCAAGTGGACGCTAACTTCCAAGCTAAACGAAGTTAGCGATGATTCCGTAGTTCTAGCACCGAGATGCTGGAAACGGTCGAGGCAATATCCTCGCTCCCTCCGCGCCGTCCCTGAAGCTTCTCTCTCCCTCTCTGCAGGAGCTTCAGGCTAGTTCTGACTGTTATTATTATTGAATTTACTACCACTAGCCCGTCTGTCTGACGTCCTGTGGGACTGAATGCTGGAATCTGAGGACTGGGGCTGATGAGTGTACCAGATCTGTGCCGGACCCTGCCTGGGACTGATGACAGGGAGTCAACCTGAAGCCATGCCAGCGGAAGATGATTTGTCGGTAAGCGGTGACCAACTGACCACGTAACGATGTGCACTATCGGTCGCGGCCTTCGCTACAAACCTCATCAATTGCGAGTTGTCCACGACTCCGTCTCATCACTGTGAGCGCGCATCGATCAGATGCAATCTCGAGGTGGTCCCCCAAAGATTCTCTGCTTTTGGACACAACGGAAATACTGAAATTGCGAGGTGCTCCAGAAGGACTGATTGGAAGCATCTATAGACATTCATTGGTTTGTGGCATCCATTGATCGGTGGGTTGTTGTTTTTTATTGCTGGGGGAAACAAAAGATGGGGAAGCCCATGGCGGAAAAGCCGAAAATCAGTCCAGACAGCATCAAGGAGGCCGGGCACTGGGGCCCAAGGTCACATGGCAGGGATGATGAAAAGGAAAAAGGCTGTTTTGTTTTTTCGGGCCTCGTTTTGTGGTCAGGCAAGCAAGGAGGGCGAGGCAGGGAAGCGGCCGATACTTTCGGCAGAGAGAGAAGTTCAGTTGGATAACGTGAGGATTGGGAATGGAACTCTTAGAAATAGATGCCAAAGTTTTTGGAAAATTATTACTCTTTTTCTAAGAAAATGTGTGGCGGAAAAAAAAAACTATTATTTTTTTAGCACCTGTTGACCATTATTTTCAGAAAAAATAAGAATGAAAGATTTGACAAAAAAAAAGTGGTGACCTTGTCCAATACTTATTGCTGCAACACATAGATAAATGATTAATAGACTTGTCCTTTGGACATAGACTATAGCATCAATTTTTTTAGTTTTGGAATCCCGATTTCCAAAACCTATCTACAACCGCATTCACACCACACCACACAATTGGAGTTTGGTTGGAATAAAGATGAAAAGTGTGGAAACAAACTATGGCACTAAGTCTCTAGTTTTTTAGTCCCAATTTCCAAATGCTATCTATCTACAACTGCATTTACATTGCATGACGTGATTAGGTTTTGGTTGGAGTAGAAATGCATGGTCCAACTATCACTAAATTAATCCCTACATATTAAGGACTATGTTTTCACCTATAATGCTCTAAAATTGCCATTTTTAGTATAAAGACCAAATTTTAGAAGAAAAAAATTTGGACATGTGTAAATATAGCAACTTGTAGTATGTTAGTTTAAAAAGATGTAGGAAAATTTTCAGAAATTTTCACTTTGTGGATTGTAAGATATTAGGATTTATATAAATCTTTTTTCTATCCCTACAAAAAAATAATGCATTTCCACTTCACAAGGTCACATTTGTATGAAAAAATGTCCATGTTGTTGGTGCTTCTTTGGACTCATTCTTTAAGGCAAGTTGGCTACATATTTGAAAAATTTCAAATCATTTGGACTTGTAGAACATATACAAACATAATAGTAATTAGATAGAAGTAGAGAATGATTTAAAATATTAAAATGTTGACATTTTAATTATGAAATTGAAAAATTCCAATCCTCATGTTTGTAATGTTGTACAAAGCAATAAAAAATCTACATTCTATAATTATATACATATATTTTTAAAAATATTGAAAATTAAACTAAATAAAGGACTTCAAAGTTTATTTTTGAATATGGAATCCATGAGTGATGGTATTGTTGTTTACCTAGGACCAAGTCTTACAATTACACCATTTTTGTTGAAGATGCTCTAATTGTGAAATAGTTGAATTAGTATATGGTGAAATATTATAGCATTGTATTATTTTTCACAAAAATAATATTAGGGTTGAAATAACACTAAGTTTTAGTAAATGACAATGATTTTGTACCCTAATTCATAGGATAGTATTTAAAATCTGCATTATTAAAAGAGACTTGAATCTTTTTAAATTTTGTTGCAAAACTAATTTGAGAATCTATGGGAGGAAAATCTTAATCAAATTTAATTTGTATTTTTTAGAAACATTAATCATAGGAAGAAGTGTAAGGCAAAGTAGAAAAACAAAAATACTAGTAATTTTGATATAGAATTGAAAAATCTCAATCTAAGTGATGATTGTTGCAAGTGATTTAAACTAAGTTTTGTTTTATGTACTTGGATATTGTGAAAATTGAATCAAATATTAAAAAATCATATTTATTTCTCCACAAAATATCATAATTGTTTACAAAACAAGACACTTCATATTCTTGAGCTCACCAATTGAATGAAATGGTTCTTGTAGATGTTGATTTGCACACACACACTTTATTCAATTAATTTTCAACCAATTTTTTTCATTTTTATATTGCTTGAAATTCCATGTTTTGTCTCTAGCTTAACATAACTTTCTTTTACAAGATTAAGTGGACAAATAATTATATTCTCGTGCATATGAACTTCTATTTCTCCAAAAATAAGTTTTATGAAAATGAAAATGAAATTTACATATAAAGAACTATTTTAAATCCCAAAATATCCATTCATATATTTTGATGGTCAAGGGTCAAAAATCATATGCATCAAGAGTCTTAATAACCAATGACCGCATTTCTAGTTACAATTCCAACCCTTAAACAACATTCCTTTGTCTACACAATATGCCATTGGAGAATCAATAACCTCCTTCAAGCAAGAAATGTGTCTTATTGTTTGCCAAAAACTTATTTGATTAGGGCATGCAATAGTGAACAATGAATATTGCTTTGATTTTGCAGCCAAAACATTCCAAAAACATACAAAAGTGACCTTTTATTAATGATTCTTTCAAAACCAAATTCAAAGAGCTTGACTTGCCATTTGAAGATTAAGGTAGCAAAAACTTAATGAAAAGACAAAGTTATTGAAAATAATTACTACATTCTATTCTAATCAAAGTTAAAACATTAGAGGAGATTTGGCTAAATAGAAGACTGCAAATTTCCGCACTGCATGGAAACCCGGGTATTGTACAATTGCCGAAAGCTAATGTAGTTGAGCAATGGTCACATCAAATTTTTTTTTCAATTTCAAAGACTAATTTTTTTGTATTTATGATGGCTAATAGCAATCTTCTGTTCCCTCATTGCTACGAGAACAACAAGAAGAACTAGCCAAAAAACAATCCTCTGCAGACCCAAATCTCATCTAATGTGACATAAAGAGCTAATTATACATGCATTTTGTATCCATTCATGTGACACACAAAATATTTGAATGAAAAGAAAGAATTTCATAATCTTTCTTGTAATTTCCTTTAGAACAAAATCAACTTGTTTTAATATACTAATGGCATGAATCAATACATTAGATTTATGTCTTTTTTTTTTTATGGATTTTGAATAGTTTAGTAAGTTTCTATATAAAGATTAGATCCTCCTATTTTCCCCATTAATTTTTGAGGAAACAGACATCCATTTGTGCATCATGAAAGTTTGTTCTTTAGAAATTAAAAAATAGATTGAAAGGATGTATAAGGAATAAAATTGCCTTATAATTGTCAAAAAATGTCAAGTGCATGAATTCCTAGATGGCATGATTCATAATGATGGCATTAATTTTTTTTTTTGTGAAAATGTATCATAAACAAAAACTTTAAAAATTAAGTTGATATTGATTTGCAAACAAGAATTGTAAAATTTGAATTATTAAATTTATATGTGCATATAGATTTACAATTTCTAACATTGATATTTATAAATATGATTTGGAGGTTAAAATTTGAAAATATCTTCAATCATTAACATCATTCCAAATATTGAAAATTTAGAGTCTAATAAATTTGTACACACAAAACTCTAGTGTAATCACTTTGAAAAAAGATAAAAGAAAAGAAACTTGAGGATCTTATTGTAGAAGTTACTTTTAGAAATGCAAAAGGCATTGTTCTTCATTGACATGTCTACTATTTATATACAACAATAGAGTTGTGCTTCTCCTTGCGCAAGGAAGAAAAACAAATGAAAATTTTTAAAACTTCACATGTAAAAAACAATGGTTTGGTAATTTTTAAACATGTGTTTTGTATATATATAGTCCATTAATTTTTTTAAATAATATAAGAAATTTAGTTCTAAATCTCTACCTTTTTGAAATGCAAATTCTAAACACACAAAGAGTTATATATAAGGGAGTCTAAATGGATAACCAAATTTATTCATTCTAGTACAAAAGATGTTTTTATCTTATGTGAATCCCTTATTGTAAAGTACAACAGTACTAGTATATGAATATAAAAATGAGAGTATATGAGCATTGAATATATATATATACTACAATTATAGAAAGAGTGTAGGTATCTATACATATATGGACTACAATCATAGAAGGGTTCTTAATTATAGACACTTATACTTATATCATAGATACATGGTCTTCTATATTGATGGGCTTACACTTTTAGGCTCATATAATACCAACTCTCTTGTGAAGTATAGATATTTATGTAAATATTGACACTCAAAAGTTGTATGAAAAAAATAAAATATTTGAGATCTAAATCTTAGATTCCTTTATTAGTTGGGACCATAGATGAAATCACAGTCTAAGACGATAGATTTTACTTTCATACAATTGGGCTTATAGTCTCCTCCTTAAACAATGATTTTTCTTGTACCTTCTTTTATAATTCTTTTTTTAATATTCATATATATAAACTATTCCTAAAAGATTTAGCCATCAAATTAGTTTATTTTGGATATGAAATTTGTTAATGAAATGAAGCTTACAAAATATTATTTCTACTTGAATTTGAAGTTTTGGAAAATTCTTGGACTGGGTGATTGCAAGCAACACTTGTACTAATTGTTGCATTTTCACCAGTATTCATGAATTTTTTCTGGAGTAATTCAAAATTAGAAAACTATTTTTTTAAATTTAAAAAATATGATTAATGTATACACATCTAAGATGAAGGTTTTCACTAAAGGAAATGGATAGGAAAATTCTTTAAGTAGGAGAACTTGAAAAGTGCCAAATCTCAAGAAAATAGGTACTTTGATTCAAAAATTAGTTAAAAATAGTATAAATAATTAAATACAAAAAACAATGACTGTCCATTTGTAACAACTTTATGGAAATGGTCAATCACCAAAAAACCCATGAAAATAATATTTTATATGTTTCAAAATGCAAGTAGAAAGAAACTCACTTTGTAGACTTCCATAGCACATAGAATTCATTATTTTTAAAATTACTTCAATAGAAAGTTGTATTTCTAAAGAAGAAAGCACTCCACAAAATTTTCCAATGTAACTTTTCAAAAGAGATACTCAATAGTATTAGAAACCTCCAAATTGGCAAGTGTGACATACATTTTGGGCCTATTTTTGGATAGTAAATTATTTTTGAAAATTACCAAAAAATTTGGGAAGTTGTATGATAGTCATCAGTACCTTCTCTATAAATCTTAAGTCATTTGAAGTTATTATACAAAAGTTATGGCCAAAAAATAGATCAACACATGTTGTGTGACGAAAAATAGGACAAGTGTTTCTTGCAATCGCCCGACTTGAATAGTGTTTTTTTGGTGATTTTTACTTTGAATTCATAACCACGTTGAATTCACAATCAACTCTAATGTATAAATAGCATAACTTCAAATTTTCATTAAATTTTTTTTGAACATTCTATAACTATTATGGAAATTGTGCAATTTCAACCCTAGAGTATATATATTCTTTCACTCATATGCAATAAAAAAAATAGAGTAGAGAAAGTAAATGACATTAAGCTTGACTATATAATTATAAGGTAATTTACTATTAAAACAACTTTTTATGAGAATTGATTACATTTAGTGGAAAGCTAAATTTTTTGAAATAATTTTTAATATCTTTTTGTAGAAAGAAAAATGGAATTGCCATCTAATCCAAGTTGTTTCATATTTCTTGAACCTTTGTGGAATTAGTTACAAATTTTTGAAGTTGAAATGCAATGATCACTAAGCTTAGATGACCACTTCCTAAAATGTATAATACTGGAGCATTGTAGAAAGCAAAATGTACCTTTGTGTAAAGGTAGGAGTCTCAAACTCCAATAAGGCATTTAAAGCAAACATGAGTGAGAGGTACATTTTGCTTTCTTCAATGTACCAAATCTACTCATTTTAGGAGGTGGTCACTTTTGATGACCACAAATGAACACCTTTTTTAACTTCCAAAATTTGTAACTAATTCCAAAAAGCTCAAAAAATTATGAAACAACTTGAATTAGATGCCTATTCTAGTTGTCTTTTGAAGAAAATTTACAAAAAAATATTTTAAAATGTTTCACCTCCCCGAAATTTAGTTCCATCCCTTTGATGGTTGGTTTATGGACCTCCTACCTTAGTGGTCCTTTTAGAACAGGGTTGCTTTCAAAGAACCCAAAAACGTAAAGAAGAACAATAGGACGCATGATAGGAAATCCGTCCCACGAAGTAGGACCAGCAAGGTAAAACTCATGATATCTGGCGTAAAAGTAAAAAAGCCCCCTATTTTTGTGCCCTATTTTTTGGGTATGCTCTACGACCTTCCAAGCTAATTTGGGGTCTCTGATTACAAATATGAATTCAGACTTTGAAAAAAAAAAATTTGTGCCCAAAATATAAAATTTCAGCATTTATCCCTGGGGTAAATCCAGCCTGCTGGTCCCACTTCATGCGATGGGTTTAACGTCCGGCCAATAGGACTACCTAAGGTACCTTGTCCCTCTTTTTCCTTGAAGCTCGGGTACTTACGAAATAGTCTTGTGAGGGATGTCCTGTCTGCATAGTTATTGGAAAGGCTCCCCCGAAGGCCCATAAATTCTTTCATTGTCCCCAAGAAAGCCATCAAAAAGAAGTGCGCCGTGCAAATCTATGGTGATGGAATAAACTTCCGTTTAAAAAAAACTAAGGAAGTTTCGAGGGATGCCCCCGCAAAGCTGGATTCAAGTGAGGCTATCCTCAACAATGGATGGACTCTCTTCCGGAGTGGAAGGCTGGAAGCAGCTTCCATTTCAATTTCAAAGGGGCAACACTTGAGCAGGCCAAGGAAACCCACAACTTGGATTGGCCCCCATCCCCCAGAGCCTGGGATTGAGAAAATCTTGCAACTTGTTCACAATATCCACATCCTTCCTGGAGCCACTATCCCCTGTACTTCCCCTTGTATTGTGGGAGGCCTCCTTCCGAAGGCTTCCTGCGATGTGAGGGCCCTGGTCTGAAGGTGAGGGCGGAGCCGGAGCTTGAAGGCCCGGACCCTCACACCACGGAAGGCCGGAAGGGGGAGGCCTCCTGCTGCATCAAGGGTCGGTTTCCATTAGCAAGCTGGACGTCCGGCTCCTGGAGGGCGGGTTGGATGGGGCTGGAGCAGAAAACATATTTATTGCCCTTCAAACCTGCAAGGCTTGAAGTACCTGTAGCAATTTTGTTTATCCAGCGAAGAAAAAGCAGGTACCCTGTAGCTGCATGGTCTTGTCCTCTTGCTGAGAATGGGGGGTCCAGTCCACCCTCCAGGCCCTTTAGGTCTGCATTTCAACAGTCCCCGACCTGGAGGCTAGAGGAGGACTTGGATGGCCGACTAGAGGTCCAGCTCCTCCTTCTCGGCAATCGAAAGCACCTGGACATCCAGACTCCCAATGGAAACAGGCCCTAAGCATTGGGAAAAGTGATGTCACTAAGGTTTTCTCACAATGCCTGGCACCAGAAGAAGAGGGACTTTCTGTTATGTAAGAAAGAGGAAATGACAAAGGAAGCTAGTACTCCACCGCTTAACCCCTAAGTGCCGGCACAGCCATTTCATGGCTTTCGGATGACTTCTCCGAGCCACCAGAAGGCCTGAACAATAGTTTTTTCATTCATTTTTTTTCCAGTGACCTTTCATGTTGAGTTACAAAGAGTGTTAAACTAAATTCGCAATATAATTGATGTTTTTTTCATGTAGTTGAGAAGTAATTAAGAAAAACGGATGGCAAAATTTGTCATTTTAAAGTATTTTGAGAAATTGAATAAATCTAAAATTTCTCCTTGAAAATGGAGGTCCTCTTCTCTAGTTTGTTCCTCAATTGGAATTTTGGAAAGATTTGTAAATTTGAATATTTTATTGCAGTTTGAACTTTGGGTGTATTTCTAATGTCCACTGCATTCTAATTATAGATGTACATGTAAAATTAGTCTACACCATGATGATTTCCACTGTATCGTTCACAACATGGTGAAATTTTCAATTTTTCTGAGATTATTTTCTATTTTCTAGTATTTTTTCTTCAGTTTTTCTTCAATAAATTTCAAAAAACACAATTTTCCTCAAAAAAATCTGAAATTTCTGTGAAGTAGAGAGGACATGCAGTTTCATCTCTGAAAAATAAAAATGAAAATTTCCATACACATCTGGTTACAAAATGGTAACAAACTGAGTGGCAGACAATGCAGCCTGAAACCCGCATAGGCCCGGCGTTTCAGGGTTAAGGAAATGCCCCCCTCCCTTGCTCCCTGACTGAACTAAACACAACTTAAAATGAAACACCTGATTTGCCCCCTCATCACCAAAACCAAGAAAAATTTGATATTGATACAATTTATAAAATACATATGGTATATGTATGATATATTTAGGATATATAAATATGAATGTAGGATTAGGAATATTGATAAGGTATGGTATATAAATACTTGCACATGCATCATGTATGATATATGAGGTGATATGAAAAATGGATGTATTAGATGTAATATTGATATGATACAACACACTAATGCACAAACATGATATGGAATATGGTTGTTATTTCCATACCAATTGTAGTTCAACATATTCAAAAATATATATAAATGTGGAGTAACGAAAATACAAATGACTGTAATATTTCAAGATGACCCTAAACTACCAAATGATTGTACCCAAACCAAATAGCATGGTTGCAGGTTCAAAACCTCACAATGGCAGGTGGTTTATCTCGTGTGAAAGAAACACTGTATCTTTGTGACACAAACCCTTAAAATGTGTGTTCTTCAACACACTTGTTTCCAAAAAATACATAATACAAATGTAGGAATAATAAAAATTCACTCATTTATCCCACTAATAGATGACATTTTATCACCATCCTATCATGGCTATGTCACATCTACAGTTCAACACCAAAGCCACCAGATGTTAATTAAAATGGACGACTCATTTAACCCTTGAACGACGCTGCAAATGTTTGGCGTCCGGTGAATGACATAAAATCTTTCCTTCAAGAAGAGAAATGTAACTTTTCATCTTCGATATTGGAGGTGGAAAGGGAAGATCTTCTACAGTACTTTTACTTCCAATGCATATATTTGGCTTTTTCAAAGTAGGTGATGTCACACAGTATCAAAATGCATGGTTTCCGCGGCCACCGATCCGTCCTTCAAGGGTTAATATACAATCTATATCGATTGGAATCAATTTATTCACATCTAAGATTGATGAGAAAGGGATGCAACAATCATAATTCTATAATTTCATCATTCTCCCACAATCCCACACGCTTCACAGAACAAGGACAATCAATGGACTAACTTAATATACTTGCCAATTCTCTATCAGATTCCTGTACCATCAAACAGTGCTTGATTTCCAAAAAAGCACTACTGTAGAGAATGCAATGTAAGGCTCAGAAACTGCTCATTTAAGGGCTGGTCCCCCTTTATCATGTATTTTTTGAGATGGTAATATTTTTGCTTATTTTTCAGACAATGAGAAATAAACAAGGAATCTAACACAAGTCATTTCATAAATTTCAAAGCATTTATGAATTACTTATAAATTTTCAAACAAAATCTAGCATAGGTCAGTATTTGTGATTTGTAGGCCTTGGAAACCCACACATGCTTAGTTTTAAAAAAAATTGGTTTTGTTCAAAAATAAGCATTGCAATATGTAAAAAGTAACAAGCTGAGATGGTTTCTAAATGCGATCCTTTCTAAAATTGAAATGAATGTTTGAATCAATCATTATAACAAAAAATTTAACATTTGTGAAAAGGTAGTTTGACTACCAATTTTTATTTTATATAAAATTAATAGACACCTATTCACCTAGTTAGGAAAGAACCCATTGTGGCTCTTAAACCATCCATTGAAGAACTGAAGTATAAACCAAATCATTAGATTAGATTCCAGGCTTTTAGAAGACTACGGGTTTTCAATTTGCGGGAACATTGAAACTGCCGCAGGAACTCAGAAATTACACAATACAACGTAGTCGAGACTGTGCCACATCATCAATTTTTTTTTGGAAAAGAAAAAAAATTGGATTTAAAAAAATATTTCAGCCCCCCCCCTCTAATTTTGTTTTTTTGGAGGGAGAACCTCTAACTATTGTTCCAAAAATCGTTTCGGCAACAGACCCAAAACGGCCCTCCCGAGGCCTCGAATCTCATATAATACGTATCATGCTCTAATGTAATCAAGAGGCCATTTCCCCACAATTAGGTATCCATTTTACAGCCTCCTATTGAACAGTTGAAAATACCCGCATTGTTTTAGAGCCCTTTGCCCCTCTCCTGTACTGTAATCACAAACGGCACATTGACTTATTAGGAATTAAATCCTTCATGATGTTGGCCAATAAGATATGATGTGGATACATTACAACTTCTCTACTAGCTTCTCTACACAATCTAGATTTATAGGAGAAGGCTTGAAGAAAGTTTGGGCATTAAGAGTCACCCCTAAAGAAGCATTTAAAATCATGCACATCATTTTTAATATAGAACAATTTGTAAATGGTGGTAAATGAGGGTTATATGTGCATGGTTCAAGGATACTCAAGGAGTGAAATATGAGACTAACATTCCATCTTATATCTTTAGTAATTTTTGAATTATTAAAAGACAAAATGAATGCACAAAAAAGAATGCATTAAAGCACTAGAAGAAAACAATGTTGTATTGACAAAAACTATATTGTAGTCAACAGAAATGTGTGGAGTGGATTGTGTTGAAGTCTCCCTTTGTTGTGTGGAGTGGATTGTGTTGAAGTCTCCCTTTGTTATGTGGAATTTTTCATTGTAATACGAAATTCTGCATTTTACTTGTTGAATTTTGCGTTTTACTTGTTCAATTTTGTATTGAAACATTGAAACGTAGAATTTTGCGTTATGAAGGGAGAACTCAACACAATCCACCCCACATGTTCTGTTGAATGCAACGCAATCACAATGCAGTTTTTGTTAAGTAAAACGCAAATTTGACAAGTTTAACGCAGTTTTTGGCATGAATAGTGCAATTTTCTTTTAGTGAAGGTTTAGTAGTATTAGCCAATGAATGCACAATTTTATACAACTCCTTTCTAGGAAAGTGGCACTCTTTGTTGGCTATGTGCAAGGGGTGACTTTTAATTCACATGCATGCTCACTTCCACCACTACTAGCATGTCTATTAAACAAGTCTTGGATTGACTTGGTTGGTTGATAGCCTCATTAGGTTCCATTACTAATGTATTGTCTAAGCAACATTGCCTCTCTACTTCACCTTCACTTCAAAAAATCATAAGTAATTGAAACCAAGGTACAAAATTTTGGAAAAACAAAGCCTCCCACACTTTGAAATTTACCTTCCTTTGAAAATTATTCCTATGTTTTTCCAATCTTTACATTTATGTATAGACCTTCATTTCTTTTGAATAGCTGTAATTTTGAGCCTCTTATGTTAGGGTATGAAAAATTGGGTTGTTGGACAGCTATAGCCAAAAAAATTAGATGAAATTGAGGTATGTATATAATATGTACATAGCATTTTTTTGAAATTTTTACACTTTAGTGAAGTTTGGAGAAAACTTTGGTGTATTTACTATGAATATATAAGATATGTTCTTTGTCTAAGTATTATTTTTACCCCTTTATTTTAATATATTTTTTTAACTCATAATTTGCTCCACAACTTTGCTAAGGTGTTTATAATTTCATGTTTTGCCTTGTGTATAATAGATCAAGCATAGAAATGTGAAATACTAAATATAGAGGCCTAGACATGGTCTCTATATCTTACAAGGATTAAAGTAGGAATACCATAAATAGGTAAAACAAACATTTTATCTTGTAGGATATGGGGAATTCTTCAAGAAACTGAATTCAATATGTGCTAGAACAAGAATGAGGAAAAATGTTTTAAAATGATTTTTTTTCCTCAAGTAAGGCATATTTTATACAATAGAAATGTCATTTCTTCATATAGACCCCATTCTCATGTCATAGGTTCACTTGAAATAGCTTCTTTTAGAACCTATTCCTAATCAAGTATAAACAAATGAAATGTGAACAAATCAAATCTTTTCAAAATATATTTAGGACTAGCTATAGTTGGTTTTAGGACAACCTACTCTATAATTAGAGGGGTTAGATAATAGTTTATGGTATTCTCACTATAGGAAGGAAATGGGGCCTACAGAAGGTCACTTCCCTCCAAATAGTAGTGAATAGTGGACTACAAAATTAAAAAGTTTTTTTTATTAATTATTTTTTAAATCATAGGTTAAAAAACAAGTTAGACCATTGTCTATTTTAGTATTTTTATAATAGATTGTACATAAAAAAATTTGGAATTTTTTATATGCAATCCACTTGTTATGTTAAATAGGGATATTAATGAGACCAAAAAATTAAAAGGACTTATTGTAGGGAACTATAGTTGTATGTATAAGCCTTGGACACTTTAGTTACTATTGATGTACTATAAAGGTAGATATTTATATAGTGTGGAATGTCGATTGATTAGTACGGGTCCTCTTCAAACCCCTATTTAGTGTAGATGGTTTAGAAAGTTAAATTTTGATTTTGATTTTTTTAATCAATTAATTAAATTTTTATTCAATTGTTTGTTATTCATTGTTGATCCAAAAAAGGCAACCCTATTGAAGGCCCATTTTTTGTCTAATGAAAAGAATGAATAGCTTTGCATGTTGATTTTTGTTAATCTATCGTACAATTAATGACTTTAATGATCTTACAAGTTTTCTTTGCAATCATATTTCAATAGAAAATTCATAAATTTTAGGAAGCTCTAGCACGCTAAAAAATGAATAGATTTTGAAACCACAAATTCTATTGGAATTGTAGTGAAGATTACTTGAGCATCATAGTAATGTATACATGTAAAATTTAATCATAAAACAACTTGGATCTTTCTTCTATATTATCTACCATCTATTGTTGCTACCCTTAGTAAAATTATAGCTTGCATATGATTGGATATATTCAAAATGAGCTTTTGCAATTGTTGTAGAAATATTTGATTCCAAACCACTTGAATTATTTGTATCATTTCTTGTTGTACAATAGGGTTAAGTTAACTTACAAATTTTTCTCTCCAAGAATATAGATATAGCAAAAAAATCCATAAACTTTGAGATGCTCTTGAATGCTTAAAAATGATGAGATTTTGAAATTACTAATCACCTTGGAATTGCAATGAGGTGCAATTTAACTTCATGGAAATTTCAAAATGAATCATTCAAAATCATAAAACAATTTGAATTTCTTCTACACAATATCTACCATTTCATAAAGAACCTTTAGAAGATAGTTAGAAATTTGTTGCAATAGGATGAATAACAAGGAAGAAATGATACAAGCAATTCAAGTGGTATGACATCAAGTATTTTTAAAGGAATTTTGAAGTCTCATTTGTAAAATGTACCATAAAATACAAGTTTTAATTACTTAGCAAATAGTGGCAATACTAGATGGCAAATAGTTTATACAAAACATCAAACTCTTTGTATGATTTTCAATATCATATGTATATTTGTAATGATGATGAAATAGACTTTGGTGTGAATCAAATGCAATTCAAAATTCAAATTTTGTTCAATTTTGAGAATATAAGGGCCTCTTGAAGTTCTCCTAATTTCAACTAATATTGTTAGGATCTAAAAATTTGTAAAATTGTTGAATTTGATTATACAATTTTTTTTCAGTCTTTAGCATTATGTTCAAATCTATAGCATATTCAATCACTAGTTTACCTTCAAAAGAATGCACCAAGAAAAGCACCCACTACCTAAGCCTTCATGGCTAAGATAGTAGAACACTTCCCAACAAACAATTAGAACTCTTCTTCTTCTTTGCATATTCTATAACTATACTTTGATAAACTTCTCATTTAATAAAGACATCTAACCAAGTATATTCTATTCCTACCCATTTAAATTGAACTTTGCCAATTCTTGAATAAAATGTACTACCCTTATTCAAAAGAAACTAGGATTGCTTTTGGATACACCTACTTTCACTACTTTTGAAAATTCTCAGTTTATTTGTGCAATGTCCAAAAAAGGCATAAGGAGGAAATGTAGAATACTCTTTTGACTTTCAATAGGATCCAACAAAAATATGAAGCAATTTTGTAATAGGAACAATGCTAAATAACTTAATTAGACATATTTAGATGTTGCTAAATTAACTTCAAAGGAAATTGCACCTAATTTTGATTTGTTTCTATAATTAATACTCCATATTTTTTCTTGAAATGTAAAACCTTCATTCATGAGAGTTTGGTGTGGATTATATATATGGGTCATTGCAAAAAACATTTACCGGTTTTGGCTCAAACTGACCTTTTTCCACGAGTCCTGTGACTTTTGGAATAATTTTTTTTATAAATAAAATATGGGTAATTTGGAGAGCAATGAGAATATTATGTCTCTTAAAATTCAGACCTAAGAAAATTGATCTCTAAAAGTTATACACAAAAAAAGGACAATGGAAAATACAATGAAAATAGACAATTTTTCTTTTGATTTTTTAAAAATAGTAAAAAAATTTCAAAAAAGAAATTTTTTTCCCTAACTTAAAGATGTTTCTTCTCCAATAAATTTCATCTTCAAAAAAAATATTTTGTGTTCTGTACAATTGTACCTTGGTAGCAAGGTTGTTCTGCCGGACATTGCGACATCGCGACAGACAGATGTCACGCAACGTCTAGGAGAGCCCTCGTGACGTCTCAAAGACTAAAAATTAAGTTGACTTAAAAATAAATCATTAGAAATTTAAAATTTTGACATATTTAAGTTGGATTTCAATTAAGTGTTTCAATTTTATGAATACATATTACATTCTTCATTTAGGTTCATAGTAATAGTAAGATTTTCATTTTTTTGAGTTGCTGAAAATGGACTTTCGCGATGAGGTGCGACGCCCTTTGTAACAAGTTGCCACTGTGACACGCGACGTTGGACGTCGTACACGACACCCAAACCCAAAAATATGTTCGACAAGACAACCCTGCTTGGTAGTGCACTTTGAGCACATGTCAAAGTTGGACAGTTTAATATTTTCAAAAATACTTTTTAGGGAATGTGTAACTATACTATAGGTCCAAGCATGCCAATTTTCAGCTCAAAATTTGCTTTTGGGGTAAAAAATAGGACTAAAATCCCCCAAAATGGCCAAAGTAGACACCCAATCGGGGGCAGTTTAAAAATAGTAAAATAATTTTGAAAAAATTGAAAAAATTACATGACATGTAAAACTTTTTTTTCCACCTTTATTCCAAATTTCAAGTCAAAAAAACAAAATATGAAAAAATTATGAGCAAAAAACTATGTGGTAAAGGTTAAGGGGACAAAAAAAGGACAAGTGTTTCTTACAATTACCCATATATATATATATATATATACATATATATTTCAATAGTTGAATTTCACACTTTTTTTCATAATGTATTCCAAAAATTCATTCCGAGAGGATTTTCAATTCTCTTTTTGATTGCCTACAACTATATAAGATCGTACAAAACTCTTGCAATCCGATAATAGAGATCATGCTCAAATCTTTCTTGAGATGATTTTTACATGTAGTTACGTCAATACAACCAACATATGGTCAGTGGAAAATGAACATTTTTATGAGAATATTGCAAGAATTATGTTAAAAAGGCATTTAATTTCTATTATTCGAAAGTGTATTTACTCCATTACTTCATGATTCATGATTTTTGTACTAGGTGCAATAGACATGTTGCTAATTTCATAAAAATTCATCTTAAATCCTTGTAATGTTAGTATACCTCCAACTTGTCTAATTTGTGACTTCAAATTTGGATTTTTGGGTAAAAAATAGGACTACTCCCCCCCCCCCCCAAGTGGCCAAAATAGACATCCAATTGAGGCAGGTTAAAAATAGTTAAATAATTTGAAAAAATTTGAAAAAATTTCTCAACATCTAAATCTTTTTTGTGCACCTTTACTCTAAACTTCTAGCCAAACTAATAAAATATGAAAAAGTTATGCACAAAAAACTACTTGTTGGAGGTCAAGGGGACAAAAATAGGACAAGTATTTTTTGCAATCACCCATTATAAGAAATTATGTCGAAAGGGCATTTAATTTCTATTATTCAAAAATGTACCTACTTCATTACTTCATGATTCATGATTTTTGTACTAGGTTTAAAATCAATGCATGTAGAGATGACAATTAAGAAAATGAAAACCTCCCAAATTGAACATCTTAGACATAGATTATTTGCCTCAAAAACTTCAAATCTACATTCTTCTACTACTTTCTACAATAAAGCAAAACCCCAATTAGTCATGGCTTGCCCTAGTTTGCTCAATTCTCACCTATTGCCAATAACAACTAGCCAATATCATAATATGGACTACCAAGTGAACCTATTCATTTTTATTGAAATAAATCATGAAATGACCAAATTCTTCACAAACAAGTAGTGAATTCACCAAAACTTAAATGAAAGTTACTACTAATAAATAATATTATGGATGAAAGTATGCACATGGATAAATTCATTCCTTTCTTTTCACTTGCTGCATTTCAAGGTACACATTGTTCTACTAACCAAAACAAGAATAATATGATTGAGAGACTCTATCTACTCCAACCAAATCCTAATCACATTGTGCAATGTGAATATAGGATTTGAAAATTCAAATGCACAATCCAAAAAGATGATGCCATAGTCTATGTTCTAAAAGATTAAAGTCAATAAATTGGTTGGAATCCCAATACTAATTTTTTTTTCTTTGTTATTGTTATCCTTGTCCTTGTTGCCTATCTGTTGTATAGTAGGATGCTCCACCATGAGGGCCTTTTAATATGTAAGGGCCTTGCCTCAAATGCAAGGACTAGAACCCAAGCTTGAAGAATCAGAGGCACCCCTCACACGATAGGAGGCCAATGTGGTGGAGCATCCCACCTCATTAAGCATATACTATAATAGTGCTACTAGTAATAGTACCAAACACTATAACCAATGCTAAACTCTATTATAAATGCATCATGTTGTACAATCATGAAGATTTCTTCAAAGGACTTGATTAGATAGTGTCATTCCTAGGTCCCTCCACTAAGGCACTTGTAACTAGTGGCTATGGACTAGGTAACCTTTAAGCCATGGAGAATAGGAGAAGTACCAACTGGATAACATGCCATAACGAGCATTGTCTCTAAAAGGAAACTTCCATAATTGTTGCCTCCATAGATGAATATTGTGTGAAAAGTAGAAAGTTCTAAAAGTGCTCAAGCTCTAAAATAGGCCACTTCCTTAATCATACATTCTATTGCACATGTTTCTTTCTCATAGCCTTTAACAATGTGCAAATAGTCTACATTCTAGGATGTGGTCCATTTTAGAGCCCTATGCCATTTCAACTTCAAAATTCAATAATTATTTCCACAAAGTTCCAAAAAATATGAAACAATAGTGAGGTTAGTTGTCATTTGTCAATTCCACTTGTCTTTCAAGAAAATTTTCTAATGTTTTACCTCCCCCAAATTCAGCTCCTACCTTTAGATAGTCCATGTATGGACCTTCTACCTTACTGATCGTTCCCTTGCAATGAAATCCCGCCAAACCCAGTCTTTGAGATAGATGCGTCATTCCACCGACCTTATCTAATCGCAGCCTGTCTAACCGGCTCAACAAACAAACAAATGCAACCGCTACCTCCGTCCAATAATGGCAGGCCAGGACGGGAGTCCTCAGTTGCGCAGACACGGAATCCGGCAAAACCAATGCAATCAGTCAGTCCAATCCACAGAACACAGCACCCCAGTGTACGTGTGTGCAGAAAAAACCCAGGTGAATGAGATCGACCCCAAGGGAAACCCCTTGCAATTGTTGCAAATTTTTGATCAGGCCATAAATTGGAGAGCCCACACAACTCGCACTTCTTCTCACCTTCCTCACAAACCTACTCACTCACTGCACTCCATATGTAGGATCCGTGGCTTTCGATCTAGTCGTTGAAGAACACATTCGTTTCAAGTTGAGAGATTTCGGGGGTCTTCATTTACGGGGGTCTTCAAGGTCTGGAGGAAGCACCCAACCCAGTTTTCCTTCCTCCAGACCCTCTATAGTACAAACAGTTAGCCAACAGTGTTGTACAATCTCAAACTCTCAACCGGAGACGTAGACATGTGAGCGTGACTGGGCCCGCACTCCACTCCAGTGCAGTAAAGTACAGTACAGTCGAGGCTCAAGGACTTCGTCCCAAGCCGTATTCCACCGTGCTAGGACACAGGTAGTATTCACTATAAAGAGGCGTGCAATACTTGTCGTTGACGAGGTTGATGTTGTCCGGGAGATCCGTCCGCGGCGGGCCAGCCGAAGAATACGCGATGAGTTGCCATGGCGTGATCACCCCGCTGGAGCTGATGCTCTCTTTCACGACCTCCACGATTAAGCCGGGCCGCTGAGCCAGCATCCGCACCCCGGCGAGCTCCACTTGGCAGGCTTGCACCCACAGGAACTTCAAGCGTGGGCAACCGTAGGCCAAGGCTCCCATACCTGGCACATGCCATAGAGTAGCATTTAGCACTGGAATATCATTAAAACTGAGGTTCCCGTTCATGCGCACATCCCACACATCAATGGTGCGGCATATCACTGACTAGGGTTCTGCATCTCTCCTCATGTTACCAGCGACTTGATATTAGTTATTACCGACAGGATTTTAGAATTTGTGGTTTTCAAAAGAATTCTGAAGTAGTTTTAGGAAGTATAAGTTGATTGGCAACCTAGATGGTCACGAGGAACTTATGAAAAAGATCGTAAGTATGTCATAGACATCAACCAAGTCTGACTTAAAGGGCCACCACAGGGACACAACCGGTTGACAGTCTTACATGCTCAATAGCAGTGTCGCTTTCTCACCAGTTAAGAGAGGGTTATATACTTATATCATGATATAATGGAGTTTCTTGTTGCGGACCCTCTGAGTGACCCAAAAATGAGATCTCAATGTCCACAATTTTATGCATGCCAAACCCAGGAAGTTTGATAACAATATCAAGCTTTCCGGCTCTTAACCGTTATCTGACCTATCTTATCAACCTACTTCAGCACGAAAGACATAAGGTAGACATACCATTACCATCCACTTAACGATTCCCCACTCGAGTACCTGAGGTATACGTTTGTGTTCTAGAATGTGCTCCACTATTTACATGAGGGCGGAATCGAGTGCTGGGTGTGTCAATCTTAGTCAAAAACAAAAGGTAAACTCTGTTGGCATGAACTTACTTGTATCCCCAAATGGGCAATGGCGAAGCTCCAGTTTCCGCAGCCTCACACAACCGGCAGCTAAGCAGGCCAGCCCTACGTCGCTGCTTCCACAATTGGTGAGCGTGATGATGTGCAGATTGCCACCATATCGTCCAATATAGCTCATTCCCTCATCAGTAATCACCACATTCGACAGCCCAAATCTGCTGAAGCACAGGGCTAGTCTCCGGGCCTTGGTACACTTCATCAGAAGCGCTTTCACTCCCAGGTTCAATGTGGAGCTTCCTTCCAACTCTATGATCTGCAAATGCCCAGTCAAGAGGGACGTAAGGATTCATCACCAGGGCAAGTTGCATCAGAAACTGAACATCCTGGTTTGAGCAACAAAGAAGAAAGAAAGGGAAGGGCATGAGAGAGACGCACCGGGTGGGAATCGTGGTATTTTTGAACCAGGCAAATGCGAATATCCGACAGATTAGGGCAATTATTTGCAAGAGTCTCCAATGCTTTGTTCGTCATATCCGCTGCATAAATAATGATCTTCTCTAATAAGAAGCAGCCTTTGGCCACGGCGGTCAATCCGTGCTGGGTCACGAACCCTTGTTCATCTTGTTGCACGATCAGCCTTTTTAATTTTGTACAATGGGTGCCCACCTCCCGTAACCCTCTGTCACCTACGATATCAGTGCACTGCAACAGAAACATTGCGGTCATTCAGCGGATGTATAGCTTGTCGAAAACAGTCAAAGGTATAATCATACCACAACACCGCATACACTCCAACCTCTTTACAAGTTGAGGTGAAAATTTCGACATATATGAATTAATTAGCACCTAACGCACAGGAAGGGCTTTAGTACCATACTCCAACACTAATACACAACACACTAAATCATTTGTACTAAGATATGAGAACATCCCATTGCAAATGCTACTAGTTTTAACATGTTTGTAATACTCCAGATTTCCAAGGCAAATTTCAACGTGGCTCTTAGGAATTTGGAAGGTTGTGACGTCTTTGAAAAGTTAAAGAATTAGCATCCCCACTAGGAGGCCACTATTCTCAAATTCCTCAACTACCGCCTGTCATCTGTCACCTTCTTGTAAGTATCACTAAAGAATTTCGAAATAATTCGTCAACTTCGATTTTCAATTTTCTAAACATAAGCTTCTCGGATCAAGATAGATGAGGTCTTAACAATTACAGAAGGAACATTTCGAGAGGGTGGACTGGACAGGAGTGAGGGTCAATCAATTTGCAGAATTTGAGAAATTCTCGAGAGGCCTACCTGCAGATCCTCCAAATTTACACAAGTGCACAGCAAGTCCGTGAGCTCCGGTTGCAAGAGCTGGGCATATGTGAGGTCCAAAATCGTCAACCTTGCCGCCACGGGCATCACCATCATCATGGATCCATCGTCCAAATCCCAGAGCGCAGACAGTCCTTGCAACCCCTTGCAGCTCTGAAACGCCTCCGCAATGTGGTCCGGATTCTCCACGTTCTGCGAGTAGAGCCCAATCCCCAAGTGATGCATTGCCGAGTTCGCCGCTTTCACCACCGGCAACACATAGTCGATCTTCAACGCGTCACACAACCGCAAATCCCGACACCGCGAGGCGAGGTTCACCAGCACATGCTGCTCCACGAACTCCACTTCCGTCAAGGACAGATTCAAAACCTCCAGCGACCTCGCCGTGGCCGCGAGAGTGGTGAGCCAGAACGGCGCCCCTTCGTTCCGAATATCAGACTCGGAGAGATTCAACACAACAAGGTTCCGACACTTCCGCGCAATAATATCTAACCCCCGAGTTGAGAATCCGGAACATTTCTCGAGCTCCAGACGCTGCAAGCTTGCCCCGCAAACACTCACCAGCAGCTCGATGTCGGCATCGGTCACCGTCATGCGCTTCATCTTGAGGTGCCGGATGGGGCGGCGAAACTGCACAAGAGCTGGTATCCATAGGCCAGCGTATGCGCCCCAAACCTCCGCGCGAGGAATGAGATCAAAATCCACAATCCGCGGCTTGCCTTTAATGGTCACCGATTGCGCGTTGGGAAACCGCGACACTAACTTGCACGGACGAATCGCGTAGCAGTTGGAAATTAAAACCGACTCCCGGGCTTCTCCCTCGATGGCGTGCAAGCGCTTGCAAACGAGCGAGACGGCGTTGCGGTCGGAGGCAGTGCGGAGAGAATTGATGATGTTCTCCAGAATTTCGTCCGGAAATTGGAGGACCGCGCTGAAATCGTCCTCCCGTCGAACCCGAACACCCATCGCGACGGGGACCCTGTTTGAGCGAATTCGAGCTCTTTCTCTCAGATCACACGAGCTTCCATCGCTCGTCACCCTCCATAGCTCCAACTGTTTGCGACGAAATGGACAAAAACTAACACACTCGACCTGGTCCTCGTCCTGGCGACCTAGCCCGATAACAGGGCATCACAGCCATACACTGAACCTGCTGCTTCCAAACCGCCTCCGGCAAGTGCAACACCTTCTTTCGCCATAAACTACTCCAACTTCTGTGCCATCCGCGTCACGGGCGGGGCATCGAAACCTCAAGAAGGAGCGTCCGTCACGACGGGCTCGTGCTCTCTGGTGAGGAGCCAGTTGATCTCCGTACGTTCCCAAAGTTCCCAAAGTTCCCAAAGTATACTTCAATCCCCCGGGCAGCATGGGTCGGGCAGCACTGAGCAGCGGCAGCAGCCAGGCAGTTCCCGGCGATTCCTGGCCCACTCGCATCGAAGTCACGAGGCCGTCGTGACGGAGGCTCCGCCAGTTTCGATGCCACGCAAGCTGTGACGAGGCACATCCGCATTGCCCACTCCGTTCTCCTCTTCCATTGCCCTAACTACGGACCCGAAACAGAATCCCAGAATTCCCTCCCATTCACGTTCGCCACGAGAACAGGAAATGGGTCATTTCCGGCAATGCCGAAACGGCGCAAGGGACCGACTTCTCTGTCAAGTTGAATTTATCAACCTTCGCCATTTCTAGCCCCTCCGTCTCGTCCGCCACCATCATTCTCTTCACAACTCGCCAAAAGAAGTCAGCTTCCCGACTTCCCGAGCACTGCAAGTGGAGGTTGCCATCACTGTCCATCACCGCCACCGTCGTCCCCAAAGCCGAAACTTAAATCGCCCCCCCTCCCCCCCTTTCAGCTTTCAATGCGGACGACTTGCAACTGGCACCTTTCTTTGGTCCCCAACTTACCAATTCAGTCACTTGGAATTTCTGGCCCCTGGGCGGGTGGGCGGGGTCGCGCGGACTTTGGGGTCAATGGCTTGCCACTATTCATGTTCCCACCATGTGCCCCGCAAAGCTCTCCGCGTTTCTCGACGCCGGGAACCCCATCGTCGGTTTCTTCTTCTTCATCTTCACCAGCGCAGTGCATTGAACCCATGATCGATGAACCTAGACCGGCATCGATTGGGTGGATCCCGATGGGAACTGTTCCCGTTCAAGTTTTAAATTCCTGTTAACTTAGTTCTAATTCCAGCAGTGACTCCATGTCTCCATTCGATCCCTCCGCTGGGTTCGGACTTCAGACTTCGGAGGCGAGGAGTGGGCCTGGGGTGACGACGGCTGGAGCCGCCTAGGCGCTGCCATGGGTACAGGACTCCAGGTCCGTGATGGGAGAGGTGGTCTCTTCCCCAGGTTTGAAGATTTTGCAGACTGCTTGTGACGTAGGGGTCCATGAAGTGAAACATAGACCACTACGCTTACGGTATAGAACTATAGATTTCTGGGGGTGGGGTTCAGTTGTGAGCCGTACCGCATGGGCCTCCTGCTCTGGCTTTCTCTCTGGCGTCAGCTTTCGTCCCTTCGCCCAATAGGGGGTGGTGGTGCTAGAGGGCTCCAAGCCCACTAGACTGCCAGGTGGAGTACTGTCGGTATTGCTTTTGTTGTAGACTATCATTCTTTTTTTTTTTTAAATGAAGGGAATTCATTGCCAAGAGAAAGAATACAAACCGCCCAGCCACAATTGGCCTGGGTAGACTATCATTTCGAGTTCTTTAATCGGGAGAGAGTGAGAGACCACATTTGTTGCCTCTGTAGTGGGAGGCATTGCTTGCGGGATGGAGGAGAGTCATTCATTGGAGTATGGGACGTTGGCAGGACACTGAATCCTCCATTCCAAGGGTCGCGGTGAACTGGCCCCGTGGCTCGGCCACTCCTAGGAATTCTAGGGGTGCAAGTAAAACAGAAAGCCCCTATTCTGCGCTTAACCGAATTACTTTGTACACTCCACCCAACTATTAGTGGGCCTTTGATTGCAAATATGAATTCAGAATTTGGAAAAAAAATTATTTGCAAAAAAAATAAAATTCCAGCGTTTTCCCAAGTGGCCCAGTGAGGGGTCAGTTCACCCTGGCCCATTCGAAATGGGGTCAAGAGGGTAATTTGGGGGTTCTCCAGGGTGAAAGTAAAAAAAAAAGCCCCCTATTTCGTGCCGTGGACGGAGCATGGTTGATGCTTTCCGTAGCAAATTTGGGGTCTTTCATTGCACATGTGAATTCAACTTTTTTTTTAAATAGAAATGTGCAGAAAATAAAAATTTCCTGCGTTTTCCCCAGAGGTAAAGTCCACCCTGCTGGGCCCACTTTGAATGGAGGATTTTGTGTCGTCCTTGGACGTTGTGGATGGGCATGACTGGAGGAAGTTTCCTGTCCCAGTCTCCCGGCCTCCTTCGAAATTGATTGGTTGGGTTACGCTGAGTACTGTAGGTTCTGGCTCTTTCCTGCTGTTGGATTCCTTCAATGTGCGTCAAAATAATGAAAAATCAACAAGAGGTCCTCAACTATTATACTCCGGAGTAGGATACAGGCTTCAGCTAGAGGTGCCACTGTAGATAATATTTTACTTGTTTCCGACACAAATTTCGGGAATTTCACCGGGAACGGGATTCCTCACTTGCCTCGGATTTAACGTGTGCATAGAAAGTATGGGAGGAGGTTCGAAAAGCAACCAGCCATTATGAAGCGCTCCTACAAAAGGGTAGAAAATGGTGCATGGCATGTTTTAAATGTGTCCAGTTTTGGAATGTAGGCCCAATTTGAACAAAAGTGAGTCTTTCTAGCACCTTTGTGAGGTCACTAAAACTGCAATTCAGTTTCATTTTGTGAACAAGTTATGGCGGTAATTGAAAGATAGTGTAAAAAATAAATTTCTAACAAGTGTTTTGTGATTAGAAGCACATATGTATCTAATGTCAAGAGTCCCTCTTTTCAAAGCAATCCATTTTTGCTTGTAGGCCAAACTTTATGAGCACCTCCAGAAAGTTTTATTGGCAATGCTTTCATGCATTCTAGGATGTCCTTTGTTTCCTCACTGCCACTGGCATGCTCATTATAACTTCTACCTATGAACAATAATAGGTATTGACTATGTTCTTCCTTCAGAAATTTGTAATTAATGTTTCTTGGCTCGAAAAATTCTCATGGAGGTTGCAAATGCTACGTCACTGATTTGTCTTTGCATTTCAATTTCAAAAGTATTCATCCAGTGCCTTCATTTCTTCATAGAGGTCTTTTTCTTCTTACATGGTCGCTTTCTGGACCTCCTACCATAGAGGTAAACTAGTATCAGAAGTCGCTTTTACAAGCAATTTTTGAGCAAATTGTGAGCAATATAGAGGTCATGGAATTTTTTTCCAGATAGGAAAATAGGAAGTACGGGAATAGCTGAATTTTCAGAATTTTATTTGCAAAATTGAAATTATTGTAGATTTTGGTAGCCCAAAAGTCTAATTCACTTGTAGCCAATGTCTAGAGTCTTCCAATTGCAATTATTCCAAAATTCCTTTCCTACTCACTTCTTCCTACTTTCTTACTCTATCACTTCTACAAAACACGTGTTATAATTATTTGAGTCCCAACCTCAAAAAGGACCTTAAAAATATATTACAAACTTTAGTTGGAATTTGGAAATTTTTTCTAACCTTAGTTGGAATTACTACACTCATGGTCAATTTCATTAAAAAGGTGGTATTCCGAGTGCCACTTTGACAAATTTCAAGTGCCATTTTGACATATTTTGTGTACCATTTTGACATAGAGGCCTAGAGGTAGAGGAAGAAAATGTGCCATTTTAACGGAATGTTGTGCCATTTTAATGGAATGTCATGCCATTTTATTGGAATACCACCATTTTAACAAAATTGACCATACTCTTACACGTTGGGTGTTAGTTGTGGTTGACAATTGGTACATAGATCTACTTTAACCTTTTCTATTAACCTACTCTAGATAACAAGGTGCCTTCAAATATCTTGGAAATTTGTAGATACCTAGTTCAAAATGTAAAGTGGACATATCCATTCTTGTCCCTCTAAATTTTTTTTCCTTCATCTGCGAGTGGTGCACATTTAAAAATAAATGTACTCCGATGGTTAATGAAGACAAAATCTATGACAATTTTATATTGAGAATCTATCTTTGAAAGGCTTACTAGCTCCTAGAAGGATCAAAGCCATTTTCTATCAAAAACCAATTAAAATTACTACTTTTACTATGTTTGCCCTAAAAACAAAAAAATATTGTTTTTTGGAATCTAATTGTAGGATCTTGTACTTCACTTGTCTAAGATAATGTAGGAAAATTTTCATCAAATTTGAATGTATGGATTTGAATCAGGATTGTCATATTAGACGAGCGAGGGGATCAAATGGGATGGACGAACGGTCCGGGTGGCTTTCATTTTTTAAGTTGTAGAAATTTACCAAGGCAAATAGAAGTTACTATGGTTTACCTTCATTGCGTGCCATGACATTCTACGCTGGAACTAGGGCGCGGATGCTTGGGTAGGGACGGTTACGACATCCCTAAACGCAATTGTGTAAGCATGGACAAAAACGGGTGAGAACATATTGTACTTGGGCAGTAATGTCTTTAAATAAGGCATGGACGTTGGGTGGCAACAAGTAGGGCAAGCGTAAACGTCAACACGCGCGGGTCCACAACAAGATGGAAACATTACAGTGGGGATGCTCGGGCGAGGATGCTAGGGTGGGGACATCAACTTCTTTCTAGTTTAGCAATTGGAGTTTTGAGAATTTTGGGGCGTGTAATATACCATGGAAAAGGTATTCGAAATACCATTCCAATGATATATTATACGCCTTCAAACTCTCCAAACTCCAATCACAAATTGGAAAACAAATCTGCTGCTAAAATCCACTATGCAAAGAGTCCATGACATGGTGGGGATGCTAGGGTGGAGACTTCAACTTCTTTCTCGTTTAGTAGTTGGAGTTTTGAGAATATGGAGGCGTATAATATACCATTGGAAAGGTATTCGATATACCATTGGGATGGTATATTATACGCCTTCTAATTCTCTCAACTCCAATGGAAAATTGGAAAACAAATTTGTTGTTGAGATCCACTATACAGGGAGTCTGTAACAAGGCAGGGATGCTAGGGCGGGGACATCACGGCTAGGACAGCAATGGAGATGAAACCTTGCCGGGCCTTTCAAATGGACTTGGGGCCATACAATTCTTCTTCTCCTTAAAATTGAAGGAACACCTCAATCTTGTCAATCCATTTTTGTACTACAAACCAAATCTACAAGTACATGATGGTCAAATGACCACATTAAATACTTCACCTATCTCAATTTGTAAAAGAGTTGAAGAAAGAATGCATTCTTTGTGGGGGGGGCTAGCTTTCTATGTCCCAAGCACTTGGCAACATCAATCTTCAACTAAATACCAAATATTTGAGAGGGGGGTGATTGCAAGAAACACTTGTCCTTTTTTTTGTCCCCTTGACCTTTACTAAGTAGTTTTTTGCTCATAACTTTTTTATCTTTTGTTTGTTTCACTTGAAAATTGGAATAAAGGTGCACACAAAAGTTTTACATGTTGTGTAATTTTTTTAATTAAAAAAATTATTTCACTATTTTTAAACTACCCTCAATTGGGTGTCTACTTTGACCATTTTGGGTTTTTTTAGCCCTATTTTTGACCCAAAAAAGAAAATTTTGAGCTGAAAATTGGCATGCATGGTCCTCTAATATAGTTATACAATCCCTAAAAAGATTTTTGAAAATACTAAACTGTCCAACTTCTACATGTGCTCAAAGTGCACTACCAAGGTATACTTGTACATAACACAAAATATTTTTATTGAAGATGAAATTTATTGGAGAAGAAAAATATTTAAGTTAGGAAAAATATTCTATTCTATTCTATTTTTTGAAATTTTTAACTATTTTTAAAAAATCAAAGAAAAAATTGTCTATTTTCATTGTATTTTCTATTGTCCTTTTTTTGTGCATAACTTTTAAAGGTAAATTTTCTTAGGTCTAAGCTTTAAGAAACATAATATTATGATTGCTCTTCAAATTATCCATATTTTATTTTATTTAAAAAAAATTATTTCAAAAGTCACAAGATTCATGGAAATAGGCCATTTTGAGACAAAACCGGTAAGTATTTCTTGCAACTATCCATGAACACTTTGAATAATAAAAAAACTTGTCACTAGAGGTGGAGGTTGTTTCTTGCCTAGTTTGGTTCAAGTTATTGTTGGAACAGGAACAAAAGGAGAGGCACTTGAATTATTTTATTTTATTTTTCTACAATAGAAGTGAAGGTTATTCTTGCCCAAGTTTGGTTCAACATTTAATTGTGGGAATAGAAAGAGGGAATTCAAGGAAAGCACTTAATTCATTGAATTTTTTTTTCTACAATATAAGTCAAGGTTATTTCTTGCCTAAGCTTGGATCATTGAATTGTAGGAATGGAAAAGAACGGAGAACACTTGAATCATTTTTTTTCTTCTAAAATACAAGTCAAGGTTATGTTTTGTGTGAGGTTGATTCAACATTTTATTATAGGAACAGGAATGAAGGGGGACTCTGGAATCTTATATATTATTTTTCACAATAGGAGTCAAGGCTGCTTTCTTGCCTAAGTTTGGATCATTTAATTGTAAAAATGAAAAAAGGAGGGGGGGACACTTGAATCTTTTACATTTCTTTTCACTGTAGGAATGAAGGTTAGTTCTTGAATCTTAACTAAGCTAGAATCATTGAATTGTGGAAAAAGGTACTTGAATCATTAAAAAAAATTCTCTAATAGAGAGAAAGATTATTTTTAGCCTAATCTTGGTTTAACATTTGATTGTGGAAATAGCATAAAAGGAATTAAAGGGGTTTGGTTAATTAAATATTTTTATTCCCCTAATAGAGAGAGAGGCTATTTCATTCCTAAGCTTGTTTTAACATTTAGTTGTTGGAATAGAAAAGAAAGGATTAAAGGGGAGGCACTTGAATCATTTAATTTTTTTAATCTATGATAGAAGTCAAGGATATTCTTTGCCTAACTTTGGATTAACATTTAGTTCTACAAATATAAAAGCAACGGAGGCATTTGATTCATTATGATTTTTTTTTCCAATAGAAACAAAGGTTATTTTTTGCCTAAGCAATTAAATGTAGAAATACAAGAAAAGGAAATAAATGAGTAATGTTCATATATAACTACATAAGCACTTCATTTTCATATTCTTTAGGATGATTCTAAAAAGGTTACAACTTCTGAAACATTTGTTCTATTAAATGTTGAAACAAAGAAAGAAAATTTTTTAGGATCATACAATTTAGGTTCTCCTAGGTTTTAGGGTCTAAGATGTAGGATTTAGGGTTCAACCTTCCAAAGACAATGTACTATTTTCCAAGCCCAACTACTACATTTATGCCTAAATGTCCACACCCAAATGTCTCCAATCCATTGTAACGTTTGCACATGTACAATTTAAAGCTATAAGACTTTGTAGAAGAATGTGTGGCTTCACAACCATGCCATAATGTTCACGTGTAGCTTGGAAATGTGCACACTTATGCACCTAAATAATTCATTCATTAAAATATTGTATTATTTCATTCAAAGGTTAAACCCTAAATCCTACACCCCAAACTTTAAGGAACACTAAAACCTATAACCTTAAAAGCCTTATTATTTTCTTTCAACAATTGATAGGATAAATGTTTAAAAGGTAATAACCTTTCCAAAAGTTTTCAAAAAATATACAAATAAAACACTTTAATTTGTTAAAAATATAAACTTTCCTCACTTATTCCTTTATTTTATTTTCCCATATTAAATTGTTGAACCAAGTTCGGGCATAAAAGAATTTGACTTGTATTATATGAAAACAATTTTAATGATTAAAGTTTCCCTTTTTTTCCATTCCCACAATTAAATGATCTAAACTTAGGTAAGAAAACAACCTTAACTCCTATTGTGGAAAAGAATATATAAGATTCAAGAATTCCCCTTCTTTTCATTCCAAAAATTAAATGATCCAAACTTAAATAGGAAAATAAAATTTCTATTTATTTAAAAATAAATAAATCATCAATTGTTCAAGAGTCCTCCCTTCATTTGAATTCCTATAGTTTAATTATCCAAGATTGGACAAGAAATAACCTTAACCTATAGTGTAGAAAAAAAATGAATCAAGTGCTTTTCTTGAATTCCCTCTTTCTATTCCCACAATTAAATGTTGAACCAAATTTGGGCAAGAATAACCTTCACTTCTATTGTAGAAAAATAAAATAAAATAATTCAAGTGCCTCCCCTTTTGTTCCTTCTTTCCTATTCCAACAATAACTTGAATCAAACTAGACAAGAAATAACCTCCACCTCCAATGGACAACATTTTTTTTATTATTCAGAGTGTCCCTTTCAAATTTTTGGTGTTTAGTTGAAGATTGAAGTTGCCAAGTGCTTGGGACATAGAAAGGTAGGCCCCAAAAAGAGAATGCATTTCTTGCTTAACTCCTTTGCAAATTGAGGTAGGTGAAGTAATTAATGTAGCCATTTGACCATCATGTACTTTTAGATTTGGTTTGTAGCACAAAAATGGGTTGATAAGATTGAGGTGTTCCTTCAATTTTAAGGAGAAGAAGAATCCTATGGCCCCAAGTCCATTTGAAAGGCCCGCCAAGGTTTCATATCCATTGTTGTCCCAGCCATGACATCCCCGTTCCAGCATCCCCGCCTTATCGCAGACTCCCTGTGTGGTGGATCTCAGCAGCTGATTTGTTTTTCAATTTTCAATTGGAGTTGTGAGAGTTAGGAGGCGTGTAATACATTCCCAATGGTACCTTTCCAAAATACCTTCCCAATGGTATATAACATGCCTTCAAATTCTCAAAACTCCAATCGCTAAACGAGAAAGAAGTTGACGTTGTCACCCATGCTTTTAAGGTGTCCGCCCGGTTAATGCATCCTTGCCCTGTTTTGCATCCACACCCCATTGAGTTGCGTCCACACCCAAGGTCTCTAGGTGGCATGAATGTAAATCCACGTGGATTTTTTTTACCTTTCAAAAAAGTCATCTATGTGTTGACCACATCGGACAGGCGAGAGCTCTACCGGATGGGCAAATTGGACGGACAGGTAGGCAAGTGTTCCGTCCACTATGACAACCCTAATTTGAATATATTAGCATTCAAAGTTAAACTTTTTGCCACTAATAGAGTTGCTACATGGAAATGAACTTTCGTTCATATTATATGTGCATGAAATTTGCATCAAGATATTACATCATAAGATTGGACAAATTTTAAAATAAAAGCTTATCAATTGATATGAAAAAATGAATAATTGTTAGTGTTATTTGTAAGAAAAAAATTACATTTATACACCTTACACCCCTCTCAGTAATCACATATTACATATAGAAGTGTTAGAAAAGAGGAATACAAAATGTGGGGTTACAAAATGTGGGGTTCTAAGAGAGTTAATTAATTAGATCCACACCCAAATGATTTACAATTTTAGAAGTTGGAAAAGGATATCTAGGCATTCTTGGAGCATTCTTAATTTTTGATCTTAGAATATATTGATACCTCATTTACAACAATGGGATAAATTGTCACACGAGGACATTTGCAAAGTCTATAATTATGTTTATAATTATATAAATACAATTGTGCAATCACCACAAAAAACCTAAAATTATACAAAAGTAGGTGAAAATAAATTCATTGAATTAGATTCACTTGAGAACATAGAAAAAATTCCTATCAAAGTAACCTTCATCTAATTCCCTCATGTTACATAAGATGTTTCCAATGGACGTCACCATTCAATGCCTTAGGAGGGTCATTGCAAGAAACACCTGTACTATTTTGTGTCACACGTTGCATGCTGATCAGTTTTTTGGTCATAACTTTTGTGTTTTAACTCCAAATGACTCAAGATTTATAGTGAAGGTACTCATAACTATTATACACCTTTCTTGATTTTTTCATAATTTTCAAAAATATTTTACTATCTAAAAATAGACCCCAATTGGATGTCACACTTGGCAATTTAGGGTTTTTTAGTACCTGAGCTATACCTTTTTTTAATGATTTTGAGATGAAATTTGGATGAGATGGTCTTCTAGTAGATTTCTAGCTCTTTAGGGAAGGATTTTTTTTTAAAGTTAATTTTGTGAGGTGTGGAGGTCTACAAAGTGAGCTCCCTTCTGCTTGTATTTTGAAACATATAAAATATTATTTTGGTGGGGTTTTTTTGTAAATGACCATCTCCATAAATTTGTTGCAAATTGTCACTTTTCATTTTTTGAAAATACTTGTTTTTACTATTTTTCCATAATTTTTGAATCAAAGTACCTATTTTCTTGAGATTTGGCACTTTTCAAGTTCTCCTACTTAGAGAATTTTTCTATCAATTTCCTTTGGTGAAAACCTTCATTTTAGAGGTATATACATTATTCCTATTTCTTAAATTTTTTTAAAATTAGTTTTCTAATTTTATAGTACTATTGAAAAAATCATGAGTACTGTTGCAAAATGCAACAAATAGGACAGGTGTTTCTTGCAATGATCCATGACTCATCTGTTTTTAGATAATGTGGTTTGATCACATTGAATATTATTATTGTTACAAGATCTCCCTTACATCTAGTGTAGATACAATCTAAACAATCAACAATATAGTTTTATAGTAGAATAATATGTCATTAACTGAATACTTTCTACAGCGTAACAAGTTGTAAGTTAAATTAATTGTATGTATTTACTTACATTTCTTCCCACCACTTGCACATATCCAAAGAGCTATAGACACATTATCCAAATTCATTTCCTGAGATAGTTAGTTGAAGCTTAAAGTCCTCTATAACTTTTAGAGATGAAAAGAAATTGGTTAACGCCACCATCGAATCCTTAAACTTCAATAGAACCGGGTCTTCATTTTTCTTCTAACTCAATGTGTAAGATTACCAACCCTACATTGAAAGACAAAAATTTGTAAATTATTGAGTCAATAATTGATTTCTTCAAAGTCTCAATCTCCAAATGAACAAATGGCAAAGTGCAAACATACAAAAACAAGTTACTTACATCTTTTTTAGAGTAGAGTTGTTCTCCACATTGTTTGATGTCTAACCCTTATATGTCAAGCTGATAACCGTGGGTTGATCGAGGGCTATGAACAGTGCAAGGCTTCCATACTGACTACAGGTGGAAGTACAGATCACAATTGTATAGAATCTCTCATTTCAAGCTGTCCTAAGGGAATTTCAAGTTACCCTAAAGGGATTTCTAACAAGGATAGCATGGGTCTATTACCGTCTCTATGGCTCTTACAAACAAATTTGGATGCCTAAAATCTACAGTACAGTCAATGATGTAGTGTTTCAACACTTGAATGATCGTGTATGTCTCCATGATCATATGTCTGGATGATCTTTAACCCCTAAAGGACCACGGCCATTTTTCAACCCAAAACCACTCAAAACTACCATTTCTGCTCCATTCATCCATGAAAAACAAAAAAACTAAATTTTTAGAATCTAACCGTAGGATCTTGTACTTTACTTAACTAAGATCATGTGGTGAAAATTTCATGAAGTTTGACCATATAGATAGGAAGATATGAGCATTCAAAGTTAGAAAACAAAGTTTTCTTAAACTCTAGTTTGCAACTTCAAATGACTTTGTCCTCCATTTATGTAATTTTTTTGCACTACAGACCTTGAATTTAAATTTTTTTCTATTGAGGAATTGAACTAAGAGCTTAGGAAAAAAAATTCACAAAATAAAGACTTTTTTTTCATTCTTTAAAAAATTGTCAAGTAGATGTAGGTCCAAGATTGAAAGAGAAACTAAATTACAAATATCTCATAGATGGAATTGAAACACAATAATCCCAATGGTGAGATTGTTCTAGCAAACAAAATCAACCTTGTCCAACAATTTTTTTTGAAAAATTATGAAAATTGCATTCACAAATGAATCCTATAAGTTATTTTTTCAAGAAGATGCTTAGATTGCCCGAAAAACAAGATTGTTCATAACTTTCACATTACTAATCCAAATGGAATGAACCAAAGCTTCACTTGTAGACAAAAATAAAATCTATAGAAAAAATTAATTAATTTTTAAATTTTTAAGTTTTTGTAGATTTTTTTTTCTGCCCGGCGACATGAAAATTATGTTTAAGATGGCATAACTTTTGCTCCCGGTCACCAATTGAAAAAAAAATAATATTCCCACAGAGCTAATCAGTTTTTCTATCTTATGTGAAAATTTCAAGAAAATTCATTAAAAATTGAAGTCACAAATACCTGCCCGAATTCTTAAAGTCCCCCGAGGGGACTCTTGGTCCTTTAGGGGTTAAAAAAAAATTGACGAAAAAAAAGTCCTATACAACCTACAGATTGTTTGTTTTTTCATTCGTCAGACATCTGACATCCGTGTTGACCTTCAAGGGCTAAAGATGTGCAAATGATCAACCTCCTTGTATCAAATACTTGCTGCCACACGATACTCCATAAGTAATCTATGCCTTTGTTAAAAAGCCCGTCATTGTTACTACAGGAACGAAAAAAATCAAATGATTTCAAATGTGACATCATACTGAAAGCTTGAGCATCTGTTTCTTTTATAATTTCAAGTGGCCACAACATTTCAAGTGAGTACATGTTTCATCAAACTCTTATTTATTTGATGCAGTTTAAGAGCTAACCAGGGATAATAATGAATGAGAGTTGGTTGGAGGTAACAAAACAAACAAAGGTTTCTTCTAGTTGAAGTGAGCGTTAGTGATAACTGAAGGAACAGCCCAATATACAACAACTACTATTCTTCATGTGACCCATTAAACTTGCTATGTTGGTGAAATTTGTTGCTCCACACCAGGAACAACGCAAAATTCAGTGTCCTTTCCATCGCCTCAAATTTGCAGAATTGTACAAAATCATTGATACGTGCTGTCAATAACGTGATGGTATGATACACCTGGAGCTTCTAATCTCACCGAGATCGTGGCATCGTGGCTAGCTAGTGCTCATGTCATTTCATTGTGACGCTGGGGCGGCTATCGATTGATGGTTCTGAACCCGGGCATCGGGCAAGTGCTGGCGGAGAGTACATGTTTCATCGATTCTTCCTCTTCACTCTTGGATCTGTGGATACCTGAAGTTGTGTCCATAGCTTCAATGGCGCAAAGGCTTGCAGATCTGCATTCGATTTTTGATTTCAGTTGGCCATGTCCATATATAGCTTCAACTGGCGCGTCCAAGAGCGAGATTCCTTGATCTTTGTTGTCGTCTTTCATGTCGCAGACACGTTCGACAATGAGATTTCCTCGGTCTTGATAGTTTAGTTGCTTGAGGCAGCAACAACCGGTGCTATTGTTTAATTGCATGATTAAGCTTCCCACCATCTTGCATCGACAAGTTTAGTTGTACTGTTGTGTTTGAGTTACATTCTAGGGTGCTTGTGCCACTGGACTGTCTAGGATCGCCGGCAGGTACTCGGAAGCAGTTTGTAGTTGCTGTCGATTATGATAATTATGCAAGTGTTTGGAAGATTAGTATGTGGAAACTGAGTTCCCTGGTCTCGGCTTCCGAAGGTATATTAAAAGGAGTACAATCGCAGTGGCGTAGTGGTAGAGGTTGTCATGTGATCATTTCTAATATTTTTGCAGTGCATTGAGGTTGCAGTCAGCACGCTGATCAACACTTTTTGAATCTCTTTGGTCTTACGTACATGTTTCATATCATTATTCTTATTATTGATCGAAGAAGTAGGGCACCGGAACCTTAGCATAGTTGTTTGCGAATATTACAGTTAAAGTTAACAAGCCTGAGAGATTTCACTTTCCACCAACAATAATCTGCTCTATTTTTGTTGTGAACCAGTTTTACTGCTAAAAATCCCGACTCTAGAGAAAATGTATTTGTTAGGAGAATGTCCAGGTATCAGAGCTCAGTATGTTACCTTCTTCACACATTGTATAAGGTAGGTACACCCAAAAGCGCCAGTTTCTCTACTGTGCCTAGTTCCTGTTATTATGTTGTTCAAATTTTTTTTACAGTCTTGTTGGTGAGTGAAAGCATGTTCCAACGCACCAAAGAACAGTGGATTTGGATACCGTATGCAAAAGTTATTAACAGTCAAAGTGTGTTTCTGAAAGTGCCATCTACAGTCTGGGTACATGACTGATTTTGAAAATCTATGCACGTCGTACAGAGCGCTTTAAGGTCAGGTGCCATTTTGGGTGTACCTACCTTAAGTTTGTTTTCTCGTTATAGTCCTATCATTAATTATCAAGCCGTCACCATTTTGGTAGACTTATGGAGGTTTCAAAACCAGTTCTACATTGCAACACAGAGCGGAATCACAGAAATAAGTTGCAGGAATGCAAATTTGTTTCATTTTTTTGTTGAAATGGACATGATTGTAGCGACATAATACAAGTTGAGTTTTATTGATGATTGTTCTCTCTAATGATTCTAACGCAAACTAAGTTAGTCAATCAGTTTCAGGACTGTGCTTGCAAAAAAACAAAAGTATCAGAGTGACAGGTTTTAGGACCATCAAGGTAATCGAAAGTATCAAGGCTTAAGGCTTACCTGTTTGGCTCAATTACGCACAACACATGCGAGCAATGATACCCTTAGAAGCATAAAACTCACATACCTTAGTCAGAGTGAGGGAAAAGTAGTACAAATCATGTGATTGTTGTCACCAAAACTGATGAAATTTTAAGTAACAGTGATGGACTTCATTGAATTTAGTAAGTCCCTTCAGAATCCTCTGGTGGAATGTATTACATATGGTGTCGTGGTATGTTTATTGTTACATTTGCTACTTTGATGATGTGAAATTTGTGTAACTTCTGCAGTTGATGGAACACAAATAAATGTTGATTACCAATCTCCAAATGAGATTTCTCTAAATAAATATATGGCAAATTTCGAAAAAATGGCGATATTCACTATGCCATTTTTTGGACCTCATTGTCCGCACTAAAAGCTAACATCTAGGACAGATATAGATTTTCGGACATCTAAGATATATGAAGATTTACAAAATCTATGACGCTTTTACAATTTGGACCTCGCAATCCAAAACATCTTGGACTAGTATAGATTTGAGTCATTTGCAACGCATATAAATTTCAAAAATGTATGACGGGTTTAGATTTCGGACCTCGCGGTCCGAACTGTCAAAACTGCCAAATTAATGGCATATCCCCGTTTTAACAAAATTCGCCACATAGGGAGCAAGTGTTGTTTACTTGGTTGGATTGATTTGTGCTAGTTATGTGCAAGTAGGGGTATAGAGTGTGAACTTACAAACTTTTGAATAGTCAACTATTGTAAGGTAACTCAACCTATGACAGGCCAAATGGGAGTTAGCCTTTTATAGACAAAATTATATTAAGTACATTCCAAATTTCAAATGGGCACCATTAGAATAATTTTGCTTGTGATGGGTTGGCTCACATTTGGTCTATCATAGGCCGATTTACCTTAAGTGTTTTAATAGAGTATAATAAACCTATCATTTATATGACAAAGCTAATCATTGGACAATGAACATGCCAACTCAAGTAGTAGTACCTACAATGGATAACTTAAGCAATTTTGCTTATAGGATGTCGGAAATTCATTGTGAAATTGAGCTCAAAGTGTGCAAATTAAACAAAAGGATGAGGAAGAATGGAAAAGAAAAAGAATTTCTTCCCTCAATAATGAACATTTTATTCAATATAAATGTGGATTTTTCATTTGAACCCATTCTGGTTTCATAGACTCATCTATTATGATTAGCTTTGGCACTTCTTACTAAGAAAGAAAGGAAAAAAGATGACATGGAGGTACAAATACATAATTTTTTTTAATGAATAGTACATCCAAGCATTGTTCACAATATGTTAGCCTGTAAAGCCATTACAAAAAGGTTGTCCAAAGTAGGGACCTCTATCATATCACATAGATTTTGGACTTATCACCAATATATTGCTATGAAATTTGAATGAAGAAACCTTCATGAACTCTATTTTTTGAAGGTGAATCTCAACATGACAAACAATACAGTGATTGACAAATATACTCTGGTCGTCAATCATTTCCAGCCCAAAGTACTTGAAACCAAATGGATGCTAGTCATGCTTCAAGCTTTAAGCTTCATTATAATTGCACATCAAAGTTGGTTGATGAGAGTGGAAGGTTAAAATTCCAATTTTGAAAAAACAAATCTTTCATTGGCTTCTGAATTTGGAATTTTTTTGGCGTTCACAAATGTTGCATTAACATTGAAGTACTATTGAACGAAAGTAAATTGAATCAATTTTAGAGTTTTGCATGATGTGATTGTCTTAATGTTGAATTTGTATTGAATCAATGCTACTTGAAACAATGTTAAAGTAATACTAATAAATTAGACATTGGATTAACCCCTAAAGCCCTAAGGTGTGTTTTTTGGCATTATAAATTTTTTGGGCAGCTCACTACAAATGAAGTTTGTTTGTTTTTTCGCTGAAATTTTTACACAAGATGTGCCCAAGGAATAGCTTTAAGGCCCAACAATTTTCGTAACTTTTGACTTTGTGGTTAAAAAGTTATGGCATGATATGTTGTTTTCTTTACTTAGAGGGCAGCCCGGGCAGCTGAAAAAACTTCTTTAAAAAAACTTTCTTTTTCAAAAGTGAAATTTCAAATTGATTATTTAGGTTTTTACAGACATGGGAAGTTTTGTTTCATCCCATTTGGATTAAGGAGTCAAAAGTTATGAGCAGTTTTAGTTTGCGGGGTAGCTATGGAATTTTTGAAAACTATACCTACCTGCAAACTAAAATTGCTCAAAACTTTTGACCCCTTAATCCAAATGGGATGAAACAAAGCTTTCCATGTCTATAAGAACCTAAAGAATCAATTTGAAATTTCACTTTTGAAAAAATAGTTTTTTTAAAGAAGTTTTTTCAGCTACCCGAGTTGCCCTCCGAGTAAGGAAAATGACATATCATGCCATAACTTTTTAACCACAAAGTCAAAAGTTACAAAAATTGTTGAGCCTTAAAGCTACTCCTTGGGCACATCTTGTGTAAAAATTTTAGCAAAAAAAACAACAACTCCATTTGTAGTGAGCTGCCCAAAAAATTTATAATGCCAAAAAACGCACCACAGGGCTTTAGGGGTTAATTTATAAATGATACTTTGACAAGCTACTTTCCTACAACATTGAATCAATGTCATGCCAACATTGGTCAAACTTACCAATGAAACAATGATCTTTCAACTTTGAGATAATATAATGAACACTGTAACTCCCGGGGAGATCACTCCTTGTAATTTTAAGCATACACCTGAGTTAAGAGGGTATTTAACATAGGGCTATTTACCTTCATTTTAGTAATTAAAATGACCATATTTTTACATATAAATTCAATCATTTGGTTTTTACAGTTAGGCTATCTTATATACAAAATTTATATGTCTAATTTTTTCATATCCATTTACAACACACTATATAAGTAGTGTCTTACATATACACTATTTTTTTAATATATGCACTACTTGTATTATAGTACAATTTCAAATGACAAATAAAAATGTAAAATGCAACAATAGTTTTAAATATTCTAAATTCTACGCCATGTATTCTAAACAATCTAATATGGTGAATAATAAACATCATAGAAACATTAAATATAGTTATGATACTAAAACTATGAAAAACACCAATACTAGCAACATAACATGAACAACATGAGAAATTGACACTCTAAAAAAATTGTAGATTAATCCAAGAATATGACCTCTACTGTAATATAGAGACTATATATTTTATTTTTACATATGCATTTACAATGGTTTTGAATTTAGAGTCAAAAAATAAAAGAGTGTTTATTAAACACTAATAATAATAAGATGATTCTAAACATTTACAATTATATGTTCAAGTAGTTGAGGCAAATCTAGAGTTTGTAGTGTCAAAGTATAGAAAAGAATGTTGCACACTCTACACCAATTTTTTAATGGATACGTTGTGTGAATACAAATCTCCATAGTACAACCTCATTGTAAATTTACAACTCAATTCTTTTGTCTTGGAACAATAGTTTTTTACATGATGTTACATAATTGGTATACTTAAGGAAAGATTTGTATGTACAAGCTAGAATTATTTGATGATAACAACATATCTCCTGAGAAACATCCTTAGATTTACTAAATTGTGTAAGTTTTATCATTCAATTAAAAAAGTTTGTTTACATCTATACTCATTGTACTACAAACTTTTTATATGAACCCTATTTGTAAAGGCTAATTTATTAATAAAAATTCCTACTAAATGATGTTTATACATAGCCTAATTTATATATAATAGGATATGTGACATTTCAAGAACCCTATAGTAGTTCTACATAAATATAAAATTTATCCCCTTTGAATTAAATAGACCCTATCTTTTAACTCACATAGTTTTCTAAAAATTGCGAGTAATCTCCCCAAGCTGTAACTGCAACCAATCTTTGGTTTTAACATCAATATATCATTAGTTTAAGGTGAGACAACTAATTGAATAACGGGTGAATGCAAGAAACACTTGTACTATTTTCCATCACAAGCTAAGTGCTGATCTGTTTTTTGGCCATAACTTTTGCATTTTTCCTCGAAATGACTCAAGATTTTTAGAGAAGGTACTCATGTCTATCATACACCTTACATAATTTTTTCATAATTTTCAAAAATAGTTTAATACTAAAATAGTACTAGTGATTAAATGTCACAAATGAGAATTTGGAGGTTTTTAGTACTAAGGAGTACCTTTTTTTAATGATTTTGAGATGAAATTTGGATGAAATGTTCTTCTAGTAGATTTACATCTCTCCACGTGAGGGATTTTGAAAAAAGATATTTTTATGTGGTGTGGAAGTCTATAAAGTGAGTTTCTTTCTGCTTGAATTTTGAAACATATAAAATATTATTTTGGTGTTTTTTTTGGTGAATGACCATCTCCATAGAATTGTTGCAAATGGACACGTTTTATTTTTTGTATTTACTTATTTTTGCTATTTTTCCCGATTTAAAACATGAAGGTATGTATTTTCTTGAGGTTTGGAGCTTTTTAAATTCTCCTACTTAGAGAATTTTTCTATCAATTTCCATCGTTGAAAACCTTTATCTTAGAGGTCTATACATTGTTCATATTTTTCAATTTAAAAAAAAATTAATTTTCTAATTTTAAAGTACTCCAGAAAAAGTCATGAGTATTGTAGTAAAACACAACAAATAGTACAGGTGTTTCTTGCATTCACCCTAACATGTACTACCTCAATGCTATTATTCATCTAAACTTTGAAGACCAAAGCACAAGACTACAGGGCAAAAGCACATGATTTCATGATCATCTTGCATTTTTTTCCTTTAATTCTTCCACGCCCTTCACTATGGATCATAATCTTGAACTCTTAGATGAATTTTGTTCTTCTTTTGCACTATAAACTCATCCTATGTACTTTTTTGCTCATAGTAAAAACCTATCAAAAAAATGATCGAATTGCCTCTAATAAATTCAATAAGTCTTCTATATATTTACTATACATGGCATAGTTGTGAATTACATCAATTTCTATTTGACTGGCATTTAAAAAAACAACAATAGTGACTCACAATATTAAAGATAAACTAAAATCTTATATTGTCTTCACGTTGGATGCCTAAAGCACCCCAAGACCATTTGAGATTAAAAAGAGTTTTAGGAATTAAAGTATTTTGTTTCAAACTGTTGCGAAGGAAGCAGAGCATAGACACAGAAAATATATAATGCAAATAAGAAGTTCTCAAAGTAATAATCATAAGTGTTACATGATCATACATTTATATAGGAAGTATCACTAGTAGTGTCACTAGTAGTGAGATCTACTCTTATCTTATCCTAAGTCTCACTTAACCTAAGTTAACTAGGATCGTTATCTTATCTCAACACTCCTCCTCGATCCTGGGTTACCTCATTAAAAAACTTAACTGTGACAAAAACCTTTATAAGGAAAATTCACAGAAAGAAAAAGAACGTAACCTAATGTGTAACTAGATCTTGAAGAGATCTCATGCCAGCTTCTTGAACCAATCGTCTGTGAGTGTAAGCAGGGAGTGCCTTTGTAAGTATGTCAGCAATATTGTTGGAGGATTGAACTTTCTTCACTTCAATTTCTCCTGATTCAATAAGGTCTTGGGTAAATCCAAAGATTTGTGGACTAATGTGCTTCGTTCGATCAGCCTTGATGAATCCACCTGTAACTTGCGCCACACATGCTGCATTATCTTCAAAAATCGTTGTTGGTTGTGTATTGTGGCTCAGTTCACATTGATCTGAAATGATCTTGTCAATTGTCCGCAACCAAACTACTTCTCTTGTCGCTTCATGGAATGCAATTAACTCCGCATGGTTGGTTGATGTTGTAGTCACTGTTTGCTTCACAGACTTCCATAATATGGGTGCGTTGTTACGTAGGAAGATATAACCTGTCTGGGACTTGCCCGTGTTTTCATCTGACTTGAAACCAGCATCTGCATATCCAACTAAATTTGATGGTCCAGTCTTTGTATAATGAAGTCCTAAGTCTTCTGTTCCGCGAAGATACCTAAACAAATGTTTGACTCCATTCCAATGTCGCATCGTGGGCCTCTGACTATGCCGAGCTAACACGCTTGTTGCAAATGATATATCTGGTCGAGTATATGTAGATAAATATAACAAAGCTCCGACTGCTGTGAGGTACCGTTTGCTATCATATACCTCCTCTTCCTCCTCGCAAGGTCGGTATGGGTCATCATTTGTCTTGCTTCGACCGATCATGGGAGCAGATAAAGGATTTGCTTGGTCCATCTTGAAATTCTTGAGCAACCGTTGAGTATACGCAGTTTGGTGAAGAAATATACTTCCATTGGGCAAATGTGTAATCTCTAAACCAAGACAAAAAGAAGTGCGGCCAAGTAGTTTCATTTCAAAATGAGTTGTTAGTAATGTTACCGTTTGGCGGCAAGTGGAGGGCGTACCTATAAGGTTGAGATCATCAACATAAATGGCAATTATCACAAATCCGTGAGCATCCTTCAAAGTGAATATACACGGAAGGGTAGGGTCGTGCCGGAACTTATGGTATAGCAAGAAATCTCTCAAATGTTTATACCACATGTGACCTGCTTGTTTTAATCCATAAAGAGCTCGTTGTAGCTTGAGGCCAGAATACTTGCCCGAAGAATCAGCCGAAGGGGGCGTAGGCAAGAAATCAGGAGGAGGCCTTATATAAATTGTGGCATCTAAATTTCCATAAAGGTAAGCTGTCACAACATCTAGAAGTGTGGTTTCCAAAGAATGTTGTACAGCTAGGCCAAGTAGATATCTAAAGGTAGTGGCATCCATAACAAGAGAATAAGTAAAGGTAAAATCAATGCCAGGACGTTGATTGAATCCTTGAGCCACTAATCGTACTTTGAATCGGACTATTTGTCCTTGGGTATTACGTTTCCGAGTAAAAATCAACTTGTATCCTATGGGTTTAGTAGGAAGGTTGGTCAACAAAGGACCAAAGACTTCATGTTTTCTAAGGGAAGAATATTCGGCAGCAAGTGCAACTTGCCACTTTGGCCAGTCAGGGCTAGATTTTGCTTCATCTAACGTGAGTGGATCAGGATCATCACTAAGTATCCGAGTAATGAAGGCAGTCACGGATGAACCATCTTCAGGGAAAGAAGAAAATTGTGAATTATCATCAGGTGAGAAAAGTGCATCACTATGTAAGGTGACATGATGAGGGCGAGGTTTCTTAGATATAGAAGCAGTAGGATCAATCGTACGCTTAGAAGGAATGACACTAATGGGGATAAGTCCTGTGCCAGGGAGAGGATTTCGAGTAATTCGGGGACCATCACTAAAGCCATCTGGTAGTTTGTCTGCAAGGGATTGTAAATGAATAAGTTTCTTGACCTCAGACTCAGCTAAGGCTGTGCGGGGGTCAGGATTTTGAATGATGGTTTCAAGTGCCCAAAAATCTAAAGCAGGGGACTTGACATTGGGTAGAGAAGGGAAACTATACTCTTCAAAATGACAATTGGAAAATCTAGCACGTAGGAGAGTGCTTGATGAAGGTGAAACATATCGAATGATGCTAGGGGAATCAAAACCAACATAGATCCCTTCCTGACGGTGACTACCTATCGTTTTCCTATGAGGTTCAGAAACTGGAATCCATACTCTACAGCCAAATACACGAAAATGGAAAACATTGGGGACGCGTCCAGATATTAACTCGAAAGAAGACTGAGTATTGAGCAAGGTAGGACAAAACCTGAGTAATGTAGCTGCATGTAGAACTGCATGTCCCCACATTGTAGGAGGCAACTTGGCATGGATCAATAAAGGCCGAGTGATGAGTTGAATCTTCTTGATATATGCCTCCGCCAATCCATTTTGTGAATGTTCATATGGGACAGAGTATGTAAGTGAAATCCCATTAGCAGTACAATAATCCTCAAAGGCATGAGAGCGAAATTCTTGGGCATTGTCCATCCTCAAACTCTTCACAGGATAGTCCGGATGATGAGTCCGAAACTTAATAATCATAGCTAGAAGCTTTGAAAACACCATGTTTCAGGTGCTAAGCAGGGATACCTCCGAGTGTTTGCCTGAAGCATCAACAAGCACAAGAAAATATCGAAATGGTCCAGAAGATGGAGTAATTGGTCCGCATACATCACCTTGTAGACGCTGTAACATAGGAGGGAGTTCTGTTGGTAGCTTCCAATGTGAAGGGCGCTTAATAAGCTTTCCTTGTGAACATACCGCGCAGCTCCCAACCTTGTCAGCATCACTGGTGCACAAATTGTGTCCTTCCAACAAAGGTAACATCCTCCTCAACATAGTGGTGCCTGGATGGCCCAACCGACTATGCCACAATCCAGTCTTAGCTGTAGAGGGGGGTATCAAAGCAGAGTTGCTCTCACATACTAGTCCATCGACTCCTGCTTTCACAGTGGCAAGGGACTGTCGGCCTTGCCTAAGTTCCCGGTACTCTTCATCATCTCCTACCGAAGTAGAGAAGTGGAAAGCTGACTCCTTAGGAGGGCTTATCAATAACTCGTATAGGCCAGTAACTTCTGCGTTAGCGGTGGCAAGGAGTTGCTGACCTTGCCTGAGTTCCAATACTTCTTTATGGTCATCCAATGCAGTGGAGACATCCATCCTATTAGCCCGTAAATCACGGTAGCTGATCAAGCTCCGGGGGGCATCAGGGGCATACATTGCTTTTTCACACACGAGGGGGGTCCCCCCAGGCAATACTATAGTTGCCTGGCCCTCTCGGAACCGAAAGTTCCGACTTCCAGCAATTGTGACGATATCACAAGTCTGCTAGGTTCTATCACGGCTAGCAAACGTGAAATATTTCGGATCTCTAAGAATTGTATGTGTCGTGGCACTATCGATAAGAGCTATATCTGTAGGAGCTAACTCTTTGGAGATATGTACCATGTAATTTTCGATATTTACATTGGAAGAGGAAGGAGCGTCGAGCGAATGAGCCTCTCTCTTTTCATTTCTAAACTTCTCTAACTCTTTATACATACTAACGTAGTACTCAGGAGTGCGGCAGTATCGAGTAATATGCCCTTTACGGCCACACTTGTGACAAGTACGATCGTCACATGAAAAAGATGACTTCCTATCGAGGGTTCTATCAGAAGATCTATCGTTCAATTGAGAAGAGCGATAATCACGATTAGAAAAACGATCTGAGTATCGAGAGACTCTATTAGAGGAGGGTCTATAAGAGTTTGACTTATCTCTAGGGTGTTGCCGATTTGGCAACCGTTGTTGTTGTTTCCTTGTTCCTCGTGGTTGTTGCCTCAAGATCTCAGAAGTGTGAGCCTCTCGAGCGGGTTTTGCTTCTGCGTTTTTAAGTAGAAGCTGTTGCTGTTTTTCAGCAAGTAAGAGATAAGACATTAGTTCGGAATGTGTCGTAAACTTCATATTCCTATACTGCTGAGCTAAGAGGGCAGAAGCCGGAGGAAAAGTGGATAGGGTTTTATCTATGAGCTCCCTATCTGTAATCCTATCTCCACAAAGACAAAGTTAAGCAGTAATACGATGCAATTCAGCATTGAAGGAAAGGAAATCAAGGAAATCAAGAACACGAAGAGCAATCCAATCATTTCGAGCTTGGGGAAGAAAGATAGTGCGTTCATGATAAAACCGAGCATGAAGTTGACGCCATAGCTCCGCCAGGTTGTCAACTTGGATGTATTGCTGTCGAAGAGAGGTGTGAAGGTGGCGGCGAAGAACAAGCAAAGCTTTCCACTTGGATGACATTGGAAAATCCGCCTCTGGTTCATCATCGATCGCATCGTCCAACTCCTCCGAATAAAAGTACGCTTTCACATCTATACTCCATTCCATGTAATTGCTACCATCGGCTTCAAGAGCATCAAACAAAAGTGGTTGTACCCGGGAACTACTCTCCCGCACTGACTTCTTATCCGCCATAGCTATTGTAGCTAAAGACAATAGCAAAAAAGAAAAGAGAAAAAGAGAATAGCAAAACGAGAGACAAATCATGCTGATAACGTGTTGCGAAGGAAGCAGAGCATAGACACAAAAAATATATAATGCAAATAAGAAGTTCTCAAAGTAATAATCATAAGTGTTACATGATCATACATTTATATAGGAAGTATCACTAGTAGTGTCACTAGTAGTGAGATCTACTCTTATCTTATCCTAAGTCTCACTTAACCTAAGTTAACTAGGATCGTTATCTTATCTCAACACAAACAATAGAGAATCAAAGATCTTTTTCTTTTTCTTTTTCTTGACTATTTCACATAACATTATTCACTAGCCTAATTCATTTGTCCTTTGAATTCTCTTCAAATGAATTTTGAAGATATAACTTCAAAAATTCATCAAAAATACAATTTCTATATTTAGTACATGAAATTTTCTTTGATTGGTCAAAATTATGGTTTCTATTGATTCCTAGAAAAATACAAAAGATATAGTATTGAGAGCATCAACACTTTTCCAAAATAGTAAATTTTTCAACACTAGGCAATTCTAAACCTTTTGTGCTATATCTCTTATAATTTTTGTTTGACTGTACCAATCTTAGTTTTGAATATAAATGTTGAAAGACAACCCAATTTTTTCAAAACTGAAAAAAAAAATTTTGAAATTTTTTTTTGCTCGAAAATTCTACCCAAAGTCGGGCAGTGACAAAAAAATGGTCACTTGAGTGCGTAGGGGCTAATTGTAGGATCTTACACCTAACTAGCATAAAAATGTATGGAATTAATTTTTTTTTTAAATTGATTGCAAATTGTAAAAAAAACTCTTTTAAAATAAAGAAATCAATTTCTTTTTTGTACATTGTGGGACTAATTTATTAGACTTTGAACCTTTTTAATTAAAATTTTTTGAGTTGCATAGTTTTGGGATTTAAATCTTTATAGTAAAACATTTGGTTGAGTATCTAGGAAAAAATATATATTTTAAACTTAACTTTTATTCTTAAAAAGAATTGTAAACCACAAATAGATATGAGATAGAAGGAAAATCTAAATTATTAATATCTCTAAGATGGAAATAAAATACACTAATTCCAATGACAAGATTTTTCTAGCAAGTAAAGAAAACCATGTGGAATTTTTTTTAATTGAAAAAATTGTATATAGAATTGAGTCCAATTAGTTTATTTTCAAGAAGATGCCTAGATTGCTTAAAAAACAAGATAGTCCATATCTTTCATACCACTTATTCAAATGAAATGAATCAAGATTTTTATGTTGAAAAAAACACAATCCATGAGAATTTAAGAAAAAAATTCAAACTTATAAAATTTTTGTTTTTGCTATCTAATCTCCCTTGTATTAGCTTATGTGGGAGTTAAACATTTGATCCTAGTCACCAATTAGAAAAAAATTATATTCCTAGGAAGCCTTTTTTTTCTATCTTTAAAAAAAGTTTCAAGAAAATCATGACAATAATTGAGACAATAAATACCAATCTTGTCTAAAATTCAATTTGTTTTTCAAAGGGACAATGGTCCTTTAGGTATTAATCCAAAGATTGTTAATGGCTAGTAGGATTTAGAATTGGTTGTTGGAACATAGGATTGTAGTTAGGCTTTTACATTGACAGAAGTCTACAGTATTAATAATTCTTGGATTTCATTTCTCTTTATTACAATTAACCCTAAAGCCCTGAACAACGTTTTTTGAGATTATAAATTTTTTGGGTAGCTCACTACGGATGGAGTTTTTATTTTTTTCTTTGAAATTTTGATACAATGTGTGCCCGAGGAGTAGCTTTAAGGCCCAACAATTTTCATAACTTTTGACTTCATGGTTAGAAAGTTATGGTAGGATATGTTGTTTTCTTTACTCGACGGGCAGCCCGGGCAGATGAAAAAACTTCTTCAAAAAAACTTTTTTTTAAAAGTGAAATTTCAAATTGGTTCTTTAGGTATATACAGACATGGGAAGATTTGAATCAATCCATTTCGATCAATGAGTCAAAAGTTATGAAGATTTTGAGTTTGGGGTAGTTTGCGGCCAGTTACAGAATCTCTACAGTACAAAAAAAGTTTGAAATTCTTCATTTAATTCAATTTTTCATATTTTTGGAAAAAAATAAAAACAGAAGGTGTAGATTGTTTATTACAACATTTAAACATTGGGATTGAAAATTTTCAATTCCATGAATAAAATGTTCACAATTTAGTATTTTGGCTCATTTTTTACTTCTTTCTTCTTACTTATTTTTTCCTATATGTTGTACAATTCCAAATGGTTTGAATTTTTTTGATAATGTATCCAACTTGCATTGAAGTATGAATTCAAAGAGTAACCACCATTTTGAATTTTTTTTCACACAAATGTGACCTTGTGAAGTGCAGCTGCCCGGGTTTTCGCAGGGATAAAAAAACAATTTTTGTCAATTCAAATGGTTATATCTTGCAATCTACTCAGTGGAAATTTCTGAAATTTTTTCCATATGTTTACAAACCACCTTACTACAAGATCCTATAGTAATGTAGTATAGTTCTTTCTAAAACAAAACCGGGGAAATTCCAAAAAGGTTCGTTTGAGGGGAAAGCTCAAATTAGCTTAGTGTTTTAATTAACTAATGTCACTTTGTAGGTAAATCTCTTTTTCTTTTAAAATTCCTAACCTATGATTTATTGCAATGAGTTATGTTAGTAGGAATTAGGATAAATGGCTTATTTCTATCTTCCTTACACTAGTAGTCCGTCAATTAGCAATTTCTAGGTTTTATCCCACTATGTCTGTAAATCTATCCTCTCAAAACAAGTCAAAGTAAATAGACAATAATCAATAGTCACATTCAATTGTCATTTTTTCAATAGTCGTTAAACAATAGCCACAATGTTAGTATTCATTTTCAATAATCATTTTTCAATAATCAATTTCAATAATCATTTTCACAAGTAAACATTCAATAGTCTCTTTTCAATGGTCACAAATCAATAGTCAATTTTCCACTTAAAATAATATTTTAAATTTAAGATTTGTACACGACAATATAGAGTGTGTAAAAAGGAATGTATCACAATCTATGGAAGATTAACATTGGAAATATATGTGCAATAACTTGGCTTAAATGAAAGTACAAAATACTACACACAAGGAACAAGTGAACAACAAACTATTTTGTAGTGTTTTTCTTTATAATAACTTCTAACTTAATATTCCAAAGTTCAAAACTAAAGAAATCCAATGTAGAATACTATCACTACATCATTTAACAATTCTAAATTGTCAAAATCCACAATTGGTTGAAGTATAAATTCTATCACGGTAGAACTTCTTGGCCTTTGATTGCAATTTCAACCACATAGAAGATATTAAACACTAATATACTTTAGCAATTGGCAAAATCAATAGTCGCATTTTCAATGTGATCTTTTCAATAGTCATTTTGACAACATGGTTATTCAATGATCAATTTTTCAATAATCTTTTCATGTATAGTAACAAGTTAACATAGCAATAATCGTTTCAACAATAGTCTTTTGTAACTAGTCAATTCTTATGTTTAACATCATTCTTCATTTAATTATAAAACATAATTCTCCTAGTCCCGAAGGACCGGTAAATTCCCTTCACTTCATCTTTACATGTTTGAACTTCTACATTTGTATCAACTTATATATAAAAATTAATTTATTATTCTCACAACCTCTCGGCAACAATACTTCAAATTAATTTAATATAAAATTAAACTCTCAAAATTATCATATGATGCTCCGCGGTTATTCTCTCCAAGAAAAATCAAATCTATATGTGTTCTAATTACTCACACTTAATTGCTCAGTAATAAATATTAAAAATTATTTATTATTAATGAATTGGCCAACCGGCTCTTTCTTTAAATCACAAAATAATTATAATAACTTAATTAAAATGTAACACTCTCAACTTGCTTCCACACAATATAATTTAATTCTCCGCTTTAAGTAATTATTTGTATCAATTAATTTTATCAACAAAACTACAAGGAATTACCATGAATGATCTCACAATTTTTCTCTCTTAAAATGAACACTTAATTATTTAAGCAATTGTAAAACTTCTCATTATACTCTAACTTATTAACCAATAATTTATCTATCCAATTCTCTCGCCAAAGACAATATTAAAAAATTATTAAATCCTCTCAATTGACTCTCGACAATAAGGCACCGATTAAAGTAAATTGGAATACACCTCACAATTCACACACAATTAACAACAAGTGATAACACAAAACTATTCTATTCAGAAATTAATAACTTTCAATTTCTCTCCACCGCTCTTATAATTATCAATCACACGTAAATAAACACATTCACAATTGCTCTCACGGCAAGATATAAAACAACACACGAAATTACTTAACTTCAACTCAAGCTATGAACACTCAAAGATAATAATAAAATCACACACAATGACATATGAAGAAAACGAAGAATGCAAGAGAGAGAGAAAAACAAAAACAAAAAACACTTATAACAAAATTAAGATTTGAAAAGACATAGAAGACACCGCTCCAACTCCAACTACCATAACTATTTTTAATTTCATCCATTCAAACTGAAACTAACAAACTTAATTCATTTCCATTCATTTTAAATTATCTCGTCAAATTTTAACCGTATTCACACAATAATTACAAAAATGAACCAAAAATTAAGTTAAAAGTCTCACAAGTAACATGAGTAAAAAATGTGTTTTAAGAAAGAAATTTGCACTTGTATTAGAAATGGCAGTTTTGGAGCATTTTTGGTGAAAACATAGTCAAAAACCTTTAGGGGTTAATGCCCAGGCTCTTGCTTTTTACGGGAGAAAAAGATTCCTTCCTACATTAGGTAACCAACGACGCTAATTTGTGAGCCTAAAAGCATGAGCTTGTGAGCTGTGAACGTAGGTTTTGTGAGCCCAGAGAATTAACCAAAAAAACTTTGAATTTTTTAAACCAAGAAAAAAAAAAAGTGAAGTCATTTAAAAAAATCTATTTATAGTAAAATTTCAACTTCATGATCGTGGACCTATGACTGTGGAAATGTGGTTAATGTATTTTAAAATTTCAAACCCTACTATCTCCAAAGGGCCTCTCAATACCTTCCAAAAAAAATTTGAAATTTTGAAATTTTTTTAGGTTCAAAATCCAGAATCCAACAAGGGGTTTTCTAGGGTGATGGAGTTGTGAAAAAATGGAAAAAAAAAGTTTTTTTTTTTTTTTTTTTTTTCCGACTTTATCACCTTGAAATTGATCTCTCGATACCGAAAAAAGGTTTTTAAGGGTGAAAAATCGCCCAGAAAATGAACTAGGAACATAGTTGGGAAAGAAAAAGTTGAAAATAAATGAAAATAAAAGTTTTGAGAGCTCCAAAGCCCTCTACCTCCAAAGCCCTTTCAATATCAAGAGGGATTTGGGAGGGCGATGGAGTTGCAAAAAAATTTGAAAAATAGAAAAAGGACTGAAAAAAAAATTTGAAAAATTTGAAATTTTTTTCTTGAAAAAAAGAGTTTTGAAATTCACAAATTTGAAATCCCATGAGGGGGATACTAGATATAAAAATCCAAAATTCTTAAAGCATGGTAATAGGTCTATACCCTAAAAATCACCAAAAATTTCACCTAAAATTCTAGGCTCATAAGCTCACAAGCTCATAGGCTCACGCTCGCAAGTTCACAAAATAGCATCCCCGATTAGGTAACATTAAAATGTTGTTGAAGCCTTAAAATGTCCTTTGAATGACTTCACGTAAATTTGTAGGATGGAATTTAATCCCTATAGATCTTTGACTATGGCTTCAACTAAAACACTCCAAAACTACCATTTTCATTACAAATACCAAATTTTAGAAAAAACACACTTTTTGACACAAATATTTGTAGGATCTTATAGTAAAATAGTTTTAAAAGATGTGGAAAAAATTTCAAAAAATTTCACTTTATAGATTGCTAGATATTAGCATTTCAATTGATAAATTTTTTTTTAGCCTTGCAAAAAATTGGGCAACTATACTTCATAAGCTCATATTTTTATGAAAAAATGTCCAAAATGGTTGAAATTCTTTAGATTCATTCTTCAAGTCGAGTTGGCTACATGCTTGAAAAATTTCAAATCATTTAGAGTCGTGCAACATAATAGAAGAAATATTAAGTAAGAAGAAGTAGATAATGGTGTAAAATACTCTATACTAAATTGTTAATAATTTACTTAAAGAATTAAAAATGTCAATCTCAATGGTTGTAATGTTGTAATAAACAATCTACACCTAATATTTTTATTGTTTTTTCAAAAATTTCAAAAATTGAGTTAAAGATAGGACTTCAAGGTTTATTTCAAAGTAGTGAATCCTTTATTCATTGCAAACTAAAATTCCTTACAAATTTTGTTTCATTAATCAAAATGGAATAATTCAAAGCTTTCCACATGCATATAAATCTTGAAAACAAATTTCAAATTCTTATTTTATCAAAAAAATTGATTTTTTTAGAATTTCTGAGACTACCCAAATTGCCTATTAAACATTCAAAATTACGTGTCATACAATTACTTTTTAAACATGTTGTTGGAAGTTATGAAAATTGTAGGACCTTAAAGCTACTCCATGAAAAAATGTTGTGTGAAAATGAAGCTTATCAAGAGAAGTTCTGTTCTAGATAGAAATTAACTTTGAAAATTTTGAAAATTTTGTATATTATAGCAACATGAATTTTGGACTTGTAACCATGGTTTTTTGGTACAATAGCTTTGGTTTGTACCATGATGTTGTACACAATAATGTACATCTACAATGAAAATTTCGGATATTTTGAGTATATTTTATATTTGATATGGTTTTCTTCATTTTAAAAAAATCACAATAATTTCAATCTTTGCCCCCCTCCAATTTGAAAAATTTATGGCTGGTAGTAGACATGTGGTTTCTTTTTCTGAAAAATAAGTATTAAAATTTTCACTGATATCTAACCACAACATAGCAACAAATAGAGTAGCCAGTAGACATAGAGGCTTGAAATTAGTGGTCATGAACCTCTCCTTCCAAGTGGTTAACCCTTAAAGGACGTAGTGGTCATTTTGACCTAAGAACCCTTCTTTGTAGAACAAAAGTGCAACTGTACATTCTTCATAATTATTTGTATGAAAGAGGAGATCTAGTATAGTAGTTTGACTTCCAAAGAGTGCTTTCATTTTTTTTTGAACCAATGTTTCAAGCGGTACCAAAAAGAGATAATTTTACCGGTCACCAACCCTTCCTTTACGAATTAATAATGTTATGCAGTTTGAAACTGCCATAACAAAGTCTAACGATGCGAACACCTTTGGAACACCCACCCTCAAAATCTACGCCCCGTAAAGAGCCCTCACCTGCTAAATCTACGAATCTCACCAACCAATCACCACACCAGTGTGAACCCGTCCCGAACCAGGCTCGGACGACCTGGCCCGCTGAAAACCGGGAGGTGGGCTTGTGGCAGCGGCAGTCAGCCTTCCCTCCTATATTGACCTCTCCTGTCGTCGTCTTCGTCGTGGTCGTCAGCCCCATCACCCTGGCTAGTGCAGAGCTTGTCCAGAACTTGTCCAGACATTGGGCTTCTTCTTCGGGATCTGTGAGGACGCTCACCAGCCCCAGCAGCAGCTATGGCGTCCGAGAACAAGCTGTTTAGTCTTGAGGAAGTGGAGCGGCACATAGCTCAGGATGATTGCTGGATTATTATCAACGGGAAGGTGTGCTTGCGCTTACTTTGCTTCGTGTGCTTAGAATTTGCCATGCTTGGTGTTATGGGTCGAGTTTGGTTTGGAGTTGAAGGCTCGAAGTGAGGAGCTCCGTGGTGATGGTCGATGTTGGTTGGATGATGGGCTGATAATGGAGGGTTGATGGTATTGAGGAGGTGCTTGTTTTGTTGGTGTTTCTGGGGTCTGACTAGCTATTTCTGTTCAGGTGTACAATTTGACGACGTTTATGGTCGATCACCCGGGAGGCGATGACGTGCTGTTGAATGCTGCGGGTAAGTATGCGTGTTCTGGGTCTTGGGATTAGTTTGATTTCATGGCGTACTAACGAAATAAAATGTCCATGGGAATGTGACGTCAGCGATGGACATAGCCAATGGACCTGAAATTGATCTTGGAGTTGTGTATCGTTGTTTTTCTGTAGCAGTGATTCTGACAGTGTGTTTTACTGAACGCGCCGTAGAGGCGAGGATTTGTTGGCAAAGGGAGAGATTAAGCGAATTTTTGAGAAAGTAGTAGAAAGTTATGGTGTCCATGGGAATGAGATATGTGTTGAAAGCAATAGGAGTATGTTGAGTCCTTTCGCTTCGATGAATGACTAATAGTATAATTGTGTCGGGTTTGTAAGAGCAGTGTCTTTCCAAGTTTGTTGAACATGTTTTTTCAAAATTTCCACGGACTGCGGTAAGAATTGCAGTGAGGATGGTATGGAAATACTTATAAGGCATTATGCGTTTCTATTTGGGGTAGAGACATAGCTTGCTATTAGCCGCTTATTTATATGGTTGTGGAAAAACTAATTAGAAGGATGCTAGTTGTTGGTGTCACTCCAGGAGCATCTGACTTGAGTTGGGGACTCCATTTAGGGTTCCTGAATTGGTGTGCATGTCTGGGTTGTTGGATTTGGGTCAGGACGAGATGCCACCGAAGAGTTTGAGGACGTTGGCCACAGCAAGACAGCCATTGAGAAAATGAATGAGTTCTACGTTGGGGAGTGTCCCGAAGTGTTGGAGAAGAAGCAACCAGCATCAGCCACGGATTTAAAGTTCGCTGGACGTGCAGCGCCGGCGACTACCAACAGCGTGGGCATCTTTAGCAAGATCTTGCAGTTTTTAGTGCCTCTCCTGTTCCTGGGGCTTGCGTTTGCACTCCGGAAGCATAGCAAGAAAGAGGACATCAACGTATGAATCGTGCATTCTTTCTTTATGCCATTGCTAGCCGGGGTAAGGCGCATTGCCTAGAGCATGGAAACCGACTTCCTCACTCTATGAGTCACAAGTATAGTCCATCCTGAAGACTACTCTAGTCTTGGATTTGTACAGACATTATTGGGGCGCAATAATTTTGCACTGTGTTTTGGTGTGGTCGTAGCGATCGAGTATTTTGAGTTGGAGACTTGTCAGTTGGGTATGTACTTCTGTGTCTAACAAAGGGACGATTTTATAATTAAAAGTGGAACAGGGCCATATTGTGTTTGTTGGTTATTATTGGTGCTCTTTTCTCTTCTTTTATGTTTTTTGTGCGGTGGGGAGGGGGTGGGGCACACGTCGAAATTCCATACTTCTTTTGATGTTTTTATTTTCAATTCTCTCCTGAGGTTGCAGAGGTAGCCTTTCCCGTCACCTAACCATGCCAATAGTGGTGGGCGCGACTCTGGACATTGATTGCATTGATTTAGAATCGTGTGTTGATTCTGTGTGCACGAGTATCAACACCGTTGCACACTATCAGTGATCTCAAAACAGATTGAGGGTTTTTAGCCAAATGTTCAATTTTTGGAAGATTTTTTAAAATTTATACAAAGGGTATGAAAAAATTAAGTAGAAAATGAGCAAAATTTAGCCAGTTTTGGGATCACTGATGACGACCTATTTCCGATCACTTAAGTAGATTCAGCCTATTTGCATTGTGCGGAGAGTTTGGGAATAAGATTTTCTATGTCAAGCGATAGATTACAATAGGATTTCATAATTTTTTTATAATTTTTCCCTCAAAAATGAAATTACTACAAATTTTTTCCATGAAGATTCTCTTTATCCCATTTTTGATCTATAGGCAAACTTATTTCCATCCATATAGTAGGTTAATCACAAAGTGGATGTACAAAGTCATTGTGGCTTTCAATGTTCATGTGGTGATAATTCATAGTGGATAATGTATACCTCCCAAACATTTGGGCACCCCTTGTGGATTCACATAAACATGAAGTGTCCCCTACACCACAGTTGATCGGAAATTCAACAGCCTAACGTGCCAAAATAGCATGCTAATCGGAAATGGGTCCTGTCCTTTAAAAAAACTCTTAAGGCACTTTTAATCCTTAAAAGAAATTGTGGCCCACAGTGGCCTATAGCTTTGGATTCAGGATATTTCTACATGAATAAGATCGTATGGTAAGAGGTCCAGAAAGTGAGCATGTAAGTAAAAAACCATCTATGTGAGGAAATCAGTGGAAGCAATCAGTAATTTTGTTATCTTCATACAAAGAGAAATGAACAATAGTGCAATGGGCATGACAATGACAATATTATGAGTTGAAATGAATTAATTAGGACTTATTGAAGCAAAGTCATTGTAGGTATCTATTACTGTTCATAGGGGCAAGTTGTGATGAGCGCACAAGTGACAGTGAATGCACCAACATAATGCATGAATGCATGAAGAAAATAGCTAGAAGAGTTCATAAAAGTCTTCATAGTGCATGCCAAGAAACCCAAAATGGATTGTTGTGTCATACTAGTCAACTAAGAGTAGTTTAATTGAATATGGATGTGCTTCTATTAAAATAAACACATCACATCCTACATTTTCAAACATTGATTTTTTATTAGCCTTAGTGTCTCCAAAATTCAAGCCCACCATTTCTTTATAGTATGCACTACTTCATGAAATTAAAAACGCAGCCAAAGAGACCTAAAATAAAACTTTCATTACTCTCATATAATAAACAACACAAGTTCTTCAAGAAATCAAACCAAAATGCACTCTGGCTGACCTCATAAAGGTCTTAAAATCATTTACTTGGGTACAAATTCACTTAGAGCACTGAACTTACTTCATTTCAGAGTAGGCATGTACTATTTCAAAGCCATATGTAGAAACAGTTTTAAATGACCAATTGGTTTTTGAGCTTACTATCATATTTGGCAAATTTGGAATGGTTGTCTTTTGGGCACAATCATAAATAAAATTTAGAAATTTTTCAAAAACTAATCTAACTCAATATGAAAATTCTATGCCTACACAAAGGGTTGTTCCCTTGTATTTCTATGTGTACATCAAACAAAAACAGCAAGGTACCAGTATTTTGTGAAGTTCCAATGTAGTCGTGGTGACTGGCTAGGCTAGTGCAAGGAGTTGAGGCACTAGGTGAGTTGAAGGTGAAATTTCAAATTTACATCACTCGAATGCTTTGATTGTGATTGTGTTGTAGATTGAGACTTTGAAGATGAAATTCAATTTTTTGCAATACTTGCATGCTTTATTTGTGTTGCTATATGAGACTTGCAAGGTGAGGTTTGGCTCTTGCATCACTTGAATGCTTTGATTGCACTCCAATTTGAGACTTTGAAGATGACATTTGGATTTTGAATGTTTGATTTGCATCACTTGAATGCTTCAATTGTGCTCCAGTTTCAGACTTGAAAGAAAAATTTTGGATTTTGTAGGAAAAGTTGCAAAAAACACATGTAAGGCTAAACCTCCTTCTACTAAAATGTTTCTCCGTCACTCTTAACTTCTTGGATTGATATGAAATTTTATCCGCACAAACTAGACTAGTATGCACAACTTTTCCAATTCTTTTTAATTGCAAATGGACACTGTATGAAGAAAAAACAAGCCGCCAAAGTCACTATAATCCAAAAATGTCAAGATTTAAAACTTTGAAGTGCTCCCAAACATTCAAAACAACTTGGATTGCTATGAAATTTGACTACAATAACTAAAATTCTAAAGGAATATAACCCAACAAATTTTAACAAAAACAAACATAGGATGAAGGAGATACAAGCCCCCAAAGTTGCAGTCATCAGATGCAATTTGGTGGACTCAAATTGAACTTGTGAACTTCTATTGGCTTCCAAAAAAATTGTACATATTGGATTGATTTGAAAATTTTATTGCACAAATTAGACTAGTATGCGCAACTTTTCCAACAAGTTTTATTGAATTTGAACATGAGATGCACAAGTTATAGCATTTTGAATTGGACTTCAGACTATGTGAGGACACTTTTGGTTCCCTAGGTTATTTGCGGGCTAAACTAGTTGCCATATGACCTGTGTGACTTGCACAATGCTATCAGATTGTTCTCCATAGTTGTCCTTCCATCCTCATCATTATCTTGTATGCACATTTGTATTGGAAGAACTTCTTATACATATGAAGCTTTTTCTAGTTGAGAATTTTTCAAAAATGAATGGCAATGCGACAAAGTTCTTCCAATACAACATCCTCCCACTTGTAAAAACCATGGCTCCAAAAGCCACTTCCTTCTTGTAGGAAATGCACTATTTACTATAGCACCTTTTAAATACATCTTGCAATACAATGGTAGGAAAAAAAACCAACCTCTTTTAAGGATTAAGGTAACTTATAAGGCTTGTGAATAGTTTGTGCATTGGAACCACCTACCTCTTCAAATGTACATGGTTTGTACATGATGCTTTTACATCTTTATAGGAATGTACAAACAATATATGTTTGTGGAGGTGGGTAGTTTTAGAGCTGATGTCATTTTGACTTTAGAAATTTATAACTAATCCTACAAAGCTCCATAAATATGAAACAAATAGGTTAGATGCCAATTTTACTTGACTTTCAAGGAAAATTTCTTGAAAATATTTCAAGAAGTTTCAATTCTCCAAAATTTAGTTTCAACTATTAGATGGGTGCTTTAAAGACTTCCTACCTTAAATGTGAATGATAAGTGATTGCAATATTTTATTGATTCTAAATTTTAGCTTTGTCAAGCAATGGCCCTTGAAATCAATCTTCATCTTAAGTTTAGTGACCTACCCTTTATTCTTGCCTTTATTCTACTTGATGAATGGTTAGTCGACTATTTGTGAATTGTATTTATTGAATAAGTATTAGATTTAGCATAAATGGGTATAGATGCTTTAAGGTGGGATGTTTCATTGTTGTCATTTACTTGTTCACCTATAGTACTCCCATAGGGGTTTATTTTTAGACTTATTGTATTCAAAGTTTGTTTTTGGCAATAGAATTGCAAACCAAAGAATTCTTCACATATATCTATATAATTCATTTTTGGAAAAAAACACGACATATCATAGGTGATATCATTTTTATTTTGGCAAAATTTTGCCACATCCTACAAAAGCAACATATTTTGGGATGTCCTTCCAAATATTCTTGAATGAAGTGACGATGACACATATTATTGTTCTCCAGAAAATATGTTGGTAATTGATCAAAGCAAAAATATATAGATTTTGGAACAAAAATTTATCCATTTTTCATTGAAATTAATGCTTTTTCATGTAGTCAATACTTCAACAAATTTTACAATTATTAATAATTACATATTTTGAAAATTATGAAAAAGAAGCAAAAGATATCAAACAAGGAAAATACTAGTAAAATTAGAATTAACCCCTAAAGGTCAGAGACTATGTCTTCACCAAAAACACTCCAAAACTGCCATTTCTACTTCAAGCATCAAATTTTTGAAAAAAAACATTTTTAGACACATGTAACTATAAGATCTTATAGTACACTTGTGTAAAAAGAAGAGGAAAAAATTTCAGAATTTTTCATCATATAGATTGCAAGATATTAGCATTTGAATTGACAAAAACCGTTTTTTTGTCCCTGCAAAAAAGTGGGCAGCTGCACTTCACAAGGTTACATTTCTATGAAAAAATGTCCAAAATGGTAGTGCTTCTTTGGATTCATTCTTCATGGCAAGTTGGATATATGCTCAAAAAATTTCGCATCATTTGGAATTGTACAATATATAGGAAAAAATTAATAAGTAGAAAGAAGTAGAGAGTGATTCAGAATACTAAATTGTTAAAATTTTATTTATAGAATAAAAAAATGTCAATCTTAATGGTTGTAATGTTGTGACAAACAATCAACATCCAAAGCTTTAATTTTTTTCAAAAATATTTAAAATTGAGGAAAATAAAGGCTTTCAAGGTTTATTTTAGAGTAGAGAATCCATAACTGCCCGCAAACTAAATCTCTTTATAACTTTCATCTCATAAATCAAAATGGAGTGATTCAAATCTTTTTGAATATATGTACATCTAGAAAACCAAATTCAAATTTTTAATTTTGAAAAAAACAGTTTTTATAAGAAATTTTTGGGCTGCCCACCAACCAATGAAAACTACATATCATGCAATAACTTTTTGACCATGTAGTCAAAAGTTATGAAAATTGTCAGGCCTTAAAGCTACTCCTTGGGCACATGTTGTGTGAAAATTTCAATGAAAAAAATAAAAACTCCATCTGTAGTGAGCTGCCCAAAATCGCTATGTTGCCAAAAAAACGCAGTTTGGTCCTTTAGGGGTTAATAAATTCAAATTGCAATTAGAAGATTATAGAAGTTTTTACAATCCATCACCAATCTACCACCAAACTACTACTAATACATTCACGATTACAAGACACTAGCTTGATTTAAAGTACTTTTGTTATGTTATTGAAATATCTAAATCTAAACTAAATTGAAATAGTATGATTTAATCCCTAAGTGTCAAAAGTCATTTTTAGAATTGACAATTTGGAAAAAATACTCATACAATACTAATTAGAAGAGTTTTTGGAATTGAGATCTAGAATTGACAATTTGGGAAAAATCGTCATAAAATACTAATTAGAAGAATGTTTTGGAATTGAGATAATAACAAAAGTTATAGACAATGAATTTTAGATTCCATCTATATGGTTAGATTCAAAAATGCTATCACCAATATTTTTCTATTAACTTTGAAGGAAAATTTCAAATTCCCTTCTAAATTTAATCATAAGCAAGTCATTGTCATTTTTGGAGTAGTATTTGTTGAAATGGATTTGAAATGAGAGTCTCTTAATATGATTATTTTTTGAAATTTTTGTATTTTTTCAATCTATGACCTCATTTTTGCAAATTCCATTTTGAACTAGTCAATACAATTTTGGCTTGCTCAACAACTTGACATACTTCCACATTTATAATCTTAAAAAAATATGTACTCTATTAATACCACATCTAACCATTTTATATTACAACTTCATAAAGTATCTCTACAAATTAAGATGACTTTCATCCAACCAAGGATGAAAATTGATTTTCAATTTGTATATTATCTAGAAATTGGATGTTGGAGCACTTTAGGGTATCACACTAAAAAGGATATTGAAATCAATCTACACCTACTTGCAACCCTTACCAAATCAAGGTTTAAAATGTATATGCCTTGAATCTATGATCTATACCTTAAAACAAGTTGTTTGTTTGTGTTGTTTTGTTTTGTTTGTCATGTTGAGATCTCTAAACTTGTGTGTCCCCCGATCATATTCTTGGTACCATTGGAAAGCTTTCAACAAGGACAAGTGCATAGGCTTGGTTTTGTAGTGTTCCAATCTATAGTAGAAAAGTTATGAAATTTTGAGTTATTTTGAGTTCTAAAAAATTAGAAAAATACTAACTTATATTTTGGTTGCAACTTTGATACCAATGGAAAGCCCTTGGCAAAAAGGGTTGAACGGACTTGGTTTTGTGGCCTTTGAACCTATGGTGTGAAAGTTCCATAATTTCAAAGTTTTCACATGCATTCAAAAATTAGAAAATTACTTTTACTTTGATTTTGATTGTAGCAACAGCAGAGGTTATACTCTGTTATTGGGTTTCCACAATAATCAAACAATGCATACTACTATGCATTCAAATTGCCTTTCAATCTGCCACAAGAAGTAAGGTAGGTCCACCCAAAATGGCACCTGACCTTAAAGCGCCCTGTACAATGTGCATACATTTTCAAAATCAGTCATGTACCCAGACTGTAGATGGTGCTTTCAGAAACACACTTTGACTGTTAATAACTTTTGCATACGTTATCCAAATCCACTGTTCTTTGGTGCGTGGAACATGCTTTCACTCACCAACAAGACTGTAAAAAAAAATCTGAACAACATAATATCAGGAACTAGGCACAGTATGAAAAACTGGCACTTTTGGGTGTACCTACCTTAAGGCAATTTAAACAATGTCCCCAAATAGTTTACGCAGGTTAGCAACATGCCAACACTGACTTCACAATGCAAGGCTTCCTGAACTGTACAAGTATTGATGCAAAAAGCTTCTGGTCTACCTACAGTCTGCTAAGTCTCAAAGGGATGTGTCTGCTTGATTGGTTGTGTCAGAATTTGTATTTACCGACTCTGTCTACTCAAAACACGGTTCTTGTACATGGCATTCTAAAATACACCGAGTAGACCACGAAGCATTTTTCTGTTGCACAACAGAAAAAGAATGGAAGAATTAGATCTCCAATTAAACGGCACTCTTTATGATTTCAGTGCTGATTACCACCCATAGTGCTAATTCCTGACAAAAGTAGTATGATAATGAACAACAAATCAGCTTCTATACTCAACATTATAAGTGGTTAGAAAGACGGAAAAGATCAGTAGTTTGAAACTTGCCTTGAATATCTAGGGTTCACTAAACTTCTCCACGTTTCGACAGCGCGGAGTTTTTGATTTTTTATGTTCATCTGTACTGATTGTGTCTGAGATTCCCAATAATAATTTACACATGTTGCTCTGCAGGTCTCTGCTCAAAACGTTACAGAAACGAGTCAGGACATCATATTCTGGTTCACATCCTCACGAAGAGCGGGTTGAAATTCCACGTTCTTTTGAAACACGATGCGTTATGTATAATTCATGAAAAGGGGGGAACAGATTCAATTGATTCGAGAATTGACACGAGGAAGAAGATATATACCTTCTCAGCGACTGAGTGAGGTGAGAGGATTCTGCGGTCATTGGCGCCGGACACGATGGTTTCAGACGTGGGAAACCGATCTTCGTTCACGGTCAAGAAATGTGGAGAGCGTTGATTTCAGGGCCCTTCTGATCACATCTGTGTTGCACACCGTGTTAGTAATCAATTAAAATGGCGCAAAAAAATTTAAATCATGCCATCGGATTAGGGTATTCACACAAGAAGAAAATTAAACACATCTTGACAAGAAAATATTTCTGCGAAAACACATGCCACTGACAGAGAAATGTGGAATTCTGCTCAGGAGGACATGACCATAACTTGGGACTACATTGATGTACAATTCTTTCATGAGCAGAATTCTATCATTATCCCCAGATGGACTCATTTCTGTGGGTAAAAAAACAGAGACTCTGATCTCAGCAAGGTTTGAGATAAGGTGTTGCATTCAAGACCTGCCCCTGCTGTTTGCCACTATGACAGAAAAAGTTCAAAAGTGGTATATTTTAAGCTTTCAAGGTGCTGCCTTCAATGGGTCACAAAAACTATAATTTTAAAAATAATAATTAAAAATTAAAATGGTAGATTATTGGATCTACATTTTGTTGATTGAGCTTTAAAACATTTAAAATCAAGAACTACGTAAAACTGAGGTTTGACTTTCAAAATGTCCCTCAGGCTTGCAAGGTCTTTGGAGGGTTAACCCTGAAAAGACCGACGATTCGTGCTTCAAAATCGCTAATTCAATTGATCCTATTGTGTTATATATATGTATTAGCTGAGGCCAAATTCTAAAATCACCAAACTCACTGAAGAATAATTTGCATGAGTCGTTCAAAAAAAAAGTAAAATTGCACGGAAAAAAAGAAAATCAAATGGCCTGCTAAAACTGCTAAAACCCGTGAGTTCCTTCAGGGGCTAATCCGGAAAGGTATAAAAACTGATCATAAAACTGATCATTTTCGTACCACTAGAGGCGTCCTTGGATGTGGAGTCAACAATCTCTTGGAATGCAATCACTTCCTTGGTAACAACCTTGCGCACCTCCCGCACATCAGCGTGAGCCCCCTGGACAGCATCCAGCCTCAGCAGAAGCGCCATGGCACACTCGCTCCATCGCAAGCGTTCCTTGGGATCGGAGCACAGCTTCTCAAACTGCGCAGACCCGGCCAACACTTGCAAATGCGCCTTGAGATCCTGTCGCACTTGGCAAATCACTTGCAGCTTCTCCAAGGGCCGCGTTCTGCGCACCTTCAACCCTCGCCACTGCGCCTGGATTCGCGTGGCAGCTTCCTGCTCACTTGGTGGAGGTCCCTTCAGCATCAAGCGTTCGGGATTCATTCTAATGTAAATGAACTCAAATGTCGGGGGTCGGACCTGTCTGGTATACATACAAGCAACAAATTTAGCTCCGGAGTTGGGTTCACTAAATCGCCCTAATCAAGATACTAAGCGGTGTCGTACGGTTTGTCATCTCAACCTCTGCAGCTTCTGCCTGTTCAACACTCTGGAAGCCCTAATCAGAGCGTCAACAACTTGCCTCTCAACACATTAGTACGTAGATCAAACTCAAGCATGAGGAACACCAATTTTGAAAGTGGTTCCAATGCAATCAAGGCCTTCCAAAGGAAAAATCAAACCTCAAATCGTGAAAGTGCACCATGCAAAGCTCAAGATCGGTAATCAGGAGAGCGTAATCTCAAGGTCAGCTAAAACACGAAACAGCCTTCAAGGGTATGTACAGGTAATGGGATAATTTAAACAACGTATTCTTGCTGTTCAACACTCTTGAACCCCTAATCAGAGCATCAACAATTTGCCTCCCAACACACCATAAGAGCAAACTGAAGCATGAAGAAAACAGTACCAATGCAAATCAAGGTCTCCCAGCGGAAGAAGCAGACCTCGAAACGGGAATACAAAGCGCACCATGCAAAGCTCAAGATGTAATCAAGAAAGCGTAATCTCAAGATTAGCTAAAACATGAAACAACCTAAAGGGCATGTATAGGTAATGGAATTCTTTTTAAAACAACCTACGCGTGAGAGAGTTTGTAGCAGCCATACCAGAGGCACATATATCATCCTTACGCATGCTATAGCTTAACTTCCACAAACAGTACGTCCACTCGATCAAAGAAGGACGACAAAGTCTGAAACAGAAAAAGCCTGGAAGTCGCCCACTTGGATGGAGCTTCTGGAATAAGTCAAACAAAAGCAAATGGCGTGCAAGTGTGGAAAATCAAAATACAGTACATACAACAGGAGTACCAAAGACCTGACTATCAAAACCACAAGAAAATCATTGAAAAGGCGGTGCAAAGCTTTTCTTCAAAGAATGAGCTCCGGGATGAGCTCCAGGGCCGGCTATGGATGGTCGGTGATGGCAGGGAGGGGTACCTCAGTCACCACGCCACGGGCTAATTCGCTTGCATCCCCTCGGAATGCCGTTTCGTGTGACGTCCTGCGCACCGACGTACGTCCGTTCTATGGAAATTTTCTCAGAGTCCAGCTAGTTCTCGCAGACTCGTCAAGCTGTGTGTGTTTCTATGGAATCATCCTGAGGTGCTTCAGCAGAGTGACCCACGTTGTAAAGAAAAAAGCAACAGCATGGAAAAGAGATGCGAAAGGGAAAGGGAGAGATTGAAAGTGAGGTGCTGGGCCACAGCACTGACTTCGTGAGTCCGGGGTGAAGACGTTCACTTGGTAGACCTGGTTGTGCATGTACTGATGAGTACTGGACTTCAATCAGTGTTGGGTCACCCCATCAGAAATCCTTTGTGACCTAACTTGAAACACCTCAATTCAGCGTTTCTTTTAGAACAGTAATAATAATCCCTTCGATATCCTCATTTGGTTGAAGAAAATGTGGAGGGGCGTGACTCGAAATGGGTCTCCTTTTTCCTGTCAGAGTTCTCAAAAATATTGTCAGCAACTGAAAAGAATTTTCGCTTCAATTAACCCTTAAAGGACGGGCCTATGACCATTGGTTGGAAGCCCCCTTTGCTGGTCACTCAATTTGATACCGTTCAGGAACCAATCAAGTATGAAATTTTTTTTTTTTTTTTTCAGAGATGGAAGTACATGTCTTCTGCACTTCACAGAAATTTCAGATTTTTTTGAGGAAAATTGATTTTTATGAGATTTTTTGAAGAAAAAATGAAGAAAAAATCATAGAAAATAGAAAATTATCTCAAAAAATCTGAAAATTTCACGATGTGTGTAAATTGTAGTGACAAACATCATGGTGTAAATTCAACTTCCGTGTACACCTATTTATAGGTTGCAATGGACATTAAAAATGCAGCCAAAATTCAAATTGCAATAAACCATTCAAATTTATAAATTTTCCAAAATTCCAATTGGGGTAGAAACTAGAAGAAAAGACCTTCATTTCATTAGTTGGGCTCAAACTCAAAAAATGTCATTTTCAAGGAGAAATTTCAGATTCAGTTAATTTCTCAAAATACACTAAAATGGCAAATATTGCCATCCGTTTTCTCTAATTACTTCTCAACTACATGAAAACAAATAGTAGTTAGACTAAAAACTCAACTGGAGACTCTTTACAATTGAACGTGAAAGGTCATTTAAAAAAAAGCGGATGAAAAAACTACAGTTCAGGTCCTCTGCTGCCCCTGCGAAGTCATCCGAACGCCAAAAAATGGCGCCGGCATCGCTTAGGGGTTAAGTTGGTTACCGAACGTTGGGTCTCTGCCCCGTCAGGCCGCTGGCAGGTTTGCACTCTTCAGTTATTTTTGCAATGAAATTCGTTTCATTTGTTTGCAAAAAAAAGATACTTGGTGACCGAACATTTGTACGGTAGTTTCGAATTTCTGTGGTTTCCCACGTGACCTTGGTGTTTGGAATGAGAACAGTCAAACAAGCAGGATGTTAAATCCTGGAATCAAAACAGACGTGGGGCAGGTAAATCGAGCCTCAGCAGGTAAAACTTGTTTTTACCAAGGGTTGATAAGGGTTTTGGGGTTTATGTTTTGTTGGGTTTTTTGGTTGAATTTGGGGTCTCCAAATCCAAATATGAATTCAAAATTTGAGGAAAAAAAAATTTGGAAAAAAAATAAATTTCAGTATTTACCTTGGGATAAATCCCAACTGTGCTACATCAGTTTTGTTTACAGGATTTAACGTCGCGCGTCAAACAATGGCTTCTTTGGCCTTGTGGTATTGGCTCACTTCTAACCCTTAAAGTCCCAAGCCTTTTAGGGGTTAAGAACATCATTGCTTAGGAAGTGTTATTGGTGCAAATGTCATGAACCCCCAATGGACCAAGGCCATTTTTATGTCGAAAAACTTCTTAAAACTGCCATTTTTGTTGCCTAAACCAAAGAACAAAAATTTTAAATTAAGAATCTAACTTTAGGATCTTGTATACAACTTGATTGAGATTATGTGGTAAAAATTTCATGAACTTTGACCATATAGATTGATTGAAAGATATGAACATTAAAAGTTGGAAAAACAAGTTTTTTTGAACTATGGTTTACAATTTTAGATGACTTTGACCACCATTTGTAAAAAAAACTTGTACTATAGAATTTGAATATATAATTTTTTGTCTTACAAAACTGAGTTGAGAGTCTAAGAAAAAAATTTCACAGAAAAACACTTGATTTTCATTCTTCAAAGAATTGTTAAAAAGAAGGAAGTCTAAGATTGAAAGAAAAACTCAATGGTTAATAGTCCTAAGGTGGGATTGAAATATAATAATCCTAATAGTGAGATTGTTTTAGCAAGTAAACATAACCTTATCCAACAATTTCTTTTCAAAAATTGTGAAAAATAATTGCATTAAAAAATGAATCTTATGAGTAATGTTTTCAAGAAGATGTTTAGATTCCCCAGAAACAAGATTGTCCATAACTTTCTCATTGTAAGTCAAAATAGAATGAATCAAAGCTTCACATGTAGGCAAAAATATTTCTTTTCAGCAAAGAAAAATTAAAAATTTAATTTTGACATTTTGCAAAAAAAAATTTGTTGCTTGCCAAATGAAAATTTGGGCTTTTTGTAGTATAACTTTTGCTCTTGAACACCAATTGAAATAAAAATTATGTTCTCGAGAAGCTAATCAGTTTTTCTATGTGATGAGATAGTTTCAAAAGGTTTCACTAAAAATTGAAGTCATAGGAGCTTGATGAAAATCTACTTTGTCCCTTGAGGGGACAACGGTCCTTTAAGGATTAAGGTATGCAAACATAAGAGGATTTTTAGCTGGTTTACAAAACTGCGAGTTCCCAAATGCTGGGAACGTTGGGAACGCGATGCTGATGTGGTCGAGCAACTACCACGTCAAAAATACTAATTATTTATTAAATATTTTTTATAAAAAATTTGAAAAAAAATAAAAATTTAAATCACATTTTTTCTTTTTAATACATTCTGAAGTTTTTTGGGGAAAAAAATTTAATTTTTTTTTCAAAATTCAAAAATTCAGACCAACAAGGGGCTGGTCTGTAGCAGTGGGAATAGTTTCAAGGAACACCCCTGATATGGTCTTCTAGGGGTCCAAAAATCCTCTTATGTCTGAACCATACAATCTTGTAGTATACATGTTGTAGATGATGTGAATCAAATTTGCAATCATTTGGTCATATAGAGTGAGAGATTATAATGTTTTAGTGTGAGTGAAAAAAAATGTTGAAATTTTCTTAGAAACACATGTGGAGGTTAAATTTGATTTCTAAACTAACTCAAATGAAAAAACCTTTGAACTACAAAGTGCTTCAAAACCTAGTATACAAATACATTGAAGAAAGAAAATACCATTCAATTGACTCATTGTGTTTGTAAAATGGCTTTGAAGTGTCAAAAAATAGTTGCAAAAATACATCTAAGATTGAACCTTCTTCTACTACAATGAGTTTTAGTCACTCATTACTCTTTGGATTGATATAAAATTTTAGTGACACAGACTAGTATTAGGAAGGATTGGAGGCTTCTACGAGACTGTGGGTTCCTATAGTCTAGGAATGTCGAAACTATCGCAAGAATCCCAAAACGCAAGATTGCAGCATGGCCGAGACCATGCCAGGTCAATCCAAAAAAAAAATGGGGACTTTTTCTCATATTTCAGGACCCCCTAATTTTTTTTTTTTTTAAATTTTAGATAATTGCTGGCTAACAACAGCCAGCAGTTCCCTGCACTGTTTCGGGAACAACCCTGGAAATAGCCCTATAGAGGCCTCCAATCCCTCCTAATGACTTGTATGCACAACTTTTCTAAAAAATATTATTCAAAACGGAGACTATTTGAAGAAAAAACAAGCTGCCAAAGTTCATTGTAATCGAAAAATGTTTGGTTTTTGAACTTCAAATTTCTCTCAAACATTCAAAACAACTTGGATTGACTTGAAAATTTGACCATAATAACTAGACTTCTAGAGGGACATAATTCAACAAATTTTTATTGAAAACAAACATTGGATGAAGGAAATACAAGCCCTCAAAGTTGCAGCCATTAATTGTAGTTTGGCGAACTCAAATTGAACCTATGAAGTATGAACTTTTATTGGCTTCTAAAAACTTGATACATCTTGGATTGATTTGAAAATTTCACTACAAAAACAAGAAAGAGAGTGCAAATTTTTCAATACATTTCATTGAATTTGGACATCAGATGCAAAAGTTATAGCATTTCAAGTTTGACTTCTAGATTTTAAGGACACTTTTAGTCCCTTGGGGTGTTTAATTTAGTTTTTTTTAAGAAATTTGAAAATTTTGAAAAAAAGAAAGAAATTATTTTCAAAAATTCAAAAATTCAACCATTATGGATTGATTTACTATTTGAGGACAACACAAAGAACATACAAACTTGGAAACAACCTTGAAAGGGCCTTCCCTTGCCGTCAAATGCATGTCCTCTAATGAATTAAGATAGACAAGCCTATTACTAACCATCCTAATTTGCAATTTGACTAGTTTGGAGTCAAATCCAAGAGGGTCACACATTCTCAGAGGTGCGAGCTTATTTCATGAATTAAATCCAAGTTGATTTTTGATCAAAATTCTAATTTTTGTAAATTTTTGAAGTGCTAAGCCTTAGAATTACAAAATCACTTATCATATAGAGTCATGAATGCCCAATCAATAGCCTATAATCAATTCTTTAATGTATTTATTAGCACCTAAGTATTTACCAATCATATATTAATACATTACTTTTAATGCATTGATTTTTTTGACATTTTGATGCTTGAATGGATGGGATTGAAGCCAAATAGGGTGATAGAATTGAGTTGGAGAAAAAATTAGGTTGGCTTACCTTAAAGTAAAATTATACTGAAACTTTCTTACATATTTTTGTAGTGGCCCTTCGGTGCTAAGCTAACAATTGAACTCTTGATTTACACTAAAGTCAATGTAAAAGTTCTTTTTGTTGTAGGTGTAAATAGATAGTTTGAGTGATGAAGAGAGTTGAGAGAAGGAAAAGGGAGTCATGCATGAAGAGCATATGGAAGGTAGGGTCCAATCCCTCATGGGAATCATTGAAGCGTTTATTTACATGAAATTTACCTAAATAACAATTTGAGAATTCCCTAGAGGGGAAAATATGGCCATTACCTCATGGTAATCAATTACTATATAGGAGTATAGTTCCTCTTGGTAATGGATTACCTTGTATTAATAGAGTATGGAAGGTACTAAATACATTGTAGAAAAGAGTGAGAAAATCTTAGAAACATTAATATACATTTCTATTATTGTATATTTTAATCTTATATTTAATTACAAAGTATAATGTACTATACACTATATAATACATCATACAATATAGTATATATTTCTTGAACATACAAAGTATAAACCCAATACAAACCATGAAAGTAATCAAGAGAGACTTGCCTTTTATACTTCATGAGAGTATCACCAATGACAATGCTGATGGGATCATTTCTACAACAAAGAACCACATAGAAAATCACATTTTGGGGGGAATTGTTTTAACATGTGGGAAAAATACAAAAATTTCCCTCTTCATGTGAAGTGTTTGTTGAATTCATACTTTATGACATAGTCAACTAATGAATCCATACTTTCTCCTTTCATGAACAGTAGAATGTGGGAAAGGTAATGTACTTTACCTCATGCTCCATCAAGTAAAATTTCCTACCTTCCGTTTAGAGTTGTTGATGTACAATCCTTGGATTCAATTGGACCTCTACATAAGATATAGTTCATTAAATGTTTGAATTGACTAAAGATTACTCTACTAATTACTTTGCTCATTTACAATACGGAGCTCAAAGGATGTATGCTATTAGAATGTCCCTTCATCTCCCTCGAACTCACATCCTTCTTCAAATATGAATCAAATTTTAGGAATGAAAAGGCAAGATTTAAAATGTACCTTCAATGATGAATTTGTTATAAACCAACTTCTTGGAGAAGCACATTCAAATATACACAACTAAATTAAATAGTAGCCTTACAATCCAAATGTATATGCAACTTTGAATTTCTCCAAAGAATGAAAACTAATTATCCTATAAGCATCTATAAGAAGAATATTCTCTTGTAAAACACAATAGTTGAATGAACCATTTTCTAGCCTTCAAGAATGTTATGATTGACTATAACTCATGTAATTATAACACTTTTGCCAATTATCACTATAGTGTTCATCTATGAGAAGCTTGAAAAACCATTACCATGATATTGTTGAGTTGTGTTGGCAAGTCCCTTTGCAACAATAACTTCTTTAAAATTTAAGACCAATTCCAATAAAAACTTCAATAGCATGAAGGATGCATGACATTTTTGAACTTGAGGAAGGGGTATTCTTTCTTTGCCTCATTGTTAACGCTTTACTCCAAATGGCTCAAACTCAATAATGATATTCTGGGATGAAGGATTCTCCATAAAGCACTCTTTTCAGTAGCACAAATATGCTTACTACAATGACAATGTAAAAGGAGACCTACATACATGTTTTAGAAACTTTCACAGTAGACATACTTATTTACAAACTTTCCAAGGGGAAAATGGTATATGACTACCGAAAAAACTGTACATTTTGAGATTTCCTACCTGATTTAATGGCCTATGCATTCCATCCTTCAACGCATGGCAGTTAAGTTATACACAAAAAGCAAACAACCGCGCCACGACGATCCTCGCACGTGAACAACCAAATTTGACAGCGAAGGTGAGCAGGACGCAAATGTTAGGTAATCAAATGCAGACCCAAGAGAATTTAGTTCATGGGCCAATGTCAAATCTGTACACTTGAGAAAGCCTGTACTGGGCCTCTATAAGCTAGTTAAAATTCCTTAACTGGATCATTCTCTATTTACTTGCCACACAGCATTTCGACCTTCCGCGAATCCACGCCATGTCACAGGAGAAATCCAAAAATGTTCATCATTCTATGGAATTTTTCAAAGAATTCCATAGTCAATGTCCGGTGATCGCTGACGATAGAATAGGATACACTAGGAATGGATACCTCCTCTGTGTGTGGCAGAATTGAAGCAAGCTCGTCGCAGCCCATGCATCAAGCGCCCATGGATCAGATTGAATCGTCGATGACATCTCGATCAATCACGTCGCCAGCAGCACCCAGACCGCAACGCTCGGCACGGCTTGATTCACCGCAAACAGCATGTAATACCCCGGCGGCGCCAACGTCGGCCCTTGCGGCGCCGTGGCCCCAATCTGATACACACTCGCCTGCGCCACTTGCACCGGCCCTCCCACCGCCAAGCTCACGACCCTCTGCCCTTGCTGAAACGAATGCGTGGAGTACGGCGCACTCACCAGGTTCAGCTCGATTGCGCCCGGCACCACCACCGGCACCGCGATCGTCACTGTGAACGGCGCCCCGTAGGTGATTTGTAACGGTGCTACAGTCACTGTGGGACGGAGGGTGTCGTGGGTGGCGTTGAGATACGGAGGGGAGAAGCTCTCCACGCGAAGCTCGGTGGGGAAGTCGGAGTCGAAGGTGTAGAATTGGTGGGGGTTGCTGCCGGCTATGAAGATGCGACCGTCTTGCATCAAGTTCGCGGTGGAGTGGTACATTCGAGCTATGGTTGAGGGGGTCATGGACACCATACGGTAGCCGGGACTGGCGTAGGTGTAGTACAATACTGGGCTGAAAGCCGGGTTCAGCGCGTTCGTCCAACCCTGGTGGAAACAGAGTTTAATTAGGGTGCCCGGTAGTAAGATTATTCATGCAAGGTGGGCTACACTGGAACCTACAGGTAACGTTTACCTATTTAAGCTACACAGAACAGTAAATCATACTCATTAGGATACGTTGCGCTATCGTGGATACGTAGATTAAAACCTCCAGTTAACATTCTGCTAATCTATACAGAACAGAAAATCATACTCATTCGGTGCAAACATTATAGTGAAGTGATTTCACATCTCCTCCCCCATCACAATGACTGCGAAGAGGAGTAATGTGACTTGATTGTCGAGCAATGCGAGCAATCCCAAAGGCCATGTTGCTCCACTTCGTAGCCATTTCAAATTGGTCCCAACTGGTCAGAACAAGAAATCCACGCAACTGACGCACTCCGAATTCCGAATTGTGTCTACAGGCTCTCAGGGTTTGAGGTTTTGTGATCGTTCAGGTGCACTGATTCTAAAACCAACAGTCAATGCATTCATGGTGCAAGCATGTTCACGATTTCCAATACCTGGGATCCCTGTTGCGCGCCATTGATGATCATCACGTCCCTCGTCGGCAGCAAAATCATATCCCCCATGCACCTAGGAAACGGCATGACATCGTCCATCGCCCAAACCGGATTCACATCCGACACCACCATGCGTCCACACGTCGACGAGCACGGCATCTGCGCCGACGAGTTCAAATACGCCCCATACTGCGCCCCTCCACACACCAGAATCTCCACCACGGAGAAGTTGTTGGATGCAAGCAACGGCAGCATCACTGAGCTTCCAGCCGACGGGTAGTTCCTTGGCTCCCCTGCAATTTGAGGGAACGTCTGGACGACCGTGTCGGTGATGTAGTTGTACTCGATGGAGTCGCGGTTGGCGAAGACGAAGAGGTTGCCATTGGGAAGGAGGTGGACGTACGGGTAGAGGTTGTCGTTCTGGTCGTCGTTCGTGGCGTTCAGGAAAGGGAAGTAGAGAGGCCCATTTGCATTGGAGGGGATGAATTCGAGGTTGAAAGCGGACCTGCCGCCGAAGATGATTTGACGGCCGTCAGGGAGGAGTTGGTTCGTGGAGTACCAGCGACCGGATTGAAGCTCAGTGGTGTTGGATTCTGACCAGTCGCAGGTGCCGGAAGCAGGGCAGGGCACAAAGGTCCTGCAGCAAGGGACGCGCAGTCGATCAGGTTGTGTTTGCAGGTGCAGGAGACCACGGCGGTTCGGTTACATCCGTGCTTCAGAGCACCAGAATTGTAAACAAGCATTCAAACGCATATATTCCAACGAACTAAGACCAGTGTAGATCTAAGGTCTCAGATTGACGTTCCAGACGGGGCCACTGAAAAAGTGCGAATTCCTTAAAATTTGGCCATTAGAATGAATGTGACGATCATGGCTTTTGATCAACGTCACGTAGGCATAATTAACTTCTAAATCCATTAGAGGTTCCATTGACCATACAGGTGAGCTTGGAATTATGCTAATAGAGAAAATCTTTTAACATTTGAGTTATTTGTAAAGTACCCTAAACCGGGGTTTAAACCCATGAGTTTTGTGTAAAAGTCGGTTGAGTTAAAAAAGTCAAAATAAAAGTGGGTATGAAACTTATTTTTCCATTAAAATGGTGCCTAAAAAGATTTGGTCCCCACTTTTGAAGTCGTGTGACATAAATATCTTGCAAAGAGTTTGACGCTTCAACTATAGTTGCCTTCTCAACTTCAAAAAAAGTCATGCCCAAAGTAGGGGGACTTTACAAATAACTCAATTAGTGTCAACTTTGTTAAGTGGCGCAATGGCAAAAATATATGTGTATGGCTTCTAAAATCTAGGAAAAATATAGATTTCTGTATCAGAACACCTGTTCTGGAACGTGCCAAAGTATTGGAATACCGTCATTTTAACATAATATACAATCATTTGCTTATTTGCAATCGTTTTGTAGCTTAACACCAGATAAAAATAAATATGCAATAAATACTCGTAGGCTCAAATTTCATTGAGATTGGTGAGACCAGATTTGGAAAAAATTTCCATTTTAAACAATTTTTATGAATATGACGACCATGGCATTTGATGACTGTCGTTACGAATGGTTTTGGGGTTTAGGGATTTCATAGCAAATTTGATTGATATTGGCGTAGCCTAATTGAAACCTCGGATCATTCTGCACAAGTCCTAGTTTAAAACGCAAAATCACGAAACGAACATGACGATGGGAGATGAAGAGGGGCGTATTGACCTAGAAGTGGGTGCACAGACCTAATTTTGCGAACACCATCGAAGTCGCCTCCCGTTTGCATTAACGTGCCATCTGCCATGAACTGGCCCGAAGAGCACCAGGGATCCGTCTGCAGAAAGAGGGGTCGGACGGTGTTGGTACCAGGGTCGAACAGAACCGAATGCGCCGTGCAATCATGCGGGAGGACCAAGTCGTCGCTGTCTCTGCAAACGCCGGCTGCAGGGCAACACTGGTTACATCAGGTTCACAATTCTGGTCAGACGATCGAAAGAAGACTGACACCATTCACGTGGTTGGGAAGACATTTGATCAGGCTGCCGTGCGGCATATCTAGAGAATCCTCAATGAACCATACAACAGTGACCGCAAGTGATGATTTCTCTGGTCTTAAGAACGAGGAGCTCATTCTCTCCAGTACGATATTCAAGAAACCCTTTGATCTTACCGCTGCTATCGAATAGAGTTTGTCATTTACAATGTATTCTCAAGTAATGAGCTTAGGATGTGGAGTGTTAAAAATAGAAATCGGAAAGAAAATGAGTAGTAATTAGGGTTGTATTGCAACGGTCCTCTTGAATGTCTGCCTGTAACGTGTGGATTATACATAAATGGAGAAATTGAGCAATAGATTATATGTAGTTTTTTCTCACTGCGTTGAGAAAACCACAGAGCTACAAGTGACTTGGCCTATGCAAAGAAAGATGGAAATTGCACCGCTTGGCACCTAAAGCTTGGCTTACAATGGTTTCAACTGGTTCTAGTGCCCTAAACTCCAGTTTACGTGCTCACTCTTGTGAGCAAACTTATGCGAGGTAAGGCTCACTCAAAATACCCTGGCGAGAGATTCATAGTTCCTGAAGGCCTACACAATTTGCCCAATCTAGAGTGACGGGGAGTAATTCCTGTGACAGCAAACGAAGAAGTTCTCTATAAAGACTTTCACTCATTTCGTGTCAATTTCAAGAGATCCCAGGTTCTGTTGACCATTCTGGTGCAATTTATTCGCGTCGAGAGAAAGCAACCATTAGACTCCGTCACGATCCACAAAATCTTACACAGCCCTCAGACCAAAGTACTACAAGTGATAAGAGAATCAAACTTCATGGCGAAGATCGAGAATATCACTCACGTGGCAGATTTATTTCAGAGGCTCCAATGTCCGTTCTGTCGATCATCACCAGAGTGCCGTAGTGAGTGAGCGCTGTGTGCATCGCGGCGATTCCGGCGTTGCCCAGCAGCAATTGCCATGTCCCCAAATCTTGTCCACGCACTCCAGCTTGAGAGGACAGCCAGCAGGTTAGAATCACAAGAGCCGCGGCTGCTCTCCTCCAGTGCCATTGATGAGCAATCCTCGTCGTCCCCATCCCTTGGCACACGATCAATTGCAGCAGGATTGCTATGAACCCGCTTGCAAGCCCTTCGACTAGCTAGATCTCGACATACGCACACGCTTACGCTTGAACTCCAAATAGAATCGAACATAAAAAACTAGTCAATCGTGGAAAGTTTCCACACCACAAACTAGTAAATCTTCGAGAATTTGAGGAGCATCCATAGCCCTGCTCATCAATCACTCACTCCATGCAGTTTCGTGATCAAAGCCCGTCGAAAAAGCTCGCAATCAATGTTCTGTACGAAGGCAAGGAAAAAAGCGAGGAGTGACGAAAACCCCTAAAGCAAACGCGGGCCTTGCATACCAGACCCCCTCAAAAGAAGCTCAGCTTGGAGCTAATTCAAGTCCCAGACACGTGCTTTCAACGAGAAAATCCCTCTAAAACGACGACGACGACTAAGGCCGGGTGTACCGAAGTTCTCGGTCACGTACGATTCCCTGAATAGAATTCAAGCTTTAGCTAGCATCTCAAAGGAAGGGCTTCGGTCTGTGCCAAGGTTCTACTAGAACTCAATTGTAAATCGAAAAGCACTACTAGGACCGAGTTCTAGAACTATGAAGCTTAATTGCCTGCTTTCGGCCACCCCATGCAGCAGAGGTTTACACTTTACAAGTGTCACTGACGCTGGTTGATGTGCAATCCGCCCGAGGTTGAGTTCTCCAAGATGTGCAGTCGAAACTTTTATAAAATATCATGGACTCACTACTGTTTCATTGCTACACTGGCTGAAACCAACTAATAAGTTACAAAGATGGATAGAAAATGAAACAATTAGCTTACGGATCTGAGAGGACGGAAAATTGAACTGCCTGGCATGGGGTAAGCTAGAGGTCCCAAGCTTCGGCGAAAAAACGGCCGGCACAAGGCTCGAAGATGAGATGAGCTGGGCTGGGCTTTGTTAAGCTTACCATTTACTGTTTATTATTAGCTCGATGACCCGGACTGACACGTTTGCATTGCTTCCCCGTTTCCCTTTTCCAAAGTCCAAACGCCACGTACACGAAACCGGTGACGGAGTGGGGTATGCTTGACAGTGGAGTGGAGAGCTGTTGACAGAAAATTCGGGAGCCGTGTTAAGACAAGACATTGCTGCGAAGTTGACTAGTCAACAGCCATGTGTCAAGTCTGGTTGGTGGTTGCGAAGGATGTGAAGTTGTTGTTTGTTTGATTGTTTTTGAAAGAAATGAAACCGGAATTCCAAAGATGTGAAGTTGGGAATTAAAAAATGAAGCTTCCTTGGCAATTAGTACCTCCACCTGACTCTATGCGTTCAAAAGACAGGTACACACAATCATCGCTTAGTCACGTGTACACTCTGTACATTAGTGGGTGTCACGGCTCCTCAGAGAAACTCAATTTCTCAGGGAAACTCAAGTTGGTGAGATTTTTTTGGAACCAATGAAAACTGCTGTAGAATGGAGGAGCCGTGACACCCCTTTTGGGGTGAGCCCGGCGTGAGAACTGTTTCCTAGAGAATGAGTTACTTGGATCTATTTAGATCCTGGTTAGGGAGGAGGGGAGGATTGGCAGGGAGGAGTGAAAAATTGTCATGGAGTGAAATTCAAGGACAACAAATAAGAATTTCTTGAAGAAAATTGGGTGCAAGTGCGGTTTCTTCACTTCCGGAGGAGAAGAAACAACACTTGAATTTCTCTGGGAATTCCTAAACCACCTTCTGCTCTCGTTTTGTCCCCGCACGACACGTGTCTATTCTCAGGGAAAATGGAGGCCATTAGAAGTGCCGTGACACCCCCTATTGTCTCTAGAGTGCATATGAACTATGAGGGTGGGAAAGGTAGAAGGACCTAAAACTGACACTTTTGAAAGCAATTTTGTAGACTTTGAGGTAGAATTCACACATTAGAAATTGAAAATTATGAACTTTCAATTAAAACATTAATCATTTTTTTTGTGTGAAAGTGGAATAAATTATTGAAGTTCAAATACATCACATATGGGTGAATTCATGAAACACTTGTACTATTTTCTGTCACACGGCATGTGCTGATCTATTTTTTGGCCATAACTTTTGTGTTTTGACTCGAAATGACTCGAAATTCATAGGGAAGGTACTCATGACTATCATACACCTTACGTAATTTTTTCATAATTTTCAAAAATATTTGAAGATTAAAATAGTACTAGTGATTGAATGTCACATTTGACAATTTAGGGGTTTTTAGTCACTAAGGAGTACCTTTTTTTCATGATTTTGAGCTAAAATTTGGATGAATTGGTCTTCTAGTAGACTTCTAGCTTTCTAGAGAAGGGTCGTTGCAAGAAACACCTACCAAAAAGCGTAGCGTTTTGCAACGTAGTCTTTTTTTTTCCGGGAGTATTTTAAAATTAGAAAAACAAGTTTTAAAAAAAGTGAAAAATATGTTTCATGTATAAACCTTTAAGAAGAATATACCCTAGAAAGGAAAAGCATAGGAAAAATCTCTAAGTAGGAAATCCAGAAAAGTGCAAAATCTCATGAAAATTAGTACTTCGACATTTTAATTTGTAAAAAATAGGAAAATCAATTTTAAGAAAAACTAAAAATTGACCATTTGAGGAAAGTTGATTTTGATGAGATTTGACCAAAATTTCGATCTTAGAACCATTACCATTGTTCAAAAATTGCGTGCCAAAAAAAAAAGTTTGTACTCATGTGGAGGACATAAAAAAACATATTTTTAAATTTTTTTTTGGAATTTGTAGGTTTTACACCTATGCAAATAGACCATGAAAGTTTCGTCATCAAATCATTAAATTTAGACACTGCGAACGTAATGATAACCATAAACGTAATTTTGTGACGCTCAACGGAAATGTTTTTTAAATATAAAATGATTTTTTTTAATTTCTGAAAAATAAGGGATCTAATAAACTTCAAGTTAGGTATGTTCAATAAAAATTTCATTTTCATTGGACTTAATCTCCAAAAGTTATTGTAGACAACAAAAAAGTGGTTCAAATTGTGACATGAAATAGGACAAGTGTTTCTTGCAATGACCTAGAAGGGATTTAAAAAAAAGTTATTTTTGTGTGGTGTACAAGTCTACAAAGTGGACCTCCTTCTACGTTTTTTTGGAAACATGTAAAAAATGATTTTGGTGATTTTTTTGATGAATAACCATCTCCATAAAGTTTTTGCAAATGGACAATTTTTATTTTTATTTTTATTTTAAATTCCTATTTTTTACTAATTAAAACATCAAAGTATGTATTTTCTTGAGGTTTGGCAAATCTCAAGTTCTCCTACTTAGAGATTTTTTTAACAAATTTCCTTTGGTGGTTTCCTTCATCTTAAAGGTTTTTACATTAGTCATTTTTTTTTAAAATTTAAAATTATTTATCTAATTTTAAAGTACTCCCAAAGAAAATCAGCAAAACACAACAAATAGTACAAGTGTTTCGCGAATTCACCCATATAACCCAAATTAAATTTTGCAATCAATACTTTTCGAGCTTTCTAAGTCTTCATATTTTCAACATTGGTTTGGGATAGAGTGTTGCAAATGGGTGCTTCTAGCTTATACTTTTGAATGTTCTTCATTCAAGAGTGTACTTTTGTATTGTCTAAACGCAAACTCAATGTGCAAGAATTAGTCAATCAATCAAACTTTGCAAATTAAAAACACCAATTTTTTTTTCCAAACCTTAATTAAATGGAAGTATTGGTAATATTTGCAAGGAGAGAAATAGACATTACATGATTTTTGAAGCCTCTGGAAGAGTGTGGGTTCCCAGTCTATGGAAACTTTAAGAACATTGTAAAAAACTCTCAGAACTTTGCCACGTAAACAAATTGATGTGATCAAGACACTACTAGGTGAGATAGTACTAATCAATTAATATTTTGAATTAATTATGGAGCATTAAACATTCTAAAAATATTTTATTGAAAAAAAAAATTTCAATCAATTTTCAGTTTCTTAATAGATTTTGGAAAAAAAAATTAATTTTAATTCAAAAAATCACACCAACTAGGGGAGGTGTACTATACAAGGAACACTTTCAGAGAGCAACTATGGAATAGTTCATTAAATTGCATTTTGATGGTTGCAACTTCAAAGGCTTGTATCATTTTCTTTCATTCAAAGTGTTTGTTGTGTTATGTTCCTTTTGAAATCTAATTATTGTTAGTGGTAAAATTTTCAAATCAATCCACGTTGTTTTGAATACTTAGGAACAATTCAAAATTTAAGATCTAGACATTTTTGGATTACTGTAAATTTTAGCAACTTATTTCTTCTTCACAAAGTGTTTATTTTCAATAATCAATTTCAAAGAAAGTTGTGCAATCTAGTCTAGTTTATATGGATAAATTTTCATATCAATCCAAAAAAAATGAATGACTAAGAACTTGGAAGCACAAGAAATTAGTGCCAAAAGGTTCAACCATAGATGTATTTTTGCAGCTTTTTTTCCTATTTTTTTGACATTTCAAAGCCATTTTGCAAACACAATGGGTCAATCAAATGATACATTTTTTTAACAATGTCTTTGTATTGATTGGTTTTGAAGCACTTTTTAGTTTACAGTTTTTTCATTTGAGTAGGTTTAGAAAATCAAGTTTTACATCCAAATGTGTTGCTTGGAAAATCTCATCATCTTTTTTCAAAACTAAAACATTATAATCTATGTCATCTACAACATGCACACTACAAGATTGCACATTTGAAATTTCTATACCTTAGTGACATTTAGACCTATAAGACTTCAAAAGCAATGATGTTTTTGAACCCAACAAGGGTATGGGCATTTAGAGGTTAAAGCCTAGGAGTCTTGAGAGTATCCATGTGCACCATTCTTCAAGAGACCTAACACTCAAAACTAGTTTCAAAGGCCTTGCAAGGCTAACTTCATTATTCCACACTTGCAAGCAATGGAGGCCCCAAATTAGACATTTGTCACCCCCACATCTCCCTTGTGAGAGCATATGCCCTCCAACCAAACCAAGAGGTAGCTAATTTATGAATCAATTATCTCTAGTTGTATGCCAAATTTTCCATTTTCTGCTCCACATAACAATGTATTAGCCCTCAACTGTTGAATGCCCTAGCCCATTTTTGAAGGGCCCCACTCACTATTTGTAGGTGCAAGATCATGAGTGGCGGACCTCTTACCCCTCTGAGCCCGTGACAGACATCCAAACTCCAAATCTGCAGCATGGGTGTGGATGTTCTCACCATTACGAGCAACGCCCGTTGATTCAAGCAATTTTGAGGAAACGTTTCTACGGAGAATGCGCAACTGGGGCCGAGATTCTACCATGGGGAGAACGGAGAGCTACTCTCAACGCTAGTGAAAGCGTCCTGGAGGGCGCGTTCTTTGGTCCATTTGCACCTTTTCCTGCGAGAAACAATTTCCAGATCCCACTTTCGTTGGTGCCATCATGAGTACTGTATGCTCCTCCAGTCCAAAACATACATATGGAGCTCCGCCTTCAATTCAATTTCCTGGTGATGCACGAATCAGTGAGAAGCGTACCTCGAATGCCTGCTTTCAGTTTCAGTGGGAGTGTCGTTTGTACTTTGAATTCGCCGTTAAAATATGGTGCAATGTGTGCCGAATTAATTCATATTGAAATGGCTGCCATCAGTGCCTTTGCGACGGCTTTCTGGGGAGTGTGGGACGCTTTCCGGTCCTGGGCTCACACCCTGCCCTGAGTGGCGGACGGTGGGCTTTGGATTCACGCCGGCCTCAAAAGCGGGACCGGACTGTTCAGTTCTTGGGGTGGAATCTGCAATGAATGTACTCTTGATTCAGGTAGAGCTGAACTTCAGCTGCTCTTTTTGTCTTATTTTTTGAACAAATGGGAAACCCACTGCATTAAATGAAACCGGAAGAAAACAAATCACTGGCCGGACAAGAGAGAAGAGAGAAACAGAAACGAAACCAAGAAAACCCAACAACTAAGTTAGAGGAAGGAGCACCTCGGAGGGTTTCAGCTGCTCTACTGGGTGGTGGAATCTCAAACAAGTGGACGTACTTAACTCTCGATGGAGGGCGGCTTCCGAAGGGACGCGATGCGGAGTTCTTCTCTCGGTGCAGCCTCAAACGAATGAACTGTTGCTCATCTCGAAGAGCCTGTTTCCATTGGGCCTTTGGAGGGCCAGGAACTGGAGCAGCGATCCCGGAACCTCTTTCATGTAATTCGTCAGAATGCTCACGTATGCAGTATTTTTTCGTATATTTTTCCACAGGTATTTTCGTACGTAGAAGGAGTCGTATAAAGTGTATTTAATAATGCAGCATTCTGTGTAATTTTTTTCTGTGTGGTAAAGTGTGAGTTGCTACACATATAAACCTGAAGTACAATCTGCAATGCTACAGTTGCTTCTAACCATACACGGAAAGGCTAAGTACTGTGAAATTTTTTGGCAAATTTGTGATTCTTACTCCAAGGCATGAAACACTAACTGAAACTCAAAGGCATGGAGCAGTAAACTAAAAGAGAAAACTCAAAGGCATGGAACTGATACACAAAGCTCAAAGGCAGTAAACTCAAAGACAAAACTCACACTCAAATGCATGGAACAGTAGTTCAAAAACAGAAATTGAAACTGAAAGCCATGGAACAAAAAGTCAGAGACAAAAACAAAACTAGAAGCCATGGATCTTTAACCCAAACATGAAACTCAAACTGAAAGCCAGCAAAGTGAAACTCAAAGCCATGAAACGAAAATTGTGCACATACATATATTCATATATATAAGAATAATTTACAATGTTTTCTTGTGAGAATTGCATTGAGACTAAGTAAACTAAAGTAAAATTCAAACTAATCAATTCATTGACAAGGGAATTGAACCCTTTTCAACTGCCCAAATTTGCAGTGTCAATGGCCTGCACAAAACAGAACACACAAGACACATTAGACAGGTTAGTATCAACAAATCCTTCACTCTGGCCCACCTCCGCTCATAGTCTGAGTCTTTACAGCTCTATACTCGAAGGCTCCCGCAGTGCCACAGACCCGAAATCCGCCCCGCACTCCCACAGTCGGGCTCTCCCATAGTCTCATTCCACCAAATCGCCACAGTCCCGCTCTGATAAACCGCCACAATCCCGCTAGTCTCCAAGGGAACATGCTGGTTGCTGAAGTTGATACTAAATGAAGGGTAACTAAGTAATTTAAACTACAGAGATTGCCTAATCTCATGGAAACTAAAGAATCCAAGATATATGGAGAAAGATGAAGGATACTGCTCCTCTATCGCTGCATTTTCTACCTTACGCGTCCCCTTGCCGGCCAACCTTAACGGCAGCTTTCCATGACTCAATCGCTTCCTGGTAAGGGAAATTTTCGAGAGAAAAATACTGCTGGCCAAACATACGCACAACAAGGGGCAGATGTTTTCCTAACCTATTCCTCTGGCAAGATTTTAGAAATTTGAGAGTTGAGAAACACCTCTCATCCTCAACTGATCCCAAAACCAAGCAACATCCAATTTCGGCAAGTTTAAAATACTCTGAAATGAGCTTACGCAAATGCAAGGATAGGTGAAGTCTACGCCATAGTTTAATGACCGGATTGACCTGAAACGGAGGACCACAAGCTGCCTCAGCATGAGACTTCATAGTCACTTTAAACAACCCCGCCTGGTTGTCTAAATTGGACGGGGAGAGCATTTCTGGCACAGTGAATGCCATCCCTTCACCAAATGCTTGCCCTTTGCACTACAAGAAAGTGGGGTTCAATGTGACTACCAAAAATGACTTTAATTTGACTGCTGTAAGTCATTTTTTTTGGTTTGACTTCTACGTGACTGCAACCACTACAGTCACAAGAAAGTCATTTTCATTGAGCTAAAATCTACGAGTGTCTAAAATGTACAAAAACAGTATTGTCACCATCTTTTTCTTTCCGGGTGGGTGATGGATGAAAAGGCTGAGTTGGCAAGTAATCTCACAACCTCTTTATCCACGTCAACAGTCATTTTCTTGTCATTCAAGAGTGACAATGAACCCCTTAAAAATCTGACGTGGACTGCCACGTCAGTAGTCATTTTGAAGTTGCTCAACAGTGACGACCTACCCTTAAAAATTTGACGTGGACAGCCACGTCAGTAGTCATTTTGAAGTTGTCTCCTAGTGACGACCTACCCTTAAAAATCTGACGTGGACAGCCACGTTAGTAGTCATACAGTAGTTCGATTTCAGTCATAGGTGTCGCAACACAGGGTAAGTAAATTCCCTGTTATACTCACAAAAATCACTGTAGAGTATAACTAAGTGACTCTAAAGATCGAACCCGCGAGATTCTGTGAAGTATCTGGCTTAGTTAAGCGATTAAGATAGGACAACTCCCAAAACTCTATAATCCGGTTCTAGATCTAGAACCGGAAATACACAAATAACCCGAGACGACAACCCGTTATCCCGTTCAAAAACTGATATCCTAGCAATCTGGTCCGGAACGGATCCATTCCTTCACTTTTCCGGTTTCCCGGATTTTATCCGTTCTGTCAGACTGCAACGGATCCGCTCCCTAACGAGTTCCGCTCCTGGTTTCCTCTTCGGACCAATCCGTTCCGGATGATCCGTCCACACCCGTTCCTCAATCCGGTTTGGTTTTGCCTCTGTTTTACCATCAGAGGGGTCGCCGCTTGATTTTGTGAGCGGTAGGCCCACCGCTCCTTCCGTGACTTATAGTGGCTGAAGACCCACTTTCTACCCGTTAATTCTAAATTTACTTCAGATCCGGTTTGATCCCTCACAACAATCCAGACAAAGATCCGGACTGTAGGTCACACAGAGATCCCCCGTACGATCTTCTCATACTACAACGACTTTGACGCGACTTTCCGTTCCTGGGGAGCCAGGTGGCTACAAGTGTATCCGTCCATTCCAACGTCAACCAGAACTCTTCCGTTTGCCACAAAGACGGTGAGACCTCACAGGAGATCGGACACTCAACTGGGTTTCCCACCCAGGAGTTCTAGCACGATTAAGGAATCCTTCCCTCTCGTCTAGCCTAACAACGGCTTTCTCACCCGGAATCTTAAGTCCTAGAAGCGCTGAGGCGCTAGAGTTACACTCCCAACTCTTCTCTACCCGTTCTCATATACTCAGACACGGAAAATAAGCACCAAAGGGAGAATGTCGCCTGCAAAACCACTTGCGCCTTCCTAACTCCGCGTCGCGCCGCCCTGCCAAACTCGGGAGATACACACGCAAAGCAAGAGAGAATAAAACACACAAAGATAATGCAAAGGAAAAGACTCCCAGTCCACCGCGAGGGGACTGACTTAAATAATGGGCAAAAAGCAAAAAGTGCCATACAAGTCCGCCGCGATTATCGCTCGGCGGATCCGTTCCTACCTACTTCTGAACCGGAACGGATTCCAACCCGCTCCAAGTTCCTAAACCGGACCGGATTTCCTCCTGATCCGTTCCTAAGTTAAAAACTACAAAAACAGGAAAGTCCTAATACCTACGTATCCGGCTCTGCTACCCTAGATCCTATAGTCGGGCTTTCCGCCCTACTGATCTGCTCGAAGACCTCGGTGAGGTTCCGATTCCGTTCTCCGTCTGTTGCAACCGGAGCTCCAGTAACCGGACTCGCAGGAGACTCCGACAACTGAATTGCCGCCTCCCGGTTGCCTGTTGACGCTCGCCCTGACTTCTTGGATTGCGGCGTCCTGTCCTTCCCTGGTCTCTGAGGCAACCCTTCGGAAATATCCGGTAGAGACAGATCGGAGAGTCTGACCGGAATTTCCGTCAGTCTCCGGCTACAGTCTTCCATCCGTTCGGCCGCCTCCCGAACCTTCACCAAAGTCGTCTCCACCTTTTCGGAGAAGTCGGACAGAATCCGGACTATCCGGCTTCCGGATAGTTTCTTCTCCTTGTGCACCTCTTCGTCAAACAGTTGAGCCCGGATGACAGCCGATCCGGGTTCCCCGAATGTTGCCTTCACGTGCTCCGCCAATTTGACGGTCTCCGCCGCCATCTCCTTGGTAGCGGCCTCGTTGTCCCTGAGAACAAGGAGCTCCGCCTTCAAACCGTCAACTTCCTCCTGAAGTTTCCGGTTTTCCTCCTCCATCTTGGCGAGATCCGCGGGCGAGGCGATGCAATTCCCTACCACGGTCGGGAGAGTATGATCCGGTCTGCCATTGACCATCTCCGCGATGTTCTCCAGGACGATCCGCTTGACCTCCCAATCCGCTCGGATGTTGCACAGGATTTCCGTCAGTTGCACGAACGGATCACTGGGATCCGTTTCCTCTGCTGCTGGTTCGGCCTGACCCGGTTCGGAGGGTCCCGCTCTGCCTTCCGTTCCCGGATTGCGTCGGACCGGAGGAGATCCCCTCGTGTTCGGCGGTGTGGTCTTCTGCCGCTTCACGAGCGGAACTTCCGGTTCCTCTTCCTTATCCGAGTCCTCCCGCTCTGTCTCGGACTCGGAGCCCTCCTCATCATCCGTTGACGTCTCCCCGTACGTCAAGACTATCTTCTGGGTGTGCCACGTCTTCTCTTCCGTATCCGAAAGGAGCTGTAGATGGTGGTAGAGGTGGAAGAGGTAGGGGGAGATCGGAGTTGCCCTACTCCCTCCGAGGTTCTTCAGTAACCGGGCGATCAGGTCCTGTATGATCCGGCCCCAGTCCACTTTCCGGTCTCCGATCAGCGCACCGAAAATGGTGTTGGCCAGGCCGATCGTGATCCGGGTTGGCTTCTCCGGATGAAGGATCGGAAGCAGAAACTTCAACAGGCGCCTATGCCTGTCTTCGTTGCAGTCCATGATCCGATATCCGTCCTTCGGGTGAGGGGTGCCACTGAACTTGTTTTGGAGGAAGTCTACCTTCCTCTCGGCCGGTCCGTGCCCCTGGTGTTTGAACCCGTATACGGCCCTCCAGTGCGCCTCCGTCCATTTGTGCGGCATTCCCCGCGCCGTGTTGTCGAACTGATTCGACACCTTGCCCTTCAGCTCCTTCACCATCCGCTCCTCCTTGAAACCCCAGGGTATCTCTGCTAACCCTAGACACCCCATGGTGGTCAAGTCCGCCATCAAGTTGCCTTTCTCCGGCTCTGTAGTAGGAATGAGCGGAACTACTTTCTTTAGTTTTATCCCTGAGGGTGGGGGTGTAGTGGACTCGGTTCTCTTCCGGTGTGGCTGCGGCATGGCAACTATCCGGAAAACTACCTCACTTCTCTCCTAGCCGCACGTCCCGTTCCTCACACACACTCACAATGACAGACAAAACTAAACCGCCCGTAATAATCACCTGCACAAAAACACACACAGTCCTCCCGCGCACACCAGCGCCTGGGCACACCGTCTGAAACCCGCGCACACTGACAATCGCCCGCCCTGACAAGTACCAGGCGCTACCACTGACAGCCGCGCCACAGAAAGTCGCGCCACCAAACACGCGCGGAAAACCAACTCACAGAAAAGGCGGAAAACGCTGAGGGTTGAAAAACACACAACGAAGCGCCTGAGAGCAAATGGGCCAACTGAAAATGTCAGGCCTTATATAGTTTCCAGAAATGGATCCGATCTTCCGTTCCTGATCATCCGTTCCCGTTCTCATCCGATCGGTCCAAGTCCGGAAATCATCCGTTCCGTTCTGGGACTGAATCCGGATAGAATCCGTTTTGTAGGGTCCGGAATTTTTCCGTTCCGGTATTCCGTCGTAATAAACCGGAATTATTCTGCCCCCGGTCTCTACAACATTATCTGGTACTACTTCTGGATCTTACCCATTCCCTGAACAAATCCGGTTGCTAAATTTTCCACTTTCCGCTCCATACTGACTTTAAATGGAAAGATCAAAAATATGTCTTGCCACAATAGGGGACCCTTTCAAAATCTGACGTGGACTTCTGTAAATGTTAATAGTGCGACAGTCATTTTGAAGTTGGATTCCAGTCATTTTTAAGTTCCGTTCTAGTCTTTTTGCAGTTGGATTCCACTCATTTGTAAGTATGAGTGCAGTCATTTCAGAGAGATGTTCTATTTGGAACACAGTATGTGGGGTAGACATATATGCCATTGCCTCCACAAATAACTTCTGCAGTAGTGGGCTAGTGCGGTTTTGGTTCTGTTCTAGTCATGAAAAATGACTAGTACATGGTAATGACAGTGGTGACAATAATATTACGGCTTCAGGATTTAGGGTTATTTCTCCATACACAATGACACATGACTATACATATCACTTGTAACTTCAATTGTAATTTAAAGCATTAGAGAATGACTTCTATGAACTCCATTGAATGAATACTATGGAGCTAAAAAATCACCTTCCTCACTAGAAAAACATTGACATGCAAGACCCAGCGTGTAAGAAGTTAGTCATCATACACTCCTATGTATTTGACAACCAATATGACAAAAATAAAAGTGCTGCATTAAAAATAAAGGACAATGTCAGGGCTAGGGGCTGTAAACCAGCACTTACAAATAGCATCATGTGGGTCCTCAAAAGTTTGCCTAATGCACACCCTATACTAGTCTTTGCTACCCAGTCCTTTGTCGAGAGGAGAAAACCTGCTGGCGGCAGGACAAAAATCGCTTCAACTTACAAGTTTTATGTGCTTTGTATGCCACAATGCAGACAACCCCTTCGCATCTTCTATTTTTTGCATGTCAGGGTCTCCCGCAGGCATCATGAGTGCCACCCCAAGATGCAAAATCGAGGTGACATCGACCTTCAGCCACAGCTCTGGAATGTCCTTGAAATGGAACTTGTATTCCCCTAGTAGTCCACTGACCTGTCCCTTTGCCACCTTTTGACGTGTAGACCGTGGGTTGAAAAGGTATACTTTGTTTCCAATGTCAAACTGCAATATGCCAAGCGTTCAATCCATCAAAATTTGAGAAATAATTCAACAAGTATAAAACTAACAAATGACAACTTACGAATGTGCCACTTCACTGCTACTTGACTTCCTTTTGACTTCATCACGACTTGTGGATCGCCATTTGGCTATAATGCGACTATTTCGCTACTGATTTTTCACTTCATCATCACTTCTCTACAACTATTCACTCTTCATGTGAAATTAAAGAAAAAAGACAAATGAAGAAGACTTCTACCGTATTCAAAATTAATCTAGGGTTACATGAGCACCTTCTTAGAGGACGCCTCCCGTTGCTTCTTATTTGTCCCCACCGTTGCCTTCGCTTGAGAGTCTTGCTGCTTCTGCTTCTCCTGCATTAGACCAGAAAATTAATTAGAAATATTGTGAAACAAAAGGTGAGGGGACATTTACTCATTGCAACCACATGGATTGCGATTCCCCTCACCTTCAACAACATCAAGAAATTCATATGGTGACCCCTGTTGGCGTTTGGAGATCATGTCATCAACTGATTCCTTCATTAACGATGGGTACTTCAACCGAAAGGCAGCTACAGAGGGACAGTCGCACAGAGCCTCCAGTATTGGCCACAGGTAGCACTTCAAGTACTCCTTATCATCAGCCAATGAGATAAGCTCCGACACATAGAAGGGAAGATTCACAATGACATTTTCTGGGGGATTTCCAGCGACCCTACAATGTTTACTATCTATGATGATAGTATTCTGAACATTGAATTCGGGCCACGCAGCATAAACTTTCGACAAACTCTTTCCCCATGTTGTTGGCGCTCTAGGCCCCCCATCCCCGAATTCACATTGCTTCCCCAACCATGTAAACAACGGACTGCAGTTCGGACCCCTGAATGGGCCAGTCATGAGGGTAGGAACCACATCTTCCATAAAAGACATGCTCTTGCTGCCCCAGAAAGCCACTGCAAAGTGCTGAAAACAGCGGGAGAGGAATGGTTTCAGCCACGGCCTCAGTACCACTCTCCTCAAACTTGTTTTCAACGTTGGCCTGATTTTGGTGTTGGGATTCTTCTCACTAAGCAGGCTACAATCCAATAATGTTCCTTGTACATTCAACACTATTAACTTCAATGTCCCGGGAGAACTCGGTCCTGTCCCTTGACTTTGAATGTGTGAAGGGCTCTCTTTTGCCAAATCATTCTTAGGAACTATAGAGGCATCATGTACCTTCACTAGAGGTTTCACGCTCTTCTTCTTCTTCATCCGAGAAGGTGAATTTTCGAGGGGGGGATCTTAGATTGCCTCCACATGAGTCACATTTTCCTCCGCATCAGGCACTGGCCGGCTAGAGTCCTCAGGAACTTTAGCTTTCTTCTTCGTTTTCTTCGGAGGGGTGCGAACTTCAGTGGCTTGAACATCGACATCCTCAACATTAAGCACGCTGTCTTCTGCATTCACCACTGCCTGGCTACTGTCCTCCTTCCCTTTGGCAGCACTTCCAACGGATGCAGCTTTGCACCCCTGTCCGTCTACTTTGTTGACGGCATCCTCCTGGGGTAATTCTTGAACATTCAAGGATCCACTGACAAGGCCTTCTTGAACCATGCTGTTAGACTTAGCATGGTTGCCTTTGTCTTCTTCTTGCACTAAAACTTGCACCTCGTCAAGGACTACATAGACTGGCGTTTCTTCATTTCATGTTCCGACATTCAGCTTCATGCACTCTTGTGGTGATTTGGTAGCTGATGTACCTCCATCATCTTGAACTTCATGCTGCACTTCAAGCATAGGAACAACATCAGAGTTTTGGATTGGAGACTTTGGCGGAGGCATAGTTCTCTCTTCAGACACTGGCTCATCTTCTACAGGGACGCCTTGCATTGATTCAGCGCGGCCAAGTCGACATGGAGGCGCTGGGTCTTCCTCCCGATTCACTACCGTCGTCTTCCGAGGACCTCCTGCTTTTACAAGTTTTGGAAGTGCTTCCAGTTCCAACTCGTCCTCACATGGCAAAGTAATATCTTCTTCCATCGCCAATTGATGAATCGAAAGCTTTCTCCTCTGTGACATATCCTCATCGTTATGGGCCTCCTTTAATTTGGACTGCCTATCCGGAATTTTCACTTGACTCATGAAGTTCTGGAACATATCGCGAAGTTCCTCGATAGCTGTAGATTGTGACGAGGCACTCTTCACAAACTGGTCCATCTTCACATCTACATCCTTCTTCCATTCCTCCATCACGGACATTGTAACAAATTCACCTCCTCCTGTGCTCTATTCCCAATAATGACATTGGCTTTAGCTATGAAAGTGTTATGAGTGCCACCTTCTCAATGGATAAAATGAGAAAAAAATCAAGTGTTTCAAAAACTAATTCTGAACTCCAGTTAAACCTAAGACTGAAAACAAGAAACCGGACAACAACAGAGTGGAAAGCAAACAACATTGACTAACAACTGCGGCATCACTCGTCAACAACTACAGTATGACTTCCTAATGACTACAACGTCACTTCTATACAACTTCAGTATGACGACAACATCACTGCCACAGTCATGGCTGAACATAGGAAGGTCCTCTATTGCAACCTTAATTCAGAAATGGAAGTAGCCCCTTTCTAAGAGTACAATAAATGCATAAAAAGTCACACATGAACTTCTAACCTTTTCTTGACTAAACCCTAGAGCAAAAAAATGCTGACACAATATGTTCTGTAGACTTAAAAAGCACAAACATGCCCTCCAGTAGTCCAGTGACATATGAAGTACCGAACTTGCACTCCAGAGGTCCTCTCAATATTCTTGGATTCATGTTATGATATTCAAGGGTGTGCTGAAGGAAGACATTCTACCTTCATTAGAATTCAAAATAGAACACCATGATTGAAAAGCTACAAAGGTTCAGGGCCACTCACTGTCCCTACTGTTTGATCCAGTGAAGTGGTATCGAAGCCCTTGACATCGTCATTCATTTGGAGCTTCTTACGTCTCCCGTCGTTGTCCTACATCCAAAACCAAAATAAATTCACATCATTCTAACGAATGTGAGCACATACATTATCCCCATCTTATAATGAGTGCACTAAATTACAAATTACAAAAGCAAAAACAAAAGAATGTAGGCAGATGATAGGGGTTTGTAAGGTCCACTCACCAAGTGACCTTCCTTGACAGTTTTCGGTTTTCTACTCACTGCAGACATATTCCCCACACATTGTCGAGCAACAGCCATTTGTTCCGCCTTGAATTGTTGCTTCTCAGTTGACCAATAATGCTTCAAGCGCTTCCACTACTCCCCGTTGATTCGGATTGGGCAACTCTCAATTCCCTTCAACCAACGGGCTTTCAACCGAGAGCGCTCCGACTTCATGTACTTCGTGATGAGTGTCCTGAATCCAATCATGCTTAGTGGATGTGGGTAGTACTGGAATTCGTTGTCAAGCGCATCCCTCAACTTCTGAATTGCCATGGGTGTCTACTTCCCATAATTGACAATGCTCATGTCCAGTATCTTTGGTACGAAGTTGCGAACTGCCTCATCCCAGGCACACTTCCCCACACAGGTGCTATCAATCTCACCATTCTCCAAGACCTGAAGGCGAGCCGATTTTGCTACACCTGATCGGTCAAAATCGGGTACAGTACGCTGTGGTCGCCGAAATCCACTATCTTGATCGTCCTCCGTAAGCAAAGACCCTGACCACTGAGACTGGTAAGGCGGAGGCGGCATTTGAGTCCACGGAGGTGCTACTTGCGACGGCTGCGTTGGCATGTAATGCCCGAGCACCTAATTCCACTACGGCAAATGCCCTGCGCTTTCAGGGGCAGAATCCACCGTCGGAGGTCTTGGAGCATTGTACTTCTTCGAAGACTTCTTCTCCACTTGCATCCGACGTCGCTTCCTGGTCTTTGGCACAGGGATAGGGTCTTCCGCCTCCAACGAGATATCCTCATCGCTAGAGTCCACGACTTCCTGATCCGCCGCTGCAAGACAAAGAAACCACCAAGGCGAGTGCATTAGCATGGCCTTACAATAGTCTCCAAGAAATGCCAAAATCGCAACAGTGGGCCCTCCCTCCGAGCTAGATAGAACTGAACCCTAAAACAACTACATTATTGGCAGCGGGACAGAATTAAGAACCACTACCTGAACCCTAACTTCAACATCAAGAAACGTGATGCACATTTACCTGCCGCAAGTGCTCTCGACGTGGCCTCGTATTGCATATGGTTACAAGCAATGCCTAGGGTCATCATACCTGCAGCCATGGCGTTCTCATTTGACTCTGTCGCTTCCGACGACGAATCTGTGTGGCCGCTCATTTGGTCTGCAAATCGCACCTGCCTGCGCCTCGTTGAACCGCTTGTGTCCTTCCTCTTTGTCCGTCTTCTAATCGTGCAAGGCTGAGGTTGTCCTTCCTGTACGATTGTCTCCTTTGCAATATGCCTGTCCCTACAGGGATACAATTATAAATGCATGCACACTATCTACAATCCAACAACCGATAACGATACTATTTCATTTGAAACTCGGCAAGTGGGCAACGTCTGCAATAGCCTACATACAATGTGTAAAGTGCAAAGTGGGTGCTAAACGCTAAAGCATCAAGTTCCAAGGAGGAAACAAAGAAATGGCTTATACTTTGCCCTTCTTGAGAGGAGGGGGTGCGCTTTCCAAGACAAGCACGCATTAAATGCAGGACTGTGTCTCCGTGACTACAACGTGACTTAGAAGAAGTCGCTCAAGAGTGAAGAGTCATGTTCTGTGACTTCCTCACGACAACAAGCTGACTGCAAAGGTGCTGACATGTTTGGCGGCGCTTAATAAATAAGCAATGCAACGGCTAACCCTACTGCGCCGCCAAACACAAAATTCCATGAGGAAAACTTCACTCACATTAGAAGACACACATTGAATTGAAGAAATGTGACGCCTTAAGGCAGTAACTGCCATAGATTGATTTCGGTGAACAAAAGAAGGGTTTGGGTACCCCTAAACCAGTTCTCCGATTTGAATGGGCTCTCACCATCACAATGCTCCTATAGCGCACGTCAATTACCAGTGAAACTATAGTAGAGAAGAAGACGCTAAGTGATACTCCCGTCATTAAGTTTTCTATGCGCCTTTGAAGGTTCATTCGACCACTACTCGGAGAAATACACGCCTACACCGTCGCTCTCATTGTACTCAGGTATCGCTGTTCACATTACTCTTCTACTTGTATTGGAAATGAATTGCGAAGATGGTGTTTGAGTTACTTACAATTCCTCTCTCGCTTCAACGGCAGGTCGCATTGCTGCCCGAACGATGGCAACATTCTCATCTCGTCGGCGCTCGTATTCCGACTTCTCCGGCGAAGGACTCTCCATCGGTAACAACTGATGATTTACAGATCGGGGCTGCTCTCAATGCAATTCCTCTCTCGCTCTACTAACTCAAGAGAACGTCTTCAGTCGATCACACAATTGATAGAGGAATTGCAACTACGACTACTCGCAACGGAGACTCAAGGAAGTCGCGGGAGTGGGCTTCCTCTCCTTCGTCCAAGTACCTCAATTGCACATTGGAAATGAATCCCCTGCATGTTCAACAGCCAGGTTTCCATCTGAAATGCCAACTTGCTTGAGGGAGGTGGCTTTCATGATTGGGGAAGATGGTTCTGGCGGCTGACCATTAAATGCAGCAAATCACAGGTAATCACTAGTAATTATTGTAAACTACAGAGTTGTCCTTGAACTCCAAGTTCATGGTGTTCCACTCATTTGCATCTATCATTGGCTATGAAATAGTAATGATTAGATGGGACTTCATGTTGTGGGGTAGGTGTCAAAGTAGGCCTCCTTCTAATAAGTAATAGGTACACCTGGTAATTGAGTGATTTAATGGGCTTAGGGTCCACATTAGGCCTACTTAGAGGCCCAAAACTTCTATTCTACTGGTACCAGTAGCCTGGAAGTTAGAAGTCGTATGCGTGACTTCTAGGCTACTTGAAGAAGTCATTTCTAAGTAAAGACGTGACTGTTAGACAAAGACGCACAGTTGGAAGTGTTGAATACCAAAGCTACTTTTGCGAATTTGAACACCCCCCATCCATTTTGGTTTGTGCAAAATTTTCTATCAATTTTTTCCCACTACAAGAAGGATTTTGTGATTGTCTTCTGGAGTTTTTTCCCATTTCTATAGCGTATGTCATTAAACTTGTTGCATATAATTGCAAGTCCTTTGGCAATGGTTTGTAAACTCACCCATTCTATACAGTGGATGCAATGGTCATTTCATATTTTTTTTGTGGTAAAAATTATGGTGTTTCCATTTCTGCAGTGCTGTAAGTCATTTTTTAATTCGTCAGCAAGAGTGCCAACCATCTACTTCTGAACCTTCTAAAATGTAAATACTCGTTCCTATATTTGAGTGCATTGTCCCTCATTCTTGGTTTGGAGAGTTCTTATCTTTACAGTAAAATGCACTTGTTTCTTGGTTGAAGTAGTACTTGTCAAGAAAGTTAAATGTTTTAGAAGGGTTGTAAACATGCTGCTCAAGTATAATTGAAGGAGCAATCTTAATTGTGAGTTGCATGTGTCATGAAGTTTCGGCAGTAGATGTGTAAAGATGTCCTTTGTCACCACCTTACTTGAAGGAGTCTCTAATTTGAATTTCAAAGCACATTTGCAAAGTGTGGAAACATGCTGACACAAGACTTCACCTTCTTGTAGAGAGATGGACCAAAAAGAGGGGGAAAGAATTTATTTTGTAATGCTGGATTGGTTGGCTCGAAGACACACATCTTGGGCTTTTCTGAATACAGCCAGTGTTGATGACATCCTTCTTTTTGGAAGACTTGCTATGTCAACTAAATCTGGTCTGCAATACCTGAAAGCATGGGAGGAAGTTCACACAATACGCATGAATTGAATATTATTATTCCAGTAATGACTCTGAACTTCCTCACTTGCACTTCCGTTAGAAATTGTTGTCCAACTATCGTCTCTTGTTGTCTTGGTAATTTCTTGGTCTACTACTATGTGCCTTTTTGTTCTCTTTATCTATACATTTGTCCGTAATTGTTTATCTACACATGCAACCCTACCCCTTTCAACTTATATGTCTTTTCTCTTTATCATGTTGTATGTATTTTGTTTCTTGATTCCATTTTGAGTTCATACTGTACAAAGAACAAAAGTTCTTGAGCATGTTCCCAAACTAGAAATATCCTAGATAACATGTAATTCATATCCTCTCAATTTGAATCTGTGCACAGTGAGAAGAAGTTCATGATTCCGCCGAGTGTGGATTGAGAAGCACTCGAACGCAATCACGTATTAACCAAGTCACATAAGTCTACTTTTTCCTGACTAAATGAAGTCAATAGGAAGTCATACTGTGTAAGAAGAACTACAATATGACTATAGGAAGTCACTTTGAAGTCATTTTCCAAAACTGTCTTTGACATTAGTCCCTCCATGTAGGCATGCACTCCTTCTTTCAGTTGTAGTGGAACTAATGTCATTGCATGGCATGATGTGACTCCAGAGCAACAACAGTCACTCATATCCTTCATCTTGACAATGATACCTGCTAGGTTGCCCCTGTCTGATAGCCATAGGCAACAGCTATGAGATGAACGCCTGTGGACCAGAGAGGTGCAACGTGCTTCAGAATTGAACATCACAAGATTGCATTGCCCTTGCTGCAAATGTAGGGGCCACAAGCGACTACTCATTAGGAATGTTCGCGACCACTTGATTCAATATGGACGAGATCCACAATCACGTAGGTGGACAGGGCCAGGAACCTTGGATTCCTCTGATGAAGAGTGGGAGCGGGAATTCTGGAAGGAGCCAGAGGAAGTGACACCAAAAGTGGATGAAACGGTAGATGTTCGTGGTATGCTACAGCAGGCTTCCCATACAGTGGACGAGGTCCCATCCGTGCTGGAAAGATTTGAAGAACAAGTTCTTGATGCATTTGCAACAGTTAATTCCATCCAAGAAGACTGTATAGAGTTGGACACCGACGAGGGTGTTGACAGACATGAGTGCCGTGATCCGCCGCACAAAGAGGATGCAGAGGAACATGATGATGCAAGGGAACAAAACTTAGACATGAGTGCCCTGGAGAAATCGATGGATGCTTTGTACGTTGGTGCAAGGTCCAGTAAATTAGCTGCAACAGTGCTCCTCATGAATCTGTGTATAGTGCATGATGTGAGTAATACTTGTGCTAACGAATTATTTAGCATCCTCAATCAACATTTGCTCCCCGAGAATAACTCCTTACCAAAAACATACCACGCAGCAAAGACCTTGACGGAGAAGCTAGGTTTGTCATACAATAGCATTCATGCTTGTGAGAAAGGGTGCGTTCTTTTTCGTGGAGAGTATGCGGAGGCACTTCGCTGTCCAAAATGTGGCGGCCAAAGGTTTCGAGATGAGTGACGGAAGGCCTTTCCCTTGAAGGTACTCCGTCACTTCCCCATTATTCCACGCTTGAAGCGGATTTTTAGAAGCCCTACGCTGTCAAAGCTCATGGTATGGCATCATGAAAATCGTAGCGACCAAGAGGGAGGGGACGGTCTCGTGCGACATCCTTGTAATTCGAAGGCATGGAAGCACTTCCATGACAACGTAGACCCTACTTTTGGAAGTGATCCGAGGAATGCTCACTTCGCATTGGCAGCGGATGGGGTGAACCCATTCAAACAGAACCGGTCCACTTGGTCAACATGGCCAATACTGTTATTGAATTACAATGTCCCCCCTTGGCTTTGTACAAAGAAATTCTTTGTACTTCTCATCCTTCTAATTCCTGGAAAGGAGTCTGTGACGTCAGAGGTTTTTGATGTGTACTTAGAGCCAATTGTAGAAGAATTGTTGGAATTATAGGCAGGAATTCCTGCATATGACGTAACAAAGGATGAAGGGTCTAGGGAATTTCAAGTCCGTGCCATGTTACTGTGGACTATTCACAACTTTCCTGGATATGGGACAGTGGGAGGATTTGCCCATCAAGGATACGCAGCGTGTCCATGGTGCGGTGTGAATTTGGGTGCCGAACATTCGCAAGAATTAAACAAACAAACATATGGTAGAACACGGCGTTGGTTACCGGAGCAACATCTGTACAGGTCAGCACAAATGAAAGACCTTTTCAATGGGCAGATGGAGACCAGACCTAAACCTAGGGAAGTTACAGTTGAGGAGCAGTTGGAAAATGTGGCTGAATTTGAAGAATGGAAGAGCTCCGGCAACAGAGAAGGCAGCAAGGGAGACCCATCAAAACTCCATGGTTGCAAGCGTATGAGCATACTGTTCAGATTGCCTTGGTGGAAGGTGAGTTAATTAATATGGCTTACTTTGTAACCCATAAAAAAAGTTTACAGTGCAACAGAAGTGAATGGTGTATGAAAGTAATCATAGGAGTGATTAAGAAGTTAGAGGTCAGTCGAAGGCAGTTGCATTAAGTGACTTCGTTGAGTCATTATGTGACTTTGTTGAGTCATTATGTGACTTTGTTGAGTCATTGTGTGACTTTGTTGAGTCATTATGTGACTTTGTTGTGACTACCCTCAACCCCACAACTAGTTTGTGCTGTGAAGACTGTCGATGTTCCACAATGTCGGCTTCGTATTCTCTAGTTTTTGTAGACCAAAGTACTAATTGTTTCTTTCAAAAATTTCACATACCATGTGTAGGATCTTCTCATTCGAAACACGCTAGACCCAATGCATTGCGAAATGAACTTAGCGAAGAACTTCTTGAAAACTATCACAGGAAAAAAAGACACTGTCAAGGTCAGGAGGGACCTCAGGAGGCGAAATATAAGAAAGCACCTTTGGTTGACTCCACACCCTCGTAAGCCTGGTAAGATGGTGAAGCCAAGAGCAAGCTATGTATTGACAGATGAGGAGTTTGAGAAATTTGTCAAGTGCATTGAATCCTTGAAGACACCAAGCGGATATTCATCTGATATTGGGAAGTGCTTGAGGAAGAAGAATTTTGGAGGATTGAAATCGCACGACTACCATGTGCTGATGCAGCAAGTGCTTCCTCTTGCATTACGAGGGCTACTGAAACCTGGTCCTCGTTTGGCTATAATGCAAATGTGTAAAGTGTTCCGTCGCCTGTGCACTAAGGTTTACAACCCTGAAGATTTCGATTCACTCTGTGCAGACGTTACTGAGAGCATGGCATTGGTAGAGATAGAATTCCCTCCATCCTTCTTTGACATAATGACGCATCTACCTTACCATCTCGCAAAGGAACTTGACTTATGCGGCCCAGTTAGTGCGAGGTGGATGTATCCAGTGGAGCGATACATGAAAGTATTAAAAAATCATGTCCGGAATATGGCTCGACCGGAGGCATGTATGGCAGAGGGGTATCTCAAAGATGAGTGCATAGGCTTTGTTACAGAGTATTTGCAGAAGTTTGAATCTACACAAAGACGAGTTTGGGACGAAGATGAAGAGTACGGGGATGCTGAAGAGGTCCTGCAAGGTGCAGGGAAGGTATATTTGATGTCCACTGCACTACGAGACCTTGCCCACGATTACGTCCTCATGAACGTAGTTGTCATGGAAGATTTGTATATGTAAGTGTTTTCATCAACCATTTAATAGAAAGTAATTTCTTCAGTCGATCATGTAGTTATGAAAATGGTATACAGTCTAACTGGATTGGCAGTTATACTTTGATGCACTGCTAGTCATAGAACACAACTTGTTCAGTGGCGACTAAGTCATACAAAGTTGCTATAAAGTTGTCTTGAAGTCATTTAGAAGTCATGAACCAAAACCATTCTACGTCTATATCTATTCTGAAAATCCATAAAACGTTCATCACTTGTATTATGAATGTCTAATTCATATATCATTTTCTGCAAACGACTACAGATGAGCATTCAATAAATAATTTTTGTGGTATGAATGTAATGATTACCTTGACATCATCATTTGTTTGGGTGGTTTCATAGGAAATGGAGGGATGAACAATTGGCAAATCCATCTACTCCAGCATTAGCGGATTGGATGGAGAGCACTGTTGGGAATTCTACTCTAGATATACGAAATCCTGACGACCAAGATCGCTTACTTCTCAGTAAGAAGCCATCCCAAAGAGCAAAGAGATACTCCCGTATTACAGCTTTTGGAAACCACTTCCGTGTAGACGATGCGAAGACTGCCGGACTTCGCAGTTACAATAGCGGTGTGGCGTCAATTTTTGAGTCGCCTTCTGAGAATGGTCGGGAATCGTCCGTGAACTACGTCGGGGTCCTCAAGAATATATTGTTGCTGGATTACGGAACTCTACATACACAGATCATTCTCTTGCAGTGCGAATGGGTGAAGCCTCATGACAACAGAGGGAATGAAAATTATATTCGAGACGATGCTGGATTCTTACTGGTAAACTTTCGGCATTTGCTACCTCGAATGGCAGAGCCATTTATTTTCCCCAGTCAGGCCACGCAGGTGTTTTTTTCAAATGTTGTGGAGAAACTTGGTTGGAAAATTGTGTTACGAAAAGAGGCACGACCGAAGCGGGAGGTTGTGGAGGTGACAGATGCCTTCATCACTACAACGTCTGAGAGCGCCGGTTTAATTGCTCCAGAGATGTGTCCAATTCCATCAGAGGTAGTGAGTCTTATTGGAGCCATTGAACTATCTGAGGAAGAGAATGTATTAGCACAAGAGGATTATTAGTTTCGTTTGTCACTTCCTTGCTACATCATACATGCAGATCAATGTTGTCTTACTTGCACTGTAAGCATGTCCAACTATGTTGAACAATTGCAGAAAATGTAGTGATTTTCTTCATGTTTTTTCCAAGCATGTAAAGACTACATTTTTTGAGCTTCTTGTCCCTCCATGTATAAAAACTTTTAATTCCTAAACAATAGTATTCAATTGTGGCTCAAGTTTGGATGAACAAAAATTCTATATTTATAACCCTTTGATGCAATGAACATGCCAAAAATGTTTACTTGCCAAGAAAATATGCTACAAGAGTGGGATAGTATTCATAAGTCATTTTGAAGTTGCTCAACAGTGACTTCTAGTGGGGCAATATGACTTGTGATGACTCCTGGGTAACTCATCCCTGCAGAATGGACATGTTAGCACAGTCACATCCACGTAGACAAAGGAAAAAGACCTTCTTTATCCTTTAGTTAAAGAAAAGTCATTAAGTAGTTGTTAAGTAGCGACAAAATGTCACTGAGACCTTTTATGACGTTAAAGAATTACAATACTGATGAAAAATGCAAAAAATCGGGATTTTTCATCCCCTTTTCATCCACCAGTGACAGACATGACTAGAAAATGACTTCCTCGCTCTTTCTCATATCCACAACGTGCAATTAGAGAGGTACAATCACGCAGAAGTCATTTCATGTAACCACAGAAAAGGTGCTCGTGACTGCAAGTCACCGGAAAGTCACTTTTTACCCCATTTTCTTGTAGTGTTGTTTAGGAGTTTGGCTGAAGAATAAAATTTCTTCAGTACCGCCAAGTGATGGACAAAGCTCTCATCGGCACCGTCCTGGCGCCAGTATTGGGGATAGATTATCCCGAATGCATCGAGAAGGTCCTGTTGGGGGAACCTTCTATCAAGCTCGTCACACAAGCATTGGGCCATTTCTGCACACATTAAACCCTTCCTATTAGAAGCACTCATTCACTGAATAACAAAGCAAGTCTGCCAACGGCCACTGGAAATTCCGATCAACATATTTTAAGCTGCAGCAGAGCGACCATGAGGATGAAGACCTTTTATAACTCAATGATGCACTTATGCTCTCATCAAACCTGTCTACTGTAGTGATAAACTCACAGGACCACAAAAAAAATTGGAAGCCTAAACAACATCACCCTATTAATTTTTCCTTGCAACAAAAACTAACACAAGTACCACAGCAAGCTTCCGCTCTCCGTCAAGCCATCTCACCATCTGCAGCGATTAACTAGAAACAGTCACTAAGAAACAAAAAAAATGGGGAATAATTTCAGATAAACTGAAGCAGCTAAGAAAAAAATGGGGAACAGTTACTACTGAACTGAAGCAAGCCAAGAAAAAAAATGGGAAAAAGTTTCTGATAAACTTAAGCAAGCCAAGAAAAAAAATCGGGAACAGTTTCTGATGAACTAAAGCAACCAAGAAAAAAAATTAGGAACAGTTCCTGAACTTCCGATTAAGTACCAAAAAATCCCTGTACAACACAAGAGAGGCAATGAGGACTAAGAAACAAAGACATCGCAATGGCAATGACCACGCCGAGTCTCAGCCTTCCACCTGCTGTGACAATCACAGAAGGCAGAAAAAAAAATTAGAGGTATAATCTCAAAGCACCATCAGTAGTTCACAAGGTATGCATCCCACATGGATCAATAGAAGCTCAAAATACTTGAGAAAGAAAATGAAACGAGGGACTTGCCTGAAAATTGGCGTTCAATATTGTCCTGGACTCTGTTGTACTCTTCCTGTGTCACAAAAATGTGGTTGCCAGTCTGCTTGTCATGGCAACGAGCATACATGGTTGTGTGCTGAAAATCAAATAGCAAATGTGAGAGACCAGAGTCCCCACAAAGTGGCCGCCAAGCCAAAGGAATCTCAGGGCAGGAGAGAGACACAAGTTCCTTGTACCATTGGAAATCAGTCGCTGAGTATGCTGTGGCGCTGTTTAAAAATATGCGGGCCAACTCACTCTGGCAAAGCTTTACAGTTTCCAGAAAATCACAAATGAATATATCACGAGACTGAGAGAGCTTCATCAGATTATGTACAACATTCACTAATGGAATGAAGCAGGCAAGGGAAAGCAACAACTCAATATTAGCTAAGAAATCGAAATTGTCGGCAGCTCCAGTCTGCGGCTTATGACCAGGGAGGGAAGTCATGTCGGCCCCCATCTTTACCAACAACGTCCGATATTCAGACATGATTCGAGCAGCAGGGCTTCTCATAGATATCCATCTAGTTTCAACATTTCTTACCATCTTGTTACCTTTAGTTTCCATGAGATCAGCAAGTCTCTGGAGCTCAGCATGACGACGGTTGCTGCGGCAGAAGTAGGCATATATGGACTGAAACAAGCTCTCAAGCCTAGAAATCATTGGAAACTTGGAAAGTGTTTCAACCACGAGGTTCAAACGGTGACTTACGCAACTGGCCCCAATCAGAAACGGAGCCCATTTCTCACGAATTTGGGTGGTTACACCCGTCTTCGTTCCTTGAAATGTACTCACTCCGTCAGCCCCAAAGCAAACCAATTTTGAAGCTATCTCTTAACGAGATAAGCCCCCCTCACCCATCAAAGTATGCATGATAACATCAGTCAAGTGATTAGCAGTACCATTCTCTGAAACACAAGAGAGGTGGAGTAGATGAGGCACCCTCTCCCATCCCTGCATGGCATAAACATGGACACCCACCCAAGAAGTATTGTCTACAGTTGTGACTTCATCTGCATTGATAGAAACAACATTTGCAGCCTGGACAATACCCTTGATGGCAGCAAGAATAGAAGCATGCAAATGTTCACTCATTTCCCAACCTGTAGTTTCGGACCAGTGCTTTCTCGGCAGATTTTTTACCTTCAGTTGCCGAAGAAGCTGCTGTTGGCGCTCATAATCACACATTGGATGACCATGACCAAGGATATGCAAAAGGGTTGAGAATTGAACTCCCTTTTTTTTCATGTCGCCCTCCAAACTCCCCAGCAGCTACTCAGCCACAAAGCCTACATTCTTCTGCCCCACCCAAAGTTTGCAAAATTGCAAATGCCTGCAGTCTCGTTTGATGTACACATCGCCCTTCTTGAGATGCGGCTCTGGAACCCCATCCTCTAGGCAGGAGCGCTTCCCTTCATGTTTCTCTAGGTTGTCCAATTTTGGAACCATGATTTTGCGCCTCCCCGTCACCACAGTGCAGCTTCGGCAAACGACTCCAACCACATCGCCATCGGAGTTGAATTCGCCTTCTACCCATGCAAACTTGCATGCCCACACCTCTTGCCAGCGTTGGGTGATCGTGCTGGGTGCGGTTTTCCTCTTCTTCCGCCCCGTCGCTAGCACCGATTGGCCTCTCTTCCCCGCCACCGCGCCTTCACAGACACTCCCCGCCGCAGCGCCTTCACAAACACTCGTGCTTGCCAAGATCGGAGACAAAATTGTCACCTCCGACGGAGGACAATCTGGTGGCATCGGAACTGAATCCACCAAGCGAGTCTCGGAAACGTGGGTAATGCTCATCAATGGCGGCGGCATCATGTATTTTCCCATGCCACTTGTATTGCGGCTGGAGCCGAAGGTCCGAACGCGAAAGTTGTCGGGCAATTTCAATCGAGGTGCCATTGAAGAAATCGGAGCAACGTGCAGGCCTACAAGAAGTCACTTGTCGTTAGATCTTGCACTCCTGCACCGAAACAAGTGAACACCCCAGCCAAGTCGACAATCTGCACACAAACACAGCGGGGATAGCACCCCAAGTCCACGATCTGCAGCCCAACACACCACCTGAAGTCCACAACCTGCACCCAACACCTCAGGTCCAAAACACCAAGTCCAAAACACCAAAACACACAAAGCAAAGGAGTCAAAGCAAATCACACAAAAACAATGCAAAACAATGACAATTGCCAACCGATCATCGAATGCAATTGCCAACACAAATTCACCAGAAGCTAACGTCGATGGCTCGATGCAAAGGGAGCACCAGTGCAGGATTGATCACACTCCAAAGCCGCAAAATTGCAAAGACAAGCAATCGAGCAGCAAGCGCAATGCACACACAGATTACTCAGAAGCACATGCCAGTGGAAAGGTGCAAGATCAGAAAACTTCACTCGTTATATTCTCGGTGATGAAGGTCTCAGACTTGTCTGAATTGCGTAAAGGATACGTTCACAATCACAAGCCGCCTCCATTTCCGAATTGCAGGGATTGCAAGAATAGAGTCTGACCCTTCAGAGACTTGCTCAGATCTTGCAAAATTCCACTACAGCAAGGAATTGGCGCAGCGCATTCAAGCGTTTCCAAGGAGGGAAATTCTTTTCAAAATTTCATCATGAATTCGTGAAACCAAGGCACTGATCTCGAGAGCAAAGCACTTAAAGGAAGGGCAGGGATCAGGAGGATGCAAAAGCAATGTTGATTGCCATTAAGGCTAATGAGGAGCATCAAGGAGCGCATTAATGCTACGTACAATCTGCAGAAACTGAGGACGATGCTAATGGGCCAGGGTTTTGGCAGCCCCCCCAAACCCTAGGCCGGCTAATGGCAGCCGCAGGATGTCGCCGCCGCGCTACCGGATCAATGGCTCAGTGAATGCCAGCGCGACTGGATGAAAAGCGCGTGGCAAGTTAATGCTATTCGTTCGGTGGATGGGGAGCTCGAACTGCGACATGCTGCAGCCGCGACTCAAAGATTTTGCTCAAAATCTTTATTACAGGAACATTCTTGCTTTATAGATTTTGCACATGTCCCAAACTAGTAGAAATCTGGCACATTTTAGCCAGTTTAGGGATCGCTGAACTGGAGGGGGCCTAGAACGAGCCTGGACATCTAAGATAGATATACCCAATAGTAACATTGGTCATTCAATGACATCTAAAAATCACCCCAAATTCAAGTGCAAGTTGACCTAAAGTAGATAGGTGGGGTTCTAAATAGTAGTCACTCTTTCAAGAAGTGGCCAATCATCTACGCAATATCCAAGCTTACAATGTGTTGTTTTTGGGTGTTTCCATGCCCACTTTGGTATTAGTTTAGTGTTCACAATACTAAATGTATTTATGTAGTTCTTTCCAAAAATTTGTATTATATTCATACAAGCTCAAAAAAATAGGAAACAAATTTTTTTGGTTTCCTAAACCATTGCCTAACAAACACACATTGTTTTCTCTCTCTCTCTCTCTACGTACCTTCAAGATCAAGAGATCCAAGGTAAGTGGTACATTTAAAGATGCTTCTATTGTAGGTGATGGACCAACACATTTCCATTGAGCTTTCTTTTGATGGTCTTGTTTCCTACATGTACAATAGTAAACATTCAAACATGTACATTCCCTTCTCTTTTTCAATTGCATCAAGTAGATTTTGTAGCCTCCAATGGCAAATGATTAGCTTGCCCCCTTGCCTTGAAATTAAAAAAGGCTTACTAACTAGCTACTCTAGTGATTCACTCTGTTTTTTTGGTGAATAATTCTGTGCCTACTTTTTTCCAAGCCTTCCAACTTTGCAAAAGCAAAATGCAAGGGTTAGAAGGGAGGCTAGAACTCCACTAGTTTACAAAAGAAAGCAAAGGGTGGGTTCAATTTTGAAGACTCTCCAGTCCCTTAATGGCAATTTGAACAAAAGGAATAAGGTATAAATATCCAATATGAACTTTGGCAATCTAATTGCTTACATTTTAACCTATGAAATGTTTGACAGCCGTAGAGAGGGATGTAATTAAGTTAAAGGTGCAGAATGCATACACAAACTTTTAATTAGTAGGAATTCTTCAAATCTTGAATGGGGTCTTTAAAGTATTAGAATTTATCAAGTTCAAGGCTAGAGTTAGAAGGGACAAGAGTTCTTCTTGGGTGAGCTCTAACTTGATTGAATTCTTAGTTCAATCTGATCTAACTCTAAGCCCACCTCAAAAGAGATACAAGTTTGTCTTTAGTCTCTTTGGTCAAATTGAGTGCCATTCATTTTGAGACACAATCTTCTCGGTAACGTTTGAACAAATTCAAGCTCAATTGAAGCCCCAATTGATTATGCAATGCAAGAATGAGTGTAAGTTTGTTCTTTATAAACCAAGTATAGGAGAAGGCTTGAATATGGTGCAAGCTTTTCAAATTGTCTAGTAGGAGGTTGTGAAATGGATACGAGATTGTGGAAAAATGGATTCTTGATTACATTAGAGCATGATAGGAATTGTTTTTTACTTCTTCAATGGATGGTTTAAGATCCAAAAGGGGTTCATTCCTAACTAAGTAGATAGGTGTCTACTAATTTATTCAAAATAGGAGTGGTAGTCCAACTACCTTCTTACAAATGTTAAAAAATCTGAAATAATGATTGATTCAAGCATTCATTTCAGATTTAGAAAGGGCCACATTTTGAAACCATCTCAATTACTTTTTACATGTTACAATGTTATAAGAGAGGGCTTTGAAATCGCCCAAGCTTTTGCAACCATTAAGTAGGAGGCTGCGAAATGGAACTTGATTGTGAATCAATGAACTTCCAATTACATTGGAGCATGATAAGAGTTTGGTTTTTCCTTCTTCAATGGATGGTTTTAGAGCCTTAGTCGCTTCATTCTTATCTAAGTGAATAAAATAAGATGTGGTTGTTGAACTTCCTTCTTACAAGTGTTACAAAATCTGAAATAAAGATTAATTCAAGCATTGACTCCAGTTTTAGGAAGGAACACATTTAGAAATCACCTTGATTACTTTTTACATGTTGCAATGCTAGATCTTGAACAAAGCTAGATTTATTTCCAAACTGTGCACATATGAGTTTTCAAGGCCTTTTGATCATGAATAGGGCCTTATGCCAAATTGTACTTGAAAATTCATAACTAATTCAGTAATGCTTCAAAAAATATGAAACAACTTGTGTTAGATTCCTAAAAAAAATTTTTTGATTAAAAAATAAGTTCAAAATATTTGCATCAAAAGAAATATATGAAAAAGGGAGATCAACTCTTAAATGAGCAGTTTCTAAGCCTCCTCCCTTAGTTTTTGAACGAAGCCATATTCTTTTCCAAACCAAGCATGTGTGGGTTTTCAAGACCTAGTAATCACAAATAGGGCTCTATGCTAGATTTTGTTTGAAAATTCATAAGTAATCCAGAAATGCTTTGAAAATTATGAAACGACTTGTGTTAGATTCCTCATCTATTTTTCTTTGATTGAAAAATGATGTAAAAATATTCCCATCTAAGAAAATACATGAAAAAGGCAAACTAGCCCTTAAATGAGTGGTTTCTGAGCCTCTTTCTTTAGTTGCAAAGCAAGTCAAGGTATCAAAAATTATTGTTGGTTGAGACTTACTAAGCCATGAGCAACGAGGTATTGTATTTGATGACTTGGCCTACTTTGCAATTACAGTAAGACATAATGTCAATGTAGGAGAGTTCAGCCGGCTAGTGTAAATAAGAGCATCCCCACGGCTCACCCGCCAAGAAGGGACGCCAAACCTGGTTTGGTGTGTATTGCTAGAGCGGTCCATTTCTAAAATGTGTCCCCTGCCCCACGCCTATTACGCCATTTGGACACGGCAATGCATAGGAGTTTGAATAAAATATAAATAATAGCTCAAAAATAACTCCTCATTAATTATAAATTGAATATAAAAAGTTTTATAATGCTAAACAAGCACATGTCAACGGGATTGTCTACATGGGGATTTGGATTTCTTGGCCAATGCGATTTCATTCTTACCTTTTTACATTTATTGATGCTTTGCCAAGCCTACTCTTGGACACTCGATTTGGCCAGGCGCTTGCCAAATTTGGCCGGGGCCGCTCACTTTTTTTGCTTCCGCGTGTCTGCGGTGGGGAGCAGATCACTGAGCAGGCTCAGCCAAGCAGCAGGTCAGCTGCTTTGGCGAGTCGCCGTGCAGATGCTCTAAGTTCCATCGTGATTACGTCGAAGTTACGGCCTTTCAAGACTTATATGGCTAAGAACAGCAGAAGATGATTTGTCAGAGGTTTCTGTTCTCGGCCTTCTGGCTGGACTTGTCCTTGCATGTGTGACAAAATGCTGTGACCTAAAGAAGTAACTTACGATTTAAGCTTAAGGTCCCTGCAGACTTGGCGTTAGGGCCCAATAAGGTTTGACCGCTAAGTGCGTAGTTTCATTGTCCTTTTAATATAAAAAATTCGCAGCATCCACGAGGCAGAGGATCATATACACCTGTTTAATATGTGCTCTACGTAGTTACATGCTTGTTCGCACTTGAGCGGTAAGTTCCGTGAGCACAGAACATAACTTCACATACGTCCACTGTAAACATTGCCCCTGTCACACCTGAGTATTAACCATTAACTTGGAAGGACTGAGTGGGTTGCTTTTGCAGTTACGGTTTTCGACAGCAAGAAAATCGCTTCCTCACGGACCTCACGGAACTCGCGAACTGGGTTGTTCCTTCAGTTCAATCCGAAGAGCAAAATTTCTAGATTTTTGCCGACGTTCTTCTTGCTTTGAAAGTAACCAGGTCTCATATGCAAAGCTTGTCGCTCTTACTCCGTCGCGTTTGCGTAAAAATTTGGTTGCTTACGGAGGAGGGTGCACACGACAGTGTTCGACTTTCGCTTGAAATGCGGAAGCATTTAGCTCGCTACCTATTCACTTGAAGAAGAGCTGCACTGAGGGAAGTCCACCGACAACAAATTGAGGTAAATCTCTGACCCTTCTGAGCGCGCAGCTGAAATTTCCAACCATTTCAAGTAGTGTTCCGCTTGTCTCACTTTTGAATTCGGAGACGTTCACTTAGGGTTTCAGTTCGAGGACTAACACATCGTCGGCCACGATGCAAGACCCTTAGTCCTCGAAGTTAAGACAAGCGTCGACACAAACGGAAAGCTGTGATTCCGTTTCTCAGGTCTCGTGCTCTCATCTTCGTCAAATACACCGGTTCGGTCGACATCGCCGACCACAGCGCCGTTTCCAGGTACCCCACACCGAATACTGAGAAGCCCTGCAATGTCTTCTTAATTTCACTTCTGATGCTGGTATCCTTCCATTGTACATGTGATTGTTTTCAAACACTCTTTTCTTTGCACACTCTGTGCACATGCTATTACCTCAAATTCCCATACCGTACTTGGCAATGCATGTCTTCACAGAGGTCTATATGACCGACGAATGTTTCAGTTAAATTCGGGAAAACTTCAATTCTTTTCATGTAGAAGGAAGTAATTCACGTCATCCCTTTGCATCCTTGCAGGAACAACGTGCCATGGATTTCCTACAGCACCCCACCGAATGTCAAGCTCTCGTGACGGCCTTCCTACTGCTCCTCTTCGAGACAAACATGGCGCTCCTCATGTTGCCGCATACAGAGGAAGATGAGCACGATGATATGGAGTTAGATCGACTCTGTAATGCATCCTTGGACTCGTCAATGGAGTTAGACCTCATTATGACCACTACTTTGCATTCCTTCCAGATGCTCACTTCTATGCATCTACTTGACGAGGATTTAGGCTACTGGGTTAAACCCCGTAGCACTACTTGGTTTTCAAAATTTTTACTTGAACAATATGCAGACGAGCAATGGATTGAGTTGTTCAGGATGACAAGGGCCTCTGTCTTCACACTTGCTGATCTATTTAGGCCTTCTATCAGCAGAAAGGACACAAAATATAGGCGCGCCATCCCCGTTCTTATTCGAACTGCGTGCACACTCTTCAAACTCAGCCATGGTGCAAGTTTATTGGTTTGTAGCGAAATGTTCACAATGGGACATAGTTCCGTGTCAATGATGCTTCAAGATGTTATGTATGCCATAAACAATAGAATGTGAGGAGAAATTAGCTGGCCAAGAGGAGATGTACTTTTGCGCACAGAAGAGGATTTCCGTCAACTCTGTCAATTGCCTGGCGTTGTTGGCGCAATTGACGGCACCCACATAGCAATCTCAAAACCGAAATTTGCCCCAGCAGACTACTACTACTTCAAAAGTGGGGGGTACACCATCAATTGCCAAGCAGTGGTATCCAACGACACTCGGTTCCTTGATCTGTTTATTGGCATGCCAGGTTCAACCAATGACTCTCGTGTACTGCGAAGATCAAGCCTACACCAGAAAGCAAGTGAAGGCACCTTGTGGGATGCAGGAATTACTTTTGAAGGCTTCACGCCTTATCTTTTAGGAGACGCAGGGTATCCCTTACTACCATGGTTGATGGTACCTCACATTGAGGTTGGTGCTTTGGGTTTGGCTGACACCTGGTTCAATCGTCGATTGCGAAGGGAAAGAGGAGTGGTTGAAAATTCTTTTGCAATGTTAAAGCAGACATTCCGGGAGCTCCTTCACAAAACTGAGTTGGATGTAACGTTCGTGCTTGACGTCATTGTAGCTTGCACTATACTTCACAATGTTTTACAAGTGCAGTCCTTCGCAGACGTGCAACACTTGTTGGAAATTTTACAGAGCGAAAATGTAGACCCCATAGTTGTTGCCGCAGCCCCTGTTTTCCCGCATGTGGAAGCACCAGTTGACAGAAATGCAGTTGAGATGGCATGGCCATGGGTAAGAGACGAGATCTCGGAGTCTATCTTGCAGTATAAAGGCGAGGAGGTGCTTAGTGAAGACAGGTATGGTTACCAACACAACTATGCCGAGAGCTATGATGTACAATATTTTTCTTTATTTTGGCATTCAAACTGTCACTTTACAAAGGGCATAGGTTTGTAGTAATACTTGACAATGACCTCATCAGTTGCCTATATTTAATTTGCACATCAAGTGCACTGAACATAGTAAACTGTGATTGTAATGTATCTTCATTCGGTACTATCACTGCAGGGAAAAAAGCCAATACTATGAGCACCACAAAATATCAAAATTGTTTGTACATTGCACATATGGAAGCGGCAGTTACGTAGTGAACTCTATGGAATAAGACTTCGAGACTGGAACGTCGAAGTGCAGCTATGTACAGCTCCTCGTGAGGAATAAGTTCGTTCCTTCTTCGACAATAGCTTCGTTGAACCCAACTGTCGTCACTTACTAGTCCGTGTCATTAGGGTCCGTTGAAGTTTCAAGGTCTGATGGGAAAGTGTGCCGTCTCCTCTCGCCATCATGTACAGGGACATAACTACCACTAGGAGCTAGGCATACAGTGAACTGAGGACCTGCTTGCAAGAGTCCTGCACTCAGAACATCACACATATTAGCGAGACACTACACTAGTTCATCTTGTTTTAGAATGGAAAGTTTGGCGTTTTCGTCAACGTTTTTGGCGTTTTCACGAAGCTTGGTATCACGGTCTACTTGGTACTCGAATTGCTTTGCGAACAGACTTTGCTGGACTTCGATTTTGCATCTCTCCATTTCTTGGCTGCCTTCAGACATTTCTCTAATTTGTTGTGTAATAGTTTGACCCATGGATTTAGTCGCTTCCGCCATCAAAGTGTGCCCGGAGAGAGACTTACGTCGAATTGCAGTGTTTCCGGGTTCATGGTGATTAGTTCGAGGTGTCGTATCATTGGAGCTCAAGGCATGTACTTCAACTCCTACAGGAACGGCACTTCGAGGGCGACCTCGAGCTCCGGTACTCGGCATTCCCTCATACACAAGAGTCGACGCACGCATCGGTGGAGGTCGCTGACTCGGTAAGGACGCAGGAGTCAGCCGCTCCGTTGCTTCTTCCTCAGTGAAAGCATCCTCGAATTCGTCATCGGTAGGATCTTCCATATCAGCCTGATTGTTCATGTTCGTAGGTGCTGCTTCGACAGGTCTGTAATTTCCGTCATGAGTTGATAGCAGGTCCCTTGTATGCAGTGATTGCATGTTGGGTCTTTGGCCGTACTACTCTGAAATTGCAAGAAAATAATCACGAGAGAAACACGAGGTAGAGTGAAAGTCCTTCACTCGGCTGGACTCATCAACCAGTAGTCCGCGTTATTCATCCCAGTACATGCATAATAATCTGCAATTCGTTTGTAGTCGGTGAAAAGCTGGCCCCACTTGCTTTTGCAAGCAGTAGCATCACGCACAATAGGGGAGAAACCGGATTCATGTACAGCTAGGCTGATTCTAGCCCACTTCGAGGCGTCACTATGCATAAGCTGACGACCATCGGATGACCACAGTTCTTCGAGATTCAGTTGATGCTTGGCTGCAATGAGGGCACGGACTTCGTCAGGTTGCCAATTCGGTTGTCTGTCTCTACGTGCGCGCGTACTTTGGGTTGCATCGCTCTAAACATCACCAGTACTCACTGATCGTGTGGAAGGCTGATTGGAACTACCGGCTTGTCCATTGCTTTGTCGTGCACCCATCGAAAGTCCTGGGCAGTTCATACATGATGCTAAGACACGAGATTCTCTTGGGAATTTTTCAAATCGTGGACTCGCATGCAAAATAAGAGCATGCATGAAGTCATGAACTCACACGACATGAACAATTGAACCAGTGCGACTAAACTGCGGACAACGTCGACGTACATGGTACATTGAAAGACTTGAGTACTGAAGTCCCGAACACTGCATTATGTATTGTCTTGTCGAATATTGACCGAACTGAACGAGTAAACTATGAAAACGTGAATGCAAACGATTTACAGACACAGTGCACTTCAACAGCACACGAAGTTGTCAGAGTGTGGAACATTGCAAAGGAGAGAGCATTATAGGATCTAAGCGTGAACGTAAATTTTAAGAACGGTAGACATAGCAGACCATGACTCAAAATAACGCAAAGCAGAAGTTGGCAAGTCTAGACTCTCACCGTTTGATGCAGGCACGACTCCTGCTCGCTCGGAGTCATGAAAGCCTTGGGACGTTGAATTCTCCATTGTCCACGTCTTGCAAGGCAAAACATGACGGTGAGATTTACAAATGCAACGTAGGCTGTCGTCAAGTCATTGTGTGAAAACTGTGAACTTGAAAAGAAGTTGTATGCAATGCATGTAGAGTAACTCACAAAACAGGGACGAGGATTCACCGTCACTGAAGACACTGTACGACGTAGAAATCATGTCGACAAAGGTTAAGCAAGATTACGAGTACTAATCACAGCTTGAAGATGGAGTGCACAAAAGCTGAAGCATCCCTTTAATCTGCAGACGAAGGGTGACGAGGTCGGCGGCATTTACTTTGTGTCAACCTACACTTGAATACTGTGTCGAATATGCAAGCAATAGTGGGCCCAAAGTTTATACCTTTACGTAAAATTTGCAGCTGCAGCCGGCAACGCGAGATAATGTGCCCTTGCCCCCTTCGTTAAGTTATCTCAGACCCACGTCGTTGAAATCTACATTTCAAGCAGATAAAGGTCTTCTTTTATAACTGCAACTACCCATTCCATAAAATATTACATTTTCATTCCGTAATCCTAATCACCGCTCTTAGGACAAGCCATGTTCGCCTCCACTTAGGTTCGGCATTTCTGAAAGACCACAGGTTTGAACACGCTTCCACTTCTAACTCCAAAGTCGTTGCCTTCTTTGACTCGTAACACCAGGTTTGCAGGGACCTTTAGTATTCTTTTCTGTCTCTACGAAGACCGGCCCCCAACTACAAAACACTAAGCGTGTGACCCTCAACTAATATTATCAGACTGACAGATGCTTTCAACGGATCACAAAATTAATAATGCTGGCAGGTGAGGTCAATTTCAGCACTTTATCTCAATAGCCTTCACGTCCACCTCTCGTTTAACTTGAGTATTCCAATTTTGTTCCAGTCAGTGGTGTTGAAGTAGATGAGGCCTCACCATGACGCCATAATTTCTAAGTCACACCTTAAGTTGCGCCTTCTTCAGACTTTACCACTTTGTTTAATTTCTATGATAATATTGAATTTTGTTGTTGTCAACATTCACTGGGATATGGGACATTTTGAGTTAAGTGATGCGTCAACAAAGTAGATGACTCTCGATGTCATTGTTTTTTTAGTCATCCTGTGCACGTTGCTTTCAAAAGTCACAAGAAGATTAGCTTGCAATGTGAGAATGAAGTCCCGTTCCAAAGAAATAGCAATGAGCGCAATAGACCTCAAGACATTTTGCAGAACAATTTAGATGTTAGACAATGTGCCCTCATTAAAACTGATAGACCCATAAGCGCGAAGGAAAGAGCAATCGTTAAAGACATGAGAGAGTGCAAGAACAGAGTTGGATTCCAATTGAAATCCTTAATAAGAGGTTGCAAGGTCTTCTTCTCCAATCTGAAGATGGTTTCACTTCCCTACTTACAATGAAAGGAATGTAAGGGATGTGACCCTGTGCACTATTCTTTGATATCTTTTGTGCATTTTGGATGCTTGAACGGTCCGTTTGGCCAAAAGAGTACCCACTTTGGAAAACTCCATCCTCCACTACAAGCCTTCAGAACATTATAGTACAATAAAATTAGGTAGGTCGTCACCTCTTGTAAGTTCACAAAGGAAGAGCAAGCTCATCTGGCTTCAATGCCTTCATACAGCGTATGATAGAAGAGGAAAGAAAGAATCTAGTCTTGGGACCAATGTCAATGAAGAGTGTGTTGGAGTAGTTCCATCAACTTTATCACATGGATGTAGATATTAGGTTCTATGTTCTATGCAAGGTCATCATTTGTGATGGATTCTCTACAAATAGAAGTGGATAGTATTGTCATGCTTTGTTGCTTAGCCCTTACAAGACATACTAGTTACAATGATTGTAGAAAACACTTGCTCTATTATCTATCTAAGAGGGGTGTTCTTTTTGCCATAATTTTTGCTTTAGGTTCATGGAACTATTCCGCATGTTGTATTATTTTTTCACATCCTTTTGATAGAATTTGCTATTGATAAGTAGCCCTTTGGATACTTTTTGCATTATCTCGGTGATGGGCCTTGTTCTTCTAGGGTTGACCCTAAAAGGACATTGTGGACAATTAGTGTCCGATGGGTGACAAAGAATCTTTCCTTATAGGATAGAAGTGCAACTATTCATACTAAATATTAGCAATGGAAAGGGAAGATCCTCTACAATACTTTGATTTCCAATGGGAATACTTTGACTTATTCAAAGTAGATGATGTCGCACAATATCAAAATGGCATGATTTTCACAACCAATAGTCCATCCTTTAAGGGTTAAGGCCACAACTCTAAACCCAACACCACCCACACCAACCTCTTGTGTGTAGGATATATATACAACACTAACCAATGCAATGATGACAACTCATTTGTCTAATCACTAACAAAATGTTGGGGAAATGGACTGTTCATCAGAGAATGTCAGGACCATGCTTTGGCACACCCGGGTGAAAAGCTTTAGTGTCGATTCCTGAATGGTAGAAGGGAGCTGCAACAGATGTTTGAAGAAACCTAAAATGCAATCCTTGCCCTTCCCAGAGTCCATCCCTTCTAAGGTGCATGGACTTCAACATAATAGTCTGAAGGGAAAAAACACATCCCAGCATTGGGTAGCTTCCCGCCCCCCCCCCCCTCTTAAAAAAAAATGGAAAAATTTCACATGTACAGACAGTAACACATTAGCAGATCAAAGATCACCGTGTACGAGTGTCCAATATACATCCTACATATTCACACTTTTTAACGTGCACTGACCTCCACAGGAGCTAAGCGTAAACTGAAACAACTTCACACTCAAAGCACCTAATTATTGAAAACTCGAGAGGACCTTTATTGCTGCAAGGAACTCTACTGCTCCTTCAAGCTAAGCTCCTCGTGATTCATGAGCTGTCACTTTAAAGTTTGCCAAACAAACGAGGTTCATATTGCCTAATCTCTGCTCGTTGTAGACACCAGAAAAACGAGATCTCAGCTTCCACAATCACATGCATGTCAACCACTTGTGTGCAATAACGGCCTACGTGCATGCGTAGGACCAAGAGGCCGGTTGACCTCCGCAACTCCACTGCAATGTCCCACAAGCCCTCCAACTCTCCTTCAATTCAATCCCAGCGCTGCAATTCTTGCTTCCACACAGCTGACAAACTAGAACCCCCACCACTCCACCAGCGCCTGACATGGAAACCAGCTCTAAGCGTCTCCAGCCTACCGACTCGCACCGAAAATCCTAGCCAGGACTCGTGTAAATCCCGAATGATGTAACGTTCATAATGAGCTTACTAACTGCCTTTCCAATAATATTTTTTTAAGGTGTTGATGATTTTGATTTTTGAGAACTTTGTTAAGTCGCCTGAGCTCACCCAATCCCGAGGTGGCCACTTCTGTATAACACGCAGGGGCAACGATTTAAGAAGAGCAAAATAGCTAGACTTTAAATTTGAGAATTTATGATAATGTTGTAATAAAGCTTTTATGAAAGAAGTTAGGGCTGAGGTTTCTAATAAATTCCAATAACTTGACTAGGATAGCCTAAATGCCTAGTTCTATTATTCTAGTAGTATGTGTTTCACTTCATGTTACAAAAGGAACATTAAAATTTTGAAAGTGAGATCTTTTTTATTAAAGTTTGATTGTACACACTACTTTTCAAAATAAAGTTGCAAGCAATGTTGATGAATAGCAAATATTGTCAGAATGACAACATGATCAAGGCTTGCAATTTCCATGCCCTTTGTCCATAACACTATTCTTATCCAATATCAACTTTTTGAGGATTAATCAATTAGTATAATTAGTATAATTCTTGCAACATATACGCTACTTGAATATCAATCAATTGAGGTAGTTCATTAAGGTAGTTTGGTGGCAAGCGGTGAATATTAAGACATGAATTCTAACGCGCGAATAGTTGATGCAATAATAAGATCCAATAACTACCATTAGAAGGATCTCTTTAGAATATAATTAAAAAGTAAGGAAATGTAAAATAATTAAAAAACACACATTTGGGGGGTCTACTTGCTCCCTTGTGTTTGAAAATTTTTTCTTATCATAAGTTCTTAAAAAGACTTCTCAATCCCATTATGGTCTTCTGATTCCTCTTAATTTTGATGCAATTATAAGCTTCATGAATATTACACTTTGAAAAGGGTTCTCCTTACATCTCAACATGGTTTGTAACAATGTTCTTTTCAGCCAAAGGTCCACCCAGAAGTTCATTTGGGGACCGAAGGAGTATAATTTCTACATAACAAAAAGTGTGTCCCCTTCTTGTGGATTAAAGAAGTCAAGAAAGGACCTACCTCGGTATCGTCTGCGTGAGTTGCCTGGAGCACCGGTTTCAGTTCTCCCAAAACTGAACTTTTTAGATGATACTTACGGTCCGGATCCATCGAAAGAGAAAACTTAGCAGCAGGGGCAAGATCTGCGATAGTTCCATCTCCCATAGCTCGTCGATCTGGGATAGTTCGATCTGCGACAGATTCATCAGCGACTGCATCTTCCTCCACAATCTTGACGTGCTGGTTTTCCAACCTGTTGACAATTGGTAATGCAACGGGCTGGATTCTGCACAACCGGAGAACGAACATCATACATGCACATCTCTTCACGACCGGAACTCCAATCCAAACAGGAACACCTCTGAATTCTTCGGTCCCCTTGATTTCAATCTTTGAATACTCTGCAACGTCATCAGAAGTCAAAGGTGATCCTACAGGTAACTTTTCCGGTTCCGTTGTTAATAAATACTCGCGGTATGTTGCATTCCTATCAATTCTCAGTAGAAAAGTTTTGCCCGGGTTGATGAGATTCTTAATGAAATATACTCCACCAGACCCCTCGGTAATCTGTACTTGGACTGTCGTAGAGTTGACGAATTTCACATACATCCTGAAGCCTCGCCTGCACACAAGCGTGCATGTGAGCATGACTGTGAATTCCCTGAATATGTTTGCCATACAGGAATTTTTTTTTTTTGGCTATGTTCGAAACAAATCGACAGTCTTGACACGGCTACATCCATTCACATTTCAGTGAATCGCTCAAACGTAGTCACAAGTAGAAAGCACCGGAGGTATTCTTTTAGCCTAGTTGCAGTGAACCCTGCCATAGTAGCAATTTCAGGCATTTTCTAACTTGGGACCAAAAGTGTCCTCACATAGTCTAGAAGTCTAATTCGGTATGGTATAACTTTTGCATTTTATGTCCAAATTCAATAAAACTTGTTCTGAAAAAATTTGTGCTCTCTCTTCTAGTTTGTGAGGTAAATATTTCACACCAATCAAAGGCCAAATGATTTGGTGGAAGTCACTCTAAGTTCACGGATTCAATTTGAGTTTACCAAACTAAATTTTCATTCTCAAACTGCATTTTCAAACTCAATTCAACTTTGGGGGCTTGCATCTCCTTCATTCAATGTTTGTTTTTGATAAATTTGTTGAATTTTGTTCCTCTTCAAACCTAGTTATTGACTTATTGTGGTAAAAGTTTCATATCAATCCAAAGTGTTTTGATTGCAATTCAAAGTTTAAAATTTGAACATTTTTGGATTATGCTAAACTCCAAATAGCTTGTTTCTTCTTCATGAAATGTCCATTTCCATAATTTGGAGGGGAAAGTTGCACATACTAGTCTAGTTTGTGTGGTTAAAACTTCATGTAAATCCAAAAAGTTTTGAGTGATTGAAAAACATTTTAGTAGAAGGAGGTTCAACCTTACATGTTTTTTTGCAACTTTTCTTGCTATTCATTGGCATTTCAAAGGTCATTTTGCTAACACAATGAGTCAATTGAATGATATTTTATTTCACCAATGTGTTTGTATATTGGTTTTCAATCACTTTAAAGTTTAAAGTTTTTTCATTTGAGTAGGTTTAGAAATTGAATTTCACCTTCAAATATTTTGCTAGAAAAATTTCAACATCTTTTTTCTTATAATCTTACAATCTATGAAATTAAATGACTCCAAATTTAATTTATGTCATCTAGAACATGTACACTACAAGATTGTATGGTTGATATTTCTAAACCTTAGTGACATTTGAACCTATAACACTTCAAAAATAATGATGTTCTTAAACCCAAAAAAGCTTGGGCATTTAGGATTGAAAACCTACCAATTGTAGGAATTTTTTTCACAGCGGGCAAATAGGATATTATCAAAATCTTGTAGGTAGAACAAATATTTTGTTAAAATAGTGGTATTCCTACACCATTTTTCCATTCATTTTCTAGGACTGGCCAGTATACATTTCAGACTTCAACGTCTTGAAATCTAGGAGCGGTGTACATTTTACACCGCATGGTTTGAACCTGAAAATGCCAAGTTTGTGGCGTACCGCCATTTTAACCAAATATCCGTTGTAGATGATTGAGATCCAGAAGAAAAGGGGCTTCTGGACACAAGATCTGCATCTTTCAATCAGAATAAAAACCTGACTTTTGAGCTTCCACGTATGAAATGAAGGTCCGCAACATAAGGAACTGAAAATCAAGGTTACGATACCCCCAAAAGAATCAAACCAAATATCAATGACCTTGATTAAGAGAACTTGCCTTTGAGCAGCTTGAATTTTACTGTTCCCTCAAGCACAGGATCCGGTCGATGCTACCGATGACTGCTCCTGAGAAGCCGAGAATCGCAAGGAGAAGAACAGCACGGACTATCAGAATCCAAACTTTCGATGGCTCTTCCAGTGACGTCGGTGCCACAAACTTAAACTCGAGGTTTTTCCCTCTCAGTTTTGTGATCTGAGCTTTTCGATGCTGAAAGACGATCAAACATGCCTGAGTTAGAAATTTAGCCAGCTAAAATGCAGATGGCAAATTTCGTTAATACTAGAAGGCCCTGTGCCGATGCCACAGTCAGAACTAAAGTAAAAGTAATTTTTAAATTTTCTAATCCATTTAAAACTTTGAAATTCAATCATTTTCACACCATAGGTTGAAACCAAGTCTGTGCACCCCTCCTCACCAAGAGCTTTCTGATGGTATCAAGCACGCGACCGAGGGATGCACGGTCCAGGAGATCTCGACATGACAAACAAACAAAACAAACTACTTGTCTTTAACACATAAGCAGTATTCAACATATCTGAGCAGGGTTCACTGCCACTAGGTTGACAGAATACATTGGCAGAGAACACCGGAGGTTTTCTGTCCACCTAGTTGCAGTGAACCCTGCCATTGTATTGGTATATTTCATAACAACAACGAGCATAGAAATTAACATTGCTACATTGCTTGGCCACAGTCCTTCTGAGTACCTAAATATTCCAATAAAATGAAGATTATTTGATAGAATAGTTGCAGTACCCTGCCTTACTTAGGTACATCTCTTAACATGAACAGGCTAGCTCAAAGTGATTACATGAACAGGCTAGCTCAAAGTCGACGTGCCATCTACAGTCTTACCGTCAAAAACAGGTGGAAGTAATTACTTACATTGCGTTTTAGTTGTTGCTGGTCTGCATACCACTACTAGAATAAGTTACCCTATGCATCATCAAAAACGTTGTTCAGTACACTAGAAATGGAAACGAGAGGTGGCCATCAAACGTTGTTAAAAGCCTTGCTGCAAACGTTTCTCAAGTGAAGCATCGTTTTGGAACATGCATTGAACAACGTTAGCTCATGTATGGGAACGTGTAAATTTCAGTGTTCACTAGTTCTAGTGGAGCAGTAAAGTTGGTTCACAGGATTTGTCAGTCCACCGCAGTGCTTACATAATAAATAACAATGCAGTCTGTCATGTCTTCAACTTCTGACCTTCACTATTGTTAACAGTTCCAAATACACAACCGCACCATTTAATGCCATCTTCACTGCAATAAAAAAAAGGTCTATATAGATACCATATAAAATTGGAAAAATGTTGACTGCTTATGCAATGACAACTGCGAAATCTGTGAAATGGTATCAAAGAATATGGATACCTGTCATTTCATAATTGGAAGTTAATTTATACAAATGAAGTGCGTTTCATTAAAATAAGGGAATTTTACAGATTGAAATGAATAAACTTGATTTGTAACTACACTGACACGTGTCAAATTGTCAATTGTTCCTTCGGTCAAATTTTGGTAGTATATAATAAAAATACATTTTGAATTAAAAATAATAAAGGTTTCGAATGGCAGAAGCACACACAATAGCCAATCTCTATGTTAACATTCAGTCAATTTGCAAGCACAAGACCTCATGAAGAAAAAAATATCTAAAATTGCATGATATGTAATAGCAATATTTTTTATAGACTTGCTTCTATAGAATACACAACCATTCAAGAATTATAAGCATTCCTACTATGTAAATGTTTGCAAGCATGGTAATAACAAACAATCATTCATTTCATAAGTAGAAGTTCACATAGAGATTTGAAAACTAATATAGAAGCACAGATGCTCTACCTTGTAAAATTAAGTAGCCTCAATCTACAACTTCAAATACAGCTTCATATGTAGAACATATAGAACCTGCCTACTTAGCTCTTGCTTGTCGTCAATCTGGTCTGTCTGTGTCATGCGGTCTTGTATTCGTCCCTGTCAGGCCACCGATAGTTTGCAGTTTAGTCCTCTTTTTTTGCAATAAAATTCTGTTTCATTTATTCAAAAAAAACACAAAAACTTAGCTACCTACTTGGATTAGATGTCAATTCTACTTGTTTTTCTAGAAAAATTTACTGAAAAATATTTCTAGAGGTTTTACCTTCCTAAAATTCTGTTTCAGCCCTCAGATGGTTCATTGGCTTACAAACCTGCGCCTCTGAGGGTTTCCACTCAAGCCCTGCTCCATCCAACATCCCACGTCACAAGTCCTCCGTCCAAAAGTACCTGATTTTTGGGTAAAAAAAAAAAATACCCGATTTGGGCCAAGGACATCCATCTCTGCAAATATTCTTGGCAATCACCAGATCACACACACCGCAAACAAAATATGGCACTCACTGCCAGGCCACTGAGCACTTGATGGAGGGGGGCTTTCTTGCACGGGGCGAGGAGAGGAACGATAGGACCCCTCAGTCGAACCAAATCCAACCCACAGAATCCTTCGAGCGGCAATTGCCACACATAGATAGATTCCATCGAAACTGACTAAGGAGCTTGAGAGTCAAATAACCCGGTTGCCTCTTACCTTAGTACCCCCATAATCAAGCCAACTAATCCTACAAAATCTACTCTCTATTGCAGCCTTCAACATCTCGGTAAGCCCACTTGAATTGAACAAAAGAATCTTCCATACCTGCCAAACATTAATAGCTTGTAGAAGCAAAATTGTCAATACTAGTATGTGAATCATGTGATGAAGAAGAAGAGCCAGAAGTACTGTCCGATGTGTTCTGCACATCATGGCCTTCTGAAGTCTCTGAAGTCGTTATCTTCTGTTTGAGAGACAACCATCCGTTCAATTTCCCATACTCTAACTCCTCGTCAGTTGGAGGTCGGTTGCAATAATCCACCTACATATAACAACAATAAACAGAGTATGAAAATATATAATGAATGTGGTTTGAATTCAAAGACACAAAAGTATCAATTTAGGACTATAGTTTCTTATTCTAATTAGAATATATTGCATTCATTTTATTATATTCTCTTGCCTTGTTTTATTTTTAGATGTTAGAAAATCAAATAACAATTGCATACAAATGCAAAGGAAATAATTTCTACATATATTTAGATCCACAACTATATCCATACATATGCAAAGGAAATAATTTCTAAAACTTTCATAATACATGTGCAAAATTATTTAAATGTTCAAATTCATATACATCACTATTTTATTTGTTAGTAGCTTCTTCTATAACTACTTTAAAAATCTTTGCAAAATATAGAAACTAAGGAAGAGGTCAATCAGAAAAGAAAAAATCACATAAAAAACTTAAAGGCATCAAATGAAGACTTTGATAAAGACATTCACAATGAACTCAAAAAAATTATTGAGAAAAAACAAAACAAGTGGAAGAGTTGAATAATACTTACAAAACGATCATATAAGCTTTTCATCCCCCCGGGTCTACATCGATGGGTAAACCCCTGAACCTTTAACCTCTCGTTTGTGGCATTTTTACACAACTGCGACTTCTTTTGCTTCCTTGTATCCTTCGTTGATTCATAGATTTGCATCCATGATTCATGAGAGCAACCTGCAGGTCTTGATACTTGTTTGGGATTCTTAACTTTGTCGAATTTTCTCCTCAAGCGAGTTCGACGCTCTCGGAGATTAGCACCAATAGCCTTCAAAACACTAGTGTGATCCCATGGTCCAGGATAGATTTTACGCAATTGCAATGTAAACCTAGTTTTCAACTTCGGACACTGCTTGTTCCAGTCTATATGCCATGGAAATTCAATTGCAGCTTGCTCAAAAACATAGCGACGCATATGCTCCCAAAACTCTCCTATCGGTGCTGCAAGTAAATTTACTTCAAAAGGAGGAACAGTGTTGTGTACACCCCAATTACCTAAATCATTGCCTTCGGTAAAATTTGTCGAAGCTGATGATACTTGAATCCCACACGAAGCACCACTTGAAGAGATCAAATCTTTCTTCTTCTGAGCCTGGGGATGCGGGCTCCCACGAGCTGGACTAGAAAACTGCCTGGCAGAGGCACGTGAAGGCATCGGCAACAGATTTGTAGTTAGGGGCTGGAAAGGCCGAGGAGTCAAGGGAGACCTTGGAAGGACCTCCTTTTGTACAGTAGACTTAGCCTTCGATTTCGCCTCCAGCTCCTTGGCTTGTTTTTTTTTTTGCTTCTTCTTATATTTCTTTTCGTCCCGAGCAAGCTCTCGTAGCTTTTCTTCAAACTGCCTCTTGCTTACCATAGCCCCCTTACTAGTTGCTGGCATCGTTCCTTCTTGCCGCAAATCATTCCTTCGTAAACAAGGAACATTGATTTCCATACAAGGCACTTCTTCCGTAGGTAACTGTTCTGTGTCATGTGCTTCAAAACTTGGAGGCAAATTCCTCAAAGGCTGCATTGCGTGAATCCTCATCAATGCTGGTAGGTCCTCAGGTGGAACGAATGAGAGCAAATGATCTATAAACTCCTTGGAGTAATTCCCCGATGACTGAGAAAGACCATTGTGAAGGCCTGTACCATATCCTCCCGAACTCAAGGTATTTTCCACAGCTACTTCAATAGGACCTTCGTCTTTGCTTTCTGGGGCTTGCAGAGAAACATGAGTTGTTAAACCTTCCTCTATAGTTCTCAATGGCAGAGTACCACTCACTCCTTCGAGCACTTGCAATGATGGCTGTAGGATTTTGTTACTTTGAAGCCCTTCTGCTAAAGTAACTAACGGGTCACTTCCCGGCACTTCCACTGCAATTTCTTCTACACCAGGAGATCTCATCTGTAAGCCAAAGGATGTGTCTTCATTACATTGCTGCCCTTCAATAGCTGACTGCGACTTCAATGCAGAGGATGTAAACTTTAGAATCTTCCTTGCTGTTACCAAAGGATCTAGAAATAAGTTTTCTTGGCGTCGGTCCTCTTCTGCTTCGGATGCTATAACACAAATATTAGGGTTTCTTTGCAAGCTTTCCGTATAAACATCTTGCAGAGGCACTAAACCACACTTTGTGGAAGTCGTGGAAGTCGTCCTTACTGGCTGTATACTTCCGCATGATACCAATACTGCTGCGTCCATTCTTCCATCAAAGTTCGGAGTTGGAGAAGTGACTTGCGAGAGGAGCTTCTTCTTCTGACTATTGCTATCATTGGGACAACGTTGCCGTTTTGAAGCTGTTCCCGTTCCTGCCAACACTTGCTTACGTCCACGGCAATCTGATGCTTCGGCCATTGGTGTAGGTATGGCCTTCCCACACTTGTACTATGATATGGTATTCCTTCCCATAAAGAAAAATCTGCAAATATTCTCAATTATTCCACAAGATAGCTTCTAATCTGAGAATAGTACATCTATTTGTCTTTCATCACTTTATAAAGAGAGCTTAATCTTCTAAACACAAGTAGTTTTTGTATCAAAACTAATAAGAATATTGCACTTCATAAATTAAACTAAACAACTCCAAACATCAAACCACCTTCTCCATAAACGATATAAACTGTAACGTTATAAATTTCTTTGTTCCTAGGAGTAACAGATCAACTAAATAATTGAATCAATTTCAGCAGGTAATTGAATCAATTTCAGCAGTTTTCATTTCGGATTACATAATAGAAAACATAACCTAATCAAGATAAGTGTTTGTAGGATAAACAGACAATGACAACTTCGGGCACAGAGGCACTTACCACTTCGGGAGCCGAACTTGCTAATACAGAACTTAAAGCTCAGTAACAAGAGAAATCAACTATTCGTCAAGCAGGTGTTTGCTACCCTCCACAGATCAAGTGCCCAGTCTTCTCTATCCACTACAATCAAGCTTACTTGAATGATCGAGTATCTCACATACCGATTAAGCAAGCAAGAATTATCCTGCATTATACATCGCAGTTACCACCATCAACAATCGACAACACTACCAACGGCTTAAAACAAAACAAGGGTACAATGAAGCCACAAGAACGAAGTTGGGTTCAGGGTTGCGAACTTGAATTGAAGTAACGCAGGTTGGCCAGAATCTCAAACGACTAACATCACGATGAACAACAAAGGCAACTGCAGGTAGAAAAGAAGGTACTTACACACTAAACCTAATTAGTCCTAGAGTGTGTATAGAGAATTGCATTCAGCGAAAAGAAAACTGCGTCATAAATCAATGCTTATTAATCTAAATCTGTTGATTTTCGGTTTTTAATAAAATCAAGAGAATAAGAAGAAAAGATCAATTACATTTAAGCTAGTTTATTAGAAGACATCTATTTTCATCCCGTTTAAAGCATTTATTTATTTTCAATGTACACAATCTGCTAAACAAGAGGAGTAGGAAACTATTAAGCTTACCTAAGGAAAACTGACTTGATGAAATGTCAGCAACTGCTTCTTCAGGTAGGTTGGACAAGCACAGTGACGGCCGGCCGAATAAAGGTGATTCAATACTCTGGAGCAAATTAAACTACTGTTGCAGAGAAACAGTCATCCAAGACATCTACGATTTCTGTAAGGTAGAAGCAACGTACAAGTCCTCGAAGTGCAATAGTTTCAGATTTTTTGAAAGGCTCAATTCCTCAAATTCATTAGGTATTCCCCATGTTATAACCCATGTCCATTTGTTTTGTGCAATTCATTTTTATCTACAATTAATACAAACATTATACATTTAGTTATGAATTGACATGTTGTTCACCAAGAGTAATCATTTATACCAAGAGTAATCATTTACACCGAAAGTAATCATTTACAATAGATTTATTTGAATGTATATATTTGATATAAAAACCTTTATAATAAAATCCTTTCATTGCATTGTAACATATATAGCCAACCTCCTTAAATTATTATAGAAAATACACATCAAATTGTCAATGTCTAGGAAGGACATGCAAATTTCAATAATTACATAATCATTTATTCTAAGAAGATTACTACTTCTAATTCAAAATATGCACTTGAGTTAAAAAAGTACCTCATCTTTATAAATTTTGACAACTTGCATTTTTTCCCCTTAATATAACTATAAAGTCATTATAATATTAATATATATGTTTATTCAATTCTTTTAAATATCAAATTGTTTAGCAAATATTATAAAGGATGTATATTAAAATAATACATTACTTTGCAGAATAATGATTAATAGTTTTACATCCTACTTAAATATTTAACTTACCAATTGATATAAAAGAAAAAGCCTAAACATCTAAGTAATATATAACAAGCTTCATAGAGATATAAAAAAGAATAGAAAAATGTACAAATCTATTGGAAGGATGTTCCTTTTATACAAGCTTCATATACAAAGTAAAAGTTATTAAATTAAAAATAGAACAATAAATAGTAAAATGTATTACTTCATACAAAAAACTTTAGCTTTCAATTTTAGTTCAATTTAATTTTAGAAAAGAAGTTTAGAATAATTTAGTCATATAAATTATTTAAGTTCTAGATAAGTGCATAATAGTAGTAAAATGAACTTATAGTAAATTTTCTTGACTATGTTCATTTTTCTATGCACATTCAGTTCTTTGTCTATATCTATTTTAAAATTTTTTTTTAATGGAAATAAGGTTCAAAAACTTTAAAGGTTTTGGAATTTACACACAATTCTTCTAAAACATGAATGCATTAAAAAAAACATTTGCATGTTCTTCCGATGTGTTTCCCTTCTTTTCTTGTCAAAATTTGGACTTACAATCTTTTTGAAATTAAAATAATTTCTCGTAATGGCTTCATTGGATGTAGAATGCCACGCAAACCACCTGATTATTCTACATTACGGAGATCCAGTATAGTGGAAGAGATAAACAATGAGGACGCTCCGACACCACATCGCAGAAATAATAGACGTCGAAGAGACTTTGTTGAAGGAGGTTCTTCGGATTCTAGTAATGAAGCACAATTCTATAACATATGCCCATGCATGAAATGTGCACTGAAATATAAACAAACTGTGCGGTCATCTTCAGTCATCAAACATCATATTGAGAAATATAAGATTTCTCCCCGGTTTGAGGTGACTTTTTCCTTTCCCTTCATCCAACATTTGAATTTATATTCTTCACATGACTATTAATATATGTATTGATTAAAGATAATGATACATCATACCATATAGAGGTGATATTTGTCAATTACTATGCCTTATGGAGTTTTTTATAATTGGATATTGTAAAATCATGTGGTTACATGCAAAAGAGAGTACTTAGAACTTTTGAATTCATATGCTTTTTTTCTTAAATCAAATTTCACTCAATTTTTTTTATTTCTATTGCAATGCACATGCAATAATCTTTATAAATTGTCGTTCTTAGCATATGCAATTGTACAATCATGCAATACAATTATGACTATTATGTACAAATGTGTCAATTATGTTTTAGAAGATTCACCAATGTGGATTAGAAGATATTAGCTTCTAAACTTCAATTTTTTTCCTTTGAACTTTGATAGCTACATTTCTAGACCTCTTGTCTTTCTTATTCAAATTTTCACTATTATATAGGATGAATTTATATTGTTTAATTGTCCAATAAGAGGCATTTTATGGTGCAAACATCATGAGCATGAAGTACCAATGATCTTATAAAAGAAAAAGTCTCACTTATAGTACTAAAAACACATGAGCCATTAGTACTTAATTGCACCAAATTTGTCCTTCTCCAAATAAAATAATCCCTCAATGTACTTAAATTTTGAATGATAAGAAGTACCTAATGTCCCATTATCCAATAAAAAAACATGTACCTTTATAAACATTATGATGTCAAAATGGGTGGAATAGGGGAAAAAATTGTCCTTTCTTTGACAAATATGCATTTAAATTCAGTTGAGGACCCCAATTGAGGCCATTTTAGAGGCCTCTTTGAAGGTTCAAAATTTCTCTAACATTAAGTACTATTACTTCTCATGTATAATCAAAACATAAATCATTAATATATGTAAAGTACAATGGAAGCACTATAATCCAAAGTATCAAATTGTTCTACCAAGATAGTATATTTTGTTTTAAAATTGCTATTGTGCCTAATAAATCTTACTAAAATCTATACATTATATATTTTATTTTTGGCAAGTTAAATGAATTTTCAACACATCAAAGAATGTGATATTTTGAAGTTGTATATAGAAGTTATCAAAGAACAAGGTTTAATTCTAAAGGTGTTTCTTCTACATAGGTTTGGAATTGACTTTTTTAATGTATACAAAGTGAGGTTCGTGTCTTAGGGTCAATGGTGCATTTGGAAGTGTCCACCTTATCTACATTTAAAGATTACTCATTTCAATTAGGTAACAAGTGTATGTGTTGTAGTTGAATCTTATCGAAGGCTAATTTCTAGAAATTGGCATCTATATGTATTATTTTTCTAAAGATTAGTGAAAAAAACTTCCTTCTCCAAAATTACAACAAAAACAAACATATGTTCAAAATTGTAGCATCCTTTTCTTAAACTTTTATGAGTTCTAACTTTTCCCAAGGGTGATTTCTTGAATCTATAATACTACTTAGATCTTTTAATTCTAGCTTCTACTACAATTGATTCTAGTCTATTGATGTGTAGGCTCAATACAGAGCTGGAATCTTGAAAGGCCCATCTACTCTACCCTCTGCAAGTATTCCACATTCAGACAATGACCTTGCAGAAACTGACAATGTTCAAGAAGAACCAATGGATTATGAAGATATTGGAGAACATCCTGATGTGGTTGTTGCTGATTTCCTACTGCATAGGTTGGGGATGGAAGTCCAACCACTTGACAATGACATAGCTGACATTGAGGGTGCTCCAATGAATTATTTAGCCACTGAAGCCTCGACACCATTATATACTGGTTCTAGGGCTAATCGTTTGTCTATTATTCTTCAGTTTTTGAAAATACAGGCTAAGCATGGAGTAAGCAATGTATGCATGGATGAAATATTCCAATTGATTGGAGATCATGTCATTGATTCAAATTTGGACTCTAAAATGCCAAAGACAAGAGCAGAAGCAAGGATACTAATTACAGAATTGGGACTTGACTATAAGACAATACATTCATGCCCATGTGATCATACTTTGTATTATGGAGAGAATGAAGACCTTCAAATATGTCCCAATTGCAACCTATCTCGATACCGGCAAGATACACTTCTAAAGACCGTCCCAAGAAAGGTAATTGTTTATATAATTATTATTTTTTAGACAATTTTTGATGATTTCCCTCTACAATTTTTTTGATGCAATTTTAACATTAATTATTTTTTCTATGTGCATGGACAATATTTATCAACAGAAGATGCACTATTTTCCAATTACTCCGCGTCTACAAGCTATGTATCAATGTCCAAGTATCTCAAAACTTATGACTTGGCACCATGACCACAAAAGTGAAGATGACATTATGAGAGGGCCGGCTGACTCACCAGCATGGAAATTTGCTCTTAGAAGATGGAAATTTCTCCAAAATCCGCGCAATGTATTTCTAGGCATGGCCATGGATGGAGTGAATCCTTTTGGGAATAATTCTACTGCATACTCTATATGGCCCATTGTACTAATATGCTACAATCTACCACCTTGGCTAGCTATCAAAGCCTCTTTTTTGATACTTGCAGCAATTATCCCAGGTAAGTTACTGTAAAACTTATAAAAAATTGGTATACAATAAATATAAGACCATGCAATTATGCTATCAATTTTTCATGAAAATGCCTATTTTTGAAAAATATTTATTTTAAATGTGTCAAATTCCATTTTAAAAATAAATAATTTAATATATTTTTAAATTTTCATTTATTGCAACAAGTACATCTTCAACAAGTACATCTTCCAACAATTTAGTACAAGTTTTTCTTGAGCTATTAGAAAGCTACAATAATTTGAAGAGTAATATAAACAATATATATTTTGCATGTGCAGGAAAAAAGAAAGTCAAAGATATGAACGTTTATTTGGCACCAATTATTGATGAATTGAAGAAATTATGGACAATTGGAGTAGAAGCTTTTGATGTTCATACAAAAAAATCTTTCACTATGAAGGCCATACTTTTGTGGACTATGCATGATTTTCCAGGATATGGTGTGGCATCTTCATTGCAAACGCAAGGTTTTTTTGGATGTCCAGTTTGTGGGCCGGAGTATGTAAATTCATACTCTGCAAAAGAATTAAATAAGATTATATATCACGGGTATCGGAGGTATTTACCAGAGGGCCATCCATGGAGATCAAATGAAGTTGTCAACCAATTCAATGGCAAGATGGAGCCCATTTTAAAACCTCCTACGAGGATGGATGGTTGGGATTGGTTGTCACAATGGGAGAAAGTGGAAACTGGTTCATTGCAACTTCAAAAAAGTGGCATGACAGGGATTTCAAAGTTCTATGACCTTGAATATTGGGCTGTAAGTTTTTTTAACCCTTACTCACATAATAATATTTTTGTTGCGTTTTAATAGAGGATAATTTATATTGTGGTATTGACAAAAATGTCTATTCAATTCTATTGTATCCATTGGATTAGTGTATTTGAGGATATTAGTTAATGTAAATTAACTTTTTTTGCATGCAGGAGCTCAAGATACGACACCTTCTTGACCCAATGCATATAGAGAAAAATGTATGTTCATCTCTTTTTAAGACCTTTACTAATGCAAAAGGTACAAAGGCTGATTCTGAGTCACAAAGAGAGGAAATGAAGAATATGGGGATTATGAAAGATATGTGGATTCAATCTGGAAGTGCACCACCCAAAGCACCTTGGATTTTTACAAAGACTGAATTTGCCCAAGTAATTGATGTGCTACAAACCACAAAGACTCCAAGGAATTATGGATCATCTTTTGAACATAAATTTGCAGACAACAAGTTTACAGGCATGAAGACACATGACTATCACAATCTTTTGCATGATTTGCTTCCAATTGCAGTGAGGGATGCTTTGAATGAAAACTTGCGAAGCATTGTATACCGGTTGGGAGAATTGTTTCGCTGGATATGTAGCAAAGAAATTAAGATTTCTGAAATTCGTGGGATGAAAAATATGGCAGCTGAGTTGATGTGTGATATGGAAAGAAATCTCCCTCCAAGCTTTTTTGACATTCAAGTACATTTGATATGGCATTTGGTGGAAGAAGTTGAATTGTGTGGACTTGTATCATCTCGTTGGATGTACTTTTTGGAACGATACATGAAGGACCTCAAAAATTGGGTTAGACAAAAGGCACGTCCAGAGGGTTCTATGGCAGAAGGATATATCTTGACAGAGGCAATGCACTATACTACTGAGTACACTACCCGATTGGCACCAAATGCACCTCAATTGTGGAAGCTAAAAGAAGATCCAATTCTATCTGAGATGGTATTGCCTAAAGCCCATAAAATGCAACGTCTTGATAGAGATGAAATGGGGGTGGTTTTTTTGAAACAAATTCACAATTTCATATTAAAAAATGATCCTTGCATGGCGCATTGGAGAAGACAATATGCTATAGAAGTTAGAAACAATGAAGTTGACTTTGGTGAATGGGCCCTACTCCAAATGCAAAGCCAAATCAGCTTGGGTGAACACCCAATAGATCGTGAGTACAATATTGCCCTTGGTCCACATCCAAAAGTGAAATTCTATGCACATATGTGGGCTACAGGAAAATATTTAAGAGTATTTGCTAGAGATGTTGGAAAAAAGACACAAGATTCAGGTATTGACTTCTATCTATTCTTGAAGTTGTTTTGTCCTAAAATCTAGTGAAAGTAGGACTTTACATGAATATTATATAGCTTTATGGAGATTTAAGTTAACCTTTTTTATTATTCTCTTTGTTTGTAGGTGTGATTATTGAACAAAAATCACAAAGCGCAAAACCATAATGAAGAGTCTTGTATGGAGTACAAAATGAAAATCAAAGTTCAAAAGTTCTTGCCCCTAATAGTTGTTTGTACTTGCATGTTTGTAGAGAAGATAAAAGTACATTATAAGAATATGTTTTCTTTGTATTTGTAGATTCATTCTAAAAAAACATTAGTGTTTCACTATAGAATTGCAACAAGTACATCTTCCAACAATTTAGTACAAGTTTTTTCATTTTGACATTCAAAATACTATCACTATTATGAGTTGAAAGTTAATAAATGGAATTGCATAGAATTAAAAAAAAAAATAGAACTTAAAGAAGATGTATTATATTGTCATTTTAAAGATAATCCTTCATGAAATTATGAAATTGAATTATTTCACATATTTAATTACCCTCTATATATGGTTGTTGCATATTTATATTCATCAGAGTGTTCTCAAATATTTCTAATGTATACAATGATCATACAATTTGAACTTCAAAGGTGAATTGAATTTTTATTTTGGTTACTACTAAACTTTACATGTGCACTTGTACAGGGATAGCATGTTCATTCCATCACTTGGATGTCAATGGAGAACCTTGCACAATTGAATATTATGGCAAAATCTGCAATATTGTTGAAGTAAACTTCAGGTCTTTTACAATAATATTATTGAAAGCAAATTGGTATGACAGTACTCCAACACGCCGTGGAAACCCTAGAGTTTTGGTTGATGAGTGTAAGTTTACACGTGTACGTACAAGCACCTTTATGCCATCTCACTTGGTCGAACACGAACCTTTTATTTACCCTCTTGATGTAGACCAAGTGTTCTTTATTGAAGATAGGCTTAATATTGGTTGGCATCTTGTTGTGAAACATGAAACAAGGTCCCACAAAATTCTCTATAGAATGGAAAGAAACAACATTGTGGAAAATGATGAAGAGAACGTATTGTTACAACATGAGGATAGCAACACAATTGCTCCACCATTGCAATGCTATGAAAAAGAAATTGAAGGTGACCACTTGTCGATTGAGTTTATTGATGAAGAAGATGCTTGGGCTAATGATGCTGATGGAGAAGGCACATTGGAAGGTGAAGAAGATTATTTGCAAACTCTTATAGACGGTGAATCTAATGACAATGATAACATGAACTTTGATGTCTACACCCAAGAGATGATTGAGGTACCAAGATTACGCCCTACAATAAGTGTACAAAGATATATTGGAGAACATTTAATAGGAGAGGATAACATCTCAGATCCAGAAATGGAAGCTTTGGATTTGCCCGAAGATGTTATTGGATACTCAGGGAGTGACAATGAATAATCATTTTGTTGATGTATTTTCAAAATTTCGAATCCATCATTGATTGTCTAAGGTGGCCTTGGTGTTTATTATTTCTTAGATTGTGTGGTTGTGTTCTTAAGAACTCTTGCTATAAATCCTTCTTTTGAGTGTCTTTAAAGAAATTACATAATATTTTTGTACATACTCTAGTATTGTAGTTGGAGTTGTTGAACTTGAAGTGTACTTCAACTTGAACTTTATTTTCATCTTTCTATGTACCACGATAGGAGAGGGCTGGAAAATAGTTTGGCCATTAAGGATCATCATATAGGTGGTTGTGAAATGGACATGAGATGGTTCTTTAACTGACCTCTCTAATCATTGAATGAATGAAAGTGAAAAAATATTATTTATTGCAAGAGCCAATCAATCTCTTTCCTTTCTCCATTTTTCCTAAAAGATGTAAGTAAATAGTTTTTTGAAGACCTAGGGTCTTAAATAGGGACCTATGACACAATTTGTTTGAAAATTCTTAAGTCAAGAATGCTTCAAATTAATATGAAATGACTTGTGTTAGATTCCTCATTTATTTATCTTTGATTGAAAAATGAGCACAAGGCATTTTCATCTAGGGAAATACATAAAAAAGACGGATCAGCTCTTAAATGAGCGGTTTTAGTGCCTCTTATCTTATCAATGAACTTCTAAAGGACTATAGATTTCACTTTGCATGTTCTGTGCACTTCAGTAGGTTCGTATGACTTCATAATTTGGAATGTTTAGATAAAGTTCATATGATGGATGCTATTCATTATATTGTAAGTGTGCAAGTTGTTTCATATCATTTTGTTAAATATATTGGAACAATTAGAGAGGTGTTTTCAATTTCAACTTGAAGTAAGGAAACAAAAATATACACCAAAAAAGCATTGTCCTTTAAAATAAATATTAATTGTTACCTATTTGAAAACTATTGAATTTGTAATCAATTCAAAATAGAATGTGTTATATTTAGTCTACTCTTACTAAATTTTAGAGAAGGTACAATTCCAAATTCTAAAATATTTGGATATTGAAGTTTTGATTCAAACCATTGAAGTTAAGAAGGCACCAAATTTGTAATTCTAATAATCTAGGATTGAAAATTATAAACCATGCTAGAATATTAAATTGATTAGTGCTTTGTGTTGTTGTATAGTTGAATTCCAAGTATTTGAACAAAACAAACTAAGTTACTAATAAACTAAGAATTCTAACACTAGCCATGCAAGAATGGGCCAAAATTTGGTAGAATAGGGAGACATAAACACTAACACATTCCTATATATATACTAAAAATTAATCATGTGAATGCATGTGAATGTTAGGTCTTTGATTATTGTCACAATTAATTTTGGAGCTAATATTTTTTTATAAAATTTTGGGTTCTAATTGTGTCAAATTAGAACTTTAAAATCATGAGGTTTAATAAATAAAAAATTCATGAATTCCAAAAAAATCTACAATCTAAGCATTGAAATAAGTAATGATGTCTTGGTATTTCACTTTATTGATGAAAATTCTAACTAGTGATATATATTGCCTTCTACATGTGTGAGCATGAAAAAGAATATAACACTTTTACATTACCAATTGTAAATGAAAAAGTCATATCTTCAATATGAAGTCCCTTTACATCTCCTAGTCATCCCTCAACTGAACTCAAAATTATTTCTTTTATATTCAAATCTAAATTCTGAGTATGGAATCATAATGCAATCTACAAAAGTATATTATGCATTTTGAACCCTCTAAGGAGATGCTACACTGTTGGTAGGTCTTACTTATAATTATAACAACTAGGCAACTTATAAGACAACTTACAAGCATAGAAAAACCTACAATGATATCACAGTTGACAATTGACTTAAGAAGACCTTGCATTATTCCTACAATGTTTGCAAGTTGAGAGGGGATTAATGATCCCAAATTTGGCTAAATTTACATCCAACCTATAAATCTTTTTCTTCTTAAGTCCTTGAGTTCCAACTATTACAATTGAGTTTAGTCACCTCAAATTGAATTTGACAACTTTGAATGACAATCCAAAAATGACTACATCTAGGATTGATTTGAAAATCTTTCCATACAAACAAATAGCATTAATTTTCAACAAGTTTTATGGAATTGGACATGACATGCAAAAGTTACAACACTTTGAATAACATAGAGAGACTATGTGGGGGTTGTTCTAGTCATTTCGGTTGCTCTAGGATTTGAAATTAACTAAGTCTATTAAGTAAAGTCAAAAATAAGAAATTCTTCAAACTTCAAATGTTATAATCTTTTGATTTGTTTGCTCCAAGTCTATAAGCTTTTTTCGCGTACATGTTTGCAATATTGTTATACAAACTTTTACACATGTTTTTTTAAAAACTTTTAGAAGAAAATCATTCTCATTGCCATAAAAAGTAGCAACTTCTAACAATGTCTATATGAAATGTGTCTTCATTTCTTAGGAATTAAATATAAAAGGATGAACCTATGATAATAGAAAGAACTTCCAAAATCTTTTTGTTTCATTTGTTTTTATTTTGTTACTATATATTTAAAAAAATTTGAAAGTATATAAATTACAAAATGAATATATTTTACTTATAGACTCAAATTTGTATTTGCAATCAAAATCTTGAATTTTAGGAAATTTTAAATATCAAAGTTGAAGTCAAAAACAAACTTTAAGAATTTCATTTGATTATTTGGGCCTAATAAATTCAAAAAAGATCATTGTTGTTGTTCAAATCCACAATAAAAGTATTAGATGAAATTTGAGGGGAAGAAGAGACTGCAAGTTTCCAGACTATAGGAACTTGGGGGACAATGCAATATTAGTAGTTTGATGTAGTCAAAATTGTGACACATCAAATATATTTATAAATGTAAAAGTAGGATAAAATAAATAGGAGCATGCTAAAAACAATGGAAATCAAAATATTTGATAGTTAATACAATAAAAGTAAAAATATAAATATACTTCTAATTCTACATTAATTTTCTTAAAATAAATAAAGTAAAATAAAGTGAAGTAAATTATTGATAGTAAAGTTCTTTTACTTTGAAGTGCTTCAAATTGTATATATATATTGACAGTCATTGAATATATTTCATAGTCATTGAAAACTTCAAGAACATTGCTCTATATTTGTTTATATATTTCTTTAATCTTTCTTATTTTTGTAACTATAACCATATATAATTACCAAAATGTCTTCAAAAACACATATTTGTATCCTTTGTAATCAAACTTTTAATTCAGAAGAACAATGGAAAGCTCATGAGGGGGGTAAAAGGCACAAACGTATTTCTAAAATTGCCTTAGGAGAAGAAACTGAAGGAGAAAAACAAAATACTTCTAATAATGGTAACATAATTGATGAAGATATACAAAAATTACGAGCATTAGGAATATCAATTCCTACAATCGTCAATAAAGTTATAAAGTGTCAAAAATCAAAAAGTGCAAGTCGTGACTTAGATATATCCAAAATGACAGAACTAACTGAGCCATGTGTCCTTGTAGAGGGTGAACAAATTTTAGGTATTTATGTTAATAATTTTTTTGCGAAAGAAAAATGTCAAAAATGGTATAAATTATTAGATTTTACTTACGAGCATGGAGGAATTGTCAAACGAGGAAAAGAAAAGAGTGGAGGCAATATGGTAATGATTGGTTGGAGACATGATGAATTCATTGACAAGCCAACTATGTAAGTGATTTTACTTTATTTTCATTGTAATCATGTTGTATATTTCAAAAAAATTCTTGTTGAATGAAGTCAATATAATAGCATTATTTGTTCTAAATTTGATAAAAATAATTATATTTATGATGTTATTAGAATTTGAATATTATCAAAATTATCTGAAACAATTACTTATTTAACATCAATGCTTGTAGATATACACAATCAGAGAGGAAAAATCACAATATAAAACCATTGGCAGAAGAAATTCATGAACTAGGAGAATCTTTTGCAAATGAGGTTTATAAGTTTTTGCAACCCGCTTTTGGATCTTGGATACAATCCTTGGAAAAGCTACATCCTAGAACAATCCCATTCAACTATGGACGAATTAGAGATACTCCATTTTCGCATATGGGCATTACAAAAAACTATTGGATATCTCCACACAGAGATCTTGGTGATAGTAATATGGGATTCATCATGTGGTTTACAGAAGGTAATTTCTATTATATTTGAATTTTAAATGTTTCATCTTTTCAATCTTAAGAAACCTTAAAGCTAAATGTTTAATTTCCATTTTTCCATAACACATAATTTTAACAATTGTAATTAAGATTTAAAACATATATTTTATTACTAACACAATAACATTTTATTATTATCACAATAATATTTTATTATTTAAGTCATGATTGTTTACCTACTTCTTTTTGTGTATAGAATTTCCATATGGAATACCAAAACGAGGAGGAGAGTTTTGTCTACAAGACTATGGCTACTACATCAAGCCTAAAGCTGGATCGGTATTACTATTGGATTCAAAAAATGTAAGACATGGAACTGTAGCCAATAGTGGCTTCTTCCAAATAGGAGTTGCTCTTCTCACAAAAAAATCTATTTTAAATTCTTTTGAAAGACTTACAAAAGAAATGGATGAGATTAGGAGAGCGAAAGAAAAGACTAACAAACATCATTATGATTCTATTTTAGAGAATTTGACAATAAAGAAATTTAAAAAATAGATTGAATTTTTTAATACACCACATGTAAAATAGTTTGCTTTCAATCTTACATGAAAGTATTACTAAAATGACCCAAAAAAACTTGTGATATTCTAAACTATAATTTATAAATAAAAATTCAACCAATATTTCCTTATAAGTAATATTTTTGTTTGCAACAAATATAAGTATATATCCATATTTTAGATACTTTTGTGACCTTGAATGATTAGATTATTTGTATTTGAAACTTCTTATCTTCCATTTTTTGGACTATACCATGATGAGGTTTAAATCTTGATAGTAGATAATTGAATTGAGAGTGTAGCTAGGAAAAATAATTTGAAAATAAAAATGTAATTTTTTTTCTTAAGAAATTATAAAGTACAAGAACATTAATGATGGAAGAAAAAATCTAAATCATTGATATTTCTAAGATGGAATTGAAAGATACTAATGCATATATATATATGTATATTTTCTTTACTTTTCTTTTGGTGGTTACCTTTGTCTTAAAAGTGTATATATTATTCTAAAGTTAAAAATTTTAAATTTTAACTTTAAGAAAAATTGAATAACTTTTGGAAAAATCATGAAAACACAACAAATTTGACAAGCATTTCTTGCAATCACCCATTATTGTACGTTTATTTTTCTAAAATTATAAATGTGGAAGTGTGTCAATTGTCAAGTCAATTATATTGACTGTAATTCAAAATCAAATTTGCAAAGATGAGATTATAGATTCAAAAAATAAGAAAATTTCAAAAAGTTACGAAAAGAGAATCTACTTTCAAATCCATTGCAACATAATCTACTAAGAAAATGACAATATTTCTTTTTCTAATTCAATGTAGAAAGAATTATGAAATTTTTCTTCTCAAATTTATAGGAAAATAGTGGTGAGAAGGGAGGAGGCTTAAAAACCACTTAGGCTTGAAAATCGCTCACCTTCTCAAGCATACATTGTTTGTACATGCTTCTTTTTCATCTTTACAAGAATGTACTACAAACAATGTACATTTTAGAAGGTGAACCACTTTAGAGCTCTATGCCATTTCGACTTCAAAATTTCATAACTAATTCCACAAAGCTCCAAAAAATATGAAACAACTTGGGTTACATACTTACATGTCAATTTTACTTGTGTTTGAAGCAAAAATTTTAGAAAAATAATTCATAAAGATTCGCTTCTCCAAAATTCAATTTCAAGTCTGACTTGGACGCTTTCTGGAACTCCTCCCTTAGCAGTGATGAATTGAACCATACAGATGAATCCAGAATTCAAAGTGTACAACTTTTACTTATGTATAAAATATAAAATATTGTTCCAAATAGCAGGTAATGATGGTTTTCCGAAATAGTCAATTCTGGATAAGACTGCATGTTGAGGGGTTAAATCCTATATTCTTGCACAACTGACATTTTCCTTCAGAAAGAAATATTGATTTGAACTTATGTACTGTACTAGAAGTAGCTAAATTTTTTTTTGACACAAACGGAACGAAATTTCATAGGGAATCAATAATCCAAAAATTTGGCTTGGCTGTTTTGTTCCAGGTTTTTCTTAATGCAATGGCTTGCCTATTTGTTCCAAAAAATAATAATAATAATAATAATTTAAAAATTGAGTGGCAGTAGCTGAAAGGTCAGCCTCCCACCACAGCTGCAAATATGGTAAGCTTATTGAAAAAGCCCAATGTTGCTGGAGCTCATCTTCATACTGCACGCTCACAGGGCACAAATAACGAGACTGACAAAAATTCCTGAGCAACGTCTGGTTAAGGGAATTCGTGGCGCATTTGGTGTCCAAATCTGCTTTCTTCTATGACCCCATAAAATATTCTTAGTTAAAAGCTGACAAGTTTCTCTTACACGTCCCTGTGCTTCATAGTCTATAAATGTAACATTAAACAAAGCCGTGACACACATTGGGAACGTAGTTCTCTTACTGGACGTTGCTAACACGTTGCTAAGACGTTGTTGAGGCGTTGCTTAGGAATTGCCTTTGCACTTCCTCAGCCAGACGTTGCTTTTTCTGGGTAGAAACGTTGCTCCATTCCAGACAGCATCACAGACGTGGCTCAAAACGTTGCAAGCCCCCCCTTATTCTAGTAGTGTACATCTGTTTTCCGTAATAATCTTGAAACTTAACAGAAAAACCAACTAGTGCGTACACGGTTATGATCGCACACAAAAGAAAAAGAGGATCTCGGTTTCTGCAAGTCAACTTCTGGGATTGACAAGCGGCACCGACAAGAAGGCCTTGGAACACACTATAGAATCCTAAAATTTGGTATAACTCGTTGTTAGTGGATGAAGCGTCGTCCTTAGCACGGTCCAACCGTGAAGTAATATCAGTGACCTCGTCGTTCCAAAACTTCTCCGCAAGCTCAAGCAGCTTCCACCGATTGGTCACGTCGTTCCTGCTAGGGATAGGCTGATTTCTGTAAGTAAATTTCCAAAGGTCTTCGATTTCAAAATCTGGAAAACTCACCTCCACCGAAGCTGCACCCCTCGGAGAGACCTGATGGTCACTAGTACTCGCACTCGCAAGAACTCGGCGCCGCCGCAAGGTAGAGTCGCTTCCACTCCAGATTTCTTCAGTTCCCTGAGGAGAAGGGGACTGCTGTTCGTTCACCGATGATCCGGATTCTACATCAGCACTATAACCAGGCAAACTCATATTCCTCGGGATGGAGGTAACTCACGGGAGGCTAACGCATCCAACATAAGAATTTGCAGGATGCAATCATTTTGATGACACGCATCTAGGCCAAGAGTAGTTCAGGTGCCTCCATCTCTCAACAGCCACAAGAGGAACAGAAGATTTCAACCCAGTTCCCCTCTCAGGTTTCCGCCAGAGTTTGACCCAAACGATGACCTCCAATAACTCAGAGGGGACCTCAGCGAAAGCGATGTCTTGAAGTGAGGCCTCCGACCCGCACTCCACGTTCATCATCGTGAAGACGTCTTGCATCCCAGATGTGTAAGAGCACTACGCTACCGATACGGCTCCCAATACGACTCTGAAAACACGGAAACGGTGCCAACGGGCCATTTAGCGTCCCTTTGCGAAAAACCGCTCCCCAATTCAGCCGTTACTGCCAACCGCATTTCCCAGGGCTCTTCATATAAGGGCCTCTACTCTGCATATTTGGACGAGATGCCGTTCGAAAGAGCGCTCTCACCAGAAGTAAGCTGAAAAACTCAACAGAGATTCTACGGGAAGATCAAAAAGGGAGAGTCTGGCGTCCGTGACTTGTTGTCACGTTGGGCATGGGATGCTGAAAACGAGCCTGGCCCGGTCCCAGCTAGGCAACAGACCCGGGCCTCACAAGTTCCCGTGTCGTTTGCAGGAGCACCTCCTTATCCTGCTCTAAGGAAAGCAGCAGACAAGGGTGCTAGGCTGAAGCTCACCTAAAATGGTGCAATGTGCAGACAATGAAATAACATAATTTATCCCAAGTCGGCAGTGGGAGATGGAGGTTTACATTATTATATTGTCTTATCCCACATTCTATTCCATACCATTTACTCGGCGCAGGTGACGCGGCTATAAGTCAAATAATGTTAAGCTTGGCTCTCTGCCTCCCCAATCGCACGCAAGTATTGACCTGGCGTCAAAGGCAAGTGGCAAATTGCGAGATTCGTTCCTTGGTTCTTGTTTTTTTTGGAACAAATGGAGAACAACCAGGCCAGAGGCCGGACAGTGAAGAGATCAAGTACAGACAGAATCGTTCCTAGATTTTGACCGGCAGAAATCGCGGAGTTTCTACTTTCTAAGTACAGTAATCCCCTTCGAGCATCCACAGTATCGCCCCGACTGAAATACGGTATAAGGGAGGCAAGGAAGCAACCCATTTCCGCCCACAGGCGACGGTCACCGCGTGAGAAAGCATGGACTGTGAACAGTGCAAAGGATGTCGAGTGCAGCTGTAGTCAACATAAAAGTTTGCCCGCATTTCAAATTTTGAGCTGGGCACCATAAGCCACATGTTGTGTTGAGAGAACCTCAACTTCCCTAAAAATATAAGTTTAGGAATGAAGGCTAATTTTTGGATTGCATCATAGTGCATGATTATGAGCTTGCTACCCAAAAGAAATTTGATGAAAAATTGCTTTTTTTCATTCTATAAAGTGCTCAAGAGTCATTCATTGACGAGAAAACAGCGCCCATGTCATTTAACCCTTAAAGGTTTTTGACTATATTTTCACCAAAAATGCTCCAAAACTGCCATTTCTAATACAAGTGCAATTTTTTTCTTAAAACACATTTTTGACTCATGTAACTATAGGATCTTGTAGTAAGGTGGTTTGTAAACATGTGGAAAAAATTTCAGAAATTTCCACCTTGTAGATTGCAAGATATAAGCATTTGAATTGACAAAAATTGCTTTTTTATCCCTGCGAAAATCCAGGCAGCTGCACTTCACAAGGTCACATTTGTGTGAAAAAAAATTCAAAATGGTGGTTACTCTTTGAATTCATACTTCAATGCAAATTGGCTACATTCTCAAAAAATTTCAAACCATTTGGAATCGTACAACATATAGGAAAAAATAAGTAAGTAGAAAGAAGTAAAAAATGAGCCAAAATACTAAATTGTGAACATTTTATTCATGGAATTGAAAATTTTCAATCCCAATGGTTAAAATGTTGTAATAAACAATCTACACCTTCTGTTTTTTATTTTTTCCAAAAATATGAAAAATTGAATTAAATGAAGAATTTCAAACTTTTTTTGTGTTGTAGAGATTCTATAATTGGCCGCAAACTACCTCAAACTCAAAATCTTCATAACTTTTGACTCATTGATGGGAATAGATTGATTCAAAGCTTTCCATGTCTGTATAAACCTAAAGAACCAATTTGAAATTTCACTTTTAGAAAAAAAGTTTTTTGAAGAAGTTTTTTCAGCTGCCCGGGCTGTAAAGAAAACAACATATCCTACCATAACTTTTTAACCGTGAAGTCAAAAGTTATGAAAATTGTCGGGCCTTAAAGCTACTCCTCAGGCACACATCTTATCAAAATTTCAAAGAAAAAAAATAAAAACTCCATCCGTAGTGAGCTGCCCAAAAAATTTATAATCTCAAAAAACGTTGTTCAGGGCTTTAGGGGTTAAGGATTAACCCTAGATTGCCACCAACACCATTTTGTGGCGTTTCAGTAATAGTGCATGGCCATAAGGACATGGTGAAGTAATTCCCCACTCCTTTAGTATTGTTGTTGTACTCTTTCAATATTTATACAATATAGTACTAGAAGTATACTATTACAGAGCAAAAGCAATATTGTAAGTAATCTATTTCAATAAGAATACAATGTTATTTTTAAAACAACATTGTTGCAACACTACTTTTGTATTGCAATAGTCTACTTTCAATACTATATTGCATAAACACTAAAACAATATTGTTTCAATGGGGTTAATTTTTTGAAGATTGAAGGGTTGTAAAAAGAGCTTAAAAGTAGTTTTTTTCATTCACTATTTTTATGGCCTTTCATGTTGAATTACAAAGAGTATCCATTTGAGTTTTTAGTCTAACTATCTAATGTTTGTTTTCATGTAGCTAAGAAGTAAATTAAAAAAAAAAGGATGGCAAAACATGTCATTTTAGTGTATTTTGAAAAATTGAGTAAATCTGAAATTCTCCACAAAAATGATATTTTTCGAGTTTGAGCCCAACTCATAAAATGAAGGTCTTCTACTCTAGTTTCTACTCCAATTAGGATTTCGTAAAAATTCAAAATATTGAATATTTTATTGTGGTTTGAACTTGGGATGTATTTACAATGTCTATTGCATTCTAATTATAGAAGAATATAGAAATTGAGTTTACACCATGATGTTTGTCACTATAATGTACATGCATGGTGATATTTTTGAGATATTTTGAAATAATTTTCTATTTGATATGATTTATTCTTCAATTTTTCTTCAAATAGATGATTGTTTCAAACTTGTTCTCCTTGCTATTCCTAAAGCAACAACTAATTGGTGTCAATGTCATAAATATTAAAAAAATAAAAAATATTGTTCTTAAAATTAAAAAAATTATTAATTCCAAAAAATAATTACACTAAATATCTAATGTGGTTGTTGCCCGATCACATCAGATTCTACAATGGCACATTTCCAAGAGTTTCCAACTATGCAAGAACTCACAATTTTATTTAGAGCCAAATCTCCTCTAATGGTTCATCCTTGGAATTTTGTGCAAAAGGAGGTTTCTAATGAGTACTTTTGAATTTTTTGAAGTAGATGATTCGCACTATTTTAGAAAGGATGATTTCCATGAAGACCAACCCATCCTTACAAGGTTAAGTAATTGAGCATATTTGGAGTGCGGATATGTGGAAGGGAAAATTTTTTCCATGTTCACAAATAGATTTGAAAAGGATTCCATATTTTTATTTTTCAAATAAAATTACTACAAAAAATTTTAGTTGAGGATTGAGTTCATCCCACTCTCATCATTTAGATATTCTCATTTCTGACTAAAGGCTAGTTGCTAAATTGACCAACGATTGGTTGCAAAGTCAATAGACTTGTAGCCAATTACACTCATGAAGACATTGATGCTGTTTTTGGTCAATGGAGCTCAAGATTGAAGACCAATAACTATCCAACTCTTTTGAGGCTCATGAAGTCCATGGATTGTGAAGTGCACCTTGTGATTTTTCATCTCATTGAGGAAGTTCCTGACTTCAAAGCATTTGTGCATAATGTGCCATAACTATGTTGGGAACTATGCGATAATTAATTACTACTCATCTTTACTATATGAAAAGACATCATCCTATAGTATCAAAAGAGCAAGTATTACAAATGGAGTGCCTCCTATGATTATGAATGAGGAAGGAAGTTGTTAGTTGTAATTGTTCAATTCAATGTGTGCATTTTGAACTCTATAGCTCATACTCCTAGTCAAATGATACTCATGTCCAAATGCAAATGCTAGTTAAAAGCTTGCTTTAGAATTGTGTATCTATGGCAAGTTTTTGTGCAAAGTTCAAAATTTGGTCAATCCAGTTGATGAATGAATAGTGTGGTAAAGAACATAGCCAAACCTCGAACATCTACATTGATTCCAACTACCTAAATTTTGGAAAATTAATCACCTACATCCCCACCCCCAATTTTTATAAATATAAAGATTGCCTAATTCATAAATATTTACATTAGAGAAAATCTGGACTCTCCAGAGGGCCACTAAGAAGTGGCAGAAGGGACCCCTCATTACATTTATTTAGCATGAGGTAGAATTCTTCCCCTATAGCTATAATGTACAAGTGTCATGTGCTCAACAATGCAGCCAAACGTTAGAGCTTTGAAATATGAGCTCTTCAATTTCATTAGATGAAAGCTATAAAAGACTGACATATTCTGCATGACAGTGAAGATGTGCGTACAAGCTGAACCGCATTTTCTGTTTCAAAATTAGGTGACCCTCTGGAAAGTCCAAATTTTCTCTAATGACTTGCTCCATAGAATCTTGCATCTCTTTTCTATCAATAACTATAAATTATATACATTACAAATTTTTTGGTATTGTTATTTTGACAATTCTAAAGCATGACCTCTTATAGTCAAAACATATATCTCACATGCAACAACCCCTAACACTTAAAGGAAAGACTAACACATAAGGTAGAGAGTTTAGAATTTGGAGGTCAAGATAAGGATTTAGGTCAATTTAGCAACCTCACATAAAAGATGCAACAACCATCCATAATTCAATAACAACAACTTGGATGAATGCCTATCTTCTTTTAGTTGTATTTTAGAATTGACTGATTTTAGCATGTTTTTTAATAATTGATCAATTATTTTTTATACATTAATTAATTATTAGTCAAAAATTGAAAATTCATTCTAAAATTGATAGAAATTTAAATATTTTTTCTTAAATTCAAAATTTTAAGTTTTAATCATAGTGATTTTTGAAAAAGTTATTTTGCTTTTTATTCAAATCAATTCTAAAGGGCCACATTTTTTTAACCAAAAAAGTCACATATTGACTAATTATATATACCTATTTAATTACAGAATAGGTGCTAAACAAAATCTTCAAATCTACACTATACTACAATTGAAGAACTAACACAAGAATCCACAAAGAAATAGATGGAGCACAAAAATTATTTTTTGGGGTACTTGAGAAGTGTTTGCATGCATCCATTGTTCTAAACTTGAATGGCGTAGGGGACATGGTAGTTCGGCAAAATGTCCCACAAATGACCGGGAGGGGCCGGTCGGAGGTTGTTGGGCAGGGTCACCATCGAAGCCCACCTCCAGAGTAGAAGCGCCTCTGCCGACTTTATCCCTTTCACCAGGTTGTAGTTGAATTTTGACGTAGCTTGTCGTAGTTACTTGCGTACAGACTTTCGTTTTTGGAGATGCATTTTATTGGCGTCTTACACTCTCGCAGGCACGAGCCCCACCCCTTGTTTCGATGGCACTCAGACTTTCAATTGAAACGGCAATTATTTTTTAGAAAGAAGTGTGTACTACTCTTTGATTGCTGTCACCTTCGATCACCACACTTACTGGTTTCAGAAGCAGAGCAATGGGACTGCCCGTCACTTGCAACCATCCCCGCTGCCAACCAACACTCAGTTCTAAGCAGAATACGACTTCCACAATGTTGTTTGGGTCACCTACTGTTTTGACGCAATGAAAGTTTGTTGAAAAACTTGTTGTGATGCAACTTAAGGGACGACGCTGCATCACCGGACGTTCATGAGATGACAGTGTGAGTCAAACTTTGAACAAATACCATAATATCGGTGGATAGGAAAATAACCACAGAGAATCTCAACAGTTTAGTGCCCCAAGATGTACAGCATCAGGACCATGACATCGGAGTTCATGTCAGTTAAACAGTCCGTGTTGATTACAATTCTGATAACCTGCAAGCAAAACAGCAAATGCGTAATAGCAATCAAAATATAACATCCATCACTTCATGCTTTCCCCGGCACTCCGAAAGTTCATTTTCAAATTATTAGCAAATCTGCATCACAGAAATGCTGGACATAGGCTTACAAAGAATCCAGAAGCTCCACAGGACAGAAAAAAATTGAGATGGGACTTCGTGGTGACACCCAACTAGAAAACAGAAGTTATCAAAGCTCCAATAGATGCAATTCAACTTAACTTCCTCAGCATGACAGGCTCATCCATTGCGGCAACCCGCATTTGATTTACACGAAGTAAACCCTCCCTCCAAGCAAGCTCTGCGCACGAGCTCACAAGTACCACAAGTATCCACTCAACAATCATAATCGGGAATATGGCACTTGTTTTCACAAGCAACAGAATTCTCAAGATCGTCGGCATTCCATCAGATTCTTACAAGCAATTAACATCAGTTTTCATTTTTGATCAACTTCAACAAATTTTCAGTATGCGACTTCGGAATTGGAGACAGAGATTGCAGGAGCAGAGCCAGAACAAAAAGCTGATTTCAGGGAATAGTTACAAAGAGGCCTTAATGACGCCCTCATGGAAATTTGTAGTCATATTCTCGAAAGGTCTATAACCATTGTGTTTCCCATACTTCTGCTATGCAGAAGTCGTTGCACAAGGACAGCATATCCTCAACGCTGACACATTCAAATGTGCTGAGAGAAAGAGCAACAAATAAAAACGCAAAGACGAACCAAATTGTAATCAAATTTAGATTATCGATGAGAATCAATGAGTGCTGCAGGATCCTCTCAAGTGTAAGAATGACTTCACCTAATGAATGTAAGGGATGTAAACTATGCCTTTCTCCCTTCACCTCATTCCCGCACCATGAATGACAGAAAAATAACAATCTATCTGGCGGAAAGAGTTCCCAGACTAAAATGACTGTAACAAGCCTTCAAATCACAGCTTCCGCATTGGAGTGTGCATAACACTGGAATTAGATGTACCATCGTTTCTTAAAGGTTCGAAGAGCAAAACAAAGTTTAGGCCTTGAAGAAGAAAGTGCAAGCTCATCACTTAGATGCCTTCATCATGCGTGATATTCTCTGTAGATGGTAGTTGATTGTGCTGCTCTGCTTCGGTTGCTTAGACTGCACCATCCCAACCCACACATTGCTTTAAAACCAATATTCAACAGCCTCCCGTAAATAGTAAACCAAAACCCAAGCCGAATTTCAAAGCCCTCCGCCAGAAAATCCATGGTACATAACACACAATTCGATCTTTAAGGAGATTCACTGCATGAACGTCAAGCAACTACAGTGAAACAGAAGGAACCGAACAGGTATTCTTTGTTCTTAGCAGCAAGATAACTAAAATGAGATCCACAGTCACGCAAACATGCAATATCGTTTAATAAAATGCTACAATCGGGGGTGATCCCGGACTTTTCCTCAAGGAATCAAAAGTCGCACACTACCTGTATCAAAATTCGTAACATCATAAACAACATAGACGAAAGTTTACGAAAGTTCATTCATAGAACGAAAACATCGAAGCGATCCTAAAATTCCTAAACCCTAAACCCAGGCACCCACCAGAATTGTGCAAGCTCACAACCCAAATGGTATTCCAATGAATCAAAAAAGCATCACCTGAAGCTCCATGCACATGTTGAGGGCACGTTTCTCCGTCGCGCACTTGTCATCGTCGTAATTGAACTTCTGAATGCACGACAGGAAGATGAGCATCTCCTGGAAACAAGGCAAAGTCTTCCGCGTCAGCGTCTTAGGGTTGACGCGCATCACTCCAGCCTTGCGCCCCATGACTCTCACGCCTTCTTGCACACCCTGTGACTGCAATGGAGCCTCAGGCCTCGAAATGGCCGTGGCTGGGGCGATCGGTGAAGCTCGCTCTGCCAAAGCATTGGAGACGGGAAGCTCAAGGAGCACCAAACCCTATGTGTTTGGGAACGCGTTAGAATGGGCAGGTCCCGACGTTCTCAGTCATGCTTCAGTAGGAATTTTTTTGCCCTCCAGCCATGCTTCTTCTAAGGTAAGTTACTGTAGTAAGACAGAAGCACCTAAATGCAATAAAATGATGTGTGTTTGGGTTACAAAACCAACGAAATTGGTTTTGTGTTTTTCTGAGTTTGAATGAATATAATACAAATTTTTGAAAACATCTAGATAGATGCATTTATTGTAAACGCTAAACTAACATCAAAGTGGGCATTCAAATAGTCCAAAAGTGACACACTTTAATCTTTAATCGTGCAATGGGTGATTAGCCACTTCTTGAAAGAGTGACAATTTTTTAAAACCTCACTTGTCTACTTTGGATCTACTTGTGCTTGGATTTAGGTTGATTTTTAGGTGTTTGAGGACAAATTGAGTTACATTTGGTGCTTCTACCTTAAGGTAACCAACCCCTTTCTGATCACCATCCTATTTTGAGAGTTTAGGTTTTTTTAATTTCAAGCATAGGATGTGAAGTTATTGGTGCATTATAATGCATTATAAATTGTTGATTTCCTTTGAATTTCTTTAGTAGCCTGGTCAAATATAGACATATTTATATAATAAGAATAGGTTTCACAAATCTTGATAAAAAAAAAAATCACAATAATTTTGTTTTTAGGCAAAAAGAATTTTAAAAATCCAATATATTTGAAATGTATTTCCCTATACAAGAAAATAAATTTTCACCACTTCAAAGCTATGTTGAATTCTTTCAATAGTCGGAAATGGGTTGTAAACTTTTATGTTGTAAAAGTGACCATTAAAGGTTGTTTCATCTCTCATGGTCTTCTATGGATTGGAAGATTTCATATTTTAATCTAGATGAACCTTCTATTAAATTCTATAGATTATGCATTCATTATTAAGAGACAAGTGGTTGCCAACTTTGATTTTAAATGCATGAATGTACAACTACCATACTAAAATCCTAAATCAATATGTGACAAACTTCAATATACCCATGCTTTATCCTTAGCCCATTCAATATTTATCACATATCCATTTTATAACCACCTCATATCTATTCATCATCTATTTATAGGATCAATTTCAAAACAATGGATGTTTTTAATCTAGATAAACCCTCTTTATTATAAAAATCATCAATGAAATAAGAAAGATTGGTGTAGTAGTTGTTTGTAAGATAAAAATGTTATATTATATTATTTTTAATTATATTATTTATTTGTATTTCAAAAATATCGTAATAAAAAGAATTGGCAAATCTCCAACCCTTACTTTGATGAATTTGGAGAAATTGCAATGAATAATAGTTAATAATTTCATACATACTTGTCACAAAGACCTCAAGCAAGTCAAATTTTTGAGGTAGATTACCTAAAAAATCTATTTGTAAGATTCACTTTATACTAATGATATCTTGTATTGGATGGTGGAAAAAAGTCTATGGCTCCCTAATACCAAGCTTGTCAAATTCAAAGTCAATAAAACATTCCTCTAAAGAGTAATCCCACCTCATTTTTTCAACTTGGGTGTGGCTTTAGACAAATAAACAATTATTATTTGGACCTTAATATATTCTTAGCACTGTGCTTTGATTAATTTCATATCTTTGTCTTGCTTTTTGCACACACCTTTTAGACGTACCATACTAAAACTTGTATGTAACTAGAGCAACTACAATTGAAGCTTCAATGATAAATATAAGGTAAATGTGTTTTACTTAGGATTATCATTATACAACAAAAGAAGAAAGTTGAGGTTGGAATTTATAGTTGAGGGTCTATGGAGGTAGGATTTTTTAGAAAAAAGGGTTCTAAAGTTCTTGAAAGCAAAACATATGTTTGATTTGGGATTTTGAAATAATATAATAAGAAAGAGAAGAAATGATCATTTAAAAGTGTTTTAGAAGGAAAAGAGTTGTCTTTGAACAAAAACTTTGTATCAATGTTGTGGTTTGAATTTTGCATTAGATTGAAGTTTGGAATAAAAGGTTGTATTTTACACATTCCACCAATATTTGGGATTTACAAGAAGTTATTTAGACAATGCATTGCTATATAGCCCTCTTTTTATCATCTAAAATATACTCATATGTATTTATCCTCTATTTTTTCTTTATTTATCTCTATTTATCTAAACCATACAAATTAAGTAAAAGTTTGTATTATGAAACCTATTTTGTCTCACTTCCAAAGAACTATACTACATGACATTTGGGAAGGTTGTATGGTATGGTTTGAAAGTATTATGGTGAAGTTCAACAAGGACAACTCTAGTAATCAAAGGTGTATATAGTTTGGATTTAAGGAGGCCCTTGCTAACTTCATCAAGGAATTCAAGCTATAGATAAAGCAAAGTGGGGCAAATCATTTTAGGGAGGTCGTCATCAACTTCAAGACTTGTAAGCTTAGCAATTAGCAAGTAGATTTTTTCTCATCATCAAAGTAGAAAATAGTGTCAAAGATGGGCATATCAAAAAAATTGCCCCTGAGATTCAATATTGATGCAATTAATACAAATATTGTTATTGAATAATAACATTTCTAATTGAATTTAAATTCAACACCAATATTAATTTAGCATTGAAAGTAATTCAATATGTTTGTATATATATATGAGTTTGTAAAGTATGTATTAATATGAGATTTGACTTGTACTTGCACTAATAACTCTTCTTGCTAAAGATTAACTTGAAATATTTGGTAGGCTATTCTAATAGTAAGACCAAGCTCATCTAAATGAATGTAAATGGAATAGTCATGATTTAGATTCATAGACCAACAAGGATAATTTTGTACCAATATTAAATTTAATGCATTACTTGTTTCTAATGTTTAATTTCATTGTACATCCACTTTGCCATATTTTCCAATGCTTCCATCTACAAACATGTAACTTACAAATTTTCAAGAGAAAAGTGGATATCTATTTAACTATGTAAGGAAATGTGGTTTTAAATTTTTTTTAAATTTACACATAAGACAAATTGATTTTACTACCAAAATTGATTGAGGTCATTGGTTTGTCCAATTAGTGAAGGTGCAAAAAATAGCATCACTAGCAAAAGTGATATCAATACAAAATTTCACATTTGTGGAAATTGGTACAATACAACAATATTTCAACCCACATTTCTTTCAACTATTCTACAAATGAATTAGTGCAACTCAATGAATTAGTGTCACATGCATGAATAGGACAAGAGATCTGAGAACTCATGCTTGTTACACACTTCGTAAATAGGCATGCCTTCTAATCACAAGGGCGACCGAAATCCTCGAGGTTTATAATTTACTGAAATTGTTTCCTTATATCGATAGTAAGTTACAATCGGTTGACAGTTTCTGCATCAACAAATGACAGCAGACCATGCACTAAATACGAACCAGGAGATTTATACCCTGAAAATAATGGATAGTGATCATATTGAACAATTTGAAACACAAATATAAAAGTACAATTTACAATGCAATGTAATAGATCTAAAGAATTGAAACTTAATTCAAGCTGTACAGATCTTCTTCTGAAGCTCGCAGAACAGGCACTTTCACCGTAATTGGGGGAGGAAGTTGCAGCTCCGGATTCAAAGTTGACATTTCTGAGCGTTGCTGCAAGTATTCGATATGCAGTTCTTTCTTGTCACCGTGGGCACTCACTCTGTACAAGGCCTTGCCGGCTCCGAAGTCGCCTAGCAACTGGTATGACTGTTCCGATCCATCCATTCTTGTGCATACATCGTCCACACCTGGTACAGACCCCAATGAGATCGACATTCCCCTCTGAAACACACGCAGTCCGAACGATTGACACACAAGTCCAGCCAATAGTCTTGACTTTCAATCAATAGATGACACTTAAACGGATTGCAGTGACAGGAAATTTGGACTGACAGTAATCTTGGACTGACACTTATAGGACTTTTTCATGCACTAAGACTCTTGACAAATAGGATGCACCCGCACTGATATTTTATAAAATATTCTGAAGAGCCACTTAAAAAGAGCATAAACTTCTGAGCATTCTAGATTGGATTCTCCATAAAATCCTTAAATTGTTCTGAGTAAACCCATCTTACTCTTCATGTGCCTACATATTGAAAAGCAGGATGCGATTTGAATTCAATTAATATGTGGATGAGACTGGTGTGTAATGGCATGCTACTATTGCTTTTTTATAAGTGCCGATGCAAGGGCTACTGTCAAGGAGGTATGGAAGTGACTGATGCCATGGGCTTCCTCCTCCAAAATTCTTGAACTCAAAATGGAAGAAGATATGTGTCAAAGAAAAGAAGATATGTTTTTCCTCCAAGGTGTTGGGAGTTCCTTCTAGGACTGTAATGTTTAATCAAAGGACGACATTAGAAAGCAGAAACACCATGCAGAGTTCTGAAGACACTAACATACTATTTGAGCTGAAGTGATAGAAACTAACTCACAAGCAGCATGTTCAAGCTGTGCATTGTAAATAAACTCCAAAACTGCAGATGCCTCTCTTTCAAAATCATGCAGTGGCCCTTCTTGAAAGTCTGCTCGTCTCAGCTTCGTCAGGCCTTCTCCTAATTCCACCATTGCTCCCCTGTGATTCTGTTTCCGCATGCCATCACATGAGTTTAGTTCTATGCAATTCAAAAGCACTCGATGAGGAAATAATAAAACCATAAGGGACCGAATCCCATCTCCCATACTATTCCCTGTTACCAACAGCAACTCATCATGAAATTGACACGCTAGGTCAGCCTTCAATTAGCAAGTTGAGTGTATGCAATGCATGGGGAGAACCAGCTGCTAATGTAAGATGAACCAGTTCATTTTCCCAAATTGTCGGTTCAAAATCAAAACTTCAAACAAATTGCCACCCTATATTTTGAATTTTTTTCTATTTGAAGTAAAACTACAAAGAATAGTCAAAGAATAGCAACAGAAACCTGATTCCTATTTGAAAACTATGAACATTGGTTGCATTGGCTCAAATTTCTCCCCAGACACTATAAGCATGAATTGGCTACATGTCTATGGCCACTAATCTTTGCATGGAAATGGGGGTTGTCGAATGTCACTTACAAAAAGTTTGCAACCTCCCACCTTTTGACCAATTGCATAACAAATTCATGTATGATGATAAAAATTTGATCTCAACAGCTTGCACTCTTGCAGTAAGGTAGAGGACATTAGAGTTCCATTGACCATTCATGTAAACTTTGATTTGTGCTAAGTGTGAAACTATTTGATCTAAAAATATTTAGATTATTGCAACTGATTTTAGCTTGACACAAAGCGCAAAATTGAAATGGTGCAAGTTTCTATATTATTGTCGGAAAAGGTTCAAAATTAAAATGTACGGTGAATGGAACCTCTCCCTTGCTGTATGGTGAACTGAGGATTTACATTATCCGAAGCAATCTCTCCACAGCTCTACAGCGATCTTTCAATGAAATCGTAGACATTTTGCTTAAAATGCTTAAAGTGACAGAAATAGAATCTACCTCACTCTGGAAATGTTTGCACCAAAGCATTTTAACTCGCAAATCCAATTTCCATACAGACGAAAGCCAATTGAAGAAGGTAAAACCCTAATTCTGACCTGATTGAGGAGATGGTACAACCCCACTGCGCACTGCAGAATCCCATGCAAAATGCTCCGCTGCGGCTCCGGCGCATTGTTCCACAATCCTTCCAGAATGTCGTGACACTCGTAATAATCCCCCGCATTGAAATGCGTCACGCCCTCCGCAAATGTGGCCCGCGAGTCCGCCACAATCTCCTCATCGTCCCATCGCCACGCTCGTCGGCGCAAGATGCCACGGTTGCTCTGCACCCCGAAACAGAAAAAGCGTCCCTTCGTCGCACCGAATTTCAATCCCCTGCAAGTAAACGAAGCGGGTGACGACTTGAAATGGGTGCATTGGGATGCACTGGGAGTGGGAGAGCTGCAAAGATAGAATGGGCGAAGCTCGGATATGGATGTCATCTTGACAATTGTTGAAGATCGCGCTAAAAATCAGACAAGGAAGAAAAAAAACCTAAAGAGCTAATCTACAGTGACCCTTTCCATTTTCCTTCACCGCTCGTGGATCACTCCAGACACTACATCCAAGGACATCGAAGACACGGAGAAGCGAATCGACGAAGAAGAAGCTTGGTCGACCTTCGAAATCTTTTGCAAGCTGGCTCGCGAGCCCATTTTTGGTTCCCAAAAGCATCTAAGCTCAAGTGGAAAGCCACATTAGGTGGGAGTACCGAAAGCCGTCAATCTAAGCAATTCAGCATAGTAAGAGGCATTTTTTCCTTAAAATTATATTTTTTTAAGTTCTAGCAAGTGAAAATCATGTGAATCATTAAAAAGATTAGATTCTTCAGATGTTATATGTAATTTCTATGATTTTTTAAAGTGTCAGCTCTCTAAACCATTGAAATTGTTACCTAGGTGTATCCAAATGTGAACTTTGCAAAATTAGTTGTTAATAAATTCAAGTTAAGTATGTGTCCTTCACATGTCTTAGCCAATCAAAATTAAACATTTGGAGAACACATTCACCAAAATCTATGTATACAATTAGGTGACTCTAGGACCCATCCTTAGGAACAGATATAGTAATGGCTACTCCTACCTTACAGTAAATAGAATTGAACTTGTTTAATACTTAAAACTCACTAATAACTATCTTTTTGTACTCCTAACAAAAAACAACGGAGATAATAAAGGAATTATCATGGAAATTATTGATTATCTTTTTGTATTTTCTTTAGTATTGAGTATCAATGGATAATGATTAATCTTTACTTTTTGGATGAATATAGTTATCAATGTGTTTAGTAAAATAAAAAACAATACTAAATAACAGAAATTAACAAGCCTCTCAAAGAACTATCTAATTTATTAATGACAATTGGGACTCTTCTAACTATGACAACTTAAGAATATGTAGAATTTGAGATTGAGTTTGACTTCAATGTTAATCCTAAAGTTTGTGTTGAAAATGATATATGCACAACGCTATATTACCTACATCTAGTGAGTGGAAGAAAGCAATGAAGAGATTGTAGCGCAAGTTGAACAACCTTTGCCTCCCCTTTGCATATGGTTCAATTTGTGGCAATTCTAATAAATATCAAGTCATACAATGTAGTGATACTAGTGCTTTAGTTACTGAGTTTGATGTGATTGGAAAGGATATTGCAAATCTCATTGTCAATTTGGGCTCATCAATCTACTCACACTTCATAGTTTAGCCAAATTTTATTATCTTTAATTAACTAAATATAATACTTGTATGATAGTTCATTTACAATGACCAACATTGAATATTAATTACTTATTTACAAGTAATGTGAGCATATCTTCTATTAATTCCTAAGTGATCAATAAACCATATATGGTTGAATTGAAATTTCAAGCCCATTTTTATACAAGCAATTAAATTCCTTTGACCATTTAAAAAAAAATTTAAGCAATTTTAAAGGCTAACTATTGAAAACTTTCATTTTTCATTGAAAGAAATATATATTTGATTATTGAGAGGTCTTTGAAGGCATACATGTACCATAAATGAAGAGTAATTTTACTTCATTTCCTAGCTCTAGGCAAAGTTTAACAATTTCACTTGATTTGAGATCTAAAAAATTATACATATCTATTTGCTTTGAAAATGGTTCCAATGGAAAGTGTAACATAATGTTTTCATAATATTCATCATTAAGAATTCAAACATGCAACTATTGATTTAGAGCTATTTGCAATTTCTACTTATAAATAATAATTGCATTTCAACAATTGCAAAGTAGATTGTGTAATGAGTTTAATTTTCATATGGAATTTAGTTTTTTAGAAGTGCATTTTAGTGTGCTAATACTCTTTGTAGTTGTTCATGTCACCTCCAATCCCCCCAAAAATTTATATGCAAATTTGGAAAACATTGTGGGAAAAGGCAATATACTAAATTTAGAAAATTTATTCTTTTCTTGTTGTAATCTCACAACTCCTATGCAATTTTGAGCTCAAAATTTGTATACTTATTAATAAACTAGCTCTTTAAATATCTTATCGGTTAGATTTTACTTTAGTAGGTATGCCTACAAGGCAATGCACTGTTTTCATAGTCAAAACACTTTGATACACTACTTTGGAGTTAACCCCTAAAGGTTTTTGACTATGTTTTCACCAAAACCGCTTCAAAACTGTCATTGTTTAGACAACTACCAAATTTTAAGAAAAAAACATTTTTACACAAAAGTAACCATAGGATCTTTTAGTGCACAAGTTTAAAAAGATGTGAAAAAAATTTCAGCAATTTCCGCCGTATAGATTGCAAGATATTAGTGTTTGAAGTGACAAAAATCCTTTTTTTACCACTGTGGAAATCCGGGCAGCGCACTTCACAAGGTTACATTTGTATGAAAAAAAGTTCAAATTGGTGGTTACTCTTTGGATTCATTCTTAAAGTCAAGCTGGCTATATGCAAAAAAAAATTCAAATCATTTGGAGTTGTAAAACATAGAGGAAAAAAATAACAAGTACAAAGAAGTAGAAAATGAGCCAAAACACTAATTTGTAAACAATTTATTTATGGAATTGAGAAATTCTGATCCCAATGGTTAAAATGTTGTAATAAACAATCTTCACCTATCACAATTATTTTTATCCAAAAATATTAAAAATTGAATTAAATAAAGGATTTCAAACTTTTTTTGTAGTGTAGGAATTTTGTAACTAGCTACAAACTACCTCAAACTAAACCTCCTCATAACTTTTGACTCACTAATCCAAATGGAATGATTCAAAGATTCCTGCATACACAAAATTCTAAATAAAAATTTTCATATTTTCATTTTTTCTAAAAATTATTTTTAAAGAAGTTTTTTTATCTGTCCAGGCTGCCCAGAGATCAAAGGAAATCACATATCATGCAATAACTTTTTGACTATGTAGTCAAATGTTATGAAACTTGTTGGACCTTAAAGCTACTCCTTGGGCGCATGTTGTGTGAAAATTTCAAAGAAAAAGAATAAAAACTCCATTCGTAGTGAGCTACCCAAAATCGCTATGTTGCCAAAAAACGCAATTTGGTCCTTTAGGGGTTAACTTTATTCTCTTGAGAAAGACTCCAAGAATAAGTGACTTTCACATTCCTAATTCTAGAAATGGTCGTTTTCAAAACAAATCGACCATATTATAGTTGGTGAAAATTTTTAAAGTATCTCTACAATTGCTTGGTCAAAGGCGCAAACTAGGAATTTGACTAGGCTAGACAATAGTTAGTCTCCAATGGTGTGCAAGACAAGGCTCAAGAAATGCCCAACTACAACCATATATCTTGAGAAGATGGAGAAATGGTGAGCCTTAGCTATGGCATGACAAGGATTTTTACAGTACTTTGGACCCCAATATCAAGGTCCACCTCCCTTGCTAACCATTCAATTTCATTTTTAAAAAAAAGTGAAATGCTTATAAGCAATTTCATCTATAAGAAAGAAAAACTTTACTTGATTCTAAAAAGAAGACGATAAATTATTCTCATCTTGATTTGAATCTTTAAGTGAATAGTGGAGCTCACTATTTCCTCTTGGTGTGAGAAGGGGAGTTCAATTCTGAGTCAAGCCGTGGGATGCTCTAAAGGTTAATTGTGTAATACCAATAAGGTAGTAGGGCACCCAAATGGGCACTTACCCTAGATCCAAAAATCCAATAGGTGTGTAGGAAAAAATATTAGGTGCGCTTATTAGAAAATAGTTTAAGAAATTAAAAAAAATAGGTTCATATTATTCTAAGCTTGTATGAATATAATATGAATTTTTAAAAACAATTGTGTAGATGCACCTATTATGGGCATTAGACTAACACCAAAATGGGCACGGAAACACCCAAAGGTGACACACTTTAATTTTGAATCCCATACATGTGATTGGCCATTCTTTGGAAGAATAACAACTTCTTAGAACCACACTTGTTCACTTTAGGACCCCACATGGCTTCTTTGAGTCTATTTGCACTTGGATTTAGATTTTTTTTCTAGGTGTCCGTGAACAAATAGTGTTCAATTTGGGTGCTCCTACATTAACCCCTAAACGACGCGCAGGCCATATTTTGGTCGATGAACAACACAAAATCTTTCTATACATGATAGAAATGGAGTTATTCATCCTTGAATTTAGGGATGGAAAGGGAAGTTCTTCTACAGTGCTTTGACTTCCAACAAGAACTTTTGAATTTTTTGGAACCAATGATTCCCATGGTATCAAAATTCATGATTTCCATTTCCACCAACTCATTGCTTAAGGGTTAACCTATAATCATACCTAGTTTTCTTTGCATGTTCTTCTAAGCTTAGTGTGAGAGTACATGAGCCAGCTTGCTTGCCAATTTGGAGCCTCCTAAAGTCCTACTAACTTAACTTTGCATCCCCATGCCAAATAGTCTAACTTAGGGGTGTTTCATATTACGGCGAGAGGCCATGGTTTTCTCAAATCTGATTGGTGGAAATCATGGTTTCTAAAATCTGATTGGTAGAATCGATGGCCTCTCAACTTAGATGGCCATAGTGTGAAACATCCCTTAGTGTGACCAATGAACTGGCTTTGAGTTCCACTCCTCCAGCCTGAAACACTGAGTCTTACAAGGCTCTCGACTAAACAATAGTGAGGAACAGGGAAGCATATCCAAACAGCATCATCATTCAATAGCAGCACAATTGCCAAAGCCTTTGTCTTTCACATTAACCCTTAAACGACGTGCATGCCAATTTATGGTCGATGAATGGCTTTCAAACAGTCTGCCAAACAAAACAAAAAAAATTTCATCCAGGTTTTTTTGGGTACCAGACTTTTGATTATGTGCCATCATGCAATGCCAAAAAAAACCTCAATCAATGAACTCATAGATTTAGAGGAGCCCAAATTCTAAGAAGAGTGCGTTAGACTTACACTGCCCCTCTTGTAATTTGCATCGTGGGCAACATTCTCTATTGACTTGTGTTCCATTGTACATCCTTCATTTGTCTAAAGCGTGAGTGGTTTGCGCTGAAACAGATGCTGTTCACGACTCGCTACTTCCCACGGTGACCCGTCCGTTGTTTAGGGGTTAAGCATTCTTCAATCAACCCCCTTTACAAAAGACTCGATATTACAAGCCAAAATATCCCTGTATAGTAGTTGGCTATAATTGCGACCTGTTTCTTCAAACCGTCCCTCTAGGAGGTTGTATAAGAGATTGTACATGTTTGTTAAATCAACATGTGGTGGTCACTGAATCAATTGTGGATATTGTCAGAGCAATTTAAAAGTTGTTCTATATTCATTTTCACTTCAACATGAGACATAATAAGAGACAAATTGAGTTTATTTTGAACTTCATGTACATGTGTCAATTTTATTGTAAAAAATCAAAGAGAGTCGACTTTGTCAAACTTTTACAAAACTATGAGACATTCTTCTCCCATATGTAGTTAAGGGGCCATTTTAGTTTCCTCCTAGTTGTGTTTTGGAACCTTGCATGTTCCTTAACCCCTGAGCGCCCAGCCTATGTTCACCAAAATGCAAACTCTCTGGAACTCATTCCACTCAAACAACCACTTAAAATACAATCTACAATTTTTGACCGTACCGATTGGTAGTAGAGAGAGGCTTATAGCTCCATGTGAAAGGACCAATGATTTCACCGTACCATTGAGAAAATTATAAGGTCAAACAAGGACAACCTTTCAAGTCAAAGAGGCCATATTTTGGCCTCTTGGGCGCTCAGGGGTTAAAGCGTCTCATAGTACTAATACTGAAACTGGCCTTATCTTTTCTTGGTGTCTCCTAATGCGGATTTGGTGATCCCTAGGATCTGAAATATGTACCTATGGCTGATATCTTTGGAAACTCTTTACTAATTCAAAAAAGCTCAAAAAATTATGGCACTTCTTCCTTTTCGTTCTCCAACTCTCTGTCTTTCTGTAAAAATTATGTGAAAATTCTTCCCTACATGTTTAGACCATCAAAAATAGCAATCAGCCCTTAAAGGGTCGCTTTATGAGCCTCCTCTCTTAATCATGCCAGGCACCAATTATGCTGCCAAACACGATAAAATTGAAAATTATAGTGCCAGGCACTATTACACTGCCCCTGTCCGTGTGCTTAACACAGTGGGAGGCCTTCAGGGGAAGGCCTCCCACTATACATTACATTACATCCAAATGAGCCCACAAATGTAATTACGGATTATTCAGCAAAGACTTCCTCCAAAAGAGGTCATATTTCATTTGTATCGTACAACTATTACAGAGTACCAAACGAATTGTAACAAGCTTTAGAAACAAGAATGGGTAAGTTATATGGCAGGTTTTGGATTTCAGTTTGGGGACTAATGCAACAAGGTGAACTCAGTTCTAGTCTCCCATGAAAATAGTTCTGTTTCAGTTGTTAACCCCTCATCACCTAAAGTCCAAATGTGCCTAATAGCATCCTTTTCAAGCCCTATAAGTCTACATGTCACTAAGGTATGAAAATTTTAACTATATAATTTTGTAGTGTGTATGCTGTAAATGATGTGAATCATATTTGGAGTCATTTGGTTGCACAGGTCTATTCCAAGATTATAATGTTTTAATGTTGAAAAAAGATGTTGAAATTTTTCTAAAACACATTTGGATTTTGGAGGTGAAATTTGATTTTTAAACCTACTCAAATGAAAAAAACTTTAAACTAAAAAGTACTTCAAAATCAACATACGGACACATTGGTGAAAAAAATGTCAATCAATTGACTCATTGTGCTTGCAAAATGAGTCCTTTGAAATGTCAAAAAAATAGCAAAAATGGGTGATTAAATTAAATCTATGACTAAACTTCCTTTTACTAAAATGCCTCTCAATCACTCGTAACTTCTTGGATTGATATGAAATTTTAGCCACATAAACTACACTAGAATATGCAACTTTTTTTTAAATCATCAGAAACGGACACTATATGAAGAAGAAATAAGCCCCCAAAGTTCATCATAATCCAATTATGTCTGATTTTTGAACTTCAGATGGCTCCCAAACATTCAAAGCAACTTGAATTGCCATGAAAATTTGACCACAATAATAAGGCTTCTAAAGGAACATAATCCAACAAATTTCATTGAAAAAAAAACATTGGATGAAAGAGATGCAAGCCCCTAAAATTGCAACCATCAATTACAGCTTGATGAACTCAAATTGCACCTATGAACTTTGCTTGGCTCCCAAAGCATTTACACATCTTGGATTGATCTGAAAATTTCACCACACAAACTAGACTAGTATGCAAACTTTTTCCAACAAGTTTTATTCAATTTGGATATTTGATGCAAAAGTAACAACACTGTGAATTGGATTGGCAGACTATGTGAGGACACTTTTTGCATCACCTTCGGCGATGATGGGTTAATACAAAGCCGTCCCCATGAAGAAATCCCAGGTAGATACCGATTCTATCCTCTGCAATGACTAGCAGTGATCTCAAAACAGATTCAGGGTTTTTAGCCAAATGTTCATTTTTGGAAGATTTTTCAAAATTTATACAAAGGGCATGAAAAAATTAAGTAGAAAATGAGCAAAATTTAGCCAGTTTTGAGATCACTGGCAATAAGATGTCACACATGACTGAAAGGAGAAAACCTAGAATGCGAGGAAAACTGCACCAAATTTGCCATTCTAACGAATCATATGAGGTTCAAAGTTGCCAAGGAATAGTTAGAAGCAATGGCGCTTTGATGCTCAGGGATGAAAAGAGGATCAGGCTGATTAATTCGAAGAAGTACCAGTTTATTTACGGAAGATTCGCATTTGAACCAAAATTCAATACTTCATTTACACTTGTACCACTCTTTGGCATTCGAGCTCTCAAGTCTTGAGACAGCAAACAGTCCACTCATCGACAACACCTGAATGAGTTCAAGACTTGGGCTGAAAATCTGGGCATGAACAATAGACTCTCTTTTCCCCCGAGCAAAAATTAAATCGTCTATGAACGTGCACCTCGCTCCTGTGATGTCCTAGAAATTCTCTAATATGGTCAAAGTAACCTGAAGCTTCTACCAAACTTGCGTTGTTGCCAAGACGCGCATCAACCCCGGCCCGGCCTTGGTGGCGCAAAGTGGCGTCACGAGGAGCTTGTGGTGAGAAGAATTGAGATTTTTCTGAAATGGATCACGGAGGCATAGTGCAAAGCTGGTTTTGAAGCTGAAGCCGCAACGCGATGTGCAACTTGTCCTCCCAAGGTTGTAGCTAAGGTTACTGGTGCCCCTCTGCATGTTTGATTGCAAGCTTCGCACCGATGCTTCGTCTTGCCACTTGAGCATCGAGATGTGACCCAACACGGGCGATGTTGGCGAGATTAGCATTGCGACAGTAACTTGAACCTGCAAAACTGAAGGCCGCCTCTTGAATCGCAGTATATCGTCATTTCTAATAGTACTATTCCTTGGTACACTTCAGAAGGACTGCAGCCTATGTCACCACCATCATCTCGATCCCCTCGACCATCCGTAACGCATCTCCACACACAAGGCGATAATCCTTGTTTTATAAGTGAAAAAACAGAAGTTTCGAGCTACAACAAAATAGTGAGATTAGGTTGCCCCTCACTAATTTCTGGATATTTGAAACCCTATATAAATATTTACTGTACTTTTGAATTTGTTATTGTTCTAATTGAGACTCATGAATCTCTATGCGTACAAATGAAAGGAAGCTTATCCGTGGAAACATCTATTGACTTCGATGGTTTGAAGAGTAACTTTGCTGGGGCAACCTAATTGTTAAGGCAACCTAATCTCACTGATCGATACATGGACACAATGCCCTCGAAACTGACCTCGGAAGCAGGTGCAGCAGGAGTTTCTCCAGCACATTGCTCCCTTTCAACTTCGCTGCAGCACCTCGTCACCGCTGTGCGATCTCGTCCAACCATTGTTGCACCAACAGCATCGCCTCCGAATTGCCGGGAGTTTTGACCATGCCTACAGACTGAATCCCCCTTTGCCTTTCTCTTTGTTCGGCTAGGAGCCTCCTTACACGACCACACGGGCACTGTCTGATCCCAGTACTCCGGCACCTGTTGGTCATCACTGCCGTTGCGTTGCCGCGGTCGCACTTTCGGAACCGCGCAGCGCCGCCGTGGTGTGTCAGTGAGATCTACTGCCGAACCTAGTTCCGTCGTCAATGTGGATTGTGAGTCACTCCAGGAGCGTTCCACCATTGTGCACCTCCGGAAGGTGGTCAGTACGTACGTGAGATTCTCTGATCAAATGCTCAAGAACGCAATATGTATAAGTATACACACGGATTGGTTTCTTTCTAATGCAGAATCGATCTAATCTTTCACAATACAGCGGCCGGGACAAACACATGCACAATTTGTGTATGGACCCTGTGTGTGTTCAAACTCTGACCTACCCAAACTGACAGACGGTTTTGACTCGGTGGAAACTAGAATGATCAGCTTGGCAAAGATCAGCACCCCAAGAAATTCAATGGAACGCTGACCTACATAACAAACCAAAGCATGATGACACCGACGAATTTCTAAAACGTACCCAACTGTGCAAGAATTAAGTCGGCAGCACGATATCAAACAAATTCTTCCCTATCACGCGCTCTTCAATTCCTCTATTTCTACTTGCATTGTCCATGCCTTGAAGACGCACACTATCACAACGATCACTCAATTAAGTTCACTAGTACTAAGTCGATCAGAGAAAGACGCAGAGCGCATTGATAGCACTAGATTGCAGAATTGGCTCCATCGATTCCTCACAATGGATTCTACTGTAATCGTTCTACAATTTCAGTTCGCAACGTGCGTACCCAAATTTTGCTCTGCAGGAGCACGGCATTAATTGGTCCAGACGAAGAAGTTAAGCTTGTTCTTATAGGCTAGCCAGCTCTGGCCATGGCGGTCATACATGAGTCCGTGAGATCTTTTCTGGCTGCTATCGTTGCTGTGGTCGTGGTCATCATCAGAAATGATTCCTGTTGGGGACAGATCGACTGAATTTAGAAGCGGAGCTCGTGACTTTCCCAGTCCTGCTGATACTGGAACTCCTGATCATGATTTCGAGGTTTCGTGTACTGCGGCTAGCTAATCTGACCTTAGCTTCGGCATGTCGGGCTGTCTGCGGGACTGCATGCCCAATGGGCGTCAAGGCCAGGTGGTGGATTCTTGGACCTCCCGATAGAAACTTTCTTGGTTTCATAATTGGAAATCCGATTTCATAAGGGAGAGGCACCCAATGGCGCACCTGTACCCAATGCCGTCCGTTTCTACAGCACACAATCATTTCAGGCTATAAATGTAGGTAGGCTATACATGGCTTATTTCTTTTGACCTAAAACAATAAATAGTCTACAATCCCGCTACATTTATGTTCTAGAATGAATGACTGACTTAGAAATGGACGGCATTGGGTGCAGGTGCGCCATTGGGTGCCTCTGCCGTACTTGGAAAGCAGAGAGTCATAAAATAGTGAGAATACCGTACGTGTAGGTCAGTTTCATAAATAACTGAGGAAAATTTGGAAGATGTTGAAATTTAGAAAATTACTTACAACTACTTTTCTAAATTTGAAAAAACTGTTCTTGAAAGAAATCAAAAAAAGGAATACATTTACGTATGAATAGAAAGAATCAATCCAAAATTAGGAGTATCCTCATATTGTGCCAATTTTTATAAAAAAATTCCAATCTATCTACCAAATTGTTGAATTGTAAAAAGTAAAATATTTTGGCATAAACTACTGAAACTGACCTCCATATACAATAGGTTGCCTTGACAATTGGGTTACTTTATCCCAAGAAAGTTACTTTACAAGCCATTAAAGTCAACAAATACTTTTACAAACATTTCCATTTGTACATATTGGGAGATTCATGAAATACAAATATAGAAAAACTTAATTCAAAAGTAGTGCATTTTTGTATAATAAGGGTAAATATTTATGTAGTGTCAATGTCAAAAAATTAGTATGGGCCAACCTTATTTCACTATAATTTAGTGCATGTTATTTCAAATTAGATTAGTGGTTCCAATTCATAAATTACATGTTCAAAGTACTACAATATATATATATATATATATATATATATATATATATATATATATATATATATGTGATAGGGGATAGGTTCTTACATTTATTCCAATGATTGGTGTAAATAGGGGACCTAATTACTCCAAAAAATTTGGAATACCACTTGAGATGCATGTAGTTGGTACTCTTCATCAAGAAAGTTTGGTAGTTCACCACATTCTTTGGTACAATTGATCTACTATCAATGTCATGTTTGCTAGGAACATTCACTTCTATTGGTTATAAAGTAATTATGTCTATTGTGAGCACACTCATGTGTATTTACCTAATTATACATAACATTGTTAAGAAGCCCTAAACCATTCTCCTTTATAGATTAGCATAATCCTTTCCTAGATACCTAAGAGTTAATTTAGCTTAATATGTACAAAGTTATTGGATGATTGGGAGTCATTAGCAATGATGGAAGCTTCTATTTTCAAGGGGAGCAAAGGGCCACTTCAATGTTGGTTAATAATGTTATTGAGCACTTGTAAAAGCCATATTGAATATGGCCTAATGGAGAAGATCCTTTGCATCGATAGAAGGTACATGAGAGTGACTTAGCGGATGACCATATTCCAAAGTAAAAGACTACATAAGAAAAGCTTCTTGTAGAGTAACAATTTATTTACTTTGAGGCCTAAATCCTACTACTATTATATATTGAGTTACAAATAGGTTGAGGTTTGAATGGAGTCTTTCTTACCTTATTGTATTAAAATTTAAACAAATAAAAACTTGAATTTATTATACATATATAGATTAATAATTTGTTATTTGATAATGCTAATCCAATCAATGTGAACCATTTAATATGTATGAAAATCATTCTTTTATTTAATTGATAAGGTCTTACATGTATGTAATACAAGACAATATTTAAAAATATTTTTACTGTGAATCATTAAGAATAATTTGCATCTATCAATGGCTAAAAATTCTAGATTCTACATTTTCTGAAAAATCCAAAGTGGGCTTTAGGGACTTTGGAGGCATTTTTTGCTTGCGTCATTAGTTGGACAAAATAGGATTCTCACTCTTTCACATACAATACTTAAAATATATAAGACACCTTCCACATAATCAAATTCATTTTTCAAACCTTCAATATTTTCATAGACAATTGAGTTATTCGTAAAGTATCCTAAACCGAGGTTTAAAGCCATAAGTTTTGTGAAAAAGCCGGTTGAGTTAAAAAAGTTCAAATAAAAGTGGGTATGAAACTTATTTTCCCATCAAAATGGTGCCTAAAAAAGTTTGGTCCCCACTTTTGAAGTCGTGTGACATAAGTATCTTGCAAAAAAGTTTGACGCTTCAACTATAGTTGCCTTCTCAACTTCAAAAAAAGTCATGCCCAAAGTGGGGGGGACTTTACAAATAACTCAAATGTCAACATAATTGTTTTGGATCTAGTCAAACTACTCATGATGCATTAAAGAGAAGGTTGAAGATGTCTATTCGTATTGTTATAAACTAGATTAATCCATTTAGATGACATATGTTACTATAATAAGAAAGATTTGATAAATGATGTCTCTACTTCTACCTACATAAGTAGAAATGTCTCTTTATGGATCAAGTTGACCTTAGGCAATGATGGGATAAACTATCTTGGACCATCTACTTGCAATGGAATCTAATGTGAAGACCATAATAATAGAGTTCTAAATACTATAATAATAAGTTGCATTTGCCAATAAATTGGTTCCTCCCTTTTTTTTGCATGAAAGGTCTTTTATTAATGTAAAACCTTTTCTTCTTCTTCTCACAATGTGGATAAATCCATTTGAGGTTTAGTTTGTTGGCTTTCAACATTGGGTCAAATTTTTTAAGGCCACCAAAACAGAAGGACGTAGACAACCTTTCACTTAAAAATTTTGGTACTCTCCCTATTTCTGGTCATGCACTACAAATGTTCTTGATTTTTGTTGGTTATTATTGTGAATTGAAAAAAATTCTAATTTTTCTAGGATATACATTTTGGACTTTATATGAATAAGCTATTTATCTTCAATGTGTTGATATGGGCTTGCTCCTAACCTTACATGTATCTACAAGGACTCAAGGAGAGATATAACAATAGTATACAATGGTTTTGAAGTTCAAAAGATATGTAGGCAAATGAAAATAAAACATGTGTCAAAAACAATAATGGCATGTTGAGGCCTATTGTTCTTAAGCCTAGAAAGGCCCTTAATATTTCTTTATATAACTTGTATTTAGCCTCATAACTCTTCAATTGTGATTAAATACATAAAATTGCGATAAATTATTATTTACATATATCATGATCATTAATTTATTTTGTATTGTAAATTATTTAATCAATGTTCATCTAATCAAATTCTAAAAAATTTAGAATTAAGAATGACTTTATATATATGAGGTAAAGCTTTGACTAGTAGATATATGAGTAATAGCATTCTAAGATTATTACATAGAGATTTTAGTATTTTCAATCAATAAAATTTATAAAGAATTGTATTAAATATCATATAAAAAGAAAAGTGTAAAACTAACCCATTTTATTAGGGTAGAAGTAATGTAATTAGCTGCTTGTTCTATTAGAATAATGTAATGTAGAAAAACAACTTTACAACACAAATGTTTTGGGCTACACAAAAATTTGCATGAAAATTTACACTGTGTTTTACTTTGTGGCATAAGTTTTGACTATCATAATTTTTTTATGTGTGTAGGATTAAATCATAAATGACTTTATGCTAATCCATTTCGTTCTAAAATATGAAAAAAGTACCATAAATTACAAGAGAAAGGAGTAGTTTAAATATAATCCTAATAGTATAGTCCTATAAGTAATGACCTTAAAGGGGTGTTTTTAGTAAATTCTACTCAAAACATATGTATTTCTGGTAAAATTTTACAAAAAGCACCCCTTTAAGGTCATTACTTACAAGACTATACTACTAGGACTATATTTAAAACATCCCTTTCTCTTATAGAGGCCTTAATCTCTGAAGGACCAATATCACTTTGAAGAACAAGTGAAAGCTTGAACATGTTTCTATAATCTAAAATTTTGGTTTGTTTTTCTAAATTAAAAGATTAATAAAACACAATAACTCATTACAAAGAATATATGATTATTTTGTGCAATGAAAACAAGCCAACGGTCTTTCAAAAGTTCGCTTTTTGAATAAATAGCATTGAAGTTTGGAATGATGGATTTTTTTATTCCCTTCATAGACAACTCATTATTTTATCTATCGATCAATCAAAAGTTAGTTAATTTCTAAACAAAAAGAATTTCTATCATTACTAATTCAATGAATTATTTGTACAAAAAATGCAGTTTGAGTAGAGTTTCTAATTTGGCATGCAAAACCACAATTCCTTTACTAGACTATATAAAATATTTTGGTGTGATGAAGTATGATTTTGCACTTTCCATCCTAAAATGGTAGATGGGGGCATATTAACCATATTGTTGGAAATACTTCAAGACAATTAGATAGAAGTTATTGAATGCATTCACATGAAGGCTAAAATATTAGTTTTGAGGACTTGCACATCTTTAAGCATTCATCAAGGATAAATAGAAGCCACAAATACTTTTCTTCATTTATATTTTGAGGATCTTTGTAGAATTAGTTGTCTTCAAATATTCATTTGTAAATTTTCCATCAAGGATGAATAGAAACCACAACTATTTTGATTCGTTTATATTTTGAGGATCTTTGTAGAATTAGTTGTGAATTTTAAAGTCTCAATCACATATGACTCATAAAGTATTCCTACTATATTCGTTATTGGTACATTAGAAAATGAAATCAATACATTGAAGAATGTAATATATACTTCTTTTGCCATATGAACTAGTTTGGAACCTTCTATCTAAAGTAAATCATCCAAATTTAAGTTTATTCCCAAAAACTAGCCCTAGAAAAATTGAGAAAAAATAGACACATCTTGTACTCTCTTCAAGGTGTAAACATTGATAATAGGGCATATTCTTAAAAAACCCTACAAATTTAACTTTGACTTCTTATAATTTCTGTATATTATAACCAAATATCATTCTTGGATTTCATCCAGCTTTAATTGCAATTTATCTTTATGAGATTGAAAAATGAAAACTTTTCTACACTCAAGAATGTTTTTTCTAATATTTGCTTGATTGGTTTTAGGACATTAGATGAAATTTGAGAGCAAAGATGGGCCATTTAGAGGTTGTTCCCCCTCCTGTTTCTTATATTGTAAAGGAATTGTAAATTAGCCCCTACTACCTCATTTATTGAATTTTTGAAAAAGAATTTCAAAATTTCAAAAAATATTCAAAAAAATGAAAACTCATTAAATTAAATTTTTTTAATGTAATAATATGTAATGATTGGTTAAAATAAAATAATTAACTAATAGTATTTAATATGGCAAATTTCTATAATCCAAATAGTTTAGGAATTTGAGGGAACTTGAGGAAACTCATGGGCTTCTTAGCCGTGAATTTTTTTCTAATAGATCCAACAATGCTACTATGTGAGCATGCAAACTTTGAGCATATACTCTCTCTCACACATCTATATCTACATCTATATCTATATATGAATGCACTATAGTCATAGAAGTTTTTTTTGATATAGACACTTATACTATAAGTGTAGTCTTTTAGGCTCATGGGCTCACACTTTAAAGCTTACATAACATCAACCTTCTAATGGGATCCACCCTTAACTTGTAATGATATTGCAGACCAAAGTGGTGCATTAGATGACTTCACTTTGCGCTATAGGATGAATAAATATGTTTTTCCATCCAATTCATTTATTTAGAAGGTATTTGAATACATTTTCAATTAATAGTATTATAAAGTTTGTCATTATAGTCTTGTTGACATTTCTAAAGGAAAAGATGCTCAATCTACAAATCACCCTTGCTTGTAGTGTATTTTTACAATTTTTTGCTAATTTCTCTCAATAAGACGAGCAATAAGATGTTCTTTTGAATTTGAATTCAACTAATTAAATAAAGCTTATCAAGTTTAGTTTCTATTTTAATTTGAAATTTTGAAAAATTCATGAATTTCAATATTTTATAGGTAATGTGAACTTAGGGCCTATAACCATGGTGTGTTGATTTTTAAATTTTTAAATTTTAGATTGACACTATAACTTTGGTTTATGACATGATATTCTATATTATAATATACATTTGTGGTGAAAATTGCATGTATTGTATTTTGAGTATATTTTGCATTTGATAAAAAATTATTTACTTTTTCCTAGAATTCATAGTCATTTAAAATTTTCCCAAAATATTTGAAATTTTACAGTTTGTAATAGACATATGACAGTTATAGACATTTGAGGCTTGAAATCAGTGGTATCAACCACGCCTACAGCTGGTATCGACATTCAGATATCTATTGATAACCGTATACCGACTGATACCCGCGACAGTAAGTTTTCGGCTCTCTGGCCCTCTCTGACCACCCAAGCTCTGGGTTTGCTTGTTTGAATCGTCGTCGGCACGATCGATCTTACTCGCGGAGTGGGTGTTTCGAATCTTTGCCGGTCAATTCGTCGATAAGTGTTTCCGGAATTAGTGTCCGAATTCGTGGTTTTTCGAGTGACTTGTCTGCGGCTAGTTTTTTCTCTCTTGAATTTTTCAGAAGAGGGCGATGGAGAGAGGAAGTGGAAAATTTGCGCGCAAGTGGGCCGTCGAGCTTCACGATGCTTCTAACACGTCCTCATCCCGGGATCTTCCGCCGGATCCTCTCGGGTTCTCGCGTTCCACTGTTGATCCGGTTCGTGAAACTTATTTTTCAACTATTAGGGTTAGGTTTCCTATTCAAATTTGTCAAGCAATGAGGGTTATGGTAGGTGCTGGGGTATTGTTATAGCTTTGATGTAATGCATTTGTGTCTTTTTCAGGAAGAGACCACTTCTGCGAAGCAGAAGAAGGAGAATGAGGCTTTTTGGAAGCAGCAGGTACGGGTTTCCCGTTCAGCTTGGTGCTTTTTCATTTCTTGTTTTGCTTGCGCAAGTCGGGTAGTTGAACGCATTGGTAGCGGTGCGGGAGGAGGAGTTAATGTGCTGTCTCGTTTTGGTATGCAGAAAGCTTGGGAGGCCGCACAATCTCCCGTGAAAAACTTGATGATGATGGGTTTTATGATGTGGATGGCTGGGAGCACCGTTCATCTGTTCAGTATTGGCATAACGTTCTCTGCGTTGTGGCAGCCACTTAGCGCTCTTCAGAGCATTGGAAAAGGTACACTCTTCGACACAACAATGAATGGTATCTGTGTCCGCTAGTGGCTTTGGTTCTCAAACCATTCGAGAAATTGAGGTGTTTCTGAGGATAGGGAGTGTTAGAGTTCGTCATTATTACTAGAAATACATTAAGTTCCTGTAATGTTTGGCTACATCAGCGGGGTCCCTTCCGGAACCTGTGTATGGGGCGTTTTTTTATGGAATACAATGGATTCCATAAATGAAAAAAACGTTTTGGCGACCACGCCCCGGCCCTTGCGAATCTAGAACGATAGCCTCTAGTTCATTCTAGAATCGGATTGTTTCTGCAACTCGAGAACATGAAATTGGAATCGATAGGAATCGCGTTTCTACGGGGAAGGTAGGGTTTTGAGAGGATACAAAATGAGGACTACGAAGCCTGACATCCCTAATCGCGAATTAGTTACTGAAGGCCTTAGTGCCGGTAATTAATTTATGCTGTAGTAGTGACCCTTTCTCGATTGCTCTAAAAAATTGTAAGAATTCATCACTGGGTTGGGTGAATTGAACGTATTCAAGGATTACTAGTGTTGACCGTCGTGGTTACAAAACTTGGTCCGTGTATTCCGTCTTTTATGTCATATCTCGCAGACATTTTTCCTTTATTTTCTTAGATGTAGTACTATTCCGGCATTTGCGCGTTAGTGCAGCATCTCAGGCTGAGGGTATGAAATTCGAATTCAGGAGTCCAAGCCTGTTCTCAGGAGTATGCAATGATACTGAATCGACAGATTGTGTTCAGTGTTTGAGCCTTTTCAGGATGCCAAAACCAATACGTTATTGCCAAAGGTTGCATTTGTTGCGCTTAACCTTGCAGCTATGGGACTTGGACTATGGAAGGTGAGGGTTCCTACTCTTTCTCCCCGTGTTTGTTGATGTCAAAAATTCTTTTTCTTAATGAATCTTTTCTGCAGAGGTTTCTGTTTCTAAGAAAGGATTTCCATGTGCAGTTAAGTTACTTATTTGTTGAATAGAACATAGACTTCTAAATGGCAGTTCTTTGATGGCAGTTGAATACATTGGGACTATTGCCTACTCATGCTTCGGATTGGTTATCTAATCTAGCGCCCCCTCAGGTAACTCCTGATCTGGAACCATTTTCTCTAGCTCTGAGTCAGCGTAGATCTAATGTGTAAGTGTACGTCTAGAAGCATCTGCTTGAAACCATGAAACACCTTCTATATTTATTTATTTTTGAAATGGTTTCTGGTGCTTAAGTTTTTGCTCACCGAAGTCGTTTTACAAGTGGCAGTCCTAATTTTGACTTAATCGGTATGATTGCGACAAAGCTGCATCAGCAATACCAAATACCTTGTTTAACTCTTTCGCCCGGTGTTTCAAATTTATTCCCTCCAGCGCCAAATTTGTCGTTTGGGGGTGAAAGAGTTAAATCTGCGTTATTTGAGTTCTTAGATTGGCCGCATAGATGTTCATCGTGCTCTCTCTCTTGTAACCTTGGATTCTTCGAAAGTAGTCTCAAGTTCCTAATTGTTATGTTTGAATTTTTGCATGTACAGTCGGTGGAGTTTTCAGGAGGTGGACTATCTCTGCTCTTGTAGCCTAGCTTTGTTGTTTCTGATTATAATAAGTATTCACTGTAGATTAAGTTCTTGATAAATCTTATTGTTTCAAATTCATATGTCATGTTTCATCACTTGGTCGTGTGATGGGTATCATGCAAGAGAAATGTTGCTTTCTACTTCTGAGTGGTGGAATGCTTTGGTCACTGAAATGCCCCTCATTCTTGAATGAGGATGACTTGTAGTAGAAAAATGTCCTTCAGTTTTTGGATTTGAAAGTACGAACTGCTCAAACTAATTACATTAACTTGTAGAAGGATGCATAGTCTAGTCCTGTGCTTGCGATGATTTTGGAAAAGATTTGTGCGCAACAAGCTGTGGAATTTCTCTGGGACTCTTGTAATTCTAAGAGTAAACTTTGTGTCCTCAAGCGTTCATATAATAATCATTTGCTGAGATTCTCACAAAACTGTTTCCGGACTGAATAAGTATCGGAGTTCTTTATTCGAACAGTACGAAGCTTCAAAAAGTGATTTGGTGGTAGATACGATATTTCCTTTGTCAAATGACCTTTTTGAGCTGGATGATCAGGTCATACTCGTGGACAAAGGATGTGACTTCTAGTGGATTTGGTTGCAATGTTATTTATTATTTTGTGGGCTGCTAGGCAATGTGGAACTGAAGTCTGGCCAACTATTCTATGTAAACATATGCCTATCTTACATATAAAATAGTCTTTCTTTTGTACTTGATGCTTGATGCTTGTGCCTCCCTCATGACAAATAATGGACATGGGGTGTTTTTTGGGATTTGTTTTTTGGGATGATTGAATACAACCAAGTGGATCTAAATTTATCATAGGCACTACATGAGGAGTTGTTCATGCTTGATATTTATCAAGTCGGTTACTTATGATAGTCAATCTATGTATTTGAGATTGACACCCAATCCACATTACATAATCTCCGCACTATTTCTAGGAAAGAGTGTGGTGAGAGTAGGTAATGTAATGTGTACACTATTTTACAGCATATACATGCATCTTTGGTTTAGTGACTATGGCTTTGACTTTGGCACAATAGTGAGGTGGTCATAAATTCCTACTTGGGGCATTGGCAAGGCACTTGTTACTATAGTCCACTATCACTGGTAGAAGTACAATGGGTTTTTTGTCATCATACAAGAATTTTCAGGGAAAAAATATGTTAATTATTTATTAAAGGGTCTATCTTTTAATGGAGATATCAATGATGGAATTCACCATCTAAGTCCATAAAGCTTAGATATTTGAGCCCTTCTCAATAAACATTCCATTCATACTAGTCTTTCAAATTGAAAATGTCCTTCACCACCCCATTTCTAGAACTAAAGTAGGATGCATTAACTAATGTGGATTTGCTCCATGCCTACTTTAATACTCTCTAATACACAGTAGATGTTGGAGTTTCTCATTTGAAGATGCTTTTTGAGTACTTTCATCAAAATTTACAACTAATCCTTATAGAGTATAAAAAACATGAATTAAATTAGATTAGATGTAGTTTTTGCTTGTCTTTGAAGGAAGATTGATTGAAAAATGTTCTAAAATACATAACTTTCTTGAGAACCTAAATCAATACAACATGTTTGATGATTCAAATTCAAGCTCATTCCAATGTGCAACCTTTATGGTTAGATCCAATCTTAATATGTTTCATTTTAATGTCATGAGGATTATATTCTACTAATATATTGAGTGGAAAATGGGAACAAAAGGGATTTTTGGAAATTACAAAGTGATAATTTTATAAATATAAGGTAATTCAAACATTCATAGAAATATTCCCTAACATATTATTATTTTATAAATGTTTTTTCATTAATCCATTTAGTCTAAACATGTCCAATATTAATGGCAAAAGGAATGATAATGAACCATCTTCACTTAGAGGGACTTATTATGCACACCCTACTCTATTGAGACTTATGTGTTTTTTCCTAGTAGTTGTTCTATTGCCTTATACTATATTTGTACTACCGTACATGTACGTCAATTTCCTAAATAGCTTAGGAAAATTTGGAAAATGTTGAAATTTAGAAAATTATTTACAACTATTTCTAAAAATTTTGAAAAAATAGTTTTTGAGAAAAATTAGAAAAAGGAACACATTTATGCATGGTTAAAAAAATCAATCCAACATTAGGAATGTCTTCTTAAAGAACTGAAAATTAAAAAATTCCTATCTATTTGTTGAATTGTTGAAACCGACCTATACATATGGTATCCCTTATGAAGTAAACCTCACATCCAAAAATCTAACCAAGGAACAAAATGAGGGTTGGTATTATGTGAGCTTAGAAAAGTGTGGCTATGAGCCTAGAAGACTATACACCTATAATATAAGTGTCTATATTATAATAATCTTCTATAATAATAGAGCATACATGCTATAAATACCTATATTACAAGTATTTATATTATAAATACCTTCAATGGTTGTATTATACCTACTTTTATATATATATATATATATATATATATATATATATATATATATATATATATATATATATATATATATATATATATATATATATATATATATATATATATATATATATATTCATGGTTCACATCCTTACACTTTTATGCTCACATACTAGCACATTTGCTCCAACATCTATCAGACCTTCTCATTTATATCAGTCACCCCTCCTATTACCACAATCTTTACACCTCTTTAGCATTATGGCAATGCACTTGGGGAGTGGACATTTTAGTCAATGTTTAGATCTACTCACACTCTACCAATGTAGTCCCAATAAACTAAATCTTTTGTTTTTTTGACTGAATGTTGAATATTTATATTTAAATAACTTCATTCTACTTACAAATGGTTTTCTCTCAAACTCCATAATCTCTAGACCATACATGAGTTGACAAATAACTTCTCTAAGGTACCTACTATTGATAGCTCTTGTGATACTATGGTGAGCAACTTCCAACTGAAGGCAAGCTTACATGTTGCATTGGTGGGCAAAGCATCTGCTAGAATCCAAGATTTCCTTAGACCGATGAATATATGAGGGAGTCTAGGCGCGCCGCCCGATGGAGGATTCTCAACCGATACATGGGTAGTATCAGGCACCGCTTGAGAATATTCGAAGGCTTTATCGATATCGGTCAAGTGGTTTCATTGGTTGCCAAGAAGCATGACGACAAGAGAAGACCAATTAGGGAAATTGAGTTTCACTTTTTAATTAATTCAAATTAATCAAAATTACATGCATGCCATGCCAGTCACCAAAGCCACCCACTGGGTGAAATATAAAAGTACTTCTCTTGCTAGATGGGTGGTTTTAGCCCACTAGATGTGCACCAAATGCAACATTGCATTGACCCACCCACCAACATGTAAGGAAGCCCTGAGTGGGTGCGGAAGACCAAAACCCTATTCCTCCTAAGGTGGGTACACTTCAAAGTGCCACTTTTTTGTATTGTGCCTAATAACCATTATTGGTCTGATCAAATTTTCATATAGTCTTCTTGGCAAGTGAAAGCACGTTCCAATGTACCAAAAAACGCAGCATTTGGATACAGTATGCAAAAGTTATTAAGGTTCAAAGTCTGTTTCTAAAAGCGCTTCAGCCAAATAGGTACATAAAGGAATTCAGAAATGTACAGCAACTATAGATGGCACTTTTAGGTGAGGTGCGATTTTAGGTGTACCCACCTTAACTGAAACTGAACCTGCTCCCACCTCTGCTTCGGCAGATAGCATCACAGTAACCAAGACTCGCATTCTTAACTAGTCACAAGTTAACTTACTTTGGGTACCAACTTCAACTTTTTCTTGCAGGCTGCCAAGTGGCAGCCAATCCTTGCTCCGGAAATCCGTGAAATTCAGTTCCTTGAAATAATCAACGCCCAATCTCAATCAGGTAACGTAGGGTCACACTCTACAAACTCAATATTCAAATGCCCACATTTAATCCTTTCACATGTAATACAGCAGTTCATCCCACTGCATTTATTTTGATTTACACGCTGTGTAGGTACTGCATGAGTGTACAGTCTTTGGAAAGGGTGGAAGAACTAACTCCCCTCAACTGTCATGATATGAGAGCATCCCCACGGCCACTCAGAATTCAACGCAAACTGGGCAAGTAGCCGGGCCCAGTCGGCCGAAGGAATTGCCCCACGGCACACTCGGCAAAGCCAAAAATAAGGCCGGGCCCGGCCAAATTTGAGAATGCCACGGCCAAGTGCCAAGTGTGTGGCCGGGCTCGGTGGACAATTATTTTATATTTCATTCCCATGTTTGAGGTACTTTTCGACTTTAGAATAATTGATTCTCGACGGTAAGCATGAGGTGGCACCTCGAAGTGCGAAATAACTTGCTTCCCTGCCTCGTTGGCCGTGTTGGGATGGGGCAAATTTTTTTAGCCGGGCCCGGGCTTCCTAAATGGCTCAGCAAGTGGTCCCTGGCCGGGCCATTTGCCCGAGCCAGGTGTGGGGATGCTCTAAGAGCATCCCCACCGTGTTCAAAATATGACTCAAACTGGGCATTTGGCCGGGTTAGCCAACCATCTGTACCCCACCACACGCAAAATAGGACTCAAAATATGGCTAGGTGTGACCAAATTTACTAGATAGATGGAAAAATGTTGAGTTTTAGCCAGGGCCTAGAAGGGAGTTTGACTTTACTTTTGACCCTGATAGACAATCCAATTTCAAATTTTTTTAGTTTTTAAATAAAATGTTTATATGTAATTTGATGTACAAAAAATGAAACATTTCTTATCCCCCAAAGATGAAAAATGAAATCCATCTTGGCTTGAATTTCCGAAGAGAAGTGGAGCTTCCTATATCCTTTTGGGGTAGAGGGAGGAGTCCCAATCCATGTGGGACAAAGAGAGTTTCAACTTGAAACTCTCTTTTGTCCCACATGGATTGGGACTCCTCCCTCTACCTCAAGAGGATGTAGGAAGCTCCACTTCTTATAGAAATTCATGCCTCCCTACATCCACTTCATGTGAATGTAGGAAGAAGTGAGTTTACAATGGAGCAAGGCTCCTTATATCCCCATGGGCTGGATGGAGGTACTCCAACCCATGTGGGATATATGAATTGCAACTTGTTAGAACTAGAATTTTGAATTTTGAATTTTGAAAATTCAAAAAAATTTGGATTTTCAAACTCAAAATATTTTGAGATCTCCTCAAGCAAGGAGAGTGAAACCTCAAAGTAAAAAAAACATAAGAGGTTTTCTTCCATAGTTGAGAGACTGCGAGTTCCCGGACTGTGGGAACTCGCTACAACAGTTGATCTACAGTGATCTGATGTGGCAAAGAGACTGCCACATCAGATAATAATATTTTATTAAATTAAAAATATATTTTTTTATTATTATTATTTTATTTTTTTCATTTTTTCATTTTTTTAATATTTTTTTATTCTGATCAGCAAGGCTGGTTCACAGAAATGGGGAAACAATCTCTCAACACCCCCGAAAAACCTCTTATGAGCCAATGTTTTTGGATTTTAATTTAAGCCAAAATAAACTAAAAAAATTATTTAAAAAAAATAAAAATATCATTTAGAGGATTGTTTGCATTGTTCAGCAATGAGGCTCTCCAACTTTGGTTGGGATGGATCATAATCATCTACCTTGCAAAAGGCCTGATTTTGAGTCAAATTCTGACCCATGCAAAGGGGATGCTCTGAGGTGACTACACCCAAAAGCGCCACAAATTGGTATCGTGCCTAGTTTCTATTGTTAGGCTGTTCAGATTTGCATGTAGTCTTGTTGCCAAGTGAAAGCACATTCCAATGGATCAAAGAATGGATCACTTTAATACAATATGCAAAAATTATCAACGATCAAAGTTTGTTTTTGAAAGTGCCATACATCTATAGTCTATATATATAAGCGATTTTGAAAATGTACATTGATTGTAGATGGTGCTCTAAGGTCAGTTATGCTTTTGGATGTACTCACATTAGATGAAATTTGAGGGCATTACAGGGCCGTTTCGGGTTTGTTCCTAAAACGGCTCCCAATGTTGCTATCTGTTGTCAGGCTCATTTTTATCAAAATAAAATAAAATAAAATAAATTTGGATCTTGAAATATGAAAGTAAGTCCAAAAAAAATTTGAAAAAAAAAATTATTACATGGCAGGGTCGCGACTACGTAGGATTCGAGTTCACAGGGCAGAAACTGCGTTCCCACGGTTTGGGAACCCGCAGTTTCCTAATGCCCTCAAATTTCATCTAATGCCTTCTTAGCGTCATTTCATCCGAACTCATCCATCATAAAAATGATAGAAGACTCTAGTTCTGGACTACACTAGACGCTAAATCCTCTACTTGAAGTATGCCTAGCAAGGTAAAAAAATTTAGGTTCTCTAGAATAAAAGTAAAAAGAAAAAGGCACCCTCATTAAAAAAAGTTGGGCCAGACTGTTTTGGTGCTATTTTGACATCAAAGGCCACATTTTGACAATATAGGTGCTATTTTCTCCATACTCAGTTGGTATGAGGGTTGGTACCAAATTTACTTGATTGCATTTTTATATGCACCATCATGGCACCATTTTCACATGCCTTGAAGTTCCTGATGCTATTATGTGCCATGTTTAGGGTATGTTCTACACCTCTTCCATCTTATTTGGGGTCTTTGATTGCAAATATTAATTTAGAATTTGTAATGAAAATTGTATGCAAAAAGTAAAAACTTCTTGCATTTTTCCTTCAGGTGAATCCACCTTGTTGGGCCCACTTAGAATGGAGGATTTAGTATCCACCCCGTATCCACTATGTTGGACTATTGATCCTTGCAATCCAATGGATTTTTTCGGCAATTTGTCATCACTGTGCAACAAAAGAGTGGGTTTAGCACTAAGCCTTTAGAAAATAAGTAGTAAAATCTTGGATGAAATCACCAAGTTTTGAATGAAAACAAAATTATGGATATGTAGTATGTGCTAATGTGATGTTTTCTATTCAATATGTGGATGAATTAAGAATCCCACCACAACATTTAGTGTTGCCATTGTGGCACTTCATCAAAAATGAATACAAAGATAACATTCAATAGCATTGAAAAAGGTTACCTTTTGCTCTTTTGAATCTACATTCACAAATTTCATTCACAAAGAAATAACTCCAGCATTAATTACATAGCTCTACATTAATTGTAGGGAGCCTTGACATGAAGCTCCAAATCTGATAACTACCCAGAGTAATGGAATACAAATGCTTAACTATGACATACATTGACACTCTAACTATACAAGATCGATCTGTCATATAATCTTCCATTGACAATTAGATCTCCTATATAAACTTTTACAAATCAAGCCCAAAATAGCAATACAATCAAACCAATGGTGAGTCTATTGACTCATTTCTCCAAAATCTTCCATAAAGCTGGAGCTTTCATGTATTGACACTATAAGCACAAAGACTAAATAGCACATGGTTCATTAACTTCACATTACATTTGAAACTAATTTTGTTGTAACAAACTCTGCTTGTCTATATTAGTCAATATTCTGACACTTCTTGATACATACATTTGTAACTATTGATGGGTGTAGAGTATTCTACACCATCTCATCTTCAGGATGAAATGATGTGACATTCCACATCATTTTGGTGGTCAGAAGATAGTCCAGCTGAATTAGTTATAAAAGCCCTATTTGTAGCAGTTTTTTTTTCCATTTCTTGTGAAGTGCCAAAGTGGCAATATTTCATTTTATTGTGAAGCTCCAAATCTCAACATTCATTCATATATTGGATAGAAAATATCATATTAGCACATACTCTGTAATACATATCTACCATTCTATTTTCATCCATTGTTTGGCAATCTCATCAAGTATTTAAAAAAAATTGAAGTTTTATTGACAATTTCATCCAAAATTTTACTGTTTTTTCCTTATAGGCTTGGTGCCAGGCCAAAAAATTTGGTACAATTTTGCACCCAACTCGCCAGAAAAAGAAACACTGTGTTGCAGTTGTGTAAAAAAACACACCGAAAAACACCCTGTTGCAGCCAAATCTGGTTGGCCAACTGTAACTGACTGACTGAACTTTATCCGATTCCCATCCATCCTTGGGCCTATCCCTTCAGCATATTCAGCCCCGCCAGTCGGTTTCCGTCCTCGCAAAGCCTCCGTCCGTCCGTCCGTCACGCATTTCCGTTCCATTTAGTTCGTCAGTCCTCCCCAGTTTAGCTTACTTTATTCCGCCGTCATATTAGAATTGCTGGGCCAACTACGGAGTACAAGACTTCCAACTTGCAGAGGGCCCCAGGCACTTGGAATCGTGCTTATAAAATGCTTTGTTCCAATGGAACTGTGGAAGTCGGTCAAGAGAGATCAATGGCGCAAAAGGTTTAGAGTAGGGTTGTCACGGCACTTCCAACTTCCAGATTTTTTTCAGGGAATTGAGGGAAATCAGGAGCCAATAAGGTAGGAGGCTCAAACTCTGATAGGGCATTTAGAACCAAAAATGGCTCAGAGGTACATTTTGCTTTCTCCAATATTCCAAAATGTACAAAATGTGTACATTCTAGCTGATGGTCGCTTTTAGAGCCCTATGGCTTTCAACTTCAAAATTTCATAACTAATTCCACAAAGATCCAAAAAATATGAAACAACTTGGGTTGGATGTCATTTCCTCATGTCTTTCAAAGGAAATTTGTTGAAAATATTTCAATATGTTTTCCCTCCCCAAAATTCAACTTCAGCACTTAGATGGTCGCTTTATGGACCTCCTACCTTACGTTTGCTGGAAGTCTGAGGTGCTGTGACACCCCTTCTCCAATGTTGAGGATGAATCCCTGAGGTTCGTTCACCTCGAGGGAGACTTGAACCTCAAGGGTTCACTAAGTGAGGTTAAATTTCACTGTGCACTTGTTCACCCTAAACTCAAAATAGTACAGTGGAGGGGTGAAACCCCGAAGCAGAAGATCAAACTTTCCCAAAGAATGAATCCCAGTGACTGATTAAGCACCTACTGAGGTGAAGACAACTATAGTGGATTTCCCAGGGAATGAATCCTAGGCTTGACGCAGAAGACAAATGGAAACATGCCATGTGCACATTCCGAGGCCATTTCACAGCAAGTGAAGGTGCCGTGACAGCCCCTAATGTTGCTTCATAGTGCAACTGTGGGTTTGGATGAACTGGCCCCTTTATTCAGCCACACCAAGCCATTCTAGGGATGCAAATAAAAATAAAAGTCCCTCCTATTTTATGCCTAAATAATTTACCTAGTTCACCTCACCTAGCTAATTTGGAGCCTCTGATCACAAATATGAATTTAAAATTTGCAAGTTTTCTCATGCATGGAAAATAAAAAATTTCAAAGTTTTACCGAGGGTCTGAGCGAGTGGGTCAGTTCACCCAGATCCAGCTGTGGGGCTGCTCTAAACTTTTTCTTACCTTACCAAACTCAAGCATCCATCATGGCTAGAGTACGCTTCTGCAGTGACATGTAAGTTAGTATGCTCTCAGCTTATGAGCTACTGCCAAATCATCAAGAAGGAATTGAGGAAGCCAAACCACACACACCATTTCTATTTTTAGATTTTAGATTGTTCTATTTTGAGGCCTAAGAGGTGGGAGTAACTGGTTTGTTATGATGCATTATGAGTTGTTGATTTCTTCTAAATTTTTTCACTAGCCTATAGTTGGAATTAGACATATCTATATACTAAGAATAGGTTTCACATAATATTGACAAAAAAGATTCACAATAATTTTTTTTTGAGGTGAATTTTGTTTTTAAATTTCAAATTTGTCTACAATCTATTTCCTCACATATGGAAAAAAAAATTCCCACCAAACCCAGCCAAGAGCTGTGCTAAATTTTCTTAAGTGGTTGGAAATGGGTTGTAAGCTTCTAAGCTTATTGTCAATTGATTATTAGCACTACACTAAAAAGGGTATTTAGTGTTGGCAACACTATTTGCGAACCATGACACTAAATATCATTTACCCTACTAAAGTAAGTAACACTAAATGTAATTTCTAACACTAAAAGTATTCTATGGTAAATCTGAAATATGAAGAGGTTTACATTTAGTGTTAGAAGGTAAAAAGTGACATAATAGGATTTTCAGCTAGTTTACAAGACTGCGAGTTCCCAAATGCTGGGAACGCATTGGGAACTCTAGGAATGCAGTGCTGATGTAGTCGAGTGACTGCCACGTCACAAAATATTAATTAATTAATATTTTTTTAAAATCATTTTCTTTATTTTTTAAGCATTCTGAATTTTTTTTAATTAATTAATTAATTTTTTTTCAAAATTCAAAAATTCAGACCAGCAAGGGGCTGGTCTACAGCAATGGGAACAGTTTTTGGGAACACCTCTGAAATAGTCTTCTTTAGGGCCAAAAATCCTCTTATGAGACAACACAAAGGCGGCGCATTGAAGTTTAACACTACACTAATCATCCTAAAATTGACATTTAGTGTACGGTCAAGTAGGGTGATAATTACACTAAATGTAATCCAACACTAAATACCCTTTTTAGTGTAGTAAAAACATGGGCTCTGTCATGGCATTATTAACCAACACTTGGAGGCTCCCTTTCCCCCCTAAAATAAATTTTAAAAAAAAAATTGGGTATGCCCTGCATGAAAAATTATGATAACAGTGCTTAACTGACACTGCTTGTAACTTCGCTTGTAATTTTGAGACCCTGTTTCAAAAACTCCATCCCTATAGAAAACCTACCCATGTTCTATAGTGTACCCAAAAGAGGCATACCACCACCTTGGGTCAATTTATTAGCCCTCTTCCCTCTCTCAAAAATTTATAGGCTATTGTTTGTTTAAAAAAAACAATGCTTACTTTTTAAATCATTGTTGATTTTTTTTTAAATCACAAGTTGTTGGTCTTGTAATATCTAATCTGAGCCATCAAAATCTGAATACAAATCTGAATACAAAAATAAATACTAAGTATGGATACAATATTATATATGAATATATAGCAAATATTGAATACATATATGAATATGGAATACAAAATATGGGATACGGGATGTTGTTTGTCCCATATTGTTTGTCAATTACAATGCTTATTGAAAATTACAAAGAGAGAGGGGAAGGGGAAGGTATGAGAAAATTTAAATTTAAAAATTTAAAATTATTTTGGGTGCATAGTGAATGTGCAAAAAAAAAAATTTAATTTAAAATTTTAATTTTCTTGGCCAATGAGGACATGCCATGTGTATCCCCATGCAAATTTTTAAGAATTTGATTACAATGCAATTATTGCCTCTTTTGGGTGCATAGTTTGTCACACAATGCACCCAAAAGAGGTAGTTACTACATACTATGGTTGAAGTTCAACCCAATTTGACACAATGCACCCAAAAGAGGTAGTTACTACATACTATGGTTGAAGTTCAACCCAATTTGACACAAAGCACTTTGTTGATATTGAACCCGGACACGAGTTGCATCCACCATTCAATCATGAAGCTTGATTTATAATTGAATTACCATCCAAGTATTTAGGGGAAAATTATACCTCTACACAGGGGTGAGGATTTACTTGGTGAACAATGCTAAGAATATGGTTTAGGAAGTTTTTGGAGCTACCTTCGTAATTTTCTTTCTCATTGAAGAAATAACCAAAGAGGGGCCATTGAGGGTATCCATTGTACCTTCTCTTGGTGCATTTTGTCTAGTATCAAATTCTCACGAACCACTTTTCTTCAACTTCAAATTTGCAAAGTTTGCAATCTTGAACCATCAAAGACATTTAAAGTTTGAAACCAAACTCCAAGTTACAAGTTTGAGTAGACATGGACATTGAGTAGGAATTGGTTACAACAACCAATCTTGAAGCCATGCCTACCTTCATCCTATCCAAGCACTCCAAGCCCCTCAACAACCAACCTTGAAGTGACAATTTCCTTGTTCAAAAACAAATTTGCTTCCAATAACTTTTGTATTATCCTTGAATGTGAAACAAGAAACAGGAAAAATCTAAAATTTCCATGAAACTCATGGCTACATATCTACCTTTTATTATTGAACATTGGTTTATTGCTAATCCTACCAATTTTTGTTTAGTTTTTTATCTTCCATTTTACACTCCAACTAGTAATTGTTTCAACATTGGGCTATACACTAGACTTCAAAAACATGCTCTAAAACACCCATAATTAGTCAAATTGGTCACAATTTTTTGCCTTTTCATGAATTCTTTCCTCTAATCTATGTGGCCCATGTTTCTACTAGTATGGTACTATAATTTGATAGTTGGTAGCAAATACTATACCTATTGACCAAACTAAATATATTTTTTATAAAAAATACTATTAGGTGTTTTAAAATTATTAAACAATGTATAAAGATAAAAAATTCTCCTTGATGTGAGCTCAAGGTTCTAGTAGAAGTACAATCTTTATGGGTAATATTTTGTCAAACTTCTCATTTAAAGACAAATTAGAGGGTCTTAAAGCTTTGTCTACATAAATAGCTTTTGTAAGCCAGAAGGTAAGTCATCTTTCTACTAGTAAGATGATAGGTCACTTCATCGAAGACTAGTAGCAAATCTAAAGAGTTCCTAATAGTAAAAAAAATGTAGTATTGAAACTTTTTAGGCAAAATAAATAATGGCATTAAAGAATATAGGCATGAGATTGTCATTTTTGCAATTTTTATTTTTCTTCTCATTCTAGTGTAAATTGATTCAAAAGGCCTTGCACAAAAATCATGATGCATCAAGTGTACATTATTCACATCACTAAAGAATAGACAAAAAAATTTCAACGTACTTGAATGTAATTTATTCATTTTATAAAGCTCCATCTAGAAACTTTTGAAAACATTCATAATCCAAACAAAGGATGTGTGTGGGTTTTTTTAAGTTGAGGGATTAATCCTATAAGGTCCACATATTTGAAAGAAAATATCACATCAATATATATCTCATATCTATAATTCTATTTTCATCAACAATTTGGTGATTTCATCCTAGATTTTATTCTTTATGTTCTAAAGGGGTTTGAGCAGAGCCCATTCTTCTAGTACAAATTCATGACAAATTACCAAAAAAACAACATTCCAACAAAAATGCTTTGATAGGTCCAAAATTTAAATCATTTTGGCAAAGTACCTTAGTAATACATCTCATCTTTCCAAGGTTGATCTCTAAGGGCAAAACACCCATTCCCGCACCTGTTCCTTGTAGTGGATTGTAGATTCACCCAAATGCGTGAGTAAACTTCCCTTAATGTGTTCGCCACATGTATGATTGTAATTTGCTGACACGACTGAAGGACACATAGGGAAATTTGGTTGGCTGAGTTTTGATTTTCGCAGGGTTCAGTTTTGGGGCACCTACAGGACAGTTCCACAGGTCTAGGAAGACCACACTTTGAAAATTTGTAGAAATAACGTACTGTATCCAAAAAATCTAATTTTTTTTGTGGATATTTATGATTTTCACTTGCTAATACTAGAAAATATCATTTTTAGAAAATGTTGCCTCAAACTATGCTGAATTCCTTATTTGGACGATTTTGGGTTTCCACTGTATATAAGGCAATAAGAGAATTTGGATAGTTGCTATACTCTTCAATGGTAGTTACAAGTGTAGTTGGTGTAATTGTACAATGTAAGAGGTATCCGTACATATTGAGCATTGATTGTACATTAAATTTCCATGGCCATTCTCAACCCCTATTCACCTTTACACACTTCCCAAGTATAATAAACTATCTCATTCCAAACCAAATGGTACATCCAAGTTCTAAAATATACAACATTAATATAATTTAGCCTACCGAATGTGCTTGATCCCATTTGGTTTGGAATGGCTATAGAGGATTGACCATTCATTGCCCCAATCAAGAGTGAATGTAATAAATTGCCCCCTATTGTATGTGTAGGGTTAGTCTTATAAATAACTCGGGAAAATTTGGAAGATGCTAAAATTTAGAAAATTATTTACAATTATTTCTAAAAATCTGAAAAAGTTGTTCTTGAGAAAAATTAGAAAAATGATGCATGAATAGAAAGGATTAAGGAGTATACTTGTAGATTGCCAAAAAATCAAAAAATTCTTATCTATATGCCCAATTGTCGAATTGCTAAAACTAAAATATTTTGGCAGATTCATACTGAAATTGACCTAAACGTACAATAATTTGTGTTTCATTTTTTTTTACACTATTCACCCCAAATCATTTGTGGACCTTTTTGACTGCAAATATGAAGTCAAAATAGTTCCGAATGTTATCACGTGTTACATTTGTGGACATTTTTGACTGCAAATATGAAGTCGAAATTCCCAAATTTTATCACGTGTTACAAATAAAAAGTTTCCAGTGTCCTTTACAGGGGTAAACCGGGGCAGTAATTGGGTAGTTTACCGCATACAGTATACACTCGCACGAGACAACTTCTTCGCCCCGACTACAGAAGAAGGAGTTCCGTGTTGCCCGACATACCGTGGGTTGTGCTGTGAGTGAAACGTGGCCGTCACAGGCGGATCGTGTTGACGAGGTTGCGACCTGTTTGAAGCTCTGGCTTTCGCGGCATTTGCGTTCTGGTCTCTGCTAGGTGAGCTTACGTTTAGCTTTAGGTCGACTTCCGATGAGTTTGGCGGAGCCAGACGGAATGATTTATCTCTGGTCGGTGATAGAACGGGCGTTTTTTATACTGTGAAGGAGCCTGCCGCGTTCGGCTCACCACTTGGCAAGCGCTTTACGAAATTGATTCGATTATAATACGATTTATGATGAGTCAGATGATGAGGGATTATAGGTTTTCTTATTAGCATTGCGAAATTTCTCTTAAGGACGATTGAGGATTGGATTTGAGGAAGCTATGTTCTGGTGTCTTCTTTCGTCCTGTTTTAGTGATCCAGGTTTTGGTGATTTTTGAATTTCTTGACGAGCTTTCGTGAGATGGTGAGGTATGCCAGTCCGCGTGTTTTGATTTTCTAGGTAGAAACCGTGGATGCAGCGAAGCGGCTTGAGTGCTACTTGATTCGAATTATCCGCAGCGCGAACTCATGGAAGCGGAAGTTTGTAGATAGAAGCACCTGGCAAGTGGCAGCCTCTTTTTTGTTTGACATTGAGAAGGTGTTAGCGCTTGGTAGACGCGGTTGCTTTCCGCTAGAGAGCCTTGAGAAGAACTCGACTTCACTGTTACTGTGATCACCAATTTGTTTTAAGCGAGTGAAAGCTGAAGTTCAGGTGCTCTGTTCTGGCGATTATATGTCGTTTTCCTGGTGAAAAAACTCTATGAAGTTGAACTGGAGGTTGAGGGAGTGATGATGCATTAGAAAATGGTGAATCCGTCAGAGAAAGTTGAGGTTTCGCCGCAGCGACCGTTGGGATGGAAGATTGTAGATTTTCTGTTGAAATGGCCTTTCATGTGCCATGCGGGGTTGGTGCTTCTGGTCGCCTGGATTGTTTCCTACATGCACCTCAACGTTGCCCTCGTCTGCACTTTGGGCTTCATTTACCTGTATCAGGTTGATCTTTTGCATCCATTTCAATTCTGTATGCGGATCGTTGTCTGAGAGAGTCTCTAAGGGACATTGCATTTGGAGAGAGGTCAAGAGTTTGTTGTAGTTGTGGTTTTGAGGGGCGGGATACTTGATTCCTAGAAATTGGAAAGCTATTTCCCCAATTGCCTCCTTGGTAAGAAGGCATTCACTTAAGTAGCTCCATCGCGACTTATTTACTAAACCTCTTGTTGAATACTTCTTTACTGTCATAATCGTGCTACGGCTTTACAAATTCTGATTTATAGTCATTGACCTAGTTATAATCTCTCTAGATTTCGATGCCATTTTTAGGTAGACATTGACCATTCAATGCCGATCTTTTGTGAGATATTGTCGATCTAAGTGCTGTGGACGCACTTTCTGCTCAATTTTATTTGAACTTCATAACTGTGAAACTGGTGTCCGCTCCGCTCTTGTTTTCTTCCTGACTGCAGTCATGTGTTTCACGTTGGCAGATCGAGAGTCGACAACGGCGGAAATTAAAATGGAAGTTACGCCATGAAGAGAAAGTGAAAGCTAGCAAATTGAGGGTATCTTCTTCTAGAGCGACTCATTTCTCTTATTGTTACAGTGCTTATGTTGTATCTCGTCGGTTTCACACACTTGAAGCAATACTCATACGTGCTAAATTGTGCTGAAAGTACTATGGCTTGTTCCTTTGTCCTATTTCTTAAACGGCAGTCAGTCACTACACATAAATATGAACTTTAGTGATCATATAGGTCAATGGTTCCTGGTACAGTACATTACACAATTACCTTCTGTTGGCGATTGTTACATAAGTTTGGAAATTGTTTTAACACGTACCAATCCTTGTGGATACTCTGTTAATTGACGATTTGTATTTACGTTTGCCTACAGCTTGCTGAAGGGGAAACTGTTCGATGGATGAATGAAGCGATAGAGAGAGTCTGGCCTATTTTCTTAGAGAACTTTGCTTCTAAAATGCTTTTGGTGCCCCTCACCTCTTTTTTGGAACGCTTTAAGCCCTGGAGTGCGGTATGAGTTTCCATTCTCATTGATCTACTAAGTTTTTATCGTCCTTAATTTTTGCCACTATCTAGATGACCTAGTTTGTGATTTTGGAGCTGATGTGAGGCATGTTTCTGTGGCTTATGGTTGCAGAAAAAAATGGTTCTTCAAAACCTCTCTCTCGGGAAGACTCCACCAATTGTGACAATGCTCCGCATTTTGGACACGCCTGTGGAGGGCGATGACTTGGTATGCATATGCTCATCTCTTGTCTGTTTCGATCTATCTGTGATGATAACGATGCAGATTGTGAATTGTTGACCATTACTTTTGAATAGAATCTCTTAGAAGTCAAGGAATTTCAATCGTGTTTTGTTAAGTAGTCTTTTTCTAGGGATCTTCATCTTTAAATAATTCATAATCCATCTCGTCTTGAAACATAGGGTTAGATATAACTGCCTTGATTCTGTTTATGGTGAGAGACTGCATAGAAGGGTATATGCACTACCAAAAAATTGTAATGGCTACTTGGTTGGAGTAACTTTCCTCAAAGAATGTCTCTGGGTAGAAGGGCTGATTTGGAAGGATTGTCAGGCAATTGAAGCGTCGTTGGAGTGGTTGGCAGCCAAAGACATGGCTGCTGTCGTGGCAGTGAAAGTTCGACGTCGCCTTGGGTTGGGCATTTGGGCTACTTTTCACGTCTCCAAGCTGTGCCTTGAAGGCAAGGTAGTTGTCTGAACTTGGAGCCGGAAACCTATGCAGAGGCACTTAAATGACGTACTGCTTGGCATAAAATGGGACCATTTAATTCCATTTTGGACTCTAGGGTGCATGCAGATAGGAGTACTAATCTACCGGTATTAGGGGTTGCTCCTATTCCTCTCAATTTTTAGCCGAAATGCATGGATATGCTCAACGTGTCGTTTATTTTCAGTCTTTTTGGGTTCGAGGTTCTGAGCTACGTGGTGTATTCTGGTTTGGACTGCCTGGGGTGGGTTTCTGCGAGTATGATTGTAATTGTGCGTTTCAAGCCCTCTGATACTTACGAGTACTGTTTTCGACGAGCCTTGATTTTTCTGGGTATGAAGCTCTGAAGGTTTCCTGAGGTTCATATCCTCTCACTTCTACTTTTTTTCTGGTTCTTCCTCAGGTTAAGGTTGGTTTGAAGTTTAAGGATGGATGGCCGGTGATAGAGCGAGCGCGTCTCTCTTTTGCTACGGCGCCTTATTTAGAGTTGGCCGCCTATCCTATATATAATTCTGGAGTTGATGTAACGGAACTTCCTGGACTTGCAAGCTGGTTGGTACGTTGATTCGATCGTTACATTTGTTGGTTCAAATTCTCTTTCTGATGTGCTCAGGGTAGTGGTAGTGACTTATTTGGGGATCTTTCAAAATTGTTCAGCTTTTCTGAATATATTCGTGTATGTGTTGGTCCTTGTTATTACTGTTGTCGTTAGGTATTCTGCGTGGCTTGGACACAGGAGGCTACGAAAGTTTATGATTACCTTTGATATTTCACGTAGTTAACATTTCTGTGAATATGCCTTTCCAGGATCGTCTTGTGGCAGATGCCTTGACACAGTCCCTGGTCGAGGTACGCATGCGCTATATACTGAAGTTGTGGCTTTAGCCAACTTGACATTGTAATTATTCTAGAAGTCTTATACTTCTTTGATCATTAGACGTTCTAATAAATTACTAGACTGGGAATACAGCACTAGAGAAGGAAGAGTAGATTATAATGTTGTAAGCTCGGTGAATGGTGATATTGAACTTCTGAAGTTGCCGAATTTTATGGGTAAAACTCTGTGAAATTGAGAAGACGTGAAATAGGAATAAGGCATTCTTCGGTCATGGACATTTTTGTGAAGTTGGTGCAAGCCAAGAATCATTGAAGACCTGTTGAGTCATGCAACATTTTTTGTTTGAGACCTTGCCTCTGCTTTTTCTAGGGATTAGTTACTCTTGTCGAGAGGGCCGAGCATCTGCATATTCTGATACGTGGGTATGGTTGCAGCCGAACATGATAGAAATTGACATGGAGAAGCTCTTGAAAGATGTTATGCGACCTGAAGGACCCGCTCAGCAGCCAAGAGGTAATACTATGAGAAAGTAATTATATTATTCTTATACCTGAAATAGTTGACAAGATATTATGTAAGATTGTGGTTTCGTGGATGGTCAATAAAGAAGTCTTTCTCTTACTTTCGTTCAATCGTAATTTATGCCTGAACTTATTACTTAACTGAACCATTTTGCTCTCTGTCATGATCATGTAATGGATGGCTTGCAGGTGAGTGGTTTTCGATGCGGGGGAACCCTCCTGCAGCGGATGTCATTGTGGAAATCCTGGAAGCTACAGATCTTCGAGTGGGAGATATGAACGGTATTCTTTTCGTTTCTTTAAAAATAATTTCGTTGGATTGCAGTCTTGCTTGTGTTAATCGTCTTCTTATGTCACTGTCTGGTTTTAATTGAAATATCGAATTCCGGACGTTGGTTGCAACTAGTGGCGCCCTTGTACTTCTTGGAGTGTTCAGCATAGCTTTATACTTTAGAACCCCAATTTTCAGTAAAAGAATGATATTGAAAAAATTAGATGGTGGTCGAGAATGATCCAAATTGTGTAATGCTGCAATACTTACAGTACGCGGGGGGTAATCAAGCTTGACCTCTTCCGTCAATTGGATCCTGATTGAGTTATCATTGCGTCTTAATGGACTCACGCTTCAGGATACATATGCACATAAACGGGGCACTGTGTAAATGCAGTTTTCTTTCAAAGTCTTTTCTGACATTTGGAACGGTTATTTAAATCCTTAGCACTGGTCACAAATGATTATTGTATTGATATGCACGCATGTCTCATATTGAGACTGCAATCTCTAGACGAGCTTTTCAGTTGGATCGTAAAATCGAGTAGTTGGCGGCAATATACTGAGATTTAGTGTGTTCTGTGTAGGCTTCTCTGACCCTTTTGTGAGGGTTATGCTCGGGCTTCAGCAGGAGGAAACATCCGTGAAGTGGAAGACATTGAATCCAAAATGGAACGAAACCCTCAGGTTCTCCATTCCAAGTTGGGATCAACCGAACACAATGCTTATCAAAGTGCGCGATAAAGACCACATTTTCGATGACCAGCTGGGGTAGATCTCCCCTCTCCCCTTTCTCAGTACTGATCAAAATTGACTTTGTCAATAGTCAATTGTAGAAATTATCTCTTCATTCGAATACATTTGCCCTGAGTTCGTTTTTGAGGATTTATGGGACGGTGCTAACTTGACTCCATCCAACAGCTCTACTTTTTCACTACTTAGGATATGACTTCTCAAGCTTGTGACTTACGCTGCATAAGCTGAAATCTTCGTCCTAGAAAGTGTTCAAGAGTGTGCTGTACGAAAGGTTGAATCGAAGTTCGAGTGATCGTACTGAACGCTCTGCGGCCTTTGTTGTCAATCTTCGTTTCCTTTAATAATTTTTGGTGCGCTATTTAACTTGAAATTTCCGAGGTCATCTTAGCAAATTCTATGGGCGCCGTAAACATTCACTAGATACTCTACTTGATACACCTTAATTTTTCTTTCATTAATATTCGGGAGCTTATAAACTATTCCGCTTAGCCCCTTGTTTCGTGATGGCATGCAGACACAATATTGTGGACATTACTCAATTCCGAGATGGAAAACGGCATGATTTTTGGCTTGTACTTAAAGGAGTGGAAACTGGTAAAATTCATGTGGCAGTCACGGTTCTCGATAAGCAGGCTGACTCCCATAGTTCGGAGGATACATCTACGACCCTTGAGGTACTTCAATAGTTCGCTTTCTTAACTCTTGATCTTCATGGATTTTTGAGTTCGGATACTTGTCTTGTACTGAGAGTGCTTCTGAGGACATCTGCTAGCTTCACTTTTCATATATCACATTTAGAAAAGTCACATATATAGCCTTCATTATCCTTGAAAACGTAAGTGGGTACACGGACACGTTTAATGTTGTCCACACAGATGGCTGATCAGGTTTTGTCTCAGCCATTCGATCGATCCGTCGCTTCTGAAGGTCTGACATTGCCCATGTCTACTGGAGATGCACTATCTCAACCACTAGCAGCTTCTCCTAAGGATCGTGTATCAACTCGCCAGAAGCTGAGGAACTTGAGATCCGGGAAAGCTCTTTCGAACGATCCAGCACAAATGGACGACCCCGGCAAAAAAGTTGGACGTCAGGGTTCTGGATTTTTCAGTTCCAGATCGTCCCGGAAACTTGAGACGTCTGAGCTTGGATCTGATCGTAAGAAATCCTCAATCGGACGTGGTGAATATCCAACCTTGACACCCGACGGAATTACGTCAGCAAGTTCTTCCATTGCAAAGGAAGCAGAAGTTGCAGGTCAATCTACTGATGACACGACAACAGTTCTAGATGTAGGGTTTGGGGAACTTGGCGCTGTAAAAGTCTGCCAGCTCGGTGATGTAGAGCCAACAAAATTGCCTAGCCAAAGGGCTGCTCAGACAATGGGGCTTGAGGACGTCTCCAACTGTGAGGAAGGGTATAGTAGGCCCTTGAACCAAGCATCCTTGAAAGGACAACCCTTGACAAACGTTGAGGAGGATGGAGGTGCTGCTCGGAAGCTTCGATCCGCTAAATTGAAACTGAACGGCAAGTATCATGACTATAGGTATGTAATGCTGATCATCGAAAGAACTTTACAACTCGAGATATTCTATGGCTTACGAGGCCTTGGTTCAATTAAATTCGTGCTGCTTATGTTTTCCAGTCTGGTTTTATGGCAATTTCTGCACTATTTTTTTCCGTACTTTGCCTTTGGTAAACGCTTTTTTTTTTCTTCCTTTCTTTCTTCTCCGGGGGTGTTTCGTGTGACAGGCTTGTCCTCTCATTCATAATAGGTCTTGCGTACTAACGTGGATCTGATAACAAATTGGAATCTGTAGGGCAAGGAAAGGAGCAGAGAAGGAGGCAGAGCACGAGGAGTTGCAATCGCACACAAATTTTAGTAGCGATGCTAATGGTACAAGAGTGCATCTGTCTCTTGATCCATCTGGAAATTGTTCGATGATTGGCGTACCATTAGACGAGGACCCAACAGCTACTACCTCATTGAGTGGGGACCTGGATGATAATGTAATGGATGCAGGTGCTACTGGGGATCATGACTCAAATAAGCATCATGTGCGAAACAAAGCGAAGGGCTTCTTTGGTAAGGCTGCGGGGCAATTAGGCCATCAATTTAGCAAAAAAATGATACGACGGAAAAATAAAGATAGAGAGGGACGTTCAAGTTCAGAGGAGGTCACCACCTCTGGTGAAGTGACACCTATGGAAGAAAGCGGGCGGCCAGGACCTGCTGTCAAGGAGCTGAGACCGAAAACTGAGGTTCCTCTGTCAGGACAAGGTGTTGCTAAACAATCGCCTCCTTCAGCAATTAAACAGTCTGAGACTTCTCACCTCTCTCCTCTAATTCCTTCAGAGCCTCCCAATAGACCACCTCCAGGATTGCCCCGACCCGTTGTTCCAAGGGATGTGCAGGCAGGGGATGATAAGATTCACCCTCCAGAACCTGTTCCCACTTACACTGCGGGTGCTCAGCAAAGTTCTACCGAAGGAATCTAGATTTTGCAAACTGAAGAACTATCCACACCTGCGCCTCCCGGTGTAAGGGAACTACACGGTGCGTGAAATTCTTCTCTTTGGTCGCGGAAAGGTGCAAGATTGAAGTTTTATCTTGTAATAACGATCTTCGCGCGATAAGGCTTCGCGAATTTCGTGCTTCATTTCGAAGAATTTAGTTGTATATTTATAAATGTTAGTGCAAGTCCCATTCAATAGTGTTCAGAAACTATTACACCAAAGTGGTAGATTGTCAAAATCAATTTACATTAGCTTGCAAAAGTGAGTTGAAGTATTGAAACATATAGTAGAGGATTAGGTTGTGTACATTGGTGAGCCTGGTGAGCTCTGCGATATTCCTAAGCGACAGTGTAGCTTACTTGAGCAGGTCCTTCCCAACAAGTTTTCTTGCAGCTGACAGTTTGTGTTTAAAGATTTGTTGAGCAAACTTGTAGCTGTGTATGTGGATTATTTTAGGACTGCTAGATCAGAGAGTAAGGAATCTTTCACTTCGGATGTCGTGGACTCTTGGGGGTCTAGGTAATATGAATTGAAGGCAGGGTTTAAGTGATATCAATGATAGATCTCTCTTGTATGACGCTGATGAAATTGTTTCGTGGAATATTGATTTTCACATTTGCTGCTTGTTCACAAACCTTGTAGGCAATATTAACAGTCCAACATTGCTGATATCAGGCACTTTCTTCTGTTTGACAACACTGACCATTGCTGTAAACATCTAATGAGAATGATGTCGTTTGCAAAGATCTTCAGCTTTTTGCATTTGTGAAACTCACATGACACATGCTGCTTGTATGCATTATTCTGTGAGTGATCACTGTGCAGTGAAGTTCTCTCCATCATTACCGTAATGAAATTTAAAGTCTTGTCTCATGCTACACTTTGAACTCTTTCTTCTGACTGCTTGGGGTCCCCCAAATGGCCTGAATTTTGATTGTGTGGTACAGGTATTGATGCCTGTAGTGCTGATACTGATAGTGTAGTTTGTCATATAAGGTTTATTTGACAAACTATGGCAGATATTCATGTGAATTTAATGAACTTTTTTTGTCTTTGTTCATCAAGATGTGTGATACTATGCATTCATTTGAGCAAGTGTGATGATTTTTGTTAGCAATTGAAAGGAAATGTCAATGCACCCGATTGACCTGAGTATGCTGGCATAATTTGATTACCATATGCAGAAATCATGAGAGTTTGAATTGATTTGAAAAATGACTATTATGGAGTACAAGACTTCAGATGTGTATGTGTTCTTGTACGTCCATTTGTTTTCAATGTTCACAAGAGTTAAGGATATCAAAAATAAGGATACTTTTGGAACCTTGCTTACTAAGTGAGTCTATTCTATCTCCCTTATCTGTGGGGAGAAAAATCAATAATGTTCTCATATTTTTACTACTCCTATCCCATATTCCATAGGAGTCATATAAGTCTATGTCCTTTCAGTAACAACTTTTCCAAAGTTCAATAAATTGCCGTCATGTTCACATGAGGAAAGAAAACGCTCACTTGTCACATTCTAGGTTTCATGACATGGGTTGTGACACTGCATACTTAATATAATGGGATTTCTTCGAAACCTGTTATTTACCGCACCATCAGTTGCATTCATGTGATAATTACAACAATTTGATATCTGCACTCGGAATTATCAAGCCCCTTCCTTCTGGGATGGGATTTGCTCATTCATTCATGCAATGGGACTGAAGCCATGTTTCATGGCAGCTGCCCAGACGACGTCGATCCGGTTCACCGGAATGGCCCCCACCTCGTGGTGCGTCCACCCCTCCAAGGCATGGATGAGGCCGCCGGCATGGCAAGCGTGCACGGCACCCCTCTCCATCGTGATCTCGCACGTGCGCATCCCTTGCACTTTTTCTATGGGCAGCTTCATCCCAGCAAGGCGTCCGTAGGTGCAGTCTCGGCGGGACTCACTGATGGGGGGGACCACAAACTGGTGGAAGTGCGTGCCGGGGGGCGCCCATTGTTGGTCCTTGCCCCACGTCCATTTACCCACTATCCACGTCTGTAAATTGAAGTCACCGACAACAATGTCAAGACACCATTAACCCTATAAGAATGGGTTGGTCACTATAGAAATCATTTTTTCTTTTTGGTAATGTGTGAATCATCTACTTCAAAAAAACTCAAAAGCACTCATCAAAGGTCAAACTACTGGGCAAGACCTTGCCTTTCTGCACAAAAATTTCAAGAATGAAGATATGCACTTTTGTTTTTTGTTTTAGGTAGGAGGATTCTCTATCATCCATTGGAACCACTGTGGTTTACAATGTCATTACAGGACTAATTAGTTTTAGCAAGGTCCCTTTGGCTTCCATTGGATTGTTACCAAAATCTTGGTGAAAAATGTTCCATTCTCTCGTGATGGGTCTGTTAGAAGCCTCTGAGAAGGCCTAATTTTTTTTTTTTTTTTTCTCTAAGGCTGTTTGGAATGTCATGAATGGTAAAGTAGGCATACCCTAAAATTGACCCTTTCCAATTGCTTCCCTTCTCTGCTCTTGTTCAAGATTTTTAAACTACACGTTATTCACCTTTAGCTAGAGGACACAAAAATTGGAAAAGAAAATTTTGAGTGTGCATATGTTGATGAAATAATCAGGAAATAGTGATATACCCAAAGATGCAATTGTGGTAATAACTAGTTATTACACTAATTATGAAGGAGTTCATTTTTACCACAGAAAAATCTACATAAATAAAAGAAATTCGCCAAACCTGTTGAGAGGCATGACACATACTATTTGACTACTATATAAAGACATTGAAACCCATTGATCAGTATCATTTTGGACCAGTGTTTTTGAGCCTACAATTTTAGCATTGTCAACAGGATTTACAAAGCTGAAGGTGTCACACAATGGAATGGAGTTGCAATTAATCACTAACCTTGCAGTCCTGCCCAGCTTGATATTTTGTGACTTGAATGAGATTATTTTTGAACTCTGCTGGGGCCTCTTTTTGGATGCTTTCAAAGCGGTCCTTAGACAAGGTGAGCATCTGCACAATAGCCACACCAGCAATCTCAGATTGGGTTCAGGATTTTTAGCCAAATGTTCATTTTTGTAAGATTTTTTTTGAATTTACATTGAGGGCATGAAAAAATTAAGTAGAAACCAAGTGAAATTTAGCCCGTTTTGGGATCACTCACTCACTCATAATTATGTGAATGAATGAGAATCTTCACTTTGCATTTCATCTTTTCCAACTTTATATACGTGAAGCACACGTACATTGGTTTCTTTATTCAATTTCACAATTCCTATTTTAAATCAAGTATGGAAGTCAA